>JAKSZU010000015.1:87029358-88229358 GCA_026018925.1 Tupaia tana
CCTTTTTTATTCTTCCCAGTCTATACATTTCCATGAGAAGGAGAGTGTCTGTACTGTTCTGAGAATTAGGTCTGGTCCAGGTGTCCTTAGCACAATCATCAGGAACAAAGAAAACAGGTTCAGATTCATTTGACACAGGAAGTCACTTACTCAACATTAGCATCCAAATTCCTAGTGGTGATTAATTACAATCTAAGGAGTATCTCTTCTTACTGCCAAATCTTCCTGACTAGACCAAAAGAAAAGTAGAGATGTGGATGGTTTTGTCTTATAAGAATGCTTACCTTTACTTTTCTGAGGGTTTCTGAGCCTTTTCATTACAGATCTTTTCACCGATTTCATCCATCAGACACTGTAGGGATGATTACAAAGGCCCAGCTTTCCCTGATAGCACTCTATTTGCAGAAGCTGACATTCTTCGAAAAGAAAATAAGTTCACAGATGGATATAATGTAATATTTCATGAGGACAAACATTTATAAAAAGGGAAAAAATACTGACTGACACATTCCATAAGAAGAAATATAACAGAAGGACATAATTTTAAATTATTCAAATAAACATATTAAAAGGGAAAAGGGGAATCTTTTATTCTGTGTTTAAAGGGGTATTTGCAATAGACAATTGGAAAAAGTGTTTTGTTTCTGTGTTTGTTTTTGAATGGCATTTAAGAATGGAAACAATGAGAGCCATAGGGACCCAGAGTCAAAGAAAATAGCTGATATACTTCACCCTCTTTCTCCTAGTGGTCACTTTCAGCTTTGTAACACAAGAGAAGGTTCTCCTTTTCGTTTGCAGGCATTGCTCAAGCAAAGGGCTGCTTCCAGGTAAAGAGAAACCAGCAGAGATTTCTGTTCTTGCTTTGACAGAGAAAACAAGATTGAAAACTTGAGGGTCTTTAAATACATGGTTTCCATTCAATTTGCAAAATGGCATCTATCCAATTTGAAAAATTTGAAGCCTCATGGAGCACATGGATAACAAAGCTTAAACTGAAGACCTCTATAAAGTAGACCAGTTTTTTGGTTAGTCTTGCAATACTGAGAACAGATTACTCATCACAGGAGAAGCTCTGGTCAAAACATCAAGATCTCATTTAAAGCACCTGGGGGATTCAGTCTTTGAAACAGGTTCCAGCATAAGGCAGTCTAAGTGTTAACACAACTACAGTCCAGTTTCATATCAGCTTAGACCATGATGGCATTAAGGCCTTCAGCCTCTACTCTTTGTTGGAGACAATTTGCCATTGACTTAGAGAATAATGAAAAGGTCTAAAAATCACTGGAAAATATATGGACAGAGAACTCACACATTGCTGTTAGAGGAGTATACTGCTGAAAGTATTTTGTAAAGCATTGGGATTATTTCCAAATATTGAAATTGACGATTCACATGACCCATGAAACAGCTATTCTATTCCTAAGTATTTGTTCAAGGGAAACTCCTACACAGCAGGATAGATTTGTATAAGGATGTTGAAAAGAAGGTTCATTTAGAAAACTATCTGGAAACCAAAATTCCCATCCAAAGAACAATAAATAGAAATAATTAGATATAGTTTAATAATATAGTATCACAATAAATACCTTTTGCTGTAAATAACAATGCAAATGAATTATAATTTTTAAAATAGACTAACAATATACTGAAAATGACAATTCTAACCAAACTGGTCTACATATTTAACACAATTGCAATCCAAATACCAGAGACATTCTTCACAGATCTAGAAAAGGCAATCATAAAATTTGTCTGAAATCATAAAAGACCTCGTAATGCCAAAGCAATCCTGCCCAAGAAGAGTAGAGTGGATAGCATATCACTCCCTAACCCCAAAATATACTATAAAGCTGTGATAATCAACCATCACGCTATTGGCATTATTGCGAACAAACAAGCTAAGGGCAAGATTCTTGCCAAGAGAATTAATGTGCATATTGAGCATGTTAAGCATTCCAAGAGCAGAGATAGCTTCCTAAAATGTGTGAAGGAAAATGACCAGAAAAAGAAGGAAGCCAAAGAGAAAGGTACCTGGGTTCAATTACGTGCCAGCCTGCTCCACCCAGAGAAGCCCACTTTGTGAGAACCAATTAAAAGGAGCCTGAGGTACTGGAACCTATTCCCTATGAATTCATGGCGTGATGGGTGTTAAAAATAAACTAACCTGTGGTCTATTAAAAAAACAAACAAAAAACAACAACAACAAAAAACAGCATGGTATTGGGGGGGGCTAACAGTTGGCATAATGGCTATGTTGCTGGACTCTCATATAGTCAACCGTGGTTTGAGTCCCGGACCACCCATTAGCTTAAATTTACACCGGGCGCATGTGAATGCATGCCCAAGATCCAGAGAGGAGAATGGAGGAGAAGGGATTGTGGCATGGCCATCCCTCCTGGGGATGATTTCTCACTTTCTATCTCTCCATCTTTCTCTGTCTTTCTGCCGAGTGCACATAGCCTATAGCAAAAACCTCTACGAAAACAAACAAAAAAAACCAAACAGGTAGATCAATGGAATAGAATAGAGACCCCAGAAATAAACCCTAAAGCTTACAGGCCAACTGATTTTTGACAAAGGATACCAGTTAATCCACTGGTAAAAGGAAAACCTTTTTAGCAAATGGTCCTGGAAAAACTGGGTATCCACCTGCAGAGAGATGAAAATGAATCCTCATCTTTCACCATTAACAAAAAATCAACTCAAAATGGATCAAAGATCTGAGCCTAAGACCTCAGACTCTAAAACTACTGGTGGAAAAAACTATGAAAACTCTGGGAGACATTGGGGTAAGCAAAGACTTCTTAAATAAGACTCTCAAAGCATGGGCAATAATCCCTAAAATGGACAAGTGGGACTATAGCATATTAAGAAGTTTCTGCACAGCAAAGGACACAGTAATAGGTGTCAACCAATAACCCTCAGAATGGGAGAATATTTTTGTAAAATAAGCCTAGGATAAGGGACTGATAACCAGAATACACAGGTAAATCAAGCACCTTACCTCTGCAAAAAAAAAAAAAAAAAAAAAAAAAAAAAAAAAAAAAACACTAAAACAACAACAACAACAAAAAAAAACCAGATTAACCCAATTAAAAGATGGGAAAATGAACTGAACAAAATCCTCTCTATGGAAGACATATGAACAGCAAAAAAGCATATGAAGAAATGCTCAACATCCCTCATCATAAGGGAGATGCAGATTAAAACCACAATGAAATACCACCTAATCCCTGACAGAAAGCTGAAGATTAAAAATGCAAAAAGTGATAAGTATTGGTGGGGTTGTGGTGAACTCTCCTACATTCTTAAGTTCCCACCAATATTGGTAGGAATGTAAATTGGTCCGGCCACTGTGGGAAACAATATGGAGGTTCCTCAAAGATCTACAAATAGAATTACCATTTGACCCAGCAATCCTACTTCTGGGTATCTACCCAAAGGACAGAAAAATGCTCAGTCAGAAAAGCGCTTACACAAGTGTTTATTGCAGATTATTTACAACCACTGACATGGAACCAACTCAAATGTCCACAAACAGATGAATGGATTGAAAAAGTGTGGCACATATAGTCTATGGAATACTATTCAGTCATAAAAAAAGGAAAAAAGGAAAAAAAAAAAAAAGAAGACCCTGGCATTTGATAGAAAGTGGTCAATAGGGAAGATTTATTGCTGAGTGAAGCAAGCCAGGCTATGAAAGAAAGATACTGTATGTATCTACTTAATATATACCACCTAGCTGCACTCCAAGATAGAGATTGAAATAGTGGAGGACATAAAAGCAGTGGAAATAGTTATGGATGCTGAAGACAGTGTGGAACAGGGAGTGGGGGAGGAGGGAAGAGTATAAAGAAGAATAGCATGAGAACAAATAGAGAGGTATGACACTTATGGACACTGAAATGGTTTATTAACTATTGATAATATCATGTATTCTCAATTGGACTGGTCTGAGAAGTATTTCATGTTAATTAAATTCTTTATAAGCCAAATAATGTATAGTGATTGAATATTTGAAAAATGAGAATAAAAAATAATAAAAATAATGATAATCTGAAAAAAAAGTTACTAGCATTATCTGTTAGTCATAGCATTCATGCCAATTTATCAAACTTGGACCCCACATTTTCATCCATTAAGTGGCAAAACTTGAAAAAATAAAAAAGGACAAATTTATTAGAAAATTTAAAATAATGTATCAATAGAATAGCCAAATTCTTAAAACAGTATTTTAGCTTTACCTCTAGGCTGAAGTCATTGAGGTTTTTTTTCTTGTTCCCTCAGTTCTAAAATAAAAACAAAAACAAAATAAAAATATATAATGTCAAGAAAAGTAGCAAAAACATTGTATGACATGGTTTCTTTTTGTAAATTTCCAAAAAATACTAATTATTCATTTTAAATATAGAAAAAGTTAAAACTAAGAAAGAGCAAAAGAATTAGTAAAATTTAAGATTAGTTAAAACTAAATTATTTTTAGGGATATGTGCACAGAAAGTAAATTCTTATATAAAAAAGAATGATCAGCATAAAATCTATTTATTTAATCTCTAGGCAGAAGAAAAGGTCTCCAATGGAGATCACCTGAAGTATTACAAAATCACTGGTATTTAATTTCTTAGACTGAGTATTGTTACTTGGATGTTAATTAATATTAATCCTGCTGACTATTATGTTTATTATTAAACATTCAAATATATTAAGTAATCTAGTCTCTTCTTTGAAAATATATTTCACAACAGAACTAAAGAAAAAATAAAAGAGAAGTTTAAGAAAATTTGCTAACTCATTTGTTTCCTGCCTGATTCTCTTTTTCTCTCACCCATCTGTAGTAATAACAGTTCTTGGGAGATCTTTATTCATGCTACATCTACTTTCATCCCACTCTCTCATGACTCCATTTCACTTAGGCTTTAGAGCCTAGTATTCTAGAAGCAGTTCTTGTCAGGGTCACAGTGACCTCCAAATTGCAGTGTCCCATTGTCATTTTTCAACTGTCATTTCAATAATCCTATCAACAACATCTGACATTGTTATCTTTTCTTCTTGAAACACTCCCAACCACTTCGCCTTTGAGACACAGTTTCATTATCTCTCCTGTACTCACTAATTTATTTTCAGCTTTTCTTTTTTGCTCCTCTTCATCTTACTTCTGAATGTGAGAGTGCTGCAAGGCTCTGACTTGAACTCTTCCTTTTTTAGTCATCAAAATTAATTTAGCAAAGGGAACCAGCAGTTAGCGTAATGGCTATGTCGCTGGACTCCCACGTAATCGACTGCAGTTCGCGTCCTGGACCCGGTGGATTAAAACTCACGCCAGGCGCATGTGCGTGCGTGCCCAAGATCCCAAGAGGAGAATGGAGGAGAGGGGATTGCAGCGTGACCACCCCCCCGGGGGGTGATTTCTCGCTTTCTGTCTCTATGTCTCTCTCTGTCTGTCTGGCAAGCGCACGCGCCCTATAGCAAAAAAACCTCCAAAACAAAACAAAACAAAACAAAACAAAACAAAAATTACTTTAGCAAAGAGTAAACTGTTTACATCTTCAATAATCACTACATAAACACATACAGATCCACTGATACAGGCATGTATCACAGGAAATTCCTCTGGTACCTCCAGAAGATTTCCAGAATTCAGCTATTCCTCATCTTCCTCCTCACTGCCATCCTATCTCAGCCCATTTCTCTTGTGGAATATTTCAGTGGCTTCTTTTCTAGTCTCTGTCTACACGTATCCTGTCTGTGATAGACAGAATAATGCTCCCACCCTAAGTAGGTCCGTATCCTAACCTTCAGAGCCTGTGAATATGTTAGATTACTTGGCAAAGGGGAATTAAGATAGCAGGTAGAATTAAGGTTAATAATCAGCTGACCTTAATCTAGTGTAGGACCTTACAGGGATAGAGACAATATAATCACATAAAGCAGAAAAGGAAGGCAGAAGAGAGAATGAGGAGATGATAATAGCATGAGAATGACTTGGCTTCTTTTTATTGACCTTAACTATGGAGGAAACTAGCTATGAGGCAAAAAAAAAAAAAAAAAAAAAAAAAGTGGACAGTCTCTGGAACCTGGAAGAGTCAAGAGAAAGAAACATAATTTTCTAGAGCTGCCTGAAGGAAATCCACTCTATTGACACATTGATTTTAGCCCATTTAAACTGATGGTCAATTTTATAGTTCTCCAGAATTTTTTAAAATAAATTATTTTATTACTTTTTCCATTTTCTGAAATGGAATATTCTGTATAATAAAATATATTTTCTCTTGTGTAATAACAATACTGTCATTGCATAAGTACAATAAGTGTAAAAAAATAATGGTTGCTAGATATACTACAATGACTTACAATAAAGATAAATTCTATTAGCTAAGTGGCACATGAAGAATTTTCAAGGACACTTGAAGAGATACTTGAAGACTAGCAATAAAAAGACACATCTTTAAAAATCAAAGATACTAACACAAACAAAAAAAAATGACATCTATTCAGTAAACTTGTATTAAACTTATCATTGTAAAGTGAAAATTGAAATACCTACTTTTATTCTTTTAACTTAAATTACCTTAGGACACTTTAGATAAACTAAATAATCTTGAAATGATCTATTCAAAGTTATTTCCTGTATTTTATTTCAGAGTAATGAAATTACATTCTATGAAACTGATAATAGCAGCAAAAACAAACACAACCTTTGAAGTAACAAAATGAGTGAGTAAAATATCTAACAGAAATTAAAAGAAAAATTATGTCCAAGAATATAAACTTAAGTACTGTTCTGTGAATATAACTGAAAACATCATGCCACATAATAAATTATATTTTCATAATCTTTGATCATTCTTTTGGTACAGTTTGTTACCTATGTGCATACCAATTATATTTCTACTTTTCAAGTGACACATTCAGCATAACCTAAAAGATTAATTATATGTAATACCCTGTTTTCATCTTGAAATATTGTTCATTTAAACCAAGTTTAGCAAATAATTATCAAAAAGCCATAACTAAAAAGTTTCTTTTGAATCTGCTTTGAGGAAATCTGCTTTGCTTTTTTATTTTTTTAATTTTTTAATTTAATTTAATTTATTTTCTCCCTTAAGAAAATACTGGGATTGACAGCAGCAATGCAGCTAATAAAAATTGCACACTTAAATAATTAATGCGTAAGTGTTAAAATACACAGACATCAGAGACAAAACAGAGTGAAGAGTCTTATAGCTTTTATTTTCCTTCTTTTATAATTTATTTTATTACATATATATGTAAGGAATATACCATAAGGTTTTCATATGCATGTACATAGTGACATGATCCCTGTAATTAAGCAAATTAATATACCCATAATAGTCCACAGTACCTTTGTGTGTTGGGATCATGGGGGTATGAGCACCTAAAATCTACTATCACAGCAAACTATCAAGTATATGATAAAATGTTATTAACTATGGCCTTCAAAGTGTACATTGGATTTCTCGATGTATTCATCCTACACAGCTATAAATTTGTGCTCTTTGGACTGTTTCATTTTTTTTTTTTTTTCAATTATTTCATTATTATTATTGTTATTATTATTAATTTGCTATAGGGCATGTATGCTCACCGGAGAGAGAGAGAAAATGAGAAAGCAAGCTTCCATGTACGGGATTTGAGCCACAGTCAGCCACATGCCTCAACCACTATGCCACCTGCTGTCCCCCTATTTGTACTCTTTCTATCCATTTATTCCCTTCCACTATCTGACCTGGTAACCATCATTCTTCTCTGTTTCTATGTAGTCAAAGTGTTTTTGTTGTTGTTTTTAGATTTCACACATAAATGACATCATCAGTAGATTTCTTACTTTGTAAGGTTTATTTCACTTCGCATAATGTCCTACAGATTCTCCCATGTTGTCACAAATGGCAACATCTAGTTCTTTAATATGGCTAAATTTTATATATATAAATATATATTTTATCCATTCATTGACAGACAGTTTGTTCTCATACCTTAACCATTTTGAATAGCACTGCAGTGAATATGGGAGTGGAGATATTGCTAAGAGGTGATTATTTCATTTTTATTTTGGAATATGTACAGTACACAAACTGATGGATCATATGGAAGTTCTGTTTTTTTTCATTTTTTGAGTGTACTTCATATTGTTTTTTATAATAACTGTATCAATTTACAGTCTTATTAATAGTGTAAAAGTCTTTTTTTTCTCTCCAGCCGTGGCAACACACTTGTTATGTCTAGTTTTGTGTTTGTTTTGATAGCCATCCTAACTGGTGTGAGATGATATTTCATTTTGGTTTTGACTTACTTTTCCCTGATGATTACAGATGTTGAGCACCTTTTCAAATAACTTTTGGTCATTTTTGTATCTTATTTTGAAAAAGAAAAGGTCTATTTAGGTCCTTTTCCAATTTTTAAATTGTTTTTATTTTTAAAATTTTCTTATAAAGTGTATCAGTTCCTAATACATTTGAATATTAAGCTTTCATTCAATATAATACTGAAAGTGTTAGCAAGAGCAATCAAAGAAGAAAATGAAATAAAAGACATTTAATTTAAAAAGGAAGAATTTATCTCTGCAGATTCTAAAGACTCTTCCTAAAGACTTTTCCAGTCCTAAAGATTACCAAAATCTGATAGAACTAATAAACAGAAGCATGAAAAATCAGTATACCAAAACCAGTTGCATTTATTTTAGACAAATCATGATTTATGGAAAGAGAAATATTAAAAATCTCATTTACAATAGCATAAAAAAATTAAACAAGGAGGTAAAGGATGAATACACAGAAAACTGCAAAACATTGATGAAAAATTAAAGAACACATAAATAAATGTAAAGACATACCCTGTTTATGGCCTGGAAAAATTAATTTTGATCAAATGTCTACTACACAAAAGGATTTACTGATTCAACACAACCCCTATGGAAATTCCAATGGCATTTTTCACAACAATAGGAAAAAAATTCTAAATTTCACATAAAATTTTAAAGCACACTCAATATTTCCAATAATCTTGAGAAAGAAAAAGTTGAAAATACTATACTTCCCAATTTAAACTGTATTACAAAGTTGTAGTAATTAGAACCAGCAGGTGGCATAGTGATTAAGGTGCTGGTCCCCATCCTGACCTAGCAGCTTGAAAATACCCCTAACCCAGTCAACAGATGGCCTATCGACTATGTCAATGTACTCAGATTCATGCAAGTCTTGGACATGGTGGCTTGAAAATTATGCCAGGCATGTGTCTGTGTACCCAAGATCTCAGAAGGAGAATGGAGGAGAAAGGATTATGGCATGGCCAACCACCCTGGGGGGGTAATTTTCACTTTTCCTCTCACTTTCCTATCTCTGTCTGTCGCTCTCTCTCTGGAGAGCTTCCAGGCCTTAAAGCAAAAGCCTCTAAAACAAAATCAAATAGAACAAAGAAAATATACTTGATGTGGGTCCAGCAGATTGTGTAGCTGTTATGTCACTGGACTCCCACATGGCTGACCATGGTTTGATTCCCAGACTCAGCAGCTTGAAACACATGCTGATTGTGTGAGAGCACATGCTCAAGATCCTGAGAGGATAATGGAGGAGAAGGGATTGCCCTGTGGCCACCCCCTGTGAGCTGTTTTCTCATTTTCCTTCTCATTGTCTCTGTCTTTCTGTCTTCCCCCCTCCCCCCCCCCCCCCAATCACTCACACCCTAAGGCAAAACCTCTACCAAAAAAGAGAAAAAAGAAAATATGTGTGATGTATGTCTTTGCACTCCCAAAATCCCCAGAGGAGAATAGAAGAGAAGGGATTGTGTGTGACCCTCCCCCCTGGGTGGTGATGTGTTACTTTCCCACAGTATCTCTGGCAAGTACATACACCCTATGACAAAAATAAAAAAAAAAAACCTTAAAAAAATAAAAACAAAAAATAACAAAGTTGCAGCAATCACTAACATAAAAACACATACATATTCCAATGGAACAGAGCAGAGAGCCTCAAAATAAATTGAAGCATGGATTGTCAATTGAAGTTTGACAGGGTCACTAAGAAGACACAATGAGGAAATGCTAGTCTCTTTAATAAATACTGTGATGTTCATACATATTTGAAATATGTATCATAATGTATGGTCAACCTGGTTACATGTAATCATGGACTTTATAGGGAAAAAATAAATTACTTATAAATGAAAATGTAAGGTATTAATTTTAGAGCTATGTTAAGAAAACAGGACACATGAAAATTAGTAACAGAAACAAACACTATTGGAATTCTGAAAGTCCTTGAGAGAACACTAAGAAGTGTTTATTCTTAATTTCTTGAATTGCAGATAAAAAGAAAATCAATTACTTAACAATGATGTGTTAAACAAAACTCAAAATACTACTACTGATCATTTGCAATACACTGGGATGAGTGGTAGGTAGGTTCAATACTAAGATTAGTAAAACTCAAACCTCATGAATCAAAAAGTTCATATACTAAATAAAAGAAACAAAACAAGTGCATGCAAAAATGACTAATGCTATTAATCGTAATTCCATGATTTACAATTTACAAATTATTCAGTGGCTTCCAGAATACTTAGACTGTCTTACAAAATCCATCATCATCTTTGCCTATGTCCTTAATGCAAAGTTTAACCACTGTTTTCTTCCTTTGTAAGAGCCAGTCAAGGTCAAGGCCTTCTTCCCCTCTCCTCTCCTCTCCTCTCCTCTCCTCTCCTCTCCTCTCCTCTCCTCTCCTCTCCTCTCCTCTCCTCTCCTCTCCTCTCCTCTCCTCTCCTCTCTTTTCCTTTCCTTTCCTTTCCTTTCCTTTCCTTTCCTTTCCTTTCCTTTCCTTTCCTTTCCTTTCCTTTCCTTTCTTTCTTTTCTTTTCTTTTCTTTTCTTTTCTTTTCTTTTCTTTTCTCTTTTCTTTTCTTTTCTTTTCTTTCTTTCTCTTTCTTTCTTTTCTCTTTCTTTCTTTCTTTCTTTCTTTCTTTCTTTCTTTCTTTCTTTCTTTCTTTCTTTCTTTCTTTCTTTCTTTCCTTTTTTTAAGAGAAATGTTTGCTATAGGGCATATGCACTTGCCAGAGAGACAGTGAGACAAAAAGTGAGAAATAACCCCCGGAGAGATGGCCATACCACAACCCTTTCTCCATTCTCCACTCAGGATTTGGGGCATGGACAAATATGTGCCCAGTGTAAGTTTAAAGTTGCTGGGTCTAGGACTCAAACTGTGGTTGACTCCATGGGAGTCAAGTAACATAATCGTTATGCCATCTGTTTTTTTTTTTTTTTGAAAGTTTTTTGTTATAGGGCATGTATGTTCGCTAGAGAGACAGAGAGACAGAAAGAGAGAAATCACCCACATCAAGTGCAATAGCCATAATCACCCGCCTCAGGTGCAATAGCCATACTGCAAGCCCTTCTCCTCCATTCTCCTCTTGGGATTTAGGGCATGCATGCACACACATCTGGCATGATTTTTAAACTGCTGAGTCCAGCACTCAGAGTGTGATGAGAGTCCAGTGAAGTAACCACTACGCCATCTGCTGTTTCCCAAGACCTTCTTCCTTAAAGAACAGGTGATAGGATGGCTTGAGATAATCTTGAGGGTTAAGAAGGACTCAAGTCACCTATGCAGAATTGATCCTCTCAGTCTAGTTAAACAGCCTGCATCATCCTGTATTCCGGATGTAGTGCAAGTGTTATAGTTTCAGTAAAGAACTTCTCTATTTCCAGTATTGGTTAGATTATTTTATTAAACCTATCATTTATTTCTTCTTTTCTTAATTTTGAATTCTATGTTCACTTTTGGATTATGCATTTATTGTTTTTTTTCCTCCAATAGATCATAGAGTGGACTTAATGAGAAGACAAACTTATGGGTTTTTTCACTATTAAATCCCAAGGAGTTTAATGTGACTTAATGAAAAAGATGCCAAAAAAAACCCCCATGTATTTTGTCAATGATTAAATCACATATAACTTTAATCCTTCCATCTTATTTATTATTTATTATTCAATATATTTAAATGCCCAAAGGCTTTCAGAATTACTTAATCAAGCAATATTGTTTATTAATTTAGCAAGCAAATACTATCCTTAAGCATTCATATTTATATGAATATTGTTTGCTTAATTAAATGAAATTTTGGTAATGATCATTTTACACCTTTTTCTTAAGTAGACAGAATACCTTTTATATATTTTAATACTTTATGTAGCCTCAGACATGCATAAAAGCAAAACAAATAAATAAATGTGGTTCATAATGTTCTTTATATTCCTTCCTAATTCTGAGATTTTATTAATCTACATGCTGCCTTAATTTGATGAAGGGATTTTTTTTAATTCCTAGACTGTCTTTTTTATGATTTTAATTTGCCCTGACACTAGAACATCATCTCCTTTCATAACTTGAATCAGCAGGCACTAGAAATCTTTAGGTTGATGCCAAGACCTATTAAGCTAAATGGTGAATCAGCAGAGGCAAGTTAAGAACTATAAAATATTTAAGACTAAGCTTTTTCCTCTTCTTGCAGTTTACCTAAGACCTTGTAAAGGAATATCTGATTTAAGCTATTGATGCCTTTAAAAATGCGGAGTACCATCATATGCTTTCTGAGGCTTATCTTGGTGCCCTTACATTTATTTGAAGCTGATATAGCTTCTGTGTCTGGATGACTACAGAATTTCAGATGCAGAGTTTTAAAGCAGATACAGAAATATAAAAGTATTTGCAGTGAGATTGGGACCTACTAAGTAGAAAGTCTTTTCATCAATACTCTCTATGGTGAGACATTATTGGCATACTTCGTTTTAATTTCTCTGGACATGGTTTCCTTTGGTTTTATGAAAGTGTGTGAAGTGTGTGTGTGTGTGTGTGTGTGTGTGTGTGTGTTTTAGAGAGGTTTTTGCTATAGAGCATGTGTGCTCGCTGGAGAGAAAGAGATAAATAGAAACAGTGAGAAGGCAAGTGAAAAATCAGCCCCCAGGGATAATACCTATGCTGTAATCCCTTCTCCTCTACTCTCCTCCTGGGATCGTGGGCACACATGCACACATGCCCAGCATGAGTTTCAGGTCACCGGGTCTGGAACTCAAACTGGTCAACCATGTGGGAGTCCACTGTCTTAATCACTACACCAGCTACTGGCCCCTTTGTAAACATGTTTATAATAGTTTTTGGTAGTGTTAAAAATTATAGGAGGCCGTTGTAAGCTCCTGTATGAGGCCTACATTATATGTGTTACCAAACTAAAAACAAAATGGAGTTATTCATGTCTTCATGTCACTAAGTCAAAACTCAGTTTTTTTATGTTTGTTAATTTTTGCCAGAGGGTGCATGCACTAACCAAAGAGAAACAGCAAGAGAGAGAGGGAGAAGAAAAAAGCATTCCCCATGGGGAATGGTCACACTTCAGTCCTTGACTTCTTCATTTCTCCATTCTGTAGACATTTAGGGCATTCACACACATTTGCCTGGCATGTTTTTCAAGCTGCAGGGTCTGGAATATGAATATATATATTTTTTTACTAAGCTCTTAAAACAACCACAACCTTTATATATTTTCCTGAGACCTATATGAAGATGGATTAAATATTGACTATTTCTGGTCATGGTGCCTATAATAGGGCTCCAAAATGGGTTATTCCTCTCTGTTAATTGCAAGATTGTCAGCTGTTCAGAAATAGCAGCCCAATGGACTGTCAGAACACCACAGGCCTTGCTAAGTTATCCAAATTCCATGGCTTCTCAAAGTAAATGATTTTCAGTTGTTTGTGTGCCTTTAAGTGAGTTCTCAAATGATTGATTTTATTTGTTTTTGCCAGTATTTTTGTGTGATAGAGTGTGCTCACTGAGATCTTTATTCTAAGCTTTCTGAAAGTGAATCTCACCATATTTTTACTTTTAACTTACTTATGTCTTTATCTAGTCATTCCTTGTAGACAGCATATACTTGGGTCTTTTTTTTAATTTTTACTTTTACCAAGGCATCTTTTATAGTGTTTTACTTTATTTCATTATTTCAATTAAAATTAGTGATTTATTTTTCTATTATATTGTAGCACCAAAGTGCTTATTAAAACATGACTGTGGTGCCAGCAGGTGGTGTGATGGTTAAGACGTTGGACTCCCACATGACCAACTATTGTGTGAGTCCTGGATGTGGAGGCTTGAAAATCATGCTTGCTATATGTGCATATATGTCCAAAATCCCAGGAGGAGAATTGAGGAGAAGGGACTGTAGTGTGATCATTCCATCCTGGGAGGTGAGTTCTCACTTTTCCTTGCTTTGTCTCTCTTAGTCTCCTTCTGGTGAGTGCAGGTGCCCTATGACAAAACAAAAAAAAGCAAGCAAACAAACAAACATAAAATGTCCCCTTTATTTTCATAGTATAGTTCCAATATAATGTGATAAGTGCAAGAATATGGATACACATGAGATGCTATGTATTAGAATCATCACTGACCTTGCTATGAATTACAGATTAATGAGCTTCACCAATCCTATAATTTATAATCTCTAGGAGTTAAAAATCTGAATGCTGGGGTCAGCAGTTGGCGTAATGGCTATGTTGCTGGACTCCTGTATAGTCAACCACGGTCTGAGTCCTGGACCCGGTGGCTTAAACTCATGCCAGGCGCATGTGCGTGCGTGCCCAAGAAACCCAAGAGGAGAGTGGAGGAGAAGGGATTGCAGCATGGCCATCCCCCCTTGGGGTGATTTATCACTTTCTGTCTCTCTGTTTCTATGTGTCTGGCAAGCATGTATGCCCTATAGCAAAAACCTCTAGTAAAAAGTACTGAACTGAGGTATACAGATGAGAAAATAAGTACATCTTGGAAATGAGATAAATTGGAAAACAGTGAGGATATAGAAAATAGAATAAACAAAAGGAGTTTAACTAGAACAGAAGCAAAAGTGAGTGGTAACATTCCTGGAATAAAGAGACCTTTTTTTTTGGCAAAGTATATAGATATAAAATTTATAAAGAATATTTCAAAATCCCCAGGGTAGATTTTGGTAACTAATTTTATTAATAAAAAAGCTGAGAAAAATGTTATTAAATAATTCACTTAAGTTTACATGGCTACCTATGGATCAGCTGTACCTGAAACAACTTCTCACTAATCAACTAGCACTAGAGCCTTTCCAATATTTTTATGAACTGGTAGCATTTGAACTCTAAAACCATTGTCAAAAGCACCCTGCAGTTCCCCAAATGGTTGACATAAATTGGAAAGTAATGATTCCTGATTCAACTTCTGGCAGATGACAAAGGGGAATCGGACTACTGGATACATTTTTTATGTTCTCAGTCTGGCCCAGTGTGAAATGGGAAGGCACCAGTGTAAGAGCTATTTTACTCTAAAACAATTTCAGGAATGTCTTTTTGGCTAGTATATACCTCTGTAAATATGAGAAGCATGGCAAAGTTGTACTTATATTAGACATACGAATAGTTTAAGAACAGCTCTTCTTATCGAAAGTAAGATGGTATCCCTGCATTTCCTGAAAGTCCTTCCCTCAAATGTTATTTCCCAGTGTCCTTTTACTGTGCATCTGCAAGGTGTTTCCATTAGGGTCCCTGCTTTTGACAAGCTTAAGGATGGCTGGAAGCCTGCTGACTTCAGGGTTGATGCAGAGACATTTTCTCAGTGTGTCATCTGAGCACTGCAGTGCTGTAAATCTCAGCATTTCATGATCCCTCTGCCCTGAATTCTCAATGAGCAAGGAGGGCAGCAGAAAACACTCCTAGTGGGGTGATACCTTTGAAGTTCCTCAGAGGAGAAGCAGCTACAGGGAAAGGAAATTAAAGTTGCCAATGTGTAATTACATCTGCTGAACAGGAACAGGTCCAAAACACAAGATTATCACTTTTTCTTTTCAAAAGGGTTGTTGTAGTGATTTGGGGACCTTGGCACAGTAGACTGTTGGCAAGGGATTACTCACTGGAGTAACTAGGGAAGAATCAATGAGGCTCTAATTTCTGCAATATCTTACTTTTTATTTTCATATGCTTCCTAAATTCTACCAGCTTTCATTTCATCTCATTCTGTTATAATCTTCTGTTTGAAACCTAGAAGTATTTTGTGTGTGCTATTATTTAGGTAATACCACTATTTGGTTTTATGTAATCTATTTAAAAAATATTTTCTGATACTTTATATAACTTATAATTAAGTATTGAGAGAATTATGTTGTCAGTAAGAGATCCCAAGAGCTAGTTTCTTTATGATATTACTAATCTTGAAATGAAGTCTTCCTTTTTTAAAATTTTATTTTGAAAGAGAAAGACTTTTGCTTTAAGGAGCGTGTGCTCACTGGAGAGACAGAGACAGAGTGAGAAATCATCCCCAGGGAGATGGCCATGCCACAATCTCTTCTCCTCCATCTTTCTCTTGGGATCTTGGGCATGCATGCAAACACGCCTAGTGTGAGTTTTAAACCACCAGGTCCGGGACTCAAACCACGGTCAACTACATGGGAGTCCAGCGATGTAAACCTTACACCATCTGCTGATCCCTGAAATAAAGTCTTCTTTAAGTTATGCCATTTGCCAAAAACTATTTGAGGGGAGAGACTATAGAATGACATAGGATTGTCATTGTAGGGCGCTTAATTTTCTTAATTTTCTTTCTTTCTTTCTTCCATGAGTGAGAGACAGTGAGACAGACACACTGATAGGTCTTTATGCTGTGATCCACTCTCTGCTTTAACCAGCTGGGGATCATGGGCATGTGTGCCCAGCGTGTTCAGGGAAATCTTCAGATTGGAACTTGAAACCTTCCCATGTGGGTCAGTCTCACAGAATATTACATGGCCACTGTGTTACCATCTGGCCTATTGGAACACGTATTTTTGATCAATGTCTGCAAAACTAAATTTCTCAGGGTTTGTTACATTTACATTTGTACCTTTGTCAGCCACTCTTGATCTTTGTTATGATTACTCCATTATTACTTAGTAAGGGTAAATTTTGCAGACTTAACTGATTGAAGAATTTACTAGTTTGCTAGCTTATAACATAGTAATGAATGCAAAGTCATCTTGTATAAATTAAGCATAATTCCCTACAAAGTGGTCTCAGATTTATATTCACTGTAAAATTTATGAACTGTTATTTATACTTATATTCATCTGTCATATCATTGTCACTTTAATAACTTTTTATTGTAAGTAATTGTTCATTAAATATAGGCAGGATATAAACATCTTAGATTGAAAATACAGTAGCCATTTAATTGTGTATATGGAGAATGTCTCAGAGACTTATATAAATTACCTGAAAAATAGAATATTTTAGCTTTTTAACTTTTAACATTTTCTTTGGGAAAAAAATGGGTTTACCTTGAAGCCAGGTATAAATTGTTCTCATTAGTAGATATATATTAATTTGAGAGAACATGGCATATAATCTGTCTCATATTTCAAGTTATTTTAAAGAGAGAAGAAAATCATAAATATAAGACATTTTAAAATAATTCTTTTAGTAAAATTCTAAACTTTATGCATATATTTGAATAACTAAACTAGATTAATACATTTCTGAAAACAAAATGACTTGCCAAAACCCATGCAGGATGAAATGAAAAATTTAAACAAATCATATCTTATGTAAGCATATTTGGTAACAAAACACTTAAAGAATTAAAAATGCATCAGCTTCAGATGGTTTAATTATAAGTATTAGGAAAAATACACCAAATATAAAAGCTGATAGAATTTAGTAGCCATAAGGAATAATGTAAGAAACCTTCATTTTATATAAAGTACTAGAATGTTAAAATTCATCATATTTATAAATCCAAGGAGAAAATTATGCTTTTTATTGAGAATCCCAAATGGTATTTTATAATATTAATTTATGGCTGAAATATTTTTAATAGACACTCTTAGTAAAATAAGAAATTATTTCATTTAACAAATATTGTAGTTCAACAGTATTTTTGAGTGTCTGTTATCTTCTACATAATTCTTAGTAGGAGAGTCCAACAATAAATGTATCAACCCAAAAAAATCCATGCTGGACCTAGAATTTAATGTCTAAGAGGGTGATTTTTTTAATATTCTCTGCGAGTGATATTTTCTAGTCATTCTTCAATAAGTGTTATGTTTGTTAAACATTTTGAGTAACATGAGTAGTATACATAAAAATGTTCATTTGGTAAATACTAAACAGAAAAAGAAATTATTTAAAAAAATAAAAATTATCATCAAAGAAGATTGTTTCTTAGTTTTGTTTTTTTTTTTCTTACTTGCCAGAGAGTACATGTGTTTGTTAGAAAGACAGAAAGACGGAGAGAGAGAGAGAGAGAGAGAGAGAGAGAGAGAGAGAGAACTCTCAACGGGGCATAGTAACACAGTGCTTTTTTTCATCATTTCTCCATTCTGCCTGGGTTTTGTGCATGCACTCACACATGCCCAGTGTGTTTTTTAAGCCCCTGAGCCTAGGTTTTAATCGCTGACCATTCAGGATCCAGCTTCCAATTAACAGTGCTTAGCCACTACATTGCAGGGATGGCTATTTTTTGTTGTTGTTGTTTGTTTGTTTTGTTTTAATAAAATAAGTGAATGTGCATGTACAAGAGAAAGAGAGATCTAAATACTTCAGAATAGTAGTCTCCTGCTCCTGCACACACACCTAGCATGTGTCTGGTCCAATCCAGGTATGTCAACCTAAGGGTCAGTCTTATAGCTTCAAGCTTTGAAGGGTACTCATGTTGCTGTTTCAGCACAGTGGGTAGGACTTTTTTGAACTTTTGTCAACACCTGAGAGTGTTTACATGACTAGAGAGAAATGAGAGGTTGCCTACATAGGAAACCCAATTACCTGCTTGTCAAAAATAAAAAAAGTAATATCTTAAATGGTATGAAGAAATATGTGTTTAGCATAAGAATTATATGGCTTCGGGACCAGCAGTTAGTGTAATGGCTATGTTGCTGGACTCCTACGTAGTCGACCATGGTTCGCGTCCCGGACCTGGTGGCTTAAAACTCACGCCAGGCGCGTGTGCGTGCGTGCCCAAGATCCCGAGAGAAGAATGGAGGAAAAGGGATTGTGGTGTGGCCATCCCCCCTGGGGGCTGATTTCTGGCTTTCTGTCTCTCTGTCTCTCTCTGTCTGGCGAGTACACGCGCCCTATAGCAAAAACCTCTCAAAAAAAAAAAAAAAAAAAAAAAAAGAATTATATAACTTCACCTTACACAGATAAATATTCTATTTCTGATTTTGAGATGTGGCTCTTTGGTCACTTTTTCTTCATCAGAAGGCACCTCTACTTGCCAGAAAGACATGTGGAAAGAGAGAGGAGGAAAGCAAGAAAGTAGTCACTCCACCATGATGAATAATCATACCAGAATCCTTCTCCATCTAGCCCTCCTGTCAGGATTTTGGATATGCATGCATACACACCCAGCATGTTTCTCAAGTCATGGAGTCTCAAACCACACAGTTGACCATGTAGAATCCAGCCACCTTAATCACCAGGCATAACACTAATGCATACAATTGTATCTTCTGATACATAACACTGAACCTGAATTTTACACAGCTCAAGAAACATTCATTTCTACCTCATGATGAAAACATGACTCTGACTTCCATCCTTATTCTTGTGGTCCTCTAAAACCAGAGGTGATGATATTTTAGTCCTATCTATAACTGGATTACTACTTATTTCCTTTTCTTACGGCTTCATCACTACATCTAATCTCTAATTTTTGTTTCTACTATTAATATAGAATATAACCATATATTAATTAGCATTCAGAATGATCCCTGTCATGGTTAACATAGCCATTGCAATAGAGATGTGTGTGTGTGTGTGTGTGTGTGTGTGTTTGTGTGATAATTGAGTGGGAGATGGTCCCACACATGTGCAGTCTACAGTCTAGTAGCTAGAATATATATTGTTTTTCCTAAAATTATTAAATGTTAAAAAGCTTATTAAATCAAAACATAGATATTGTTAAATTCTTTGTAAGGTGCCATTTTGTTTTTTGAGTCATTCTTCAGGTCTGATTTCAGAACCAAGGAATATGTTTTCAGTGAGTTCTTTTGAGCAAGAAATGTCATGAACAAGGTTATAGTGGACTTAGTGCCATTGGACCTTCTTTCCATTCTTAAGGGATTTTATAAATTGCATTTCAAAGCTGATGATGGCTTATGCTGGAAAAAAGTGACTAAAAATATTTACTTGTCACCAGTTAATTTTCCAGGTCAAAAGTATCTGGGTTATAATTTGTACAAAATGATAAGAAACCATCTACTACATAAACCTGTTCTTCTCTTTCTGTATCAACCAGGTGGTTTTTTACTTAACAGAATGTAAATGCAAAGTACCCAAATAAATTCCAATTTGAGTTTATTACGTTAGGAATCTTAGATAATAAAGACTGTAATATAATTTACTCAGATTCAAATTAGTTTGTGCTGCATTTCTACCATAAAGGTATTTATATTTGAAATAATACCTATATTTCTTACTTAAAAATACTGTTAAGTAACATGCGCTTTAGAAATAAGTTATAAAAGGTGTGGGTATTCTATTGATACATTCTGCTTAAAAATATCTGTATATAGGGCCAACAGGTAGCATGGAGCTTAAGGCTACATAGCCCACTCTGTATGTAGTCTGAGTTCCCAACCTGGCAGCTTCTTGAAAGTCACACTCAGTGCCTGTGAGACCATGTCCAAAATCCTGAGGTGAATGGAAGAGAAAAGATCGCTGTGTGGCCATCCCCCGGGGAGAGGGTGTGATTTCTCACTTTTCCCCTCTCTGTCTCCCATGAGTGCATATGCTCTATAGCAAAAAATAAAAAAAAAGAAAACAAAGAAAAAATAGAATATTTAAAAATCATATTCTAAATTAGAAAGCCTTTATATTAATTTATACCTTTAGAAATAATTCACAAGAAAATCTATAGTTATATCTAAATATTATCTACCCTATGAATTCTGTTTATGCAATTCAACTTTTATAAATATTGTAAAGGTTAAGCAGTAGACATAGAATCTGTTTCCTCCTGCTGTGGGGCAATGCTCTCATAAAGGAAGAAAGAGAGTTAACCAAATCTCCTTGGAAACATGCTAATATGAGATCTCCTGAGAAACAAGCCAGTGGTATTTACTGTGAGAGATGCCTTATCTATGGAATACTTCCAGGAGGATGCATTTATAGTCTCATAGTAAACAAATCAGGAATATGTGGAATTCCAGAATATAGCTTTCAGCAAAATACCCTGTAAGTTATGTAAAAATTGAGTATAAAAGGAGAACATTTGATGATCCAAACAGATCTAAATTTTGTAAGACACATAGCTGCACGTAGCAATCTAGGGCCCTCATATCCATATTAGCAAGAGTGCATGTGAGGGAGCAAGAAATCCAGATATCTGAGTTGACGGTTTCTGATGTCCTTCACCTTTAAACTTAAATTTAAATTTTCTTTTTGTTTGTTTAGAGATTTTTGCTATAGGGCATGTATATTTACCAGAAAGATAGTGAGAGACAGAGAGAGAGAAAACTAGAAATCACCCCCCCAGGGGGGTAGCCATGCCACTATCCCTTCTCCTTGGGATTTTGGGCAGGCATGAACACACGCCTGGTGTGAGTTTTAAGCTGCAGGGTCCAGAATGCAAACCAAGGTCAACTATGTGGAAATCCAGTGGTACAACTGCTACATCATCTGCTGGTCCCTTATTTTTTAGATTTTTTTTTTTAGTAAATCTTGGTGCTTGGTATTATAATCAATATATATTGACATAATTTGAGCCTTTGTTTTTAAATTTAGAAACTTTTATTTTCTAATCTATTAATATGATAAGTGAATTAAATATTCCTAAGGAGGTACAGGGCATTAGCTTTTAATCTTGTGTTTATTTGGACATGTATCTTTGAGCTAATTGGTTTGAAAATTTGAAATATTATGTAATGTCCTTTCCTGTGGGTTTTTCTTTCAGTTTGACACTATCCATTTAATTAAACATTATTCTCTCTTTCATGTTACATTGGTTTGGGGGTTTGTTGCTTTTTTCTCTGTCCTCATAGTGATCATTGAAATAAAAGACAAATTCAGTTAGTAGTTTTATTTTGGGGTCAGGGAAATGTGTATTAATGTGTATGAATGACAAGACTGGAATTCAGTTGAAAAGGTCTACTGTAAACCTGAAAATATTAAAATGCCCTACTTAGACCCAAAAATAAAAGACCTAGGCAGAGAAGTACATGGGCCACAAGCTGAGTTTAGTAATTGGAATTATAATAAATTAATTCAAAAGCTTCAATTTACTTTTTGTACAGTTACTAGATAAATGGAAGCTGATTGCTATGTGTAGGCTTTGTAATAAAAATTGCTATCTCTTTTAATGTAATGGAAGTACTATCCGATCTTCTTTCTAATTATAAAGCAAATTCCATTATCTAGTAACATCTCATCTCTGAACATATGTTTTTTCCAGGCTAGAATATTAAATACTAAAAAAATTTAATGAACTACAACTATAAACAACAGAATTAGCTAATAATAAAACTGATGAGCTAAATCAGTCAAAGACATATACCTGCACACAGACATACTCACACACAGATAATTTGAGATTATTAAAAGCAATGATATTATAAAATAGTACTATATATGTCCCAATCAGTATCCCAAATAATTTTCAGTAAAACAGAACTTTTACTTTTTTTACAGACTTTAAAATAAAAAAGACTGTACTGGGACCTAACATAAATTCTAATTAGAATAGGGTTAAACTTTGGAACAAATTCTATGCTGAGTCCAGAAAGGCCCTATCTTGTAACAACAAAAAATGTTGCTATGTCTAGTTCTCTTCCTTTAGAAATAATTCTGTCATGAAAGTGCTTTACATTCACTTGTTAAGACATTTCTAAAGGGGGCTGGCTATACCACTGGTATACCACGTTGATGTAGACTCTGCCCCCCACTGTGAATACCTCTTGAGTTCAAGCCTAATCTTCATAAAAGTATTTGTTTGGGTTTTCTCTCCATTGGTGTTAGGAGTTTTATTCTGCAGTATCGATTCTGATGTTACAACACTTACTGGTGTAGCAATGGAAGAGACAATCAGTCTCTTACCTCCTTTGCTATCTTTCTGGCATCCCTCCTATTGCTCAGAAATGTCTTGAGTTCAGTACAAAGTTACTGAAATAAAAGACAGTACTAGGGAGAAATTAAATGTGCTGGAAGGTCAGCCTCATATCTCTTCCATTTATCTGCCCTCTCAAATTTTGATGCTTCAAACCTAGTCTCTTAGGGGTTCTAAATCAAGTAAGTAAAAACATAAAGGGCAGCAAAGAGCACAAGGCACTCTATTGGGTAAAGCAGAAGTTATGAAGATACACAAGTTGTAGTTCTTGACTCATGAGACCTCAGAAGCTAACGGTGGAGAAAGACACATAACAAATAACCTGAAGGTGAGACAGACTGAAAAATGCCATAAACAAGCTAAATGTAACTGGAGTATAGTGTAGAAAGAGATTAATTCACTTGTGCAGATTTGGGGAATATTATTCAGGTAGTTATAAAGAAATAATATTTATTTAGCATCTGGTATATTCCAGAAGCTGTGATGAAGCATCTTCCAATAAATAGAAAGTATGTAATGTTATAATCTTAAACTTCCAGTGTTTCTTCTATAAGAAGTATTATAAGCATTGTAGAGTTCGTGACATAATCTCTTGATATATCAGGTAAATCCTTTCTGGAGTATAACGTAGATGGTTGAAATTAAATGTCTTGTCTGTTTTTTATCTTTTCTCAGGCTTCTACCTCTAGCACATCTACCTATACTTGTATACAAGGGACACACATACATGCAGTCACATTCATATATATCTCTTTATTCTATTTATATGTACTACCTTTGGAAAACATCAGCAGAAACTAGACCTTGCTGAGAAACCATAGCCATTCAAGACAAAATCTATTCAATATTTTAAACATAAAAACATACTACCGTTAATATATAAACATATTAAATAGTTATATTTTCCAGAACAATAAAATTAACAAGAAGAGTGACATAAATTTTACATTTTTGCAAAACCCTTTAATGAATGGTTTAATAGAAGACAGGTGAATTTTTTTTTTTTTTTTTTTTTTTTTTGGAGCGGTTTTTCGCTATAGGGCGCGTGCGCTCGCCAGACAGACAGAGAGAGAGACATAGAGACAGAAAGCGAGAAATCACCCCCCAGGGGTATGGTCACACCGCAATCCCCTCTCCTCCATTCTCCTCTCGGGATCTTGGGCACGCACGCACACGCGCCCGGCATGAGTTGTAAGCCACCGGGTCCGAGACGCGAACCGCGGTCGACTACGTGGGGGTCCAGCGACATAGCCATTACGCTAACTGCTGGTTCCCAAGACAGGTGAATTTTTATCTACTTCTACTTTTAATCCATTGATTGAGCTATGTTGGCTGCAGCATATGAAAAAGTTCTATCTAAACACATATGTGGTTAAAAAAGAAAGTGATATTTTGATGGTCTTTTTAGAGCTTCATAGCAGCTTTTATTTGATAATGCCCCACAATTCAACAATCTTCTTAATAGTGGTTTCTTAAAAAGATTGTTAAAATGTGGAATCCACTACCTTATATGAAGTTTTAGTACTCTGTTGGCTTTTCTTGGGAAAATGACAGACTTTTGATGATAAAGATGATTTTCCCAAATTCTAATTTTCTCTCAGAAGCTTAAACTCCTTTTTTAAATTGTCACAGGACATGTGCCCTTCCTAGAGATGCAGAGACAGAGTAAGAGAGAGAGAAGGAGCAAGTACCCTAATGGCGTGTGGTCATATAGCAATTCCTTTTTTCTCCATTTCTCCATCCTGTCAGGATTTTGGGCACATGTATATAATATGTTCAGCATGTTTTTCAAGTGCTGGGGCTGGGATTTAGACCACCATTTAAGATCCAGTTCATGTTACCACTAAGGTATGGGCTGGCCCAAGAGCTTGAATTTTGTCAATGGCCATTAATATTATGTTTTTTTCCCCCTTTTCCTTTTTAGTTTTCTAGGAGGTGAATGTGCTTCCTGGGGAGACAGAGAGTGGCGTCGCCCCATGAAGGATGGCACACAACATTCTCTTCTCCTCTGTTTCTCCCTTTGAGATTTGGGCATGCACACATCCCCAATGTGTTTTTCAAGCTGCCATGTCCAAGTCTTAAACTGCTTAGTCAGCCGTGTGGGATCCAGTTGGCCCAAGTCATTTTTCTTGAAATGATAAACTCACTTCATTTGTTTTAAGAATTTGTTAACTAAGTACCAGAGATTGAATAACTATGATTTTTCTGTCAATATTTTAATAAAAAATAATGCTACATTAAAAAAAAAAAAAAACAGCCAGTTCAGCCTGCACTTTCTAGCAATCATGCATGTGGTTTATATGGACATAACACTGTACTTGACATACATCAGAAACACTCTCTATGCACTTCCCATTTTTCACACAGCATGTTAAAAAAATTGCTCTCAAGGGATAATACATTTTTCCTGCTTCATCAATGACCTTCTTCAGTGAAGTGCTTTTTGCTTGCTTATTTATTGACTTATGTATGTAGTTATTGGTTTATTTATTGGTTTATTGTTTATTGATTAATTTTACTGTGAGTGTGTGGAGATGATAAATACAGTGATAATATAGCTTTATGCAATTCCCTTGATTCATGCTAAGGCACCAGTAATTTTACCATTGTTGCTTTTACATTATCAGTACAAATGCCAGCACCAAAGGGGAAAAAAAAAAAAAAGACAAGTAATGTCTTAGAGTATCACAATGAAAATTGTTCTAACAGTACAGTCTCCTGAAAGTTTATGTGATATTCCTAGAAATCTGCAGAACATACTTTGAAAAGCACTGGTCTAGTAGAACCACATTAAATTACCATCTTGTATAATAAAATTATGGAAGAAATATGCACTTTGACCAAATGATGAAGAGAAGGTTCCAAAGTAAAGACAGTGTGATAGACTATGTAGTTAAGTCAGAAAAATTTAGCAATGTAAGTTAGTACGCCTTCGGGGCCGTCAGGTGGTGTAGCAGTTAAGGGTGCTGGACTCCCACATGGACGACCACGGTTTGAGTCCCAGACCTGGTGGCTTGCTTTGTCACTGTCCCTTTCCTTCTCTCTTACTCTGTCCCTCTCTGGTCAAATTAAAATAAATAAAGTTAAATAAAATACTAATTAAAAAAATTTTAAAAAAGGTTGTACGCCTTCAGCTATAGGTAAACATTTAAATACTGTTTGTTGCTTTTTCCTCAATCCTGAAGATAATTTATGGATAATGTAATAATAAAATAGGAGAACACACAAATGTGTGCGCGCACACACACACACACAAACACATACAATACCTAGCAAATAAAGATTCCTAATAAATAGAAGTTTATGTCATTTTTGTTGCTGTGAACAAGGGATATGATTAATAGTATTTTATAAAATTTGATCTCATCACCTCACATTCAGTAAGATCAATTATAGGTGAATATAGCAACTTTCAGTAAAAGACTATTTTAACACATAGGTCATGACAGGTGATGCATTCTAAAGATAAAATCACTGCAAAATTAATGCAGGTAAGATTATACCAATTAACTGTTTGAAAAAAAAAGAATATTATTGTATTTCATCATCACCCATCCTTTCTGTGCATTACCATTTCAATCATTTACTTTTATGTGTAAGTCACAGTGACCTGAATCAAGAGAAAAAGCCAGGGAATTGGTAGAGCTAATTAGTAAGTCTGTGACACCACAAAAGAGTAATGAAAGAAATGGGCACTTGTTTTTTATTTTAGGAAAGTATTTTTCACATATAAAAATGACTCAACTGTTGAAAGAATTCAAGGAAGATTGAAATTGTATCTTTGTCCTACATAAGAACCTGAAGTGTGAAAACGAGAATAGAACAGATATATCAAGATGAAGCTCCCATTCTGTGTAGACCTATTTCAGTTGCTATTAACATTAAAAGAAGGATGTCGAAAAATAAAAAGATTTTAGATTTTAGTGAAAAGGCCATTAACTTTGGAGTCAGATAGGCTGGATTCATGTTCTAGGTCAGTTCTTTAATCCAAATGTAATTCTAGATAGTCCCTTAACTTCTCTGATCCCTGATTTACTCAACTATAGAAGACTTACAAAATAACTACCATATGGCAATTCTGAAGAATTAAGTGAGATAAGCTATTTAAAGTGTATAACACTTCTACATGGAATGATTGTTCACAAATACTAATTTCTGCTTGTTGTATAATGATTAATTGATGGGAAATTCAGTTGTATAATTACTGACTTGATGGAAAATCAGTCCTTTCTCAATAAAGAACCAAGCCCATCCTGGTTATTATCACCTCACAAAGCTGACATTGGAATATGAGACTCTTATAACTGCTAGGACTAGTTGATTCGGTAAATTCTACATATATCTCAAATAAAAATCTCTACAAAGGATAATTTAATAAAAGCAGTTGTTTTCTTCTCTATAGATTTATGTAACTATAGAAATAAACTATACTAATATTATCTTTTAATTAAAATAGTTTAACAAGGTAGTGGTCATATCTTTAAACCATCACTCCAAGCATATACTCCTACACTGCTCTTCATTTCCATAGGTTCCACAGTTTTATTATCATTCTTTAGTGGTTTATGATTTACTAATATGTTGTGTTTATTTTCATTCTCCTCTCCTAGAATGTAACTTCTTTAAAAGAGATATTAGATTCTATTTCCTGATGCACTGCAAGAGGAGCATCTGACTCATGAGTAGTGCTTAGTAAATGATTTGTGAATGAGTTTTTTGAATGAGACAGATATGATAAAACAGTGGCGAACAAGATTATTGCTCTATACCTATTCCATTTTAGCAAAAGTAGTCATTCAGTATTAAAAGATACTTAAAATCTATTGGGTCTTAGAAAAGTCATAATGTGTTCTTGCATCAGAAAAGAAAGAAAAATACATCATGTTTTGTCCGATGGCCTAATATTATCTCAAAAACAATAATAAGAGCTATAATACCATACATTCATCAAATTTTACTGAGTAACATTTATTAAATACATACTCTATCCTAGGGACTGTGATTAATAGACATTAAGTCATTTGACATAAAGGCTATATGAGGATATCAGAGTAAATCTATAACATAAAAACATATAAAATCACTTCTTACTTTTTTATTACAATAACATAATTTTATTCTCACTCTTCAGTATTCTCCTTGGGGAATGTGGCACCCTCACAGAATTTTAGGCCATGACTCTCCACCCATGTCCTGAGCCTTTCAACCAGCCAGGATCACAGGTGCAGATATGTGCCAGTCCGTGCAGACTGACCTGGCTGGACCCAGACCTTTATCTTTAATATTACTTCCAGTGTTTCAGGGGATTGTGCTGCTACTGTGCTACCAAAAGCTGGGCCTAATCTGATAAATTTATACCACTATTGGTATCATTAAAGTTATATTTGAGACTTAATCCAGTGTCACCTGCAAAATTTGATCTCTATCCCCTCTCACGGTGACATTATATACCTTAAGGCATAGTACTTATATTAATGAAGGTCTTATGCAATTGCAATATGCTGAAAAGAATTTTGCCTCATTTCATTCATTCTGAAAATACTTATTGAATATGTATTTAATACAGCCTCTCTGAAATTGAAGGGAAACACAGTAATAGTCTCTTCTTATAGAAGCTTGAATTCTAGTGGTCACACAATTGCAAAACAATAACATTGATGTAAAATAATTGCCAAAATAGAAGAGTGTGTACAAGGACAGAAACTTCAGACATCGTTTGGAGAATAAGTAATACTTGAGAAGATATCTGTTCAAAACAGAGAGTCAAGTGACAACCATAAGACTTCCAGAAATACTAGTGAGGAGAGAGCATTTCAAACAGAGGAAGCAGAGAGTAAATTAGTTATATAAATAGTCACACATAGAAGCCTTCAGAGCACATATGAAGTTTGGTTTTGTCATGTATGAAAAAGTGGGAGATAAACCTGGACAGCCAGATAGGAAGGGGTCAGAATATGATGAGTATTAAGTGTCACATAAAGTCAGATTGAAAGTGTTTTAGCAGTCTGCCTTACTTCTCAGATATTGCCTAAGTACGAAAAAAACCTGACAAGACTATATAATCAAAGTCACTTAGTTACAATAAGAATAAAAAAAAAAAAAAGAGAGTTCTTTAAGAGTGCAGTCATTTTAAGCCAAGTTTAGATTGAATTAATTTATTTTGGGAAATGAAGCTCTGCTAATTAGGTTTAGCCCTCAGGCCTGTGGCAAGTTGTCAATATGGATTTTGGTGTAGAAGGCAAGGGATTCCTTATTGTACTAGCCTATGGGAAATCTTATGTTATTGCTGAATTGCAGAAAAGTTACCAAAAGCTCCCACCAGCCTTTGGTGGACAATTAACAAGAAGGGAACTGTGATAAAAACAAGCAGATTTTATAACATGCTAAGAATTTATAACTCCAGGTGTTTTTTTCTTCTATGAACAGGAATCTCAAAATATTCTCCAACTACAGAGAAAGCATTTTCACAAAATTGTAGTTGTACTTAAATAGTTTTAAAACGTGGTCTTAAAATTTTGGAAATACTGTGACACAAAACGGTGAGTTCATTCTAAAATTATGTACTCTGAAGACATAAGGGAGGTATTATGATAAAACATCAATAGGTATTCATTATATACATTGCATCCTTAGTGATAGTTTATAAAATTCAAAATTAAAACTATGTCCACAAAATTAAAATGGAGCTATCAGGAACTACTTTCTGTTTTCTGTCCTCTTACTCTGTTCTAAGCAGGTGTTCTTAGTTCTCCAGCTATAAATTTCAATAGAGTTGTTGTTGAATATTGGACATTTGTCTTCCCAAGAAGCAATTAATCTATGACTTATTTTTTAGTTATAGGTCTTTTATTGTCATTGATATCCACCACATACTTCAACAAATCTTAAAAATGTCTTGGTTAGAGATCAGCAGTTGGCGTAATGGCTATGTCGCTGGATTCCCATGTAGTCGACCGTGGTATGAGTCCCAGACCCAGTGGCTTAAACTCACACCGGGTGCATGTGCATGAGTGCCCAAGATCCCGAGAGGAGAATGGAGGAGAAGGGATAGCGGTGTGCCCATCCCCCTCCCCCGGGTGGGGGGTGATTTCTCGCTTTTTGTCTCTCTTTGTGGAGAGTACATGCACCTTATAGCAAAAAAAGAAAAAAGAAAAAAACTTCTCAAAAAAAAAAAAAAAGTCTTGGTTCTAGGGTGTTTATATCTATATTGGCAATCCCATTAAGTTCTGCTTGATTTGTTCATATTTACTTTTGACCCACCATTCCCTGGATCCAGAGAATTTCCCAGTGACCCTAATTAAATATTCACATGTTAGGTTAGCATAACAAGCTTCTTTATGTTGGTTTTTCCACCTAAGGATACTTTTGAAAAGATGTACATTTGTATTTTTATATAAACCGAACTTGATTTGAATAAATTTAATTAAAATGATTAAATAAATGATCTAGAACAGATAAGAAAATTATTCATGGATCTACGGTCAGGGTTTGAGGAAGGCTACATTTATTCCTGCAGAGGCTGCTGAAAGGAGGTTCTACTTCCAGGTGGTTCCTTTACTACGTGCTGGCTATCTTTGGACTTTTTCTCTTGGCATGGCATTTCATCTTTCAGGACCCCTCCCGATGCTCTGACTTTTAGACATGGGAAGTAACTTCCCCTAAAGGAGTGTTCCATATGGCCTAGCCTTGAAATTGCCGAAATTTCCCTCCCAATGCATTCTATTGGTCCCTCAAAACACGCCGTATTTAAGGGAAGAAAGAAGTAGCCTTTTTTTTTTTTTGGAGAGGTTTTCGCTATAGGGTGCGTGCGCTTGCCAGACAGACAGAGAGAGACATAGAGACAGAAAGCGAGAAATCACCCCCCAGGGGGGATGGTCACGCCGCAATCCCTTCTCCTCCATTCTCCTCTCGGGATCTTGGGCACGCACACACACGCGCCCGGCGTGAGTTTTAAGCCACCGGTTCTGGGACGTGAACCACGGTCGACTACGTGGGAGTTCAGCGACATAGCCATTACGTTAACTGCTGGTTCCCAAGAAGTAGACTCTTTCTAGTTTGGCAAATGACATACACATTTGACAAAGAATAGATTGATGTCTGAAGTGAGATCTAAAGTGATAAAAAAATAAACAGGGAAAAGCATTATATAAATGACTTCATCAAAAGTCTTGTCTGATAAAGAATAAGAAAGAATAAGAATAATCAAAAGGACTTGTTTGAATGAGAGAGATTTTTCTCTTTTTATCCCAATATATATTATTAAGTTTAAAATAGTCTGGAAAATCTTGAGGCAAAATTGATAATTGGGTATGAAGAATGGAAAGAACAAATGTAAAATGGAGTAATTGATGAATTGGTGTTCTTGAGTATGAAATAATTCATGATAATTCAAATCTCCTAAGACTCAGAATAGTCCACATAATATTGAAGAACAAAATTGGACTGACACTATTTGACATTAAGACTTATTAAAGCTTAATACTATTAAAGCTACAGTAAGCAAGACAGTGTGATATTGTTGAAGGAATGGACAAATAAATCAATAAAACAAAACAGATAGCCCAGAAATAGACCAAACAAAAGCAACCTATTGATCTCTCACTAAGGAGTCAAGGCAATTCAATGAAGAAAAGATTATCTCTTCAACAAATAGTGCCCAGGACAACTGGACATTCACATGCAAACCAAAAACAAAAAATGAATCTAGACCAAGACCTATGTCTTTTACAAAAATTAACTCAAAAACATTGTAGATTTAAATGTAAAAACACAAAACTATAAAGTACCTGTTTATTCTCAAGAACATAGTAAAAATCTAAGTGACTTTGGGTTTGATGATGACTTTTTAAATACCAAAATTACAAGTCCTCACAAAAATTGGTAAATTGTACTTAGAAATGAAATAAAATGTAATAGTTCTGTACTGTAAAAGTCACTGTTAAAAAAAATTAGCCACAGACTAAACAAAATCTTTGCAACACTCACAGAATGTACAACACAAAAAAGTGAACCCCAGTGTAAACTGGCTATAGTAGTAATAAAATATATCAATATTAGTTTATCAATTCTAAAATTATAGTGGACTAACGCAAAATGTTAATAATGGGAAAAATCATGTTGGTGTGGATAAGAGTGTACATGGTTACTCTCTATAGTTTCTATTCAAGTTTTCAGTAAACTTGTAGGTACTTTTAAAGGTAAATATTAGGGACACAAGTGGCATAATTGTTAAGGTGCTGGACTCCTACGTGGTCAAACATGGTTTGAGTCTGGGACCCCGTAGCTTGAAACTCAGTCTGTTTGTAAGTGCATGTCAGACCAAAAGCCTGAGAGGAGAATGGAGGATAAGGGGCTACAGCATGACCATCACCTCTGGGAGGGTTGATTTCTTGCTTTCTGTCTCTCTGTCTTTCCAGAAGGTGCACATGCTCTATAGCAAAAATCTCTTCCTCAAAAAAAAAGAAAAAAAATTCAGCTTTATAGGAATATTATATGAAGGGATCAGCAGATGGCAGAACGGTTACATGTCTGGACTCCCACGTAGTTGATCACATGGTGATTTCTGGCTTCTGTCTCTCTCTCTGGTGAGTGCATGCACACTACAGCAAAAATATCTCAAAAATATTGTTGTATTAGAAAGATATCTCTAACAAATAAGTGATTAGAAAAATCTCCCAACATATTGAAAATTATAGAATTTATTTTTAAGCAACCCATTGATGAAAGGATAATTCGGTGCAGAATTTTAAAAAATATTTAGACTAAAATAAATTGAAAATTGGCTGGTACACACCTCAGCAATGAGGCTAAAAAGTTTTAGAAAACTGTATAATTATGAATTAATATATATTTGAACCAGCAGTTGGCATAATGGCTATGTCGCTGGACTCCCATGTAGTCAACTGTGGTTCACGTCTCAGACCTGGTGGTTTAAACTCATACCAGGCCCGTGTGGTGTGCGTGCCCAAGATCCTGAGAGGAGAATGGAGGAAAAGGGATTATGGCGTGGCCATCCCCTGTGGTGGGTGATTTCTTGCTTTCGTCTTTCAGTTTCTCTCTGTCTCTCTGGCAGACACACATGCCCTATAGGAAAAATCTCTCTTAAAAGACAAATTTTAGATTTATTTATTATGAAATTCTCAGCAATTAAAGACTAAGAAGCTACTACAATGACACAAGCCAACAGGGGGAAAAGAAAACAAAACTAATATTTGGAAAGGAAGAAATATAAATATCATTATTCGTCATTCTAAAATTCAAATAATCTATAGAAAATTTTGTAATAAAACAAATGATGTATATGGATTTCTGTTTACAGCCAAGGTGAAGTTTGAACTTACAGGAATCAAATTCGCCTTGCCAACAGAGAACTGTAACAGCATAAGAAATAACAAAACTAAAGGCGTAATTCATGAAAGAAATATCTAATAAGCTAGACTGTTTAAAATTAAATCTTCTGCTTTGTAAAATCGCTGTCAAAAGAATGGAAAAGCAAGCCACAGAACATAAAATACTGGCACAAGTCAACATCTGATAAAAACTGTTATCCAAAATGAACTATTAAAATTCAACAATAAAAAATAAAACCTGGTTTAAAATGGGCAAAAGACCTAATCTCACCAAAGAAGAAACACATATGGCAAATAACCTAAACATCATATGCTAAAGATGCTAAATATTTCTTTAGAGAATTACAAATTAAAACATTAATGAGATGCCTCTATGTATCCATCAGAATGGCCAAATCCAAAACAATGACCACATCAATATTGGTGAACAGGTGCCATATTGTCTTCCAAAGTCACTGTACCATTCACTTTGACCCGTGGGAATACAAAATGGTACAGCGCCATTGGTGAGATGTAGATATGCAGACCAGTGAAATCTGTTATTTTTATACACTGTCCTTCCAGTGAACGGTAAGGTAACCTTCCTGAAAAAAGGATTTCAATCAACTTGTATTTATCTGGATATGTCACAGACAACATATTCAATTATAACAATGTAAACATCATGGGGGGTTTACATTTTAAATAAATACATAAACAAATAAAGTTTAGCAGCCGTCTCTGCCTGGCATTATTATCCTTAGAGAAAACTAACAAGAAAGTAAGTTATATTGGGATATCGGTATTAAATGTATTTCTACTTTTTATATGCTGAAACACCTCTTGAAAAGAAGTAATTTTTGAGTTGATTTTTTTTTCACCAAGAATATAAACAACAGCTTGTTCATTCCCTTCTATAGAAACTAGAAACGTGCCTAAGAAGAACGTTACCATCATTTAATCTTGCTAAAATTTTAAAACCTATACCACCATATTTGTGATGTAGCTAAAGGTTATTTTATAAAAATTTATATGTATTGAAAGAAAAATCAAGTGGGGGTGAGAATGGACTGCTTGAACGTGCCTATTAAATTTAGAAAGAAAACAAAATTCATTGCATTTGTAAGTTTTTCATTCTTTGAGACCTAGATCAGTACAGCCTATTCCATTCTGAATGTGTAGAGAGTACACTCAGGATTGTTTCCAAGGGACATCCTTCCTTTCTTCATTTACATTTTTATTTCTTCTTGCATCATTTTGTGTTTTGACAGCTCATTGCCACAGGCACAAAATTCTTTAGGTTCCTAGGTTCTTTTTTTTTAACATGCTACTGTTGTCAATCACACAAACTTTCTGCAACAGTTTGGTCCATTTCTCTGCTAAACATCCCAAAGGATTAAATTCTCTTGTGGTTGTTCTGGCACTGAAATCCCTGTTCAAGCTTTTGGAGGGACAAAGCAAACTAGAAGACTTCTCCTTATGATCTATTGGTTTAATATAAATGAGATGGACTTTGTGAATAGAACATCTATAAAAGAGAGAAAATCTAGTTACTACTAAAGACTAATAATGTGGTAGTCCTAAATCTAAATCACCAAAAATTACTGTAATTTTGTTTAAAATTTATGAAGTCTTAGTATGACAAATAAATATTACAATCTAAAGAAATGTTGCTGTGAATGATGAGTTCCTTCAGGTGAGAGACAATTTTTCTGAAATAACACTGCTAGTGAAAAATGAGGAGTTGAAAATTGAATAATCTTTTCCAGGTAAAATTTTGCTTTGACGACGATAAAGTTGTATGGGAGATTAAATTTAAAAATACACTTATCTACCCCTTCTGAAAAATGCCCACATCACTCTTTGAGGATGAAGAACCTGGGGACTGATGGAGAAAATGTAGGTGTTTTTAAAAAGTCACCAGAAACAGAGATATTAAGTGCATTCAAATCAGAATCAATGCATAATCAAGGTTCCATCTTTCCAACAGCAAAGCTGCTGATTGGTATTACTCTGTGTATATGCACATATCGACAATAAAGAGACTCTATGACCCTTTCAGCATACTTCAGTGAAGGCAAAGAATAATTCAGGAAAGAACCAGATTATGCTTTGTTTCCCATCTCTAGTGAGAACATAGTACAATATTTCTAAAAATTTACCAAAGGAAAGAGAAACTGAAATATGTGCATGGCAAGAAATGTTATGCTGCTGCAGTCCATAATATCCTTATGTCTTGTGAGAATTGTTACTCTTTTGGAAACTATGCTGCAAGCTATCATAAGAAGTGCCCCAGTTTTGCTTCTCCATGTGCATAGCATGACCATCTAGCCCTTCATATAAAGAAAAGAAAGGTGATATTGGCGTAGTCTCCTAGGAGAGACTACTATATTAAGTAGAAATTACTGGTGACATCTATACAAGAGTGCTTCCCAATTCTCATCAGAATGTGTATTATTATACTACAGAGGTTTCAAATTAATTTATATAAATTCATTATTAATTCTACATTGGGACTAGAGAAAGTTTACTTGAAAAATGGACAGTGGCACCATGCCATGGTGTATGTTAAAAGAATGCAGAAAATGTTAAAGAGGTTATCTGTCATTATTACATAGCACAAAGGAGGATAAATCTTCATAGAAAAATAGACAGTGGATTACAGAGTGAAGGGTCCCACAATGGGCCTAACAGTATCAGAAGATAAATCCATGAGGAGAAAATAGTTGGCAAGGCACAAAATTTCATCTTTCATTGTCTCATGATGTTGGCAGATTTACGGTCTGTGTGTTTTAGTAGTTTGTTTCAAAAACATGACAAAATCCTGCAAGAAGGTGCTACATCTGAAGAGAGAGCTTACGGTGACAGTTAAAATAAATCTGGAAACATTGACTAGATTACAAAGGTTAATTATTTGCACCTTATTCCTTCCTTAATATCTTCTGAAGCAGTCCACTATGTAATGTTTAGTAGCACCTCATTAGAAGTACTCTGGGTTCATCTTTTCCCACTTAATACAAGCTGTGGAACCACAGGCAAGCTCTCTAGTTGTTTTGTAATCATTCCTTACATACTCTATATAACTGTGGTGCCTTTCCGGTCTATTATCAGGTTAAGTGAACCAATACATTGACAGGACTTAGAATAGCAACTGCTCTATGGTAAGAACTTAATTAACGTTACCTGTTACTACAAGTTTCTAAAAAGACTGTGCCATCCATCATCTACCCCACTTCTCAAACATATTCTGTTCTCCATATAATATTTACAAGCTAATATATATTAAAGAAAACATAGTTCTCTTTTATTTGGCATCTTCAATGTGTCACATATGTCATATACTCTAGATTTTTTTCTTTCCTTTTTTTCTTTTTTGAGAGATTTTGCTGTAAGGCATGTGCATTCTCTGAAGAGACAGAGAGAGAGACAGAAAGCAAGAAATCAACCCCATGGGGAAGATCATCACACCATGATCCCTTGTCTTCCATTCTCCTCTGGGGACTCTGGGCACACATGCACATGCACCTGGCATGAGTTTAAGCTGATAGGTCTGGGACCAGAACCACAGCCAACTACATGGGAGTCCAGTGATGTAACTTACGTCATCTGCTGGTCCGTCTCATATTTTGCTTTCAACAATCTTGCAATATTGATGCTTTTTTGCCTATTCTGAAGACTTAACAAGTGAGACCCTAAACACAATTGATTCCTAAAGTGATAGCTAGAAAATTGTATTATGGGGGCCAGCAGGTGGCATGGTAGTTAAGGCACCAGACACCCGCGTGGCCAAATGTGATTCAAGTTCCGGACCTGGAGCATTGAAATTCATCCTGGGTGCATTTGTGAACCTGCCCAAAATCCTGAGAGGATAATGGAGGAGAAAGGATTGCGTGTGGCCATTCCCCTAGGTGGTGATTTCTCTCTTTCGGTCCTTCTGTTGGGCAGGTGCGTGTGTCTTGTGGCAAAACCCTCACAAAAAAAAAAAAAAAAAAAAGAAAGAAAGAAAAAGAAAATGGTAATATCTTTGACTCGATTTGAAGTTAAAAAAGGATGAATTTTGAGTCTAGATATTGTTATTATAACTACATAAATGACTTCAGACATATTAAAATCTGTGAAATTTGGTTTTATCATATAAAGTAGGATTATGTTTTATAAAGAAAAACAAATTATGTATGGAAGGAATGCACTTTTTTTTTTTTTTTTTTTTTTTTGGAGAGGTTTTTGCTATAGGGCGTGTGCGCTCGCCAGACAGACAGAGAGAGACAGAGAGACAGAAAGCAGGAAATCACCCCCCCGGGGGGATGGCCACGCCGCAATCCCTTCTCCTCCATTCTCCTCTCGGGATCTTGGGCACGCACGCACACGCGCCCGGCGTGAGTTTAAGCCGCCGGGTCCGGGACTCGAACCGCAGTCGACTACGTGGGAGTCCAGCGACATAGCCATTACACTAACTGCTGGTCCCTGGAAGGAATGCACTTTGACACAATAAATGCTATATATATCAAATGCACAAAAAATATAATAATGATGAAAATTTGAAAATTTTCTTTCCTAAAATCAAAAACAAAACGGAGATTCCTACCACTTATTTTCAAGATGGTATGGGAAGTCTGAGCTAAGCAACTATGCAAGAGAAAGATAATATACATGATTAAGCCACTATGCAGTATATTCTAGATGGGAAACCACTTTTTGTATGCTGTGACGATGATTAGGGGATTAAGGTACAATAATCAATTTTTAAAAGTTTCAGGAAAAAATGCATATTTGATGACTACAGTAGGCTATAGAGCCCCAGGTAGGTGCTATTTTATAGTATGTTCATTCTACTCACTGAGTTTTATGCCTAAAGTCAGATTTGTGTTCATGGATATGTATGTATCAGCTGTGCTTGCTGTTGGAAATATTTAGATTAATTAAGTTCATTAGCAAATCAGTAAAATGGGGGGAAAAGGCATAAAAAGCAACCATGGATACCAAGGACGCTGTGGGAGGAGGGTGGGACACAGCAGAGGGTGAGAGATAGGGAATAAAGGATGACAAAAAAAAAAAAAAAGCAAAATATACAGGAAACAAGAAATGGAAAATTATTTGTTGACAATAACAAGTATGTTGATGTGCTTGATTGAGCCAATATATAGTGTATTCTGAATGGGAAATCTCATTTTGTATGCTGTAATGATGTATAGTGAATGAATGTAAATAAATAAATTTAAATTAAAAAAAAGAAATAATACATGTCTAAATTGGAAAGAAAGTAAAAATTGTTCCTATCTGCAGGAGACATTATCCTATCTGTAGAAAACCCTGAATATTCAGAAAACAAACAAAAAAACAAAAAACCTTTAAAAAACAGTAAACAAATTCAATTGAGGTGTAGGAAATAAAATTAGTATACAAAAATCAGTAGTGTTTCTCTTTGTTAATACCAAACAATCTGAAAAAAATCCAGAAAACAATCTCATTGCAAATAAATTAACTTAAAAGACATGTAGGTTGAAAATTATAAAACATGAATGAAAGAATTTGGAGAAGACACAGTTAAATAGAAAGAGCTATTGTTAATTGGCTATAAGAATTAATAATGTTAAATTGTCCATTATACCCAAAGTGACCAAGATAATCTGTATCAAAATTCTAAAATTTTTTTTATAGAAAAATAATCCTAATATTAGTATGGAACCACAGAGGACACAGAGTAGCCAAAGTCATCTTGAGCAAAAAACGAAGCTGGAAGATCACTCTTTTACTGTAAAATACACTGCATAGGCGTTGTAATCAAGACAGCATTGTACCAACAGAAAAACAGACATATCGACCAATGGAAGAAGGCCAGTTCTAGAGCAGAATTAATATATAATAAATTGATTTTTGACAAATGTGCCTAGGGCATACATAAGAAAGGATAGTTTCTACAATAAATAGTGTTGGGAAAATGGAAGATTCACATGCAGAAGAATGAAACTAGGACCTCATCTCATATTATATACCAAAACAAAACAAAACAAAACAAAAACAAACAGAAAAAAAATATTTAAAATGGATTTAAGACTTCAACATAAGCCCTGAAACTACAAGCCTTGTGAAATAAAACATAGAGGAGAAGCTCCACAACATTAGTCTGGACAATGACCTTTTTGGATATGAAGCCAAAAGCACAGAGAGGAAATATAAAAATGGACTAATGGAATTGCATCAAATAAGTTTCTGCACACTCAAGGAAGTAATCAACAGAGAGAAAAGACAACCTACAGAATCAAGTAAAATATTTGAAAACCATCATCTGACAAGAAAGAGGTTAATATCTAAATTATATAAGGAGCTCAAACAACTCATTAAAAATAATAACTTAATTTAAAAATATGCAAAGAACTAACTAAATAGACATTTCTGAAAAGAAGACTTACAAATGGCCAACAGAATATTTTAAAAAGGGTCAAAATCGGGAACAGCAGTTAGCGTAATGGCTCTGTCACTGGACTCCCACATAGTCGACCGCAGTTCGCGTCTCGGACCCGGTAGCTGAAAACTCATGCCAGGCGCGTGTGCGTGCGTGCCCAAGATCCCGAGAGGAGAATGGAGGAGAAGGGATTGCGGCATGGCCATCCCCACTGGGGGGGTGATTTCTCACTTTCTGTCTGTCTCTCTCTGTCTGGCGAGCACACACGCCCTATAGCAAAAACTTCTCCAAAAAAAAAAAGGGGGGGGGGGGTCAAAATCACTAATCACTAGAGAAAAGCAAATTAAAATCACAAGAAATACCACCTTATACTTCTTAGAAAGTCTGTTATTAAAAAGATAAAAAATATAAGTGTTGGAGGACCAGCAGTTAGCGTAATGGCTATGTCGCTGGACTCCCACGTAGTCGACTGCGGTTCGCGTCTCGGACCCGGTGGCTTAAAACTCACGCTGGGCGCGTGTGCGTGCGTACCCAAGATCCCGAGAGGAGAATGGAGGAGAAGGGATTGTGGCGTGGCCATCCCCCCTAGGGGGTGATTTCTCGCTTTCTGTCTCTCTGTCTCTCTCTCTCTGGCGAGCGCACGCAGCCTAGAGCAAAAACTTCTCAAAAAATAAATAAATAAGTGTTGGAGAAGATGTGTATTAAAGGGAACTACTATACATTGTTGGCAGGAATGTAAATTAACTCCACCGTTATGAAAAATAGTGTGGAACTTTCTTAACAAAAACAAAAAATAAAACTACGAAATGACCCAATAATCCTGCTCTGGATATATATTCAAAGGAATTGAAATCAATATGTCAGCAAGATAGATATCTGCAATCCCATGTTCATTGCAGCATTATTCACAATAGCCAAGATATGAAATCAAACTAAGTGTTCATCGATAGATGAATGGATAAAGATATGTGATAGGGCTGCATAATGGTGCAGTAATAAAACATAATGCTCTGTGAGGCAGTCCCACAAGGAGAGTTCTCAGTTCAAGTGCAGAAATATTTCTATGAATACATCAAGCTGTGGGTGGGTGATGACACAACCAGAGCTGCCTGAAGTCTGGGAATGGACTGTAGCATTAAGACCCTGCTACTGGTGCTGTCTTTCTGCCTTCTCTTATTTTGTCTTGTTTGGCTATGGAAAAAATAAAGAAATGTGATATGTATACGCGCTGGAATACTATTCAGTCTCTAAAGAAGGAAATGCTATCATTTGTGGCAACATTGTTCAAACCTGGAAGACATTTTACTAAATGAAGTAAGCCAGGCCCAAAAGACACACACTGCATAATCTCATATGCAGAATCTAAACAATTGAACTCAGAGAAATAGAGAGTAGAATGATGATTACCTACGGACTGGAGAGTAGAAAGTCAAGAGGTGTTGACCAAATCAAATAGATGTCAGTTATGTGGAAGGAATAAATTAAGAGGATGTATTGTAAAACATGTGACTATAGTTAATAATGTACAGGGTTCTTCAACACTTACAACAGCAGATTTTACATGTTCTCACTACACACACACACACACACACACACACACACACACAATGGCAAGTGAGGTAAGACATATTTTAATTAGCTTGATTTAGCCAATGTCCACTCTGTATTTCAAAACAATATGTTGCACAAATAAATATGTACATTTTTTAAAAATAAGATTGTTGTCAGAAAGTGTATTTAATCAGAAAACTTCATTGCCTATATGAAATTTGTTTTTCTATAACACACTATATTTCATTATAGTGTTATAATTTAATAATATAGCATTGCCTTGTATTTCTATCCAAAAAAAGTCATTCCAAATATAAGCATGTCTTTGTAGTTGAAGAATCTCAGCCTAAATATTGTGTCAAGTCAAACAGCAACATAAATTTGATTTAACTTACACACACCTACACATATTTGTTGCTTTTTTGGGGAAAAAAATCAATCCATATTTAGCAAAACTGTTTCTTATTTTAACAAACACGTATAGTGCTTAACGTGCTTCAGACTGTTGTAATCATTTTATAGATACTAACACATTTAATCCCTACAATAACCCTGTGAGATAGAGTCAATATTGTTATTTTCCCAATTTTATAGAGGGGGAAATTAGATATGGAGAGGTTGTTTGCTCAAGTTTCCACACAAGGTAGTCGCAGAGCCAGTACTAAAACCCTGAAAATATCACTCCAGGCTCTTACTGTTGACAGTTCTGCCAGCAAAACTCTTGGAGATAACTCTTTTCCAATAGAGGCAATAACATTTTATCAGACTTTTAACACAATTTACCTGCATACTTTCTGTTATGTCTTGTACAAGTTTTATTAAAGCCATGATGGGCAGGAAGTACATGCCTTCAACAGTTGCTAACAGTCCTTATTGCCTCAAGATTTTATTTTTCAGCGTGGCTCATGATGGTTTAACTAAACGTAAAATGAAGCTTAATGGAAAAGTTAAGTTAGTTTATAGAAATAGAAAATAAGGAAAGCCACTCTCCAAATGAATCTTTTTTTATAAACTGTCACTTGATTAAAACCGATATGCATATACCAAATTAATTATACTACTTTCTCACTATTCAGTATGCAGAATTAAAAGAAATTATTAGCTACAATTATAAGAAAGATGAATAGATTTTTTTCCATCACAATGTTGCCAGAGATACATTATCAGTTGAGACTTAATAAAAGAAGTAAAGAAATATTCTGTGAAATCGATATAACCCATCATTGCTGTCGATCTTTTCCCACAAAATTTAATTTCAAATTTACTTTTCTCAAGGGGAAAGATATAAAACTGTGGGGACATGTTTAAGAGAGAGAGTCTGAGGTGTGGGGACATGCTCTGAGCAAACAACACATGCTCTTTTGGGGTTTGGCAGAACCTTGTAACTTGTCTTTCCTTGACCTTGGCTGCAGAGAGAGCAAGGGTGGAAATTGCTAGGGGCGTTCCAACAGACACATGTGATAGACTTCAAGAAACATCTTGGTAAAATCCAATCCCTGCTCTGCATCTGAAAGGTTCTTTAGCCTACTCTGGGTGTGGTGGTGCAAGAAGATCTTTAGCTCCTTCCCCACACCTAACAGCTAGTTCTCTGCATTAGAAAGGAAGATGAGATTTTCTCTTGATGGGATTATCACCAAGGGATACACCTGGCCTGGTGTGACTAAGCCCTCATAGATTTGTTAACTGCTTCTTATTGTCTGTAACCTGGCAACCAATGTATGAAGTGTCGTAAAACATACATATGTAATGTCTCCTTGTTCTATAAATAAAGACGTCCAGTTCATCTGGGCGGCACAGGTTGCTTGGCCTACCTAGGCTCAGGCTACCTGTGTCCCTTTCTACTCTACCTTTTGTCTCATTTTTATGCTTCTTCCATAGTAGCGCCGAGCCCGGGGGCGGACGCCGACATAAAACCTATTGGTTAATGTGACAAAAAGAACAATATTTTTTGTTAAAGTTTATGCAATTCTCAAACTGGTTCAATGCGAAGTATTGTCAAGTGCAAATTTTAATGACATATCTCTTGGGAAGAAACATATTAAAATAAGTTTACAACCCATTTCTCCATCCAGTTTTTGTTGGTCAAATTTTTCTGTTGTCAGTGAGCCTATATAAATCTGAAAAACAACAACCAAAGAAACTAGTTTTTTGAGGATTTTGCTATGCATGTGGCATGTGTGCTTGCCAGACAGAGAGAGACAGAGAGACAGAAAGCGAGAAATCACCCCCCAGGGGGCATGGCCACACCTCAATCGCTTCTCCTCTCAGGATCTTGGGCACGCATGTACACGTGCCCGGCATGAGTTTAAGCCACTGGGTCCGAGACGGGAACCGCGGTCGACTACGTGGGAGTCCAGCGACATAGCCGTTACGCTAACTGCTGGTCCCCAAAGAAACTAGTTTTTTAGGCTATTTTAGGGAATACCTATTCATAGGAAGTAGAAATAGAGTACAGGCAGGCATATTTAAGGTAAGCATGGAGTCAACCTGTTCTGTGTCCTTTTTGAAGGAAAAATTCATAATACAAACTTTTTTTTTGTTTACTTTATAAATCTTTGTTATGAAGAATTGGACAATACCAATGGTTTAATAAACTGCTTTATTGGATACAATCACATTGTTGCCTTCTTTATGTTCCATTGTTGTGAAACTATTAAATAGCACTATTGTTTTTTCACATTTTCAGAATGCTCCACAAGCCATCTGCTCTTTCTTTTCTAAAACATGGAAATAAACTTTCCTTTTAGCTTTTGCATCTAATTTGCTTCCTTTATCTTAAATCTCTCAGAACCAATATGAATTTCATGTCAGTTGCCAAATGTTCAGGGATCCTCTGAATTGGGTGACATTTAGCAATAGTAGTTAAATGTTTGAACCTCTGTTCTGCTTCAACTTTAAAAAAATGGAAACAGGCTAAGCTGTTACATTTTACCGGATCCCACTTTAAACTTTAATGTGCTAGTAGAGGATAATATCTGTGGTAAACTTTGTTCTGAAAATTGACCTAAAGGGAAGAGAATTTCAGAGAGCAGTAAAATAAATAAAATGAGATCTAGAATTTGAGTGGAAAACTATTTGGATTCCAATGGTCGAATAACTGACTCTCGAACAACATGGGGGTTAAGGGTGCTGACACCCCACACAGCTGAAAATTTGCGAGTAATTTTTGACTTCCTGAAAACTTAGTACTACTAGCCTATTGTTGGCTGGAAGCCTTACTAATAGAAATAACAAGAAAACATTGCATATGGTGTTCTTACAATAAAGTAAGCTAGAGAATAAAAAACTATAGAGGCCAGCAGGTGGTGTGGTGGTTAATGTGCTAGACTCCCACATGGTCAACCACGGTTGAAGTCCTAGACCTGGCAGCTTGAAAATCACCCCAGGGGTCCAGCAGTTGGTGTAATGGGTGTGTCGCTGGACTCCCATGTAGTCGACCACAGTTCGAGTCCTGGACCCGGTGGCCTTAACTGACACCTGGCACGTGTGCGTGCATACCCAAGATCCCAAGAGGAGAATGGAGGAGAAGGGATTGCGGCGTGGCCATTCCCCCCAGGGGGTGATTTCTCACTTTCTGTCTCTCTGCCTCTCTCTGTCTTTCTGGCAAGTGCACATGCCCTATAACAAAAAACCTCTCCAAAAAAAGGAAAAAAGAAAATCACACCAGACACATATGCATTCATGTCCCACATCCTCAGAGGAGACTGGAGAAGGGAGGTGATTTCTCATTGTCTCTCTCTGTCTCTAGCAAGTACACACACCCTGTGGCAAAAAAAAAAAAAAAAAAAAAGGTAAGTAAAAAATTAAAAAGAAGGGGGCCAGCAGATGGTATAATAGTTGTGTTGCTGTGCTCTCAGGCAGTTGACCACAGTTTGAGTTCCGGACCCAGTGACTTAAAATTCATCCTGTGTGTGTGTCCAAAATACCAAGAAGAAAATGGAGGAGAAGGGATTGCAGTGTGGCCATCCGCCCATGGGGCAATTTCTTGTTTTTTGTCTCTGTCATGCTCCATCTCTCTGGCAAGTGCATGCTCCCTATAGCAAAAATCTCTCTAAAAAAATTATTCAGAGAGAATACATTTACATTATTGTATTGTATCTAATAGTATATTTATTGGAATAAAATCACATGCAAGTGAACCTTCATAGTTCAAATCCATGTTGTTTAAAGATCAACTGGATTACAAGGTGTGACATATGAAGAGACTTCAAAAAGTATGGAAAACTGTAATAAAAGTATGAGTTTATTTTGCTGCAAAAAATTTAAAATATACACATAGTTTTCATAATCTATATTTTCCATGAGCTTTTTGAAGACTCCTTGTTTTTTGACGCAACTAATTGGTTTGAGTGTGGAAAATCAAATAATATCATTTTTGCTCTATGCATGTGCATTTATGCCTATTTAGGAAAAAAGGAAACCTTTTCTTATTTCACCACTCAATGGATATCAATCACTTAATGCCAATACCTAATCTAATTAATTTCAGAATTATAAATTGAAGAGTCTCTATGCTTCAAATACATACATTTCTAAAATTTTATTGTGTAAGAGAGTCAATACCTAGCATATTTAGAAACAGTCCCTACTTTGGCTGCTATGTTAGTACAGACTCCAAAATAATATCCTTGAAGAATGTTTTATCAAAATATTTTGAGTTACAGATATTCAGGTTACTGGGAAATTCCACCGGTCTTGTGATTTCTTTCAACTTTTAAAATGAAAATTTACATCTTTAATCTCTTTGATGGTTGAGTCACCTCCTACCCCAAAGCATGAAGGGATGAATGAATTTCCTCGAGAAGTTTGTCTGCTTTCAAGCTGTTCTGTGTTCAGGCTGCAATTTGCAGTTATAAAATTTCTACTTTTGGTCAGCCTGTGGCATGGTAGTAAAGGCAGCTGACCCCACATGGTCAGCTGCATGTATTCAGTCCCAGACCTGAAATACATGCTGACCACAGATGTATGCAGGCCCAAAATCCCGAGAGGAGAATGGAAGAGAAGGGATTACAACATGACTATGTCCCAAGGGTAGGTTTTTCTTTTAACTTTCTTTTTCTGGTGAGCTCACGCATTCTCTGACAAAACAAAAACAAAAAAACTTCTTTTCACCAGTTTGTCCCATGAATAGGTAAACTAATTTCCCACTTAATGGAAAGATTCATGATGGCATAACTACTTCATGAAGCTATATATATATTTAGACCAAACTATTTTTTTTGAGTTTTTTTTTTTTTTTTTTTTTTTTTTTTTTTTTTTTACTACAGGGTGCTTGCTTTTGCCATAGAGACAGAAAGCAAGAAATTTCCCCTCCAGGGATTTCGCCACATAGCAATCCCGTCTCCACCATTATCCTCTCAAGATTTTAGACACTCATGCCTCTGTGTCTGGAATTCGAACTTGATCAGCCATGTGGGAGTCCAGCGGCATAATCATTGGGCCAACTGCTGGTCCCTGGACCAAATTGATTTTAAATTTTTTCCAGAGAAATTGTTATGATCTAATAATTGTGTGTAAAACTACACTTAATTATTATTATTATTATTATTTATTAATTTAGTATTTTGTCATAGGGCATGTGTACTTGCTACAGGAAGACAGAGAGAGAGAAAGTAAGAAATCACCCTCCAGATGACCATGCTGCAATCCCTACTCCTTCATTCTCCTCTTGGGATTTTGGGCACACATGCGCCTGTACCTGGCATGATTTTCAAGCCTCCCAGGGCCTGAAATGCAGCCATACGGGAGTCTTAACACCTTAGCCACTACGGCATATGTTGGCCCCACCACACCAAAATTTTAAAGCACATTTGACAAAGTTCAAATGTAGCCATTTTCTTATTGGTGCCAATAAGAACAATCATCCTATCACCTGAGCTGTTTCCATAGCTTCTGCCCTCAGAGGTTGATGCTCCAGGGAGAACCCATATGTCATTAAAGAATAGGCACTCAAATTTTATTGTGAATTATCTCAGGATAATGTGCAAATGATCTTATAATTTAAATAATTCTAGCTTTTACACTCCATGTTTTCTTTAGCTTGTGTGAATTATATTTAAATTTATTTTTAAAGTAATTTAATATTTATAATTATTAATCCTTATAGAAATATTTAAAAATCAACCTCCCTTCAAAATAACTAAATAATATCTAGCTGGATGGTAATTAAACATATATAAGTGTTGTTTTTTTTAAGATTTTGTAAATTCCTTTTTTCTTTATTCTGAGAGAGGATGTGTACATGCATATGAAATTGATAAAGAGATAGACAGAGAGAAAGTGAGAGAAGAGCACCCTCTACTGTGTCTGATCCCATAATCCCCTTCCTGCAATCCTCTAGCCCTTCTGATCCTAGGCATTCTTGCTTGTGTCCAGTGTGTTTTGGGCTTACGGGCAGGAGATTTGATCCAGCAACTACTCCTGCTTTGTTCACTTGAGATTAACCTTAGCTGAGTCAAAAGTCAGTATATTTATGCTGACCTTTCTCAATGGAAATAATATTTTTTAAAATTCTGGAAGAAATTATAACCCTTGTTCTAGAGCAAGCCCGCTGAATTGTTTTTAGTTGCATATACTATAAAGACAATATTTTCATTTAAGTGAAATGGTTCATGTAAGAGTTTTCTTTCAGGCAAGTTTTCCAGAAGTATCTTATTTCTAAGATTTATAAAATTCAAATGTCCAAAGTTTTCTATCTCAAGCCTAGCATCACACTTCTTTCCCTTGTCTAAAATATCTTCATCTTGAACCTCTTGAGTTTTGGGGACAATAGTTTTAGATAATACAATCCTGGTACAGTCCAAGACAGGTATCTGTGAAAAAAAAACTGTGATAGGGAGTGAAAAATCAAAGTAAAACATTTTTTCTTAATTTTTGTTTGATAAGGTGCTTTGCATTTATTTTTCTGCTTAAATTAGACCATGCTACTATGTGAATATTCTTTTCTGGGTTTTGAAGATTAACAAAGAATGTTATATTTTAATTAAGTATATGGCGAATGAATATTTGAAATAGATATTAAAACTCAGATTTCAATGAGCAGAATACTCTGTTAATGATTCTCAATATTATCCTTAAAAACAATCATTATTTCAATGTGGCTATTTTATTGCTATAGTTGTCTATTCAACTTTTCATGGTTCTCATATGTTTTATTATTATTTTGTGTGTTTAAATGAATATTAACATTAAGTTGTACATATATGCACACATATTTTAGCTCATCAATTAAAATATATTTTATGTGCATATAAATGTGTAATAATATGCATACATATATTAGAATAAACATAGCATTTTTTAAAAGTTATATACATTGTATTTTATATATTATGTAATGTTATATACAGTTGTTTTTGAGAGGTTTTTGCTATAAGGCAAATGCGCATGCCAGAAAGACAGACAGAGAGAGACAGAGCAACAGAAAGCGAGCAATAACTCCCCATGGGGAATGGCCACACTGCAATCCTTTCTCCTCCATTTTTCTCTTGGGATCTTGGGCATGCATGCATATGCACCTAGCGTGAGTTTAAGCCACTGGGTCTGGAATCTGAACCGCGGCCAACTACATGGGAGTCCAGCAATATAGCCATTACACCATCTGCTGGTCCCTGTTTATACAATTTTTTCATCTTTAATTTTTTATTTCAATTTCTTTTATACATTCAGTCACATGTTACTTAGCTTGCAAAGTGAACATTCCAACATGTGTACATTTCTCACCAGTCCAGTTAACAATACTACAAAGTCATTTTCAATAGAAAATAACTTTCTCATAAATGAATTGCTTCTCTATGTTTGTCCTTAATATCCTTCCTCCCTCTACTCCATCACCCATTCTCTTCCCACACTGTATCTGGTATTCATAACCATGTACTATGTTTCTATATTTTTTAGTCATTCAGTTTCAGCCACAGAGTGTGGACACTAGGTATATATTAAGTGGAAACATACAATGTCTCTCCTTCATAGCCTGGCTTGCTTCACTCAGCAATAAATCTTCCTTATTCATCCAGTTTTTGACAAAAGCCAGGGTCTTGTTGTTTTTTATGGCTGAATGGTATTCCATATGTGCCATACTTTTTCAATCCATTTATCTGCATTGGTTCCATATCTTAGCAATTGTGAATAATGCCTCCATAAACATTGATGTGCAAGCGCTTTTCCTATTAAGAATTCTTCTGTTCTTTACGTAGATACTAAGGAATGGGATTGCTGGGTCAAATGGTAGTTCTATATGTATATCTTCAAGAAATCTCCAAATGGTTCTCCACAGTGATTGGACCAATTTGCATTCCCACCAGCAGTGTAGGAGAGTTCTCCTTTCACCACACCCCAGCTAGCACTTACCATTTTTTGTTTATTTAATCTTAGTCATTCTGACTGGGGTTAAGTGGTATCTCATTGCAGTGTTGATCTGCATCTTTCTTACAATGAGGGATGTTGAGCATTTTTCATATGCCTTTTGGCTATTCCTATAGGGCTGATCATCTTTTTTCAGGGCAGCTGCTTGAGTTCCTTCTGTATTTTGGTTATCAGTGCCTTTTCCGATGCATAGTTTATGAAAGAATTTTCCCATTCTGAAGGCTGTTGATTCACACTAATTACTTTGTCTTTTACCATGCAGAAATTTCTTAATCTGATGTAATCTCATTTGTTTATTTTTGGGATTGACTGTGTTTTGGAGTTCTTATTTAAGAAGTCTTTACCTACCCCAGTGTCTCCCAGAGTTTCCCCAGTGTTTTCCAGCAGCAGTTTTATAGTTTCAGATCTTAAGTTTAGATCTTTGATCCACTTTGAGTTGACTTTTGACAATGGTGGGAGGTAGTGGTTCAGATTCATCTTTCTGCAGGTGGATACCCAGTTTTCCAACACCATTTGCTGAAGAGGTTTTCCTTTTCCCACTCTGCATTGGCTGGTACCCTTTGTCAAAAATCAGTTGGCTGTATGTTTGGGAGTTTATTTCTGGGTACTCTATTCTGTTCTTTTGGTCCACCTGTCTGTTTCTGTGCCAATACCATGCTGTTTTGGTTAGGGAGTGAGATGCCACCCACTCCACTCTTCTTGTGCAGGATTGCTTTGGCAATACAAAGTCTTTTATGATTCTAGACAAATTGTATGATTGTGTTTTCTAAATCTGTGAAGAATGTCTCTGGCACTTTGATTAGGATTACCTTAAATAGGTAGATTAATTTGAGTAGAATTGTCATTTTGATTATACTAATTCTTCCAATCCTGAGACACCGAATGTCCTTCCTTTTTTTTTTTTTTTTTTTTTTTTTTTTTTTTGTCATTTTCAATTTATTTTTTTAGCTTCTTGTAGTTTTCCTTGTGGAGGTCTTTAACTTCTTTGGATAGATTCATTACTAGGTATCTTATACTTTTTGTGGCTTTGGTAAATGGAATTACTTTTTTCAGTTCTAACTCAGTCTGCCTGCTGTTTGTAAATAAAAATGCTATAGATTTCTGGATGTTGATTTTGTATCCTGGAACTTTACTGTATTCATGCAATACTTCCAGGAATTTTTTCATGGATACGATTGGGTCTTCTATGTATACCATCATGTCATCTGCAAATAGAGATAGTTTCACCTTTTTTTTTTTTTTTTTTTCCTATTAGAATGAGTTTTATTTTATTCTTTTTTCTGATTGTGTTGGTGAGGTCTTCCAGGACTCCTTCAAAGGAGTGAAGAAATTGGAGATCCTAGTCTTGAACCAGTTTTTAAAGCTTTTCTCCATTCAGGATGATGTTAGCTATGGGGTTTTCATAGATAACTTCTACTGTGTTGAGAAATAACCCTCTGAGTCTTGATCATGAAGAGATGTAGTATCTTATCAGATGCTTTTTCTGGATCGATTGAAATGATCCTGTGGTTTTTCTCTTTCTTTCTGTTAATATAGTGTATTACATTTATGGTTTTATGTATGTTGAACCGACCTTGCATCCCTGAGATAAAGCCTACCTGGTCATAATGTATAATCATTTTTATATGTTGTTGGATTCAATTTGCTAGCATCTTGTTGAGAATTGTTGCATCTATATTCAGCAGCGATATTGGTCTATAGTTTTCTTTCCTTGTCCTGTCCTTATCTGTTTTAAGGATAAGTGTGGTGGTGGCTTCATAATGAATTTGGGAGAGTTTCACCCTTTTGGATATTTAGAAATAACTTGAACAGAATAGGGGTTAACTCTTCTTCAAACATTTTGTAGAATTCAGAGGTGAAGCCATCAGGACCAGGGCTTTTCTTTGTTAGGAGGTTATTTATTACTGATTCAATCTCCTGACTTGTTATGGGCCTATTCAGAATTTCTATATCCTCCTGACTCAATCTTGGTAGGTTGTATATGTTCAGAAACTTTTCCGTCTCATCCAGATTTTCTTTGCTGGCGTTCAGTTGTTCATAGTATCCTCTAACAATATTTTATATTTCTACTATGTCTGTTGTTATATTGCCTGCTTCATTGCAAATTTGATTTACATGGTTCATTTCTCTCTTCTTAGTAAGTCTCGCAAGTGGTGTATTGATTTTGTTTATCTTTTTAAAGAAACAGTTTTTACTTTTACTTATTTTCTGTATAGTCTGTATAATTTGTTTATTTTCTATTTCATTTATTTCTGCTCTAATCTTTATTATTTCCTTTTTCCTGGAATTTTTTGGATTATTTTGCCGTTGCTTTTCCAATTTCCTGAGGCATGATGTTAGGTCATCCATTTGCCTTCTTTCCATTTTTTTATGTGCACTAATTGCTATGAACTTCCGTCTAGTGACTCTAGTGACTGCTTTTTTTAGTGAAAACTTGTGTCCTCATTGTCCTTGGCTTCCATGAATCTTTTTATTTCTGTCTTTATTTCTTTAGTAGTTGTGAAATCATTAAGGAGTAGGTTATTTAGTTTCCATTTATTGGTGTATTTTTGAGGATTTCTCTTAAAATTAAAATCAAGTTTAATTCCATCATGGTTGGAGAAGATGCTGGATATAGTTTCTATGCCTTTGAATCTGTAGAGGCTTCCTTTGTGCCGTATCATGTAGTCAATCTTTGAAAAGGTTCCATGTGGGGGTGAGAAAAAAGTGTATCTTGTGGTTTTTGGGTGGAAATTTTATAGATGTCTGTTAAGTCCATTTGATTTATGGTATCATTTAGATCCTTTATCTCTTTACTTATTTTTTGTCTAGATAATCTGTCCATAGGAGATAGTGGAGTGTTGAGGTCTCCAACAATTAGTGTGCTGCAGTCTATTTCTCCTTTTAGATCTAACATCTTTCCTTCACATATTTGGGTGCTCCAGTGTTAAGTGCATAGATATTTATAAGTGTTATACCTTCTTGATGGATTAAGCCTTTTAGTACAATATAGTGCCCTTCTTTGTCTCTTTGAACAGTTTTTGTTTTAAAGCCTATTTTGTCAGAAATTAGTATCGTAATTCCAGCTGTTTTTTTGTTCCCATTTACATGGAATACTTTTTTCCAGCCCTTTACTTTTAGTCTATGTGTGTCTTTATCCATTAGATGTGCTTCTTGTAGGCAACAGATAGAGCGTTTGTTTTTGGTTTTGTTTTTTATCCATTCAGCTGGTCTGTGTCTCTTGATTGGGGAATTTAATCCATTAACATTTAATGTTATTATCAATATTTCCGGATTTGTCCCTACGTTTACGTTGGCCATTGTTTTGGCTGACATTTATTCCCTTATTTCTGGCTGTTCATTCTTTAGTGTTCCTGGATCAGGACTCTCTTCAGAGTTTCTTGAAGAGCTGTTAGCAAATTCTTTCAAGTTTTGTTTGTCAAACAATTTCAATCCTTTTTTCCTATATGAAGGATAGTCTTGCTGGAATAATAATCTTGGTTGAAATTGTTTCTCTCTCAACACTTCTGATATATCTTCCCATTTTTTGCTTGCTTGCATTGTTTCCATTAAAAGGTCCAGTGTTAGCTTGATGGGATGATCTTTGTAAGTCACTTGTTATTCTCTCTTGCCAATCTTAGTATCTTGCCTTTATCTGTGGTCTTGACCAGTCTTGCTAAGATGTGCCTTGGGGAAGATCTTCTTGCATTGATTCTATTTTTGGTCCTTTGTATTTCTTGGGTCTGGATGTGTGAGTGCTTCTGTAGACTTGGGAAGTTTTCTTCCAGGATTTCGTGGAATAGATTTTCTGTGCCCTTATGGTATCTTCACCTTATGGGATAGCAATTATTAGAAAGTTTGGACATTTAATGGAAATGAGTATTTCTCGTATATTATCTCATTTTGTTGTTGTTTTTATTTTCTCTATCTTTTTGGTGGATTTTTCTAGGTCAGAGGTTCTATCATCTATGTTGGAGATTTGATCTTCATCATGGTCCTATCGACTTTTAACTCTTTTGAGAGAGTTTTTGATTTCCTGTATTACATACTTCATCTCTAATAGTTTCATCTGATCCTTTCTTACAGTGTCCATTTCTTCTTTCATATCATAGAAGGACTTCCTGATCTCCTGTAGTTCATTGTCTCTTTTTTTGTTCCAACTCATAGAATTTTGTCACCATGAATGTTCCATACTCTTTCTCTGACATTTTGGTAATTTCTTCTGTTTTTTTTCAAGAGATGGGAGGGAGTTATTGTGTTCTTTTGATAGAGACATATTTCCTGGTTTATTTAGACCTCAGGCTCTTCTACTAACCATTGGAAGATTTATTCACTTTTGGATATTTTTTGAGAATGTTTCTTTGATTGGGGACAAGTGCACTTCCCTTTTGCTGTGGACTGATATGTACCAAAGTCTCTCTTCTGTGTTTAGCAATGTGGTCTCCACAGGAGGAGTCTTCTATTCAGGTGTCTGAAGAGCAGTTTCTCCTTTCTTGCAGTGGTTCAATAAAAGGAAGGATCCCAGGGAGCCTCACAATAATAGGGTATATGAAAACTGTGATTCTAGACCTGTCTAGTCCCTCTGGGTGGGTGGAGGATTAGAAGGAGATGACAATGTAAGACAGAAGTAAAAAGAGCGCAAAAGAGAATAAAGAAAAAGTTGTGAAACACATCCGGGATTTCACCAGGGGACTGGAAATTGAACTGGGCTCTGCTGGAGAGCTGGGAGCTGTTCTTTGGGGTAAGAAGAAGTAGGAAATTAACAAAAGAAAGAAGAAGAAGAGAAAAAATAAAGCAGCCTACCTTAAAGACAGAGAGGGGCTCTAGGGTTGGGGGAGGTGGGCAGGAACGGGAGCTGGAGCTGGGACTGGGTCCAGTGACTGGTCCTGCCTCACTGTCCCTTACAGGCTAGGGTACTAGAGGTGGAACTGGACTCTGCTGGATAGCTGGGGGCTGTCCTTACTGACAGAGGGTGGCTCTGAGTTTGAGAGAGCTCGGCTGGTGCTGGAGCTGGAGCTGGGGCTGGGGCTGGGGCCGGAGTCAGTGATTGGCCCTGCCTCAGTGTCCCTTACAGGACAGGGGACTAATTATATACAATTTTAATATATCATTTAACTATTCCCATCCCAGGATTCATAATAATAATAATAATAATAATAATAATAATAGTAGTACATATTTTATTCTAGTAGTTATGATGCTATCTTATCAGAAATATGTAATAATTGACAGCAATAAGCATTTAGATGTGGTTCTAGACCCCAAGTTTAGTATGTGACTCAAGTTGTTTTGTAAGATTAAAACTTTGGGATCTGGCCCTATGATCTGATGATTAAGATAGTCAGATCTCATATGGCGGACCACTAGTTTAAATCTTGGACCTGATGGCTTGAAAAACACCCCAGGGATGTATGTGTGTGTCCCCAAATCCTGAGCAGGTTGAAAAAATGGAAGAGAAAGGTTGGCAGCATGGCAATGCCCCATTGGGAATGCTTTATTCCTCTCCTTTTTTGTCTGTCTCTCTTTCACACACCCTTTGGCGATTAAAAATAGAGAACAGAAGAGAACAAAACATAACCTCTCTCTACAAATATACTTCCTATTGCTAGTGACCTGTAGATCTTCTTGGAAATCTTAGAAAAGATTTTGGTACTGTTTGTCATTTACTGTTTCTCTGGAAATCACAGATTGCATGTGTCTAAGCCTGTGGCTAATCATCAAGAGCAAAGTTGGTTTCTTTGATAATTTAAAAATATTCTGTACATGACCTGTAGTAAAAGAAAAATAGTTTAAAAGAAATATTTTTATTTATGTGCTTGTGTATTTATCTAGAATATTTTCTCAGTCTTTCTCTGCCCATTGACTACTACTTTGTTTTTTGTTTTTTTTTTGAGAGAGGATTTTTTTGCTATAGGGCGAGGGCACTCGCCAGACAGACAGAGATAGATAAAGAGACAGAAAGCAAGAAATCACCCCCCAGGGGGGATGGCCACACTGCAGTCCCTTCTCCTCCATTCTCCTCTCGGGATCTTGGGCACAAATGCACACGCGCCTGGCGTGAGTTTTAAGTCACTGGGTCCGAGTCGTGAACTGCAGTTGACTACGTGGGAGTCCAGCGACATAGCCATTACGCTAACTGCTGGTCCCTAATTTGATTTTCTTCATATTGATTTCTTCAAGTTGTAACTTCTTTTCATATAATATATATATATTATATATATATGTATATATATATATAAAATATATATATACACACATATATACACACACACTATATCATATGTATTATATAATAATATATAATATTATATAATGTATTTTATATATATATATATGTACAAATGAGTATTTGAAATAGATACTAAGCTCACATTTCAATAGTAGAATCATCTGTTAATGATTCCCAGTATTATTTTTAAAAACAATCATTATTACAATGTGGCTATTTTATTGCTATAGTTGTCTGTTCAACTTATAGACAATTATATATATATGTATATTCAATTATAATATAATATAATTATATTATATAAATATATTGATAATATAATTATAATATATTATACATATAAATACATATATATGTGTGTGTGTGTGTGTGTATATATATATATATATATATATATATATATGTATATTTTAGTTTCTTTTTAGTTTGTTATAGGGCACATATCCTTGCAAGAGACAGTCAGAAAAAGAAGGAAAATGAGAAATGATCCTTCAGGGGGGATGGCCACACTGCAGTTCCTTCTGCTCCATTCTCCTCTTTGGATTTTGGGCACTCATGTACATATTCCCATGGTGTTTTTCAAGTCATTGAGTCCAGGACTTACACCACGAGGTTGACCATGTGGGATCCGATGCCTTAACTACCATACTTCTTGATGGTCCCTACTTATAATTTTTTAAAAACTATTAATAAATAAATAAATAAATAAATAACAAAATAAATAAATAAATTTTAAAGAAATTTATTTCTCATCCCTCTTTCTCTTTCTTTTTTTACATGTCTGAATGAATCCATGGCTTTCTTCACCTCTGGACAGTTTCAATTAGAATATTCTTTTTATACCATTCTTATAAAATAAGTTTACACATTATTTTTTGTGTGTGAAATTTCTCCATGAAATCCTTAAGTATGGCTTTTGTGTGTGTGTTTACTAGTATCCCGAATATGCCTTTAACATGACAAAGCAAATAGAAAAACTTTTCTGTTTAAAACAGATTTATTGAGGAGTAACTGAAATACAATATATAAATACAATACTAATTTAAATTGTACACCGTGATAAAATAAAAAGAAACTTATATATATATATATATATATATATATATATATACACACACACACACACACACACACATATATATGTATTTATATGTATAATATATTATAATTATATTATAATATATTTATATAATATAATATAATTATATTATAATTTAATATATATAATTGTTTTACATGTTACACATGTTCACACACACACATGACACACACCCACACACTCATGCACAAAATTATAAATGCCTCTTTACAATTAAGATAATGAACATGTGTATTATCCTCAAAGTTTTTCTATGACCTTCATTTATCATTTGCTGCTGCCCAACCCACCCACCCTACACCATCACCAGGTAAAAATGTGATCTATTAATTATTAGTGTACATTAATTGGTAGTTTCTAGAATTTTAAATAAAAGGAATCAATGAATATGTGCTCTTCTTTTAATGTGTTGTTTTCTTTCATTTAGGACAATTCTTTTGAGATTCATAATGGTGTTTCCTTTTTCTCTTTGTATTGCTGAACAGTATATTCCATTAGGCTGATAGCTACAATCTGTTTATCCATTCGCTTGCTGACAGCCATTTGAATTTTTGTCAGTTTGGGGCCACTTCAAATAAAGCCGCTATAAATATTCATGTGCAGGTCTCTGCATGGACATGTGCTTCTTTTGATCTTGGGAAACAGCCAGGGATGAAACGTCTGGATCTTATGGTATACATATGTGTAATTTTTTAAAAAAACTTCCAGACTTTTGTCCAAAGTAGTCTTTCTGGTTTATTTTCCCACCCGGATTCTATGAGCATTCTCATTCCTTCCTATCTTCACACTATTTCTAGTTTCTTCTTTGAATTTGTTTTCAACCCACAAGGTATTTAAAAGCATGACAATTTTCCTAGGTTAGTTTTTTTTTTTTTTTTTTTTTCCAGAAATGTTTCTGCTGTGAACTTCTGATTGTATATTATTGTGGTTAATAGTCATAGGCTGTCTGTCTTCAGTCCTTTGAACTATATCAAGAATTATTTTACATCCCAGAATATGTCCTATCTTGATAAATGTTTTGCATGTACTTGAACTGAAAGTGTATTCTGCTGTTTTTTTGTTTTGTTTTGTTTTTTTGTTTGTTTTTGTGGGAGAGGAAAGATGAATTAATCTATAAACATCAATTGATTCAAATTGGTTGATTATATGGTTCAACTTTTTTGTTTACAGGCAGTCTACATTACACAGTGGTATGGGACTATAAAAATCACTATACAAGCTAAAATTCCTGAAATGATAAAGCCAGCCTTTATTTACAACAAAATATTCTTATAACTACCATTTTCATACATTGAGGCAACTACAGTATTTGCATCTGAATACTAGCTAAACTGATCAGGAGACTTTTGATGTTACATTGAAACGAACAGTTTACTGGAGACTACTCATATATTGAAGATCAGTGCTAACTATATTAGATTTTTTTGTGATTTGAGTCTACCTGGAATCGTCTATTTAATGAATCTTGATCTATTTCTCTAAACTTGCTTCGTATTCCATCGTGAAGAGATCTGTAGTGATTAATAAATCCAGGTGAAGTAAAATTTAGAACTTGCTTAGTTTTGACATTTATATTTCCTATAATCTTTAGCTGTATCTATTTATATCTGATCTCAGTGCTATGAATATCCAAAATGTGTTCTAGTAAATCTGAATTATATTGACTGTCTAGAATTCTTCCCATCTGTTTTTATATTCAAACTTTCTACACTATTTTTTTTCTTTTTGCCTTTCAAAGATTGTGCATACTCTTTCTATGAGAAATAATGAATTGTAAAACAGAACACTAGATAAGTCTGGGACTCAGAGTCCTGAAAATATGTACATATGTGTGTGCATGTGCCTGTATCTATGTGATATACGCACACACCCAGACATCCACACAAACATCAATTAGTTCATGTTGATTTATTATGTTGTTCCACTCTTTTTATATATAGATAACCCTCATGTTTCATGTGTGGTTATATATATATAAATATATAAATATATAAATATATATAAATATATATATATATACACACACACACATATACATATATATACACATATATATAACTAAATAATACATAATATGTATGTGTGTGTATATACACATACGCATATATACATATAAACAATTGCCTCAGTCAATAAATAAAAATACTGAAATCCATGTTAAATTTTTAAATAAGATAATTTTAAAGAATGCATAAATCGAAGAGTACTGCTTTCCCACCCTTTATGTGCATTTGAGAAGGACTGAGTGACCTCCTACATGCAGAGAATGGGCTGATCATGGCAGCAGCACCGAGCTATTTCTTTGTCCTCAAACTAACATAAGGATTCATAAAATTCAGTTGCACTTCACCTGGAGTCATGAAAATTACTAACAATTAATTCTGAAAATAATTATTAATATAAAAGTTTTAGCCAATAATTGAGCTTTCTTTTCCTTCATTTTATTTATTTACCTTTTCATCAGAAGCAACTGATAGAAGAGAAATAAATTGGTTTATCTAATTTCTCTTTTTTTTCTGTTCAGTCTTTACAGAAGCATGCAAAATATAAAAATTTTAGAAAGAATCTTTTATTTTTTCAAACTAAAACAAAGCTAAAAATTCTGTAGTGCCTAGAAAGGGATAAGTAGTTCTATAAATCTTAAAAAACACTTACTTTTTATTCATTTAATACTGCTACTCCTACTCTAATGCCATGACAAGCAAAATTAAATCAGATTAAGGTAATATGCTGCCAGAGGAAGGAGGAAATAGAATTATACCTGAATGAATAGCTAACATTATTCATATTTTTGTAGTTATCAACTATTAATGCTGCTTTCATCATTTCACCACTAAAAACTCTGAAAATGAACATCCTGAAAATGATAGTAATGAACAAAATAATAATTAAGATGGTATAAACCTTACTAAACTATTTATAAAACATTTTGAAATCTATTCTCATTTAATGAGTCAAAGTTCACGTAGCAGGAATTGAGTGGTCATTGCTTACACTGATAATTAAATTTGGAAGATGAAAATTCCTTTTAAAGATTCATAATGGCAAGAATCAAAAGGTTCCTGTGAAGGCGTTGTTTTGTATTCTCAGCTGAAACATCTGCTTCAAACCCATGAGTGATACTAGAAAAATGTTCCCTTCACTATTCTCCAGTATTTTCCTGTGGAGTATGTTAAAGTTGTAACAAGTAGTCTGCTTGAACACTTGCATTCAGGTCGCACAGAATGCAATTTTAAATATGCCCTTCATGTATCAAATACATTGAAAATACAGTCTGGCTCCTCAATAATTGCATCACATCTGACAAATAATGCACAAGTCATGATTCTTACCACATTAGGCATCCGCTTTCTCAGACGTCTAGGTTGTGACGATGTGTCTGCTTATGAGAACAAGCAGAAGGAAATCTAAGTCCTGTGTGAAAACTATTTCACTAACTTAGATGAAGCTTTTTGGGGGGTGTTTACTAGCTTCAGTAAATAGATAAAATTTTCTCTCTCTCTTCCACAGTTGTTACTCTCTCCTAATTTCTCTTTAGGTTTATATTGTCTTTAAATTTTCTTTCTCTTCATTTTCTCTTTGCAGACTTTCTTGTTTGATCAGGATATCAAGAAATGATAAACCTCAGTTCCCTGTCAGTAGAATACTAGCTTTTCTGACATCTAAACTCTGAGTTACTAAAATATAAAGTTGTTGAATTTTATTCTGATTAGTTTACTCTTAGGTTAAGTGCTGGCATATGCAATGACATTCTCAGTGGCTATTTTGGGAAGTAAGGGCTCTGGCATACATGTTTAGTGAAGATTCAGAGTACATTGATTTTTGGCAACTGCCCTATCAATTGTAGAATATGCTTGGAAATGTTAAATTTCAAGAACATATATAGTTTAAGATTTTCAGAGCACAAAGAAAAAGTTCCTTGGTTCATATTGCTTGGGGTCTGCACTGTCCAATAAAAATATAATACATGCTATGTTACTTATGTAATTTATAATTTTCTAGGACCCACATTTAAAAGAATTGAAGTTGATTTTAATAGTGTGTTTTAGTTCACCCAATATATACAAAATATTGTCATTCCAAAATATAATTAATGTGAAATATGTATTGAGGTAGTTAATCTTTTGTTCTTTCTTCTATATAGTTCAGTCTTTGCAGTCTGGTATATCCTTATACTTATACTACATATCAATCCATATGTTGAATTTTCAATGACTAAAATGAAATATAATCCTACCCCAAAAATATAGTTGTATTTATAAGAAAAAACATGTTATACTGCTTTACTTTATGAACTTACATTTTAAATTGTATCAGATATTTGAATTCTCAGTTGCCCTAGCTTCATTTCAGGTGCTCAGTGTCTTAGTGCACATATGTTAATGGCTTCCACAGTGGGTAACATATGATTTAATTTGTACTCATGGCCAGAGCCTTCTTCATGAGTGTGCTTTATGAATGTACAGTCCCACTGGAATCTACACAGACGGGCTCTCTACCTTAGCTTAATGCTCTTAATTATTAAACTAAGGCAGCTGTCCTCATATAGATAAACATTTTGAATCAGATGCCTGGAGTTTTTATTTTACACTGGGTTCTGCAAATTATGTACCCAGTCCTGTCCCCAGCAACTGAAGACCTTGCACTTCAATTAGCAACTAAATCTAAAAATCTGCTGCATAAATGTGACATGTAGTTCACAGAACTCCGTTCTAGTTTCTGACAAATGGACCTGAGAAACATAAATTCTAAAGAAGTTGGCCTGCAAGGGTAGTAGTAGATGGTTTTAAGGATTTACCATGGAAAGGAAGAATAACACTTTTAGAAGGAATTCTACATTTAGGAAAAGAGAATACAAATTTTGTCCAATGTGAGTCCAATTCATTCCTTCTTTCTCTTCTCCTCTTCTATTCTTTTAAACCACTAAGTAGATTTACAGATAGTTATTTTCTTTATCTCATTGAATTGTCTTTCTCTTTCTTTCTTTATTTGAGTAACCTTCCAAATCTTTATCTGAAATAGCTTATCTCTTTTAAACCACATTACTTTCAGATAAATTTGTCCTGATATTTTTTTTCTTTTCTTTTCTTTTTAAGAGAGATATTTGCTAAAGTGAAAAATCACCCAACCCCTCCACAAGAAGGGCCACGCCACAATCCCCTCTTATCCATCAACTCTTGGGATTTTGAGAATGCACTTACATGTGCCCAGTGTGCATTTCAAGCCTCTGGGTCCTGGACTCAAACCACAGTTGACCATGTGAGAGTCCAGCAACATAACCATCATGCCATCTCCTGGTCCCTATCCTAATGATTCTTAAGATTATTGAGCACATTTCCAAAATTTTCTAAGTTTACTTATTATTTGGCTCCTATAAAATGGAGATTAAATGTTCACTGGAGCTACAGGAAAGGATTTTTACTTTTACATTTTGACAGCTCTATCAAGGTTATTGATTTATGAATTAATATGAAGATTTTTCCCTTGTGGGGTTTTTATGTATATCATCTCTAGTAATCAAAATTTCTTAATGTGTTCTGCTACCATAGAAAGTTTCTGATACAAAACAAAGTTATGTGAATAAATATATTTGTATATATTGATATATCTTTATTATATGTAAATACAAAATTAATGAAGTAAAAAGCAAATCATTTCTTAACTGTCATCATCACTGTCTTGTTCATACAATAATAAGTTAAGTGAAACTTAACAAACATCAAGTTAAGGATGCCTAAAAACCTCAATGATCCAAAACTCAAAAAATCTATTAAAATATACACTGGAAATAAATGAATCAAGTGACCTAAATCTTAATATTACATGAGCTTTCCCATTTCTACCATATGTTAAGTAATTGACCCATTATGAACTCGATTATTTAGAAATTGTAAAATTTGGGACCGGCAGTTAGCGTAATGGCTATGTCGCTGGACTCCCACGTAGTCGACCGCGGTTCGAGTCCCGGACCCGGCGGCTTAAACTCACGCCGGGCGCGTGTGCGTGCGTGCCCAAGATCCTGAGAGGAGAATGGAGGAGAAGGGGTTGCGGCGTGGCCATCCCCCCTGGGGGGTGATTTCCTGCTTTCTATCTCTCTGTCTCTGTCTGTCTGGCGAGTGCACGTGCCCTATAGCAAAAACCTCTCCAAAAAAAGAAAAAAAAAAAAAGAAATTGTAAAATTTGCTAAAGAGAAGAATTTAGTTCATGTTGATATTCTTTAAATGCAAACATGCATATGAGGACATGAAATGGAAAAGATTTAGTTTAGAACTTATCAATAAGGAAACCATAAATCATTTTTCTTAATCTAGTCTTATAACTAGTTTTATAAGAAAGATATTAAGTTTAACAAGATTGGACAAAAACTTATGAGCACTTTCTATTTATAGTATGTGACATAGAATAGTGATAGGTAGAATAAGATGGGGAAAAAAGAAAAAAACAGTCTCAGTGATAAAGACTATAATTTAAATATGTTTATATGCTAAGGTTTGTTTTTGACTGTGTATATACATTATTTATTTCTCCTTACAACAACCCTGTGAAGTAAGAACCATTGCGATTTTAAGTTTACCGGTGATGTTCTTTAACTGTGTAAAAATTCAGCGACTTTCACAATTACATTGACAAAAAATAATAGAGCTGTCATTTTGAAAGAAGAAAAGTTCATATAGATAGCCATTACTATTTTAGATATCCTTGAGGCAAATATGTTTCAGATTTCTAAATTTTCAGGTTTTTTAATAAGGTTATTTATATACTATGTAATGTACTTTGTATATTACATACTTTGTAATATCAGTGGAGTATGGGACTTTGTAATTAAATATATTACTTATTTAACAGAGTATATATGTTCTTATTCATTCAGTAAAACAAACTATGTAAATTATATACTTTCATTTTAAGTTTTATTATATGAGTTTTGGAGACAAATATATAAGAAGTGGTTGGGTTTTTTTTTTTTTTTTTTGATGTTTCTCTTGCATTTTTAAAATGCAGATATGTGATTGTAGACCCACACCAACTGTAGTGTAACCAGATATAAATTTTAATGATACAGCAGGTTAACTTTTGAAAGTGAGTTAGGGTCAATGCCACATACATAATGCCAAAACTATATGCTCTTTACTCAAAAACATGTTTTATAATGATACAAAAATTGCATACCAGCACTACTGTTAATCAGTAGACATAGAATGATGCAGAGTGATTATGTTAAATTTGAGATTTGGGACATAAAAGATGATTGAGTCAACTGATTAAGATTTTATGCACAAAACACTAACAGCAGGAACTGATGAGAAAATCAGTCAAGTCAGAATGGTTTCATGGATACTAACAAGGTTTTCTAACAGCCTGAATTCAGGATTTCAGAAACTGAGCAATGGAAATTAGCAACAGAAGTAGCATTGGGAGTAAGAGTGTCCAGTTGTTGTATAGACCCATCATGTAAATGGAATTCTTTAAAATATACATGCCTCTGCAAATAAAGTAGTATAGATCAGGTGTACATTTATAGATAGTTCACTTATGTATTGTGTCTCCCTTGTGTAATAACTTCCTACAAAATCAAAGTTTGTTTGTTTTTTATTTACTTTTAGAGAAATTTTTGCTATAGGGTGCATGCTCTCACCAGAGAAACAGAGAGATAGAAAGCGAGAAATCTTCCCCCATGGGGATGACCATGCTACAATCCCATCTCCTCCATTCTCCTCTCTGGATTTTGGGCATGCACATAAACATGCTCAGCTGAGTTTTAAGCCATTGGATCTGGGACTCAAATAGCCATTGACTGCATAGGAGTCCAGCAACGTAACCATTACACTAACGGCTGGTCTCCAAAAGTATATATAAAACAGAAAGTGGTTTCGAAATATTTTTGAAAACGATATAATTAATTTTGTTGCCAGCCAGATTGATGAAAAATTAACATAGATAATACCTCTAAAATAGGCAAGTTTTGCACACTACTCGTTAAACTAGTTAAATATTTCTTTGTTTTATTTAACATTTTTTTTTCTTTTTTTCTTTTGTTTTGTTTTTGCTATAGGGTATGCACGCTTGCTGGGGATGGGGTGGGGGGAAGAGAGAAATCACCCCACAGGGGGATGGCCAGGTCACAGTCACTTTTCCTCCAGTCTTCTCTTGGGATTTTGGACATGTATGCACCTACACCCAGTGTGATTTTTAAACTACTGGTCCTGGACTGAAACCACACAGCTAGCCACGTGAGATCCATGTCACCTATTGGCCCTGTTTTAGCATTAGTAATAAAAATATCAAATATTTTCAAAGTTTAATGGCTCTTAGTTATTTATCAAAAAGAAATAACTGTGGATCTGGCCCCATAGCCTAGTGATTAAAGAAGACAGATCTCACATGGCCGACTGTGCTTTTAGTCTTAGAACCAGCAGTTTGACAAGCACACTGGGCACATGTGTGTGCATGTCCAGAATTCTGACAGGGAAAAGACATGAAGAAGGAATTGGGGCATGACAACACCCCATGAAGAGGGTGTGCTTCCTCCTAATCCTGCCATGTGTCTAGTGAGCACATGTGACATCTGGCAATTAAAAAAGAAAGGAAGAAAGGAAAAGGTGTGTGAAAAATGCCACCAAACAATCTTAATAAAAGTAAGAAAAAGAAAAAAATATAGTTAAATATATAATACAATTATACCATTGACTATTAGACTATAATCAATATTTTATAATCAATAGTTTTAAAGAAGGTAGTTGTCATGGATAATTGTCATAATTAAGAAGAAAAGGGAATATATATGCCTATCTTTTTAAAAGAATTATTTATTTAATTTTATTTATCATTGTTTTTTATTTATTTTTAAAATTTGCTATAGAGCATGTGTGCTCACCAGAGAGAGAAAAAGTGAGAAAGCAAGCTACCATGTCCGGGACCCAAACCATGTCAGGAAACCATGCAGGAGTTCAGCACCTTAATCACTACACCATCTGCTGGCCCCCTATATATGCATATCTTAATAATGATAAAAATATAGTAATAACTTAATTTAAATTTGTGCATTCCTCTTGAAGAATTGCTAGGTAGGAAAATAAATGTTCTTACTGGATTCTTAACCACATAAATAATTTTTAATGAGCAATAGCAAAAACAATTGTGTAGAAAAATGTCTTAGGGACCAGTAGATGGCATAATGGTTATGTTGTTGTATTCCCACATAGCTAACTCTGGTATGAGTCCCAGACCTGGTGGCTTCAAACTCATTTTGGGTACATGTGTGTGCATGCCCAAAGTCTTAAGAGGAAAATGGAAGGGAAGGAATTGTGGTGTGGCCATCTCCCTTAGGGAATGATTTCTCATTTTCTGTCTCTCTGTCTCTCTCTGTCTCTCCTGCAAACATACATGCCCAATAGCAAAAATTTCACTAAAAAAAAAAAATGAAAAGAAAGAAAAAGAAAAGAAAATCATAATTTGAATTATACCTTTTGTACTAAAAAATTATTATATGCCAAAGGAAGTGTTACTGGTAAGTTGGAAATTTGTGGAAGAATTACATAAGAATCAGTGCTGGTAGAATTGATTACCAAAGTGAAGAAAAATTAATTTGAATCTTCAAGTCACTCACAAAAATCAGTTTCAATTTTATAATTTATTTTTTATTATTATTTCCAGAGGGCATACTTGCACATGCATGAGAGAGAGAGAAAAAAAAAATGCTTAGTGGGGTGTCATCATGCCCCAACCCTATTATCTTCATTCCTCCATCCTTTCAGGACTGTGGGTGTGCACATACTCATGTCTAGCATTTTTCCCCAGATGCCAAGTCTTGGATTCCAACCACGATGAGCCATGCATGATCTGCTTCCCTATGAACAGCTCTTAACAACTGTATCAGGCTGCCAGAATGACAGCCATATAAAATCTTGAGACTGGAAAATAATAGATTAAATTTTTTAAAAGGTATTTTTAGCCATGGACACAATGAAGTAACTTATGTCAGACTAACTTGCCCACAGAAGAATAGTGACAATTAGTCAAAATATATGTAATAAAAATGTTTAAAACAATGAAGACATTAGACAATAAACAAAGCATGCAGAATTTGAGGGTTATGATCCATGATGATAGGAGAACATATGGAATAAGATCACATTCACATTTACTTTGTTGTTGTTTTTGCCTGTTGATATTTTTTCCAAATCTCAGCATAAAAGGAAAGGTAATCCAAGTTAAAAAAAAATTAGTAGTTTTTCTGGCTGAGAGAGCAAAGATCATATTTTGGGATTGAAAAGTGGCTGAGATTAAGGAATAAAATCCTAGAGAAGGTAGAAATACCAGAAAGTTCCATATATGCTACTTAAACACACTCATGAACTGTAAGTTCAGCAAACCAGAAAAGTCCACCTGAGAAGCTAAATAGTTGAAAAGACCTTCTGTAAGAAGTGTGGCAAGCACCAACCTCATAAAGTGACACAGTACAAAAAGGGCAAGGATTCTCTGTATGCTCAGGGGAAGCGACGTTATGACAGGAAGCAGAGTGGCTATGGTGGACAGACTAAGCCTATTTTCCGGAAAAAGGCAAAAACTACAAAGAAGATTGTGCTGAGGCTTGAATGTGTTGAGCCCAACTGCAGATCTAAGAGAATGCTGGCTATCAAGAGATGTAAGCATTTTGAACTGGGAGGAGATAAGAAGAGAAAGGGTCAAGTGATCCAGTTCTAAGACTCATCTTTTCTATTATGAAGATGGCAAAATCCTGAGATGAATGTTCAACTCCTTTGATTACAGTTGGTCTGTTTGTAAGGGAATAAAGTAATCAATTAAATTCCCCTTTCGGGGAAATTTGATTTCATGGTACTACTTGTTTGGGATTAAATCTGGCTGGCTGAGCTCAAAAAAAAAAAAAAAAAAAAAAAAAAATAGTTGAAAAGAAATATTAGCATTTTCTGGGCAGAAAAAGTATTGAAACCCTGACAAAGTAGCAGAAACATGGTAAATACAGTTGGCTTTTATTAAAGACTCCATAAGGGACAATCTCTAAAGGGAGAAAAAGAAAGATGGATTCTATGGGGCATGGTCATGCCACAACCCTTTCTTTTCTGTTTCTCCATCCTGTCTGGATTTTGAGAGTTCATGAATATGCCCCTAGCATATTTTCAAGTTGCCTGGATTGAAATTCGAACCAGAAGTCCTGAAGATTTCAACTCTAAGTACCAGCCTGGAGACTGGCCAGGGAATGCCTTTTTTAAAAAGCGGAATATGTAAAACGTAACAATAAAAAGCCCAGCCTCTGTGTCTCAGTAACTAGCAGTGTGCTGAACTGCAGTGCTGGGAGCCACATAACTGACTGTGGGTTTGATTCCCTGGCCTACGTGACGTGAAACACACTGGATACACATGATCCTGAGAATCTGGGAGACTCCGGTAAGGAAGTTATGACGTGAAGGGCCTTGTCAAGAGTGCTCGTCTCTCTCTTTCACGTATATGCATGCAAATGAACATGCACTTTATCATGAATAAAATGAATAAACTTAAAAGAATAAAATTTTTTTAAAAGTATGAAATAAGTAATTAAAAGAACATTTCTGTAGGTGATCTTAATGTTGACGTTATTTCACAGAAACATTAGAATAACTATTGTTAATTGGGAACATAGTAAGGGATTTTAGGATATCTCTCAGTAACTAAATAAAGAACAAAAAGTCAAGACTGTAGAAGATTTGAGCAATAAGATTTCCCAATTTTATGTGATTTACTTGATATAATATTAAACCCAATAATTTCAGTCCATGTATATTTGCAGGGACACTTAAAACTTTTATGAATACAGACCGTAAACAGTGCTATAAAGCAATTATCTTGAAATTTCAAAGAATTAAATAATGCAGAGTATGTTCTCTAACCACAGCAGTTTAAAATACAGGAAAAATCAAAGATAACTAGAACCTTTCCACATATTTGAAATCTTTAAATCTTATATTTCTAAATAAATCATAAAACAACAAATTATAAATTATTTTGAATTGAATGCTAAATTGGAAGACGTCAGTACTTGTGAGTTGCACTTAAGTAGTGTTAAGCTATAAAGCAATTATCTTGAAATTTCAAAGAATTAAATAATGCAGAGTATGTTCTCTAACCACAGCAGTTTAAAATACAGGAAAAATCAAAGATAACTAGAACCTTTCCACATATTTGAAATCTTTAAATCTTATATTTCTAAATAAATCATAAAACAACAAATTATAAATTATTTTGAATTGAATGCTAAATTGGAAGACGTCAGTACTTGTGAGTTGCACTTAAGTAGTGTTTGAAGGATCAATTATACCTTTCCCAAAATATTTTGGAGAAGAGAAAAAGTAGAGGAATTAAGAGTTTAATTTAATATAAAAAGCAAAAGCAAAATAACAACCTAATTGTGTTCTTCAAAAAAATTAACACGTAGTAATGCTGATTTAAAAAAGAAGAAAACTTATACAGAGACAGTTAAAAATAAAATATTAAAAAGTCTCTAACTAGTAACCAAATGAGTTATAAATAAATAAATGTCTTATCTCAAATAGAGCTAAAATAGAGAAAAAAAATCGTAAAGGATGGATGGGGATAATTTAAGCAATATATTTAATATTATTTTATAATCTATAGGTACATGAAACTATTACATGTAAACTACATGTATAGTGTAAAAATGAAAAAAAATAAACTTAAATAAAATTAGACTTATAATTTACAATGCTCTCACTCTCTATACATGAATATGTAATAAAAATACTAGAGCGGTTAGGATAAGTAAATGCTCAAAATGAGGTGATATCAGTAATTCCACTTATCTCAGTAATGGCAAAAATGCAAATGAACAAAAATTAATGTTAAAGGACAGATACAGTGAAGCTGATAAAAGATCAGCTGTATTTCTCCTTATTAGATTAGACATAGAAGGTAAAAAGATTAAAAAAAAATAAAAACAGATACATTATTTGAGTTTAAACATTGAACAAATTATTTTAAAGTCTGGCTCTAAGTTTCATTTTAAGTCATTGAAAGTTTAAAATATACATCTATGTTATAAACTTTCTTCTTCATTTAAACTCATTCCCATTCAATGTACCAGTTATAATTATCATGAATTCCTTTGATATTCATCATATTAGCACTAATTATCACAAAATTGTTGTTGTGATATAACTGATTCATAAAGAATTCATTTGACATATCTGAGGGCATCATATGTAGTTCTACATAGAACTGTAATTTACCATCTGCGAAGCATTACTTAATGGTAATATAAAATTATGTATTACTCATGTCAAAACATGCATCTCCAACTAACTCAGGAGGACATGAGTTAACAGCATTACAAGATACTGTTTGCGGGACCAGCAGTTCGTGTAATGGCTATGTTGCTGGACTCCCATGTAGTCGACAGCGGTTTGAGTCCCAGACCTGGTGGCAGAAACTTATGCCGGGCGCATGTGCGTGCCCAAGATCCCGAGAGGAGAAAGGAGGAGAAGGCATTGAGGTGTAGCCATCCTCGCTGGGGGGGTGATTTTTTCGCTGCTTTCTGTTTCTCTGTCTCTCTCTGTCTTTCTGGGGAGTGCACCGGCCCTATAGCAAAAAACCTCTCCAAAAAAAAAAAAGATACTATTTGCTGGACAGAACCCTATTAAATGACACTTTGTATATTATCTTCAAAAAGAAAAAAAAAATGCTCAGATTCATTATAACAGCACCATCCAGGGTTTGTGTTTATATAACATTTTAATATGCGTAAATCTACAATTAGCTTCATACTACTTTAGAAACTGACATGTAAACATTTGCTTTATATTTATATTTAACTCTATTTAGGGTGATAGGCTCATCAGAAAGAAAGAGAGAGCCAGAGAGAGAATGCAAGAAATCACCTTCCGGGGGTGTTGGCCAGGCCACAATCCCTTTTCCTCCATTCTCCTCTCAGGATCTTGGGCACACACGCACATGCTCCTGGCATGAGTTTAAGTCGCCAGGTCCGGGACCCGAACTGCGGATGACCACATGGGAGTCCAGCGACCTAGTCATTACACTAACTGCTGATCCCAGGTGTGTACATTTTTTATAACTGTTTGCTTCTGGTGACTCCACAGTTTGAAATACTATTGTTTATCAAGTTTTATAAAAATGCAGAATTTGTTTTACTTTTTTTGTTTAAGCTATGATGTTAACACACAGAACATATCATTGTTGGTTTGGAGGAAAGGAGCATTTGTCATTAATAGAATGTCTCTGAAGCTGAATCGATTTGGACAATATCTTTCTATTCTAATTTTGAGAGACTTCCTCTTGGCTCCCAAGAGAAGGGATTCCCTGATATTGACACACATAGCCACCTTGCCACAGATGCCTTCTGGTGTGGAAAACTTAAAATTTGTTCTCCCTCTCTGCCTTCAGCATACACTTAAACCAGAGACCTCTTGGAACCTGACCACAAAAAAATTGGTTACCGATATGTCAGACAATATGGACTTTCCGGTGACATTAAGATGGCATCCTTCAAAAGGACAGCAGTTCCTTTTGTATATTGTTGTATCTTCAAGTTGATAATTGTGCCATTTTCATATTCTGAAAGTCAAGGTCAGCTTGCAAAAAATTGTTAAAAAAACATGCTACATGTGAAATGTCAACCTTCACTCTAAATGTCCCCTGATCCGAGCAGCACATGAAGACTTCACTGAGTTTTATAGTGGCTTTCTGATTTTGGTAGTTCGTTGAAGAATAGTTCGAAAGTTGTATGCTGTTAACAACCGTCTGCCCATGTCTGCCTGAAATACTGATTGTTTATGAAAAGTATCTTTAATAAAGCTGGAGGGACCAGCAGTTAGCTTAATGGCTATGTCGCTGAACTCCCATGTAGCCGACCGTAGTTCGAGTCCTGGACCTGGTGGCTTAAACTCACGCTGGGCACGTGTGCATGCATGCCCAAGATCCTGAGAGGAGAATGGAGGAGAAGAGATTGTGGTGTGGCCATCCCCCCTGAGGGATGATTTCTCGCTTTCTATCTCTCTGTCTCTGTCTTTCGGGCGAGTGCACGTGCCCTATAGCAAAAACCTCTCAAAAAATAAATAAATAAAATAAAAAATAAAAAACAATAAAGCTGGATAGTTTGGCTTGGACAAAAAAATAAAATTATGTCTTGATTGTAATAAAAATTAGGCACAAAGACAATCAGATTATGTTTTAAAATATTATTTACATAAATGTGTTAGTTTTCTTTATGCTATTATTTCTTTTCTCCCCCAAGGTTGTCATTCAGCTTTTTGAATTAAAATTTTTTCATTGGGACCAGCAGATGATGTAATGGTTATGTTGCTGAACTCCCACACAGTCGACCGCGGTTCAGGTCCCAAACCCAGCAGCTTAAAACTCAGGCTGGTTGTGTGTGAGTGTGGGAGTGTGTGTGTCTGTGTATGAGCCCAAATTCCAGAGAGAAAAATGAAGAAGAAGGGATTGTGGCATGGCCATCCCCCTAGGGGGGTGATTTCTCATATTCTGTCTCTCTTGTCTCTCTGTCTCTCCGGCGAGCACACACCCCTACAGCAAAAATTTCTCTCTCTCAAAAAATGATTTTTTTTCTCATTAAACATGATTTCTTTTAAAATTTACTAGAAAATACAGTATCTTTATTTTCTGCACTTCAGTTTAAACATATCAGCAAAGACCTAATTATTAATGTCACATGAGAATAAAAGATTTATAAACCAGAAATGTATTCTCTGGGAACCAACCTTCAAATGACTCAGATAATAAAGAGTATCAATTTCACCAGTGAATTCCTAGAATAGAGCCATCTGCCAACCCACCAACCCAGGTCTGTTAACCTTGGCATAGCAGTCAACATCATTAACAAGACAATGGAAGTACAGCCCTAGAGGCCTGCAATCTGAGCTTGCCATGACCAAACCAGCCCAGGAGGAGGCCCTATAGAGAAAGGAAGGCTAATCAATGTGCAGTGTAGTATATCTTATAGCTTACTTTTGACATCTGATTACTTTGGACCCAATAAAACAATGGCAGGATTTGAAAGAGATGTATTACCAAAGACTCAGTATTCACTGTGAATCATAAAGAGAGAATGAGAAAAAGCTGACTGAGGCCAAAAAAACTGGTTCAAAACCCACGTCCCTCAGGTGGGTCAGAGGCCAGTCAAGGTCAAGTCCAAGACAATTTTCCTGGCATCACCCTATAGGGAGGGTTTTTATCAACCTGCTCTAGGTGTGGATCTCCTGACACTCAGAATCTTCCCCACAACAGAAACAAACATACATTTCCTCCTTATATAACCTTGGATTTACACATGTTCTGAGACTACAGCAGCATGAGATTTCAGGCCAGTTCTTGAGACTTCGGAAACACTCCAGCAATAGTCGTTTTGTCAAATCCTTTTACTTTTGTGCGAATCAGGGATGTTTTTTCCAGTTCCCTAAAAATTTTGATGTTATAATGAAGATGTTATAAAAAGAACTTCAAATGACATGGACAAAAGGCTACCTGTTCCCCATTCATGTCACTCTGCCCTCCTCCTGAAAGGGCATGTACAAACCAGAAGTAACCAGTACATTTGTAACCCTCCTGGATATCGCCTGGCTACAGACACTTGGCAGTCAGGACTCAGCAGCTAAACCCACTAATATATTTGAGAGAGGATTCCTTTTGTTCCCATGATCTCACTTTCAGCAAAGCTCAACATGCTGTTATAGCCATTCTACTCTGCCTAAAAAGGAACAGGAAAGTCAGGAACCAAAGGACATTTTTTCTGGGAAATGATCTTGCAAAAGGCAGGAAGAAATCCTGGTGAATGTTGAAGAAAAGGTCTGAGATGAGGTGCCTGCCAGAAGCAGAAGCCTGGAGGAATGAAGAGGAACTATTAATTTGAGGAATCAGATTCATTTCTAATACAGCATGATCACAAATACAAATATATGCTGCCTGTTTGGGCTCCCAAAAAATGTCAGTAACCAGGTGGATTTTCACATGGCCACTACTACTTTCCACACTTCCCTCCTCCTGGGTTATACCCTGCAGAATTTCAATGAGAGGTTTTCTTTGATGAGGTGATCAGCATGAAGCAGCACAACAATGTTGACCTCAAACTCCACTTTGAAATTGGTGGTCTCCGGTGTAGGGCAGGTGAAGAGCTTTCGGAAGGCCATGTATATGGAAAGAGCCAGGCTCCTGCAGACATTTCTGTCGGTGATCTGAATGTTCTGAATCTCTGTGGCATCACTGACCATAGCCTTCTTCACATCCACAAGTCTCCACGTGGACCAGCTGCAGCTCTATGGTCTGGATGGCAGCCTCTATGCTTTCCACCGTCAGCTTCCCTGTGAGCGACTGTGTGATCATGCAGTTAGCTGAACTGAGGTATTCTCTGATGAGAAATCTAGGGGACAAGGCTCTCTCTTAGTCATTGTGCAAGGTTTCAGGTGTGATGTTGAAGTCCATGGGACTCAGAGTCAGCTTCTCCTTGTGAGGTGCAGAGTAAGCAATGAATTTGCAGGTCTTTGTTAGGTTCTTGGCCAGCAGAGTCCACCTCATGTCACAGCGTAGTGTGTACTGAATACTGACAAACACGCCAGGACTTTGTTACCCTTCATCTGCAGAGGCCATTCAATAGAAATTTCTGTTTTGTCATTGGGAAACTTTTCTGGCTTCATCATTTCTATGGTGCTGTGGATACTCTGGAAAGGCTTAACAGTATTATAGACAGCTTCAAAACACCCACACTTCTGGCACTTAACTGGAGGTTGACAGTACCCTTCATTGTCAAAGATACTCCCTAGTGATGTATGAGTCATTACTATTACAGATACGACCCACACTGGAGAGCACCTCCTCAGCATTACAAACTTTATTTGCTCTTTTAATCTTGATGTAACAGGGAGGTTCCTGTCTTGGTATCTCTATAGTTGCTACACTTCCAGCTGCCTCTTTATGTTATTTAACACAGTAGTTTTAGTTTGTTATATGATGATTATTATTTTCAGGCATTTATGAACTTATTTGACATTTTCTTCTTTAATTTCTAATGTGTGCACACACTGACCAGAGAAAAGTAGAGAGACAGAGCTAGGGAGAGAATGGGAGAGGAAGAAAGCACTGTCCTGTGTGCTGTGGTCATGCTGCAATTCCTTCTCCATTTCTCCGTCCTGTAGGGATTTGAGAGAAACACCTACATGTGCATGGCATGTTTTTCTTCAGATTTCCGGTGTCAGGTTTCATGTGATGTTTGTCTCCTTTAACCAGTAGGGAATGGAACCTAACCTGATTTTCTCTCCCTTTCTTTCTTTCTTTCTTTCTTTCTTTCTTTCTTTCTTTCTTTCTTTCTTTCTTTCTTTCTTCCTGTCTTCCTGTCTTCCTTTCTTCCTTCCTTTCTCCCTTCCTTCCCTTCCTTCCCTTCCTTCCTTCCTTTCTTTTTTTAATTTTTTTTATTTTTTTATTTTTTATTTTTGTAGCATTGCCTGGATGTATTTTTCAAAGATGCTTTGGAAAATAATTCAATTAATGTTCTTAAAATACTTTCAGACCCTACAGCATATTATGTTACTGAAAAAGGTTTGTAGGTTGAAGTTTTTATTTTAGTTTTACTACTTAAACAGGAGAGTAGAAATCAATTGACTACTTTACAGAGCATTGATAGGATTGCATTTGTTAGTGGGTAGGGTCACTGTGTCCTAAAAGTCAAATCTTTCTTTCTCTTTCTCACATACACACACAAACTTTTCTGGTAAGTTGTTTTCCTACTCTCCCTTTTTGGTACTCTGTCTCCTTGTAGCATTATTATTATTGTTGTTCTTGTGTATTACTTCAATATTACATAGATATTATTTCCTTGATACAAAATAATCTCTTTTTAACAAGGAGATCCACATTTTCATTTTGCATTGGTACTGGCGAATCACATAGCTTAGGTCTGATTTCAGGCATCTCTCTAAAGAATCTCAGCCATGAGTATGTTAAAAAATGCCCTAATTGGTTTCAATGAGCATTTCTTGTTATTTACTTTCAGTTATATTCTACAGGTATAGGTATGAGCATGTGAGTATATCCACATGGAATTCAAACAAATATATTTCCTACAAATGAAAAATACATGCAAAAACAGAGTTAGCATTAATTGAAAATTTTGAGAACTAGGAAATCAAAATCTGTATGAAAAAATCAGTTAATTACTTTGTACGATATAAAAAATGTCAATTAAAATTTTAAGGTACATTTAAAATAACATAAAATTATGGAAAATACTTAGAATAAATTTAATGAATAATGCTCAATCTCTCTATTAATATGGCAAAGTTTTACAAAAATATCAAATGTTAACCAAATAAATAAATTATAATATATCGTTTATTATGGAAGACTCAGTAAAGTTAAAATTATTTTACTCCAAATTGATCTACAAATTTAATGCTAATCAAACATATTTGCAACTGACAAACTGATCCTCAAACTTGTGTTTTAAAGTGAAAACCATACAATAGACAAAATAATTTTGAGAAAAAATTCTAATTTGGAGGACTCACATAACTTCATTTTGAGACTTCCCATAAGCCTGCGAAAATGAAAAGGACATACTTTTTTGCATACACATGGGCAAATTGGATAATTAGAACAAAATATAAAGTATAAATTTTGAATTATGCATTATATATTCAGTTGAGTTCTGGAAAAGGGACCTAGTGAAACATTGGAACAAAAAGCTAATCTTTTCAACATTTTTGGGCTGGAAAAATTGGATACCTTTATCAAAAAGAAAAATCTGAAGCATTTTTAAATCGATTCACAAAATTGGATTTGAAATGGATCATAGACATAAATTTAAAATCTAAAATAACAGTTTATTGAAATTACATAGTATAATGTCTTTGAAATCATGGAGGAGGTTAAGCTTTGTGTTTTTTTTTTTTTTTTTTTTAATAGAACAAAAGAGAACATTGAGCATAAAGAGGAATACTGATAAGTGGGACTTAGTCAAAATAAAACAATGAAATAATTTTATCACACCATTAAGGAAATAAAAAGACAGCCACAAGTATTCAACACAAACATATCTAAGAAAATACTTATTTTGGGGACCAGCAGATGGCATAATGGCTATGTCGTTGGACTCCCATGTAGCCGATCGCAGTTTGAGTCCTGGACCTGGTATCTTAAACTCGCACCAGGTCATGTGCGTGCCTGCCCAAGATCCCAAGAGGAGAATGGAGGACAAGGGGTTATGGCTGGCCATCCCCGTTGGGGGGTGATTTCTTGCTTTTTGTCTCTCTGTCCCTCTCTGTCTCTCTGGTAAGCGCATGTGCCCTACAGCAAAAACCTCTCTCCACTCTACCCCTCCCCAAAAAACTTATTTTCAGAATATGTAAAGAAACTTTAGATGTGAATAATAAATAATCAACATCAATAAACAGAAACAAAAATTATTGAGATACTTTGTAAACTGTAAGATTCCCAGTATGTTATGGAAAAAATGCTCAACATTATTAGTCCTTCTTTGAATAACAAATGTCACTTCAAATCTGCTGGAATGACTAAAATAAAACATAATAATAGCACATGTTTTTTTTTTTTTTTAATAGCACATGTTTTTAAGGATGAAACTCTCATAAATTTGCTGATAGAAATTTAAGATAGTATAACTATATTGAAAAATAATTTGGCAGCTTTTTAAAATGATAGTCATTCTTCATAAGATCCAATAATTCTATTGTAATAATGTTGCTATATATGCATAAATACATATAAATAATGTTATATTTATCTATATCTATGCATAATATATTTGAAAATTCTGATAATACCTGAATTTTCTTAGCCAAAAACTAGAAAGAACTCATTTCCATCAATAGGAAAATGAGTAAAAAAAAATATTTCAGTATAATCATACAGTACAATATTATTTGCCAATCAAAGGTAATGAACTTATGAGTCTTACAACAGTATTGATCAATATCAAAAAATTTTGCTGAAATAAATCAGAATATATATATATATATATATATATATACACACACACACATATACCTATATAGATATATACACACATACACACACCTATATATGTATATATAGAGAGAGAGATTTTAACTGGTATTTTATTAATTATAGTTTTGTTGATATTTTAAAAACCTATTGAATGACTTTAAAATTCACAATAAAATACTAACATAATCTCTTTGGTAAATTAAGACAAAGTTAAATTTTCATCTCTATTTTTTATATATCCTATTATTTCTTCTTAGAAAGTAACAAATCAAGCACATGATTTAACTTAATAAAAGTAAGCCTATAAATTTCAAACGCTGTTGCACTGAGCCAATATTAAACAATATTTTCTACCTTTCAATCAGTGCATAAAATGTAAAGAGTTTATCCATCTTCTGAGAGAGAAAATGTCATGAAAGTCAATGTTCTTGCTTTGGGCAAAGAAAAGCAGAAAAATTCAGCACATGTCAGAATTTTATTGGTTTTATTTAAACAAATTTACACAGGGAAAATTAGTTCTTATGAGGGAAAATCATTCTGGTTCATCTCTTACACAGGCAATGACTTATTAATAGAAAGTGTATATTGCCTCTGCACATTTCTCTGAATTTCTTTGCACTGGCATTTAACTTTAGAGATTATGCAAAGATTGAGTTTCCTAAATTACAACCAATTGTTAGAAGAGAATTTCATTATGTGGTATTAGAAAAACACTTTAATGTATATCTCTTCATTGCAAGCATATCTTTCCTAATATTGCATATGTTAAATCATCAGGGATCCATTGAAGATCTTTTGGATGTATTTACTTATTTTCTTATTGCTAATCATAATAAAAACAGTGTGCTAGATTCTTATAGAACATACAAACAAACATATAGTATCATAATGTTGAAAAGTTAGAAAAAAGAAAGATTATCAAATGCATAGACTTTTGAAGATTACATGTCACAAACAACAATCAATATGTCATCAAAATTAGAATAAAAAAGACAATTTCTTGGATTAGAGTATACGTTTGAATCTGTTCTATGAATTGAGGAAGTTTATCTAGACGTTGACACAGGAATGTTCTAACTTTAAAAAGAAACAGGTTGACAAACCATTAAGTAAATGGAAAATATTGCAGACAATTTCAATGCTTTGCATTTATCCCCCAGTACTAGTATTTTCAGGATGCTCATGTGGTTTTGTTTATTTTTTTGTGTTGTTGTTGTTGAAAGCCACTGTGACACTTTGGGGACTTTCTCTGGTCTAGTAAGTTTGTAGGAGCATCATCACTTCTGTTGCAATTTTCTAACCCTCCCAAATTTAAGTCTTAAGGAGGTATATTACACTTTCTAATGGGAAGAGCTGGACAGTTAGTTGCAAGAGGTCTGAATACAAAAGGTGGGCAAAACTATGACTGTAATTAAAATTAAGCTATCAAATCTCTGACCTCCATCATTCATGAACTCTCATAGCTATATATACTGAGCCCCATCTCAGAGAATTTTAGGATTCCCAAAAGTCATTTCCAAATATGACAGTAGTCTCAGTGAATCAGCATGTCAAAGACCTCATCAAATCTGTATGTTCTTAGATATGACTCCTTTTATTTAGATTTCGGTGAACTGAAAACACAAATTATTTTTCCTATATTATAATACTCTACACAGCCAGCATACAGTAGTGAAACATGAACATAGTAATAGCAGTGAATAATTCAATCAAAAAGTAAAAGAGGGAGAGGCCACTAACTGCCTCTAATCCAGAGCACTAATTGCCACTTATCCAGAGCAGTTCTGAAATGCTGTCAGCCAGTATTACATGGTCTCCTTTCTCCAGGGAAGAGAATAGTCCTGAGTTAGGTCCTTGTTCCCTTGGAGTGTCCCTCCATTTTTCAGCATTGCTTTCAGCTCTACTGTCTGTGATGTCTTTTCTACGTTGACTACTTTTGAAATAGACCTGGGAAACAGGCCTTTTGAGAAACTGTCTCAACCTTCTAGTCTAGAAAATTAGAGGTCATGGTGGCTTTTTCTTTTTTAATTTTTTTCTTTTTTAATTTTTTTCTTTTTAAATTTTGAGCAATTTCAGTGACTTTCAGTACAGGTTTAAGACATTTTAAACAGCTCTCTAAAAAAATTTATCAGCCTATGTCTGATTATACTCTGCAGTTCATTTTAGACTACCATCTATTTGAGACTTAATTAAAGCCACTATGAATATAAGTGAATAACCTTTTAGTCATGAGAACATAGGCCAATGTTCTTATGATCTTACAAGGACTTATTTAAAAGAGTTTCTGCAGGACCAGCAGGTGATGTAATGGTTATGTCTTTGGACTCCCACGTCATCTACCGTGGTCCTAGTCATGGAACCAGTGACTTAAAACTCATGCTGGGCATGTGTGCATGCATGCTCAAGATCTCAAGAGGTAAATGGAGGTGAAAGGATTGCAGCATGGCCATCCTCCCTGAGAGGTGATTTCTCATTTTCTATCTCTGAGAGGTGATTTCTCGTTTTCTGTCTGTCTCTCTCTCTCTCTTTGTGTCTCTCCAGCAAGCGCAGATGCACTATAGCAAAAAAAAATCTCTAAAAAATAAATAAATAAAAATGAATAAAAGAGCCTCTGCTGGGCACTATTTTAATTATTTCAGAAGTGTTATATAAGGAAAGAGTCTTATCCAACACACTTAATTTGATTTTTAGGTTGAACCCATACCTTTACAATAGCACACTGGATATTATGTTGAATTTGAAAACTTGGATATGAGAAACTCTTATTTTCCAATTCAGTATGATCTGACCCCTTTATATTCCTTTTCGATTATGCTTGAAGATTACACAGATTTTTTTTTTAACTCTTCCATTTATTAGGGGATACTACCATATAAAAAATAATAGTGGGCACTTTTAATATTTGATTTTAAATTTTTACTTCTGAACTCCAAAAGTTCACTGAATATACTTTCTATATTTCAAGTTACAAAAAGTGGTTGTTATGCTATGGTCTCAGAACTGTATAATGCAGATTACCATTTTCCTAGTATTTTGCTTTAGCCTGTACCTACTATCTAATGCCACTGCACAGATCTTAAGTTTTGCTTTGGAAATACCCCTGCCTTTTAGGTGCCAATTCTGTATCATGTAGCTCTTGCTGTATAACACTACCATATAAATCTGGGACTTAAAGCAATTTTTAATGCTATCTCCTAGTTTGTTTAATTAGTTTAAACGATATCCTTGTGGTCATCAAATTATAATAATATTTTTGTATAATATAAGAAAATAAATGGTTCAATATTGTAGTAAATCTGAATAGAAACAAAGAATTGACCAAAGGGAACTTATTAATTACCATTAGTGTAAGTCTGCTAACCAACGTTAGGTGGGCCACATGAAATCCTAATATCATTTTTATGCCATTTTATATATGTATACACACACAGAAAAAAAGAGCAAGAAAATTATACTGTTATTAAACTGACATTAAATTCAAAGGCAATATATTAGTCATGTTAACATTCAGGTAGTATGTTGAGTAATTCAAGAAAAAAACATATGATTCAGGGGTCGGAAAGGTGGTATGGTGGTTAAGGGTGCTGGACTGCCACATGATTGACTAGGATTTGAGTCCTGGATCTTGTGGCTTATTTTCTCATTTTCCTTCTCTATCTCTCTCACTCTCATTATGCCCCACTCTAGTCAAATTAAAAATAAATAAATAAATGAAGTGAAATAAAATAATTCTTAAAAAAAGATTCAAGGATATAATATCCAGCAACACTCGTCTGTCCATTTTAAGGCTACTAATAAAAATATTGCAGTGAACACGAAAGAGTTCAAATAGCACTACACAGGAGCTTCCTTGAAAGAGCTACTAGAGACTGTGCTATTAAAACAAAGAGGTATAGGAAACTTTTGCAAATTACTGCTGGGGAAATTTAATGTAACCGATTATAACTCTAAAATCAACACAACGATGGAGACAAAATGAATGTAAAATATATAAACGTGATATATTCTAATTAAGTAGAAGGCATAAATATTAAAAAAAATATGAGAAGTAAAAGAAAGCTGGAAAGAGGATGGCTCATTAATTGTTGGAAAAAGAAAAAGATATTCCAGATAATAAAACTAAAATTAATTGATTATTGAGTATAAGAAATAAGAGAGATACAGCCATCCTTTGATATCCAAGGAAGATTGATTCTAGGACTCTATCCACAAGGGATACTAAAAGTCCCTTGTATATAATAATGTATTTGCATATTACCTACACATATCCTCTGCTATTTTTTAGGTCATCTACATTACAAATAATGCCTAATACAATGTAAATGTTATGTAAATTGTTGATTTACTGTGTTGACTAGGGAATAATAACAAAGGTGGAAAAATTTACACCTGTTCAATACAAATGCAGTCTTTTTTTTTTTTTTTTTAGAGGTTTTCGCTATAGGGCGCGTGCGCTCGCAAGACAGAGAGAGATATAGAGACAGAAAGCGAGAAATCACGCCTTCTCCTCCATTCTCCTCTCGAGATCTTGGGCACGTACACACACGCGCCCGGTGTGAGTTTTAAGCCACCGGGTCCGGGACACGAACCGCGGTAGACTACGTGGGAGTCCAGCAACATAGCCATTATGCTAACTGCTGGTTCCCAACAAATGCAGTTATTGTAGACATGAATTCATAGTACTTGCCATCAGCAAGAAGACATTTTCTATCAGTGGTTGATTGAATCTGTGTCTGTGAACCCAGGTATGGGGGGAAAGCAACTACGTGTGTGTGTGTGTGTGTGTGTGTGTGTGTGTGTGTGTATGTATATATATGTTTGTAATATGTGTATATATATAATTTTATATATATATTCTTATAAGTTTATATATATATGTAAAATATAATGTAATGTCACTAAAACATACAAAGAAACTTTTGTCAAGAAAAGGGAAATACCAAACTATTCAAACATTATCTATTTAATATAGCATTGATATAAGGTAAACTAAAACCTATCCCTTGCTCCTGTTTTAAAGTGGGAAATCGTGAAAGCTGGATGGATCCCAGAATCCTGACCAAAGTCCACTTTAAAGTGATGCTATTTTACTTATTATTTCTTCAGGCATCATGTGATAGTTGGTTTATAAATGGTAGAAACAGTGCCAGCTGTGGCCTGGTGGTTGATGTGCCTGAATCCCACATGATAGGTTGAGTAGTTCAAGTCCAAACACAGCAGCTTGAAAAATAGGCCAACCACATGCCCATGCATGCCCTAAGTCCCAAGAGTAGGGCAAGATAGGTTGGGAAGTTGTGGCATGATGCTTCTCCATGTGGGGAGTACTTTCTCACCTTCCCTCTTTCTATCTCTCTTCTATAAGTACATGTGCCTCTGGCCAAAAAAAAGAAAAAGAAAAAAAATAGCAAGAACTTGTGACCAGCCACCATAGTGCTTGTTCCCTGAACTGTGGAGACATTGTTGAAAGAGTCAATAAAATAACTCTCCTCAAAGCCCAGCCAAACTGTACACCAGAAGAAATACTGCATCCTGGGAGAAATTTTAGAGATTATCACCACCTTCCAGGATGGAAATTGGATGGCACCTGTGTCTACTCAGCACACATCAACTGCCTGCATGTGGTCTTCTACACCCAGTTGCTGGAAAATAAGTCACACTTAACCCTGGTTTAGGGTCTATTGTCTTAATATATTGGTATGGCTTAACTAATACTCTACTCACGCCATGGTCATGGTGTTACCACTTAGGGGTGGCTCAAAAGGACAGAATTGGGAAAAAAATCTCCCATGTAAGCAAGCTTTGAGTATGTCATTGGTTATTTAGTAAATATGAAGAAAGAAGAGTTTGATATCATATATTAGGTCATCTGGAAAGTCATGATGTGCTTTTCTGTGCAAAACATATGTGTAGATATAGATATAGATAGATATATAGATATATATTCTGTGTCTCTGAGGATGGCACCCTATAATTGTTGGTAATTACCTCCAAGTTGGCACCTCAGCTATGCCTTTGATAAGCTGTTTTTAGGCCAGAGGATAACACTTATGTATGAACCAATATATCCCATGGTTGCATACACACTCCCATATTTTCTTTTCTGTAAATCAGTCCCTATAATCAGATGACCACTAAGTCAAATCCCGTAACAGTATACCCAATAATCTTAAGCTCTTGAGTAGTAATACTAAATTCAGCTATGTAAATATACAGTCCTGTCTATTCTCAGTAAACATCAATTGTTTCTGATCCTCCTTTATAAGAGGGATTATAGAGGGCATACAAACAAGATCAATGACTGGCCACATATTATTTACCTTATAAAACTAGAAGAATCCTGAAAGATGATAGTAAACTACTGAAAAACTAACAGCCCTAATAGCAGCTGTTATGTTAGATGTGGTCATTTTTATAGATCCACACAGCTATTAAAACTACTAGTCCAAGGGGCCAGCAGATGGCATAGCAGTTATGTAGCTAGATTCCCTCATGGCTGACTGCAGTTCGAGTCTCGGATCCAGAGGCTTGAAACTCATGCTGAACATGTGTGTGTATGCATGCCCAAGATCCCAGGAGAAGAATGGAGGAGAAGGGGTTATGGCATGGCCCTACCCTCGGGGCAATGATTTCTCACTTTCGCTCTTACTGTCCATGTCTGTCTCTGTCTGTCTGTCTGTATCTATCTCTCTCTCTCCAGTGACCACATTTACTCTAAGGCAAAAACCTCTCAAAACAAAACAACAACAACAAAAAAAACACATGCCAGTCTGAGTGTTCAGTAATCCATAATTGCCTCTGAAGATTCATCTGATTTTATCAGTGATCAGCTTTGTAGGATATGGTGATTACCATGATTTCTGCATCACGTGTGTCTTTAAGAATGAACTAGTGTCTGCCATTCCCTCTAGAATAAGACATTGATTTTTATTTACTATCTTCCCTTGGGGGAGGGAATATTCAGAGACATGCTCTTGGATTTTATTAAGTATAGCATTTTTAATATTCTAGGCCAATGATCAATGTAAGAGTTATGGCAGCTATCTGTTTTTCAATTTCAATTATTTGAGAACCAAACAAATTACCAATGAACTCAGTATGACTCATACCTGATCCTTGTCTCCATTCATTACCCAACCAGTGTCTAATAGTCTTGAAATATTAGAAGATTCCCATCAATTTGGTACATGGTTATGTTTGTATATGGTCATAGTACCTCAGGGAAAGATGAAGATAATTATTATCATGTATACTTGATATGATATTACAAAATCTGTCTTCTTGGATACATGGTCTCTATGCTGTCAGTGGTGCTTGTGAAAATTGGCTCAAGGTTGGAATACAGACAGAAGATAGTCACTTGTTACTGGAATTATTATTCAACCTCCTAAACATGCATTCTTTATTTATTTATTTATTTATTTATTTATTTTTTATTATTATCTATTTTTTTATTACATTGAATTACATATAACTTTACAGTGTATTACATTGCTTTTTCAAAAGGGAATGTCATGCATGTCAGTCAGTACAGAGACATTAATCTCCCCGCTTCAACATTCAATATCTTTCCTATGTTTCCCCCAATCATTATTATTATTATTCTAATTATTTTTTATGATAAACATGATTTTTTTTCCAATTATCAGATCATAAAGTTCCCAACAATAGGAAACGTAGACTGCACTCAGGGCTGGACCAAGGGTGGGTCTCGTGCAGCCCCGCAAATGTAGGTGAATCTCCATGGAACACAGTTTCAGGAACACGGCTCAGGAAAGCAGAGACGGCCATCATCTTGAACTGTCTGGTTACATAGACTAAGCAATAAATGCTATATATAGATAGATATAGATGATATATATACATAGATATAGATGATAGATAGATAGATAGATAGATACCAATAAATACATAAATGTATAAGCTGCTCATCCAATGCAATCCTAGTGAAGTCATGTTCCATTAGTCCTCTCTATAGCTCTCAGTGGGCCTTGTACTCTATCAATACAACCTTGCGATTTATTATTGTAATAGCACCCAACTGATGGTCCTATACATCTATATCTTCATGACCTCTCTTCTTCTCATATTTTATTATCTCTATTGCTACCAGTGAGTAAAGTTCTATAACCACATAATTGCCATCAACCCATATCTATTGAGTAGAACTGCCGTTTAGCTTTGTAATGATCCTTGAGGTCTTCTTGATGCTTTGGTAAATGCAACATCCTCTAGAATGACCTACTGAACATGATCCTCTGGTAAAATAACTGGTTTTATATAACAAATACTCTCTAGCATGCTCAATTCTCTAAGATTTTTTTTATTCTTTCTTGAAATTCTGGCATTTCTACTGTACTTTTAGGGTCACATCCCTTTTTTAGAATTTCTAAGACAAATTCTAATTATATTTTAGCACCATCTTATGATATTCATGCCAAATTTGAAATTTCATATCCCAAGAGAGTTCTTATAAACTTTCTCTTTTAAAATTTTATGTTCTGTTTTCTCTGATTGTGTGCTCTCATACTCCTAACATTCTCTTCTGGCTCCTGCCAGTATATGTGTTAGGTCCTGCTGTTCCTTCAGAGTGTAGACTCCATGTTCACCCATAATTACAGGATTTCTTTATTAGGGATGTGTTGTGATGTAATCTTAGTTATAAAGGATGTCTATAAAGGATGTTAGTGGTGCAGATTCACCTGATAGGTACATGTGTTTTTTTGTTTTGTTGTTTGTTCATTTCTATTGAATAAAACTTCTGCATTATACTGAAGCCAGAAAGAGGTGCTAGACTGACTGGGAAGACTGTAAAGAAACTTTAAGTTTAGTTTAAAAAATCTGGGAATTCAATGATGTCTATTGTACCAACCAGTGTCTTTATCCCATGTCTTAGGATTCCATTCTATCTCAATCAGGGAACACACGGTGCATAATTCAAATGTGAGTGCTGAAAATTTATCTGGAATTCTATTATGCTACTTGGTTCTTGGCCTAACCCTTAGTTTTCTCTGTCTTACAGCTGCATAAAAGAAGTTTTTATGTACACTCATTAGGTTTCTATGTCTTTTGCTATTGAAGGTTACTCATCCTCACCATCCCATTAGCTCTCTTCAAACCATTGGTTTGCCATAAAAGCAGCCAAAGAGTTCTGTCAATTCCATTGTCTTTATAATTAGTATTTCTCCCACTTAATAAAATATTTTCAGAATACATTACAGTTTACTGTAAGATTCAAGAATTCCAGTGATACTTTGTGCTTAGCTTGAGGAGAGCTCCTTTTGTGTTAACTAGTGATGTGGTTCCTATTGCCAACTGCATGACATGATCTACTCCAGAATCCCAATTTAACTCTGTTTTCTTGAACCACACCTTGAATTGACTACCAAAGATTAATTTCCAGAGGGAATGGACTTTGAGTTGGAAGTTAACATGGGAAATTATATAAAGGAGAGTTTTAAGGATTAATATCTCTAGGGAAAAGTGTGAAAATAATTGTGAGAAGAGGGAGAAGCTGGGCTTCAATACAGTTATGAAAATGCCTTAGCATACCCCACAAGGGACTGTGAAACTGGAATTGTCTTTAGAATTATCACTTTCTGGGGTGAATAGGCTGGGCCTTTATATTCCTACACTGAGCCATTTATTGCTTACTGTTTAGTCATGGGGAAGTTCTCATGAAGGCAGACTGTCAATTAATAAATTTCCTTGAGCTGAGAGCATAAATCCTTTACTCCTGAGGGGGCATCTTAGTGGTAAAGGTCCCCTGTAATCAATACTTAAATCTGAAGCTAAAAGTACTTCCTAGTTATTTCATGTTCCTCAGGTCAGTTGACCAAAAGCCAAGAAGCTACTCACAGAGGAAATGAACTGTGAATATCAAAAGGAGCTAGGATTGCTGGTACACCTGAGTAGACAATTCAAGGAAACATGGTCTAAGAAGGGTGAGATATGTAAGAACTCAGATTCCATAAGCATGAAGGTTTTAGTCATATAATTATAGCTTCAACCCTTGTTAATAGTGATGGGGGACCAGCAGTTAGCGTAATGGCTATGTCGCTGGATTCCCACGCAGTCAACCGCGGTTCATGTCCCGGACCCAGTGGCTTAAAACTCACGCCGGGCACGTGTGCATGCTTGTCCAAGATCCCGAGAGGAGAATGGAGGAGAAGGGATTGCGGCATGACCATCCCCCCTGGGGGGTGATTTCTCGCTTTCTGTCTCTCTGTCTCTCTCTGTATGTCTGGCAAGCGCACACGCCCTATCGCAAAAACGTCTCAAAAAAAAAAAAAAAAAAAAAGAGTGATGGAAACCTCAATGTGATAGAAAGGAAGATGATGACAATCAGTAATAGTTGCAGAGGTGGTCTATAGCACACCTTTCTAATTCATGTGCAGTAAGACTTTTGCAGTAATTTTATCCCCATAAAGTCTCACTGTCATAGGAATCTTTATATGAAAAACATGAGCATTTCTACATGGTACATGTGATAGAATGTTTCAGGTACTTTTGCTACCTAGAATAGCATGTTTTGTCTCACACTGATTTCAGGTGTTATGGGATAAGAATATTCCTTGGAGGCTTAAACTCACTTTGAATTGGCAGTATGTTGTCTCTAGTTTGTACATTGCATTTTTGCTACTTGCCTTAGGGATTTATAGACACTGCAGACACTGGCAAAATTTGCATACAAAATTTGTAGAGGTATTAACATCCCAGGTGCCAAGATCTAACCAACAGAAGATGGTAGGTAATGAATAAATTTTTCCCACCTCCCATTATTAGTCAGAAAATTCTAAGAGGTATTCTTTATATATTCATAAGTTCCCAGAAGAATTGGACCTCACTAACATATAGACCCATTTGCATAATGCCTTCTGATATCAAGGTCTATATTATGGATCTCAAGGTGAAAATGTATGTGTTAACCCTATGGCAATCTGAAAGCTGTTTTCTTGAGTTCTGAGACTGAATCTAATTGTGATGCCTTGACACAGAAAATGCTGAGATTTATTCTGCTTAAATGTATCTTTATTTTCTTCTCTATTTCTAATGTGAGAATTTCATTTGCTCATTTACTTCATTGTTTTTTTATTTCCTTTGATATTCTGCCCTTTTAGTCTCAAGTCTGTCATTGAAGGAAGACACTACTTTGAAGACTGAGTTCTTTTGAAGGAAAAAGACTCCTAGTCTTCACTCTATGTGCTGAACTCTCATCACTTCTTTACTCCCCTAGAACACTGTACCACAAAGAACACTCATTGAGTTCAAAAGAAGCTTTACCACACAGATGAAGAAAAACAGAGTGCATCAAGGAATGAGAATATACATGTTAGCAGATATACATGGTACTCTTGCTTTCCTATTCTTTTTCTTCTGGCAATATCAGTGGGAGCTATTTCATCCAGTGAACAGTACACATTAAAAACAGAGAAGCCTAAAAGCCAAGTAAGAAAATTCTTTAGAAAACTTAAATCTACAAACAATTAAGAAATTATGCCATTTAGGATCAGTTTTTATTAGAAAAATAGTGTATCTATTTATTGACACTTTTCATGTCTTTAGACACCTTTAGTTTAACATCTTTTTAATAATATTAGCTATTATTTAAAAAAGGTTATTGAGCATGCACAATCACCACAGTGAGAGAAAGCCAAAAATAATCCACCAGGTCCAGGACTCGAACCACAGTCGGTCATGTGGGAGTCCAGTGCCTTAACCACCACACTGTGTTCTGACCCCCGCCCAGTATAATAGCATATTTAATGGAAATATAAAGAAAATACAGATGATTGTTATAGTTTTGATAATGGTTTGTCCATCAAAAGTTTTGTGTGTTGGGACTTGGTTTGTTTTAAGGGTGTTAAGTTAAAACTTAATTCCTTTTTGTGTCCCAGGAGGGGCATTGGAGTGTGACAAGATCTTTAAGATTGGGCCCCTGTGCTTAAGTTCTGATACATTTTAAGAGAGAAAATGAGATCAGAACAGGTAAAAACTTACTGATAGAGAAGCTGGCTTTCTGCAAGACAGAGAAGCCCCCAAACCAGCTAAACTTGCCAGTTCATTGATCTTGGACTTCTTGCCTTCAAACTACGGTAAAATATATTTTTATTATTTAAGTCACCTAGACACTGGTATTTTGTTATGGCAGTCCTAACAAACTATTATGTTTGTACTGAGGTATAGATTGATACTCAATAGGTGAATGCAAATTAAACCCATAGCACCTTATACAAACTACAAAAATTCATAATTTTGAGAGTATAAAGTTGTAGAAATAATGTCTAGTGTTAATATACATTGCTTTTGGGAATATAAATTTGGACACTATTTGGAGAATTAAAGGATATTAAAGTAAAGGATACTCATTTTTTTAAAACTAAAATTTGACCCTCCAGACGTCTACTGAGAAGTGCTTGCAATTGAACACAAGAAGACATAGTGAAGAAAATTTGATTTCAACAGTATTGATTCTGATGGCAGTGGTGTAAATACAATGAGTTCCTAGGGACCAGCAGTTAGCATAATGGTTACGTCGCTGGACTCCCATGTAGTAGACCGTGGTTTGAGTACTGGACACAGTGGCTTAAACTCATGCCGGGCGCATGTGCGTGTGTGCCCAAGATCCCAAGAGGAGAATGGATTAGAAGGGATTGCGGTGTGGCCATCCCCCCTGGGGGGAGGGTGATTTCTTGCTTTCTGTCTCTCTGTCTGTTTCTTTCTTTCTGGTGAGTGCACGTGCCATATAGCAAAAACCTCTCAAAAAAAAAAAAAAAAAAAGGGGGGGGGGACCAGCAGTTGGCATAATGGCTATGTCACTGGACTCCCACTTAGTCAACCGCAGTTCATGTCCCGGACCCGGTGGCTTAAACTCACGCCGGTTGTGTGTGCGTGCATGCCCAAGATCCTGAGAGGAGAAAGGAGAAGAGATTGTGGCGTGGCCATCCCCCTGGGGGGTGATTTCTCGCTTTCTGTCTCTCTGTCTCTCTCTGTCTGTCTGGAGAGCGTACGCATCCTATAGCAAAAAACCTCTTAAAAATAAAAAAAAAAACGGCAAAATAGAAATAAAAACAATGAATTCCTCATTCACAATATCATTAATATTAAATTGAAGTTAAATCTTTCTACATCAGCATAGATAAATCTCAACCTAATGCTGAGGCAGGGGAAAGGAGATAGTAAAATCAGATATATCAGCCAGTGCCAGAAGTATAAATTCAAAACATGCAAAATGGCTATTTATATTGTTTATAGGTTTATATAGTGTGCAAGACATGTACAAAAACAGCCACAAAAGTTCTACACACAAACTTCAGTTAATGGTTTGTGAATATGGTAGAATCAGGGTGACAGGTGATATTCTTAAGATGTATTTTTTTTTTAAGTTTATTCTATGAGAAAGGGAAACAGAGTAAAAGAGAGAGAGAGAAGCGACTTTGGCAGAATCTTCATGTTATGGTCTAACCTCCAGCCTCAGTTAGGCAGGATCGTGGGCATGTGCATTCATGCCTCATATGCACAGGACACAAACCTGGGACTTTCCCATATGATCTCAGCATCACAGAGCGTGACATTATTACTGTGCTACTGTGGCTGACCCTAAGATGTATTTCTTAAATAAAAAAATAAAGTCTTCTGAAATAAGTATGACAAAATTAGAAAGTAATAAAAGTTTTACTCTTTGGAGTAAAACAAAATCTTGAACTCTTTGTAGAATAGATATTTGTCCTTTATTGCATTTTCTATAGTTTTCTTATAAGTTTAGTCGTTCACTATGTAAAATATTTATTAAAAGAAGAGTCTCTGACTTTTCAGCTGAGAAACAATCATTCTCAGTGTTATGGAACTGTCTAGTAGAAGCTATTGATTCTCCCTTCATTCCCCACTGGCACTTTTAAATCAGTACTCTGTTTTTTTTTTTTCCTTTTTCTTTCCTTCTTTTATTTTTAAAGATTTTTGCCATAGAGCATGTGTTCCCACTAGAAAGAGACAGAGACAGAGAGAGAAGGAAAGTGAGAAATTACCCTCCAGGTGGGATGGCCACACCTCAGCCTCATCTTCATTTTCCTCTCAGGATTTTGGACAACCATGCACATGAGCCTGACATGATTTTCAAGTCTTCTGTCCAGGACTTGGACTGTGGCCAGCTATGTCCACAGCTATGAACTGAGCACCCGAAACACCATGCCACCTATTGCCCTACTTACTCCACCATCTTTTAATGAATGACACTGTATGCTTAAACTTCAAAATATTTGACTATATAATGCTTACTCTACCTGTTTATTAACTATGAACCTCCCTCTTGAACTGTCTTATAAGCACTGAAATGAGAGTGTTAAATTCATGACTCTGATTATATTTTGAAGAATTGGCTATGTTACAGAATAGGTAGGCCAAGATAAAAAAAAAGGAAAAATTTCGGGGGAAAATGGACAAAGTTCCTGAATCCTTGGTTAAAAGAACAATAGTCCTATTATCTTGTATCTGAATACAACAGATTGAGAGGATTTAGGATTTGTCTGGTTGGAGATCTGGTGATAGAACTTGCTGTTAAATTTAGAATAAATTGTGTTAGAAAGGAGTATCTTTGGGTATGTGGGAAAAGCAGATATTTGTGTTCATATATGATAAGAAGTCATGGAGTAAAATATAATAGAAACACATTAGGGTTTCTTCCAAACCTGTTGTTGGATTATGGCTATCTGATTCTAATTTATTGATATGCAACTAAAGATAAACCAATCAGATTATCTCTTTTAGGAGTAAAAAATTAATTGGAGACATATGGAAACTTAAAATGGCTGTACTGTGTTCTGTTACCACTGGTGCCTGGTAGAATTATTGGTTCAATACATTTATTGTCTGTAACTACATTGTCATGTAAGTTTGAAGGCAGGATTTTCCCCACTATTTTTAAGTTATTATAACTTTAATATTTAAAATAGTACCTGGAACATAGTAGATATTTAAGAAATGTTTAGGGAGTCTGCATGAGAGCTGAGATCTAGTGCTTTCAGAGATAAGAGAAATGAAGATGTTCTACTGAGAAGTCATTCTATAAAGGCTAAAAGGCAGGCCTTTAGACAAAAAGACTGAGTCTGCCATGAGAGCTGATATCTAGTGCTTTCAGGGGAGAGGTAAAAGGGGCAGGCCTTCAGAAAGGAAGACTGAGTCCACCATGAGAGCTTAGATATAGTGCTTTCAGGGACAAGAGAAGTGACGATGTTCTGCTGAGAAGTCACCCTAAAAAGGCAAAAAGGGCAGGCATTAGACAAGAAGACTGAGTCTACCATGAGAGCTGAGATCTAGTTTTCATTTTTTTGTTTTTTAGAATGTATTTTTTTTTTTATTTCTTTCTCTGCTCTCTTATCCTTATTCTTTTACCTCATCACTTTGCTGCTCACCTTCCATGCATTGAGTGTCTAAACAGGTCTAAGTGAAATGTAGCCAATTATCCAAATACTATTAGGGTCAACATATTCCTTAATTCCCACTGAATCTGTGACACAAAGGGAGAAAAATGAAACGGCAAAGAATTTGCAGAATACCTCCTTCTGTGAGCCTCTGATTGCTCAAATTGATCTTCTAGAAAATTAGGAAGAAACAAATAATCCATCAGATGACTAGAAATCACTGCAGAGGCACAAGAAATAGGAGAAACCAAGAAAATACTTCTCCCTCAAGGGAAAAGAATAACTCTTCTTCATCCATAGACAATACAATGGAACTCACAGAAATGTCTGATAAAGAATTTAGAATATTCATAGTGACAAAGTTAACAGAGATGCAAGAGAAGAGAGACAATGAACTCCAGAAGAATAGAATCAAATGGAATTGTTGGAGAAGAAGGCTACAATACAAGAAGTCAAAACCTCCCTTAAAAGTATTAAAAACAGACTAGATCATACAGAAAATCAAATCTCAGATGCAGAAGACAGATTTGCTGAACTAGTAAAATCCATTATGAAGACAGAAAATAGTCCAAAAAAATTAGAATACTATATGAGAAATAGTAGATACCATTAAATGTCCGACCATCTGGATAATTGATATCCCAGATGGCGAGGAGATTAATAAGGGCATTGATAATCTACTTTATGAAATCCTGGAAGAAAACTTTCCAAACCTAGAGAGGCATTCAAAGATACGGACTCTAGAAATACAAAGGACCCAAAATAGAATCAACCCAAGAAGATCTTCTCCAAGACACATAATAGTTAGATTGACCAAAACCACAGACAAAGACAAGATACTAACATAGGCAAGAGAGAAGCGTCAAGTTACTTACAAAGGATATCCCATCAGGTTAGCAGCCGACCTATCATCAGAAACAATGCAAGCAAGGAAAGAATGGGAAAATATACTCAAAATGTTGAGTGAAGAGCAATTTCAACCAAGAATACTATATCTGGCAAGATGATCCCTCATATGGGAAGAGAAGACAAGACCATTCTCAGATAAACCAAACCTGAAAGAATTTACCAACACCAGACCAGTTCTCCAAGAAGTTCTGACAGGAATGCTATCTCAGGAAAACTAAAGTCAGACACACAGAAATAAGAGTTCAAAAACTAAGAAAATTGTCAGCTTAGTGGTAAGGACAAGTCCAAAGTTGAATGTTATCTTCCAGAATTCAAATGGAAAGATCAAACCACAACAGAAGATAATGTACATGAGTCTGAACTGGTGAAATAGAATTTTATGACTTTTGACTAAAATATTACTGATCTTCTTCTATGCTTTGTTTTCCAGAGTTAAGGATTTTTGTCTTCTCTTGAGCTGTGAACAGGTCCATTAACTTACTATTCGGACAGAATCCTAACCTGTTTCCTGGCTTTAAGTCTTAAACAAAGGTCTCTTAACATTTTTTGATTTTGATTTATTAAAGCTAAAACTGTCTTTTTTGAAATTAAAAAACATATTTAAAAAAGAATAGTGTCACTTGAAAACTTGTTGAAAATTAAATAAGGAATAGTGAACACAAAGAACTAAATTATTCATATGAGAAAACGTAAGTAGAAATGGATGTATTCACCTGGTAAAGGAGATTACTATAGTGAAAAGAGACTGCCTCAAAGCTATTATTAATTACTATAAATTGTTCAGCATACAAAAAACTTCTATATGTAAGGAATATGTAAAAATAATGTTCATATTTTTAGTTTAAGATCTTTTGTGACCAATAGAATGTGAGAAAAAAAGTTTAGTGTGGAAGAGGGTAGGGTAAAGGGGAAGGAAAATAAAAGTGAAGGTATGTTTAATTGACAAAATATGAGAAACTATTTGCTGATAATGTATAAAGTAATATCTTTGTCTTGACTGATATGGTATTTATGTTTGAAAAAGAAATGTACACTGTAAAGATATATGGGATTAAATATAAGTAAATAAAATTAAGAAAAAGAAATATGTAGTAGGGACCACCAAGTGGCATACTGGTTAAAGTGCTGGGCTCCCACAGGGTCGACCACAGTTCTAGTCCTGACCCAGTGGCTTTAAACTCGTATCAGGAGCTGTCTGTGCATGCCCAAAATCCTGAGAGGAGAGTGGAGGAGAAGGGATTGCAGCATGGCCATCCCCCCAGAGGATGACTTTCTATCTCTCCAGCAAGCACATGCTCCCTTAGCAAAAAATCTCTTACAAAAAAATAAAGAGATATGTATTTGATGAATGAATAAACAAATATTTATTAAATACTAGTAATACCAGAATGTACATTAGGGTAAGTCCTGGAAGTTCAATCATGATAAAGCCAAAGAAAGGGCTTATACCCATATAGTTTATAGTCCATTAGAGAGAGACAACAATAAACCTATAAACATATAAGAAAATAACAAATATTAGCCAGAAAATAAAGCAAGCAATGAGGCTATGAGTGACAAGGGATAGAATATCATATGTTGAGTGGGTGAAAAGGATCTCTCTGGAAGATGATACTTGGGCTAATATCTTATGAAAATCTATGAGCAAAGTATTCCAGGAAGCTGGAACAGAAGGTGTAAAAAGGTGATGATACTGTAGAATGAAACAGTAATTTTTCCAGGGATTGAAAGATTGTCAGTGTTGATGGAGCATTATGATTGTGAAGAAAGAAAGTAGTCAGTGAGTCAGACAGAGACAAGGTCAAATAGGCTGACATTTCCTATGAAAGAAAATTGGATTTTATTCCAGTTTCAACAGGAAACCACATGAAGGTTTAGAGCAAGAGGGAGTGTATAAGAGACTTGCTGTGTGTAGTCCTGTTGCTATTGTTATTTGGCACTTGGGTGTAGTGAGCGGTAGGGGACAAGATTGGGAATATATCATTCTTTAAATCTATGAACTACCCTTACAGAGCTTCAATTAATCATTTTTTTCCACATGTAAGATAGATATTATCTGTTGCTTTTTTTTTTTTTTTTTTTGGAGAGGTTTTTTGCTATAGGGCGCGTGCGCTCGCCAGACAGACAGAGAGAGACATAGAGACAGAAAGCGAGAAATCACCCCCCAGGGGGGATGGTCACGCTGCAATCTCTTCTCCTCCATTCTCCTCTCAGGATCTTGGGCACGCACGCACACGCGCCCGGCGTGAGTTGTAAGCCACCGGGTCCGAGACGCGAACCGCGGTCGACTACGTGGGAGTCCAGCGACATAGCCATTACGCTAACTGCTGGTTCCCTCTGTTACTTTTTTTGTAGAATTTTATTTACTTATTTTGTGAGCGAGAGGGAGCTATAGAAAATGATAAAACAAAATAGGGTCTTGATTCTGTGATCTCCTTGCAGCCTCAACCAGCCCAAGTCAAGAGTGCATACATACCCAGGATACTCAGTGAGGTCTTCAGATGCACGTTGGTAACCTTTCCATATAGGTCTGTCTTGCAGAGCATTGTTTTTCCATGGCACCACCATCCAGTCCCTATCTACTACTTTTAATTAAAAGCACCTGAATTTATAAACACAATAATTTACTTTTTCTCTGCTCATTAATTCTTCTATAAGTATTACTAATGGCTTTTAAATAATTAACTCAATTGTTCATATGATGATTAAAAGGTGGAAACAGTTTTTGAAGTAGCTTATTCTTCCCTTATTTCAGGGTGTATTTAATCATGAGCATGCAAAAATCAATTCTCTCTCTCAATCTCCCTTTCTAAACACACATACACTGCCTGCATGTATGTGGAGTATGCAAATGTATTTTATCTGCTCTGTACATGTGTATTTGCAGAGTGTTGTTCATCATCAACCAAAGATACTCTGGTTTACTAGTACCATTGACTCTGCAGCTAGATAGACCCTCAGCTGTCATGATGAAAAGAGTAAGTCACTATTGCTGCTTAACAGGGCTACTTGCTTATGTTCTTTTTTTTTATTCTAGTGCATTTATTTCTTAGATAGTTTTTTTTTTTTCCTTCTCAAAACATAGCTGCTTCTACTAAAGGGAATTTGTAGGTAGTTAAGAGCTTTATTCTCCTCCCTAATGTTCCTATCAAGCAAAACAAATTGTCCTTGAGGCACTTGGATGCCAAAAGTATATTTAAGATGAAAATTAAATGCCAAAAACAATTGTCAAAGGGATATGAGACTCTCTGCCCCAAGTATTTTTCCTCACAATGCTCTTTTTTCACATGTTCAACCCAATTTTATGGTCTTATGAATTTAATATCTGTAACGATATTTACGAGTATGTAGTATCTTAAGACAGAAAAGAAAAAGCCCAACAATGGAATTATACTTGCATAGACAATCACACTCAGAAATAACATATTTACTTAAAATCATTTTCTACAGAAATATTCTTATATTTAAAGCAAAGCAGAATATTTTACATGGTTAAATCAATGTTAAAATGTATTTGTAGAGTCATACATTGTGAAAATGTAACACATCTAATGAAATTCTATAGCATGAATACTCTCTGCCTTGTAGCAATATATTATTTAAGGTCTGTGGAAACTAAGTGTTTTAATGCATGTAGTGCTGTTGATCATTACAGGTTTTTGACATCTTAAAAACAGGTTGTGTTTACATCATGGGGATATAGAGATAAACAAACACATTGAAAACTAAAGTCCCCTTTGAAAATACAAGCTTTCATTTTATAGGTGTTTATTATGAACAGCAAGCTTTTTACAAATGATTAGAATCAGGCTGAAATGGTATTAAATGACTTTTGGTGAGTTTATAGGGCTGTTAAAACTGTTGACAGCCTTTTCACTAACATACAATGGCATTCAAGGAGATGACAGGATGAATCATTCCCTTTCTGGGTCCACAAATTCTGTTGCTACTGTGTATATGAAAGAGCAAAGAAAATTTGAGAAATATCATATTTTACTTTAAATCGTATACTCCTTAACACTTAGATAGTATTGCCTACATTGATTTTATTACTTTACCTGAAATTGTCTTTTGTGCACACTCTCAATACAAGAAATCCACTTGTTTTTTTTTTTTTTTCCACCCACTAGTCATTTCAGCATTTATTAATCGAGGTGTATCATGTCTAAGACACAATTCTAGGCACTATATATTAAAAGTGATCAATGTGTGACACCTGTTCTTAAGTTTTGACTTAAACATTTGAATGTAAACATAACATTCACAATTTTATTTTGTAAAAAAAGGTGACAAAATGGAGGCATTTATAAAGTATTATAGCAGTGCAAACAGCATTATTCCTCGGAAGAATTAATCTGATATTGGGACCGGCAGGTGGCACGGTGGCTAAGGGTGCTGGACTCCCACATGGCTGACCATGGTTCGAGTCCCGGAAATGGTGCCTTGTTTTCTCTCTCTCTCTAGTCAAATTGAAAATAATTATAATGATAAATAAAATAAAGAAAATAATTTTAAAAAAGAATTAATCTGATATTTAAGGTAATGTATTGGTAACTGGTGATGAACTACTGTCTTTATCGGTAGTTCTGATGTATTGCTGTCTTTTTTTTTTTTTTTTTTTTTTTTTTGAGAGGTTTTTGCTATAGGCTGCATGTGCTCGCCAGAAAGATAGAGACAGAAAGTGAGAAATCATGCCCCCCCCCCCAGGGGGGATAGCCATGCTGCAATCCCTTCTCCTCGATTCTCCCTTTGGGATCTTGAGCATGCACACACATGCACCCAGCATGAGTATAAGCCACTGGGTCTGGGACTCAAACCACGGTTGACTACATGGAGTCCAGTGACACGGTACAGTGGAATGCACCCATGTGTAACATGATTTGGGCTGGCTGGGTCTGGGGTGGATCATGGAATGAGTGCACTGTTAGTGGTACCTATTTCTGTCTGTTGAGAAATAAACAAACAGATAAATATAAAAAAAGAGAGAGAAGGCCTTTTTATAAATTTACTTTAATGCAAATAAATTGCTACTTTATGAAATTCAAGGCTTATATTTGGTATAATCATTGGTCAGAATTTCATAAATAAAAATAGCATATGGTTATTGTTTCTCAATGAAACAAATCCTCCAGATATTTAAGATATAACTAAAGGATTCTGAAACAGACATAATATTTGATGCTGAGAAAATTTCTTCAATATTTCAGATTCTTTATGTTCCTCATAATTTTCAGAAAGAAAATGCAGATTTCATTTTTAGACCTGTTTCTGCTATAGTTGCAGCTACTATAGAATATATTTTGATATCAGAGTCTGAGATCTTAAGCATTATCATATACTGCTTGTTATGTATCCCGAAAAGAAATTTGTGTTGTTAGAGGCTGTATATTTTTCATTTTATCTTTATCTAATCTGTTTTTATTTATTTTTATCCATAGCTCTGATCCCAACAACTCTGGTTCTTACATTGACTAAACTTTTTAATGCTACTGAAATTTCTTTCGTTCCATTATGTAGTACCTGGTCATTCCAAAGTGATAGCTAATCTTCTGGCTGTAGTTATTTCTTTCTTCTCCCTTACAAATGCAGAATAATAGTCCACAGGAAAGACAAAAAGTTAAAAAATATATACCTAGCTAGTATTGAAGTCAAGAAGACAAATTGGTGTAAGCGGTCAGCAAAATTCGTTTTTTTTTAAAATTTTGCTATGAGATCTGTTCCAAAAACCATAAATTTTCCTGTGATTGAAAAAAAAGGGGCATGTACAAAAGCCCCCTTTCTTTTTAAAAACCTCTTAAATTGGCAAACAGCCATTTCAAATACCAGGCCATTCTATATGGATATAAAGTTGGTACATGTGCAGCAAAGAAGAAAAAATGTACTTTTCTACCCAGATATAGAAACTGTACTCTTTTGCAAGGAAATCTAACTTTGTAGCCAAATAGTTAAAGCCCCAAATTTCTAGCTTAACATAAAATGCCCAGATTTATGCCCATGCAATTCTATTCATGCTTGGCAAAAGTTTAAATCATATTCTTTTTAACTGAGATTAGAAAGATAAGTAGACATTAATTGTCAGGTGAAAATTAAAATTATAACATGTTAAATTTTGCCAGAGGGCGTGTGGTCTTGCCAGAAAGACAGTAAGAAGAAAGGGAGAAAGCACCCTCAGTGTGAACAGTCACGATGCAATCACTTCTGTTCTCCATCCTATTGGGATCTAGGCCATCCTCACATATGAATCCAGCTTGTTTCTCAGGCCTCTGGGTCCAGCACTCCAACCAGAGTAGGCAGTAGTATCTGGCTCCTTTAATCCCACATCAGGATTGCTGCTGCTACCCTCTTTTAGTTTCTATTTGCATGGAATATCTTCTGTTCTTTCACTTTCATACTGTTTATAGGTTTGGATCTAAAATGAGTCAGTACAGAGTTAAAGCTTTTATTTTTAGAAATCCATTCTGTCCATCTCTGTCTTTTGACTTGTGAATTAAATCCATTAACATTTAAAGTACTTACTGCTAAGGAAAAACTTAATTCTATCTTGCTCTTGATTTTCCATATGCCCTATAAAATTTTTGTTCCTGATTTGCTGCAATAATGTCTTTTATCTGAGTTTAACTGATTTTCTGTAGTGAAACATTTAAATTCTTTTCTCATTTCATTTTATATATAGTCTATAGCTGTTTTCTTTGGGTTTACTATTGGAATTACATTTAACATCCTAAAGGTATAATTTGAACTGACAGAATTCAACTTTAGTAACATACAAAAAATATGTTGCTTTAGGGACAGGCAGTGGTGTAGCAGTAATCAACACAACCCTCCTGGGAATGGTTCTAAATTCACATCTTGGGAACTCCCTGAGAATGCTGGGTGTGCAGTGGTATGAAGACCCTTTTGTAGTTGCCTATCTCTCTGTCTCTTTTTTCTCACTTTCTCATGGAGGAGGTAAATAAACTTTTTAAAAAACAAAGCAGGGCCAGCCCAGTAGTACGGAAGTTGTGCATAGAGAATTGAAGCCCACATGCCTGATGGTCAGGAGCATGTGACTTCAGCAACTTAAAAAACACACGAGATGCGTGTGTAAGTGTGCCAAAATCCTGATAGAATGGAGAAATGAAGAAAAAGAGATTGAAGTATGATTATGCCCTAGGTGTGGTGGTACTTTCTCTGTTTCTCTATCCCTTTCTCTCTAGCTAGTGCACATACTTTCTGGAAATAAAAATACGTAAGTAAATAAAAACAAAAAACTCTGTTCCTTTAACAGTTTCCTATCTACCCCGTTTGGTAGTTGATGTCACAAAATTACATCTTTATAGATTGTGTGCCCCAAAACGTAAGCTAGTAATTATTTGAAATATATTAGTTCCTTTAATTATGTAGAAAACACAATGTGGAGTTAAAGATACCCCCCACAAATAATCACTTTTAGATGAAGAATTATTTGCTTAAGGTATGAACATCTTAAATCATATTTTTAAAATATTGTTATGATATTAACTTTAATTGATATAATCATTGATTTATTTACCTATATTGAAATGCTTCTTTCTTCATATAGCTTTAAATTTTGTCCAGTATCCTTTCATTTCACCCTGTAATACTCGATCATTTCTTGCAGAGCAGGTCTAGTAATAACAATATCCCTCAGCTTTTGTTAATTTGAGAATATCTTAACTTCTAACTTTTGAAAAAAAAGTTTGCCAGATATAGACTTCGTTCACCATTCTATTCTTTTAGATGTATTTATTTATTTATTTTTACTTTACTGTAGGGCACATGTGTTCAACAAGAGAGATAGAGAGAAGAAAAGGGTAAGGAAACCTCTCCTCCGAAGGATGCCCAGGACATAATCGCTTCCACACCATTTTCCTCTCTGGATTTGGGCACACAAACACACATGAGCCTAGTGTGATTTTTAAGCTGCTGGGTTTATGACTCAAATCATTCAGTCAGCCATGCAGGATCCAGCTGCCTTAAGCCATGTACCACCTGTTGGCCCTCTTTTAGAATTTTTAATATATCTGCCCACTGCCTTCTGATCTCCACAGTTTCTGATGAGCTCTAAACTTGCTGAAGAACATTTTATAATGCAGATAGTTTTCTCTCTCTTGCTGTTTCTAAGATTTTTCTTCTGTCTTTAACTTTTGGAAGTTTGATTATAATGTGTCTTCTTGGTGGATCTATTTGACTTCATCTTATTCGGAATGTGTTCAGTTTCTTGAAAGTACATATTTATTTCCTTCATCAAATTTTAAAAGTACTTATCTATTATTTCTTCAAATATTCTTTATTCCCTTAATGTTCTTTTCCTTTCCTTCCAGGATTCTCACAATAAGTATGTTGCTCCCATATGTGCTATTCACCTTTCTTTAATCATTTTTCTTTTGATATTTGGATTCAATAATTTCCATTGCACTATTTTCACTTTTGCTGATTCTTTTACCTGCCTGCTCAACTTTGCTTTTGAATCTCTCCAGGAAATTTTTTTTTTTTAGTTTCTGCTATTGTACTTTTCAACTCCAGGATTTCTTCTTGGTTTCTTTGTAGGCCTTCTATCTCTTTATTTATAGTGGCACTGTTTCCATGTATTGTTTTATTGACTTTCCCCATATCTTCCTGTAAGTCTTCAAACATCTGTAAGGCACTTGTATTAAACTCTTTCTGTAGATATGCCATCAAGACTTTTCAGAGACTCAGTTAGTTTATTTTTATTTTTACTTTGAATGGACTATACATTCCTGTTTCTTTGTTTATCCTGTGATTTATTTTTGTTGTTGTTAAAACTGAATATTTGAATCTAATAATAAAGTAACTAGAAATTAAAATTTCCCCTTTTCCCTAAGGTTGCTGTTACGACCATTGTTTTTCTTTATTTTTTCTTATTGTTGTAGGTTGTTTCTGTGTTGAGAAACAGCCAATGTTGTAAACTTAATGACTTCTCAGATCTTTCTTGAGCCTGCACATTTTTGAGAACATGCACAATCACATTTTAATTTTTCTTATATATACAGTTCTTAGTCCTTAATGTCTTGCCTCAAATACTTTAGTCCTTAATGTCTTGCTTCAAAAGACAGAAAAAGAGAAAAAATGAAGAAAGAAAAAGTATGCCAGACCATTCAATTCTCTTGGAGATACTTCAGCTAGAAGTGCAGGAACTTGTAGCAATGAGGGCAGGTGCATGGGAAACGGATGCCCACTCCTTTGCCAGCACCTCCATGATCAGAAGCAGCAGTCATTGATCAGAGAAGTGGTTCCTGATGTTTGTACAAGGTCCTTTCTGTCCATCCTATCTCTCACAAGCTGTGTTCAGGTTGCTTCAGGAATATATATACAGGTTACTTCAGGAATATATGTATAGCTGCCTGCCACAGATCTGGGAGTAGGGAATGGGTAGCCACCACTTTGCAAAGAGTTGAAATTGACCAAAGTTAAGCACAAATTTCTATTCAAGTCTTCCTATGGAAGTAACAAGCCTTTATTCAAATTTTAACATAGACAAATCATACCAGTACAGTTTTTATCTTGGTGGGGACACTGATTTCTGTTGCTTTTTACTCTGCCTTCTTTCCAGAATCCACCTTAACAGGTTTTAACAATAAACTATTCTTTACACTGTGCCATACTGTGCTTTAATTTTCTTTGCAATATACGAAGAGGTAGGACACAGTCTTTTATTACTTTAGTTAGCATCCTTTAGGAAGAATCATTTACAAGTCCTTTTGGTGTATACCTTACTGCAAAACACCATCAAAGTAAGATTTAATACCTACAGAAATAAGTCAGTGTTAATTGTAATGATCCACCAAAATAACTTTATTATGACTATATGATAGCTAAATAATGGTCAAAAGTATTGAAGAATGGAATAAATATTATAAAAACAGGAAAATAAATTATTATGTAAATGGAATTTTATGTTTATTATTTGGTTTATTTCCCAAGATATTTAATGCTTACTTCCTATAATAAAACGTTTGAGTCATATCAAAATAAGTAGACATAAAAATTGACAGAACTGGAATGAGCATTAGAAATCATCCAGGTGAGCTTTCTTAATTTATAAGATTTTTTAAAAATGAAGATATGGTCCAGCTGTGGTGCCAAATGCTATTAAGATGCTGTACTTATCAAGATGGATCACACGTAAGACCCAGGTTCAACTTCTGGTCCTACCTAAAGGTCCAACAATTTGAGAGGGTGAAGCAGAAGGATTGTTAGTTTGAGGCTAGCATAGGCAACACAGTGGGAGCTTATCAAAAACCAAAACAAACAGACAAACAAACAAAAAGGACAAAAGTTAAAATATGTGTATAGTGTGGTATATAATTTCAATATCCCCCTCAAATTCATCTATTGGGCCCCTGTAATGGGAGTAAGAGACTGAAAATTTAACCTGATTATAATGCCTAATGGTGGAGCCTTTGAGAAGAGAATAGAGATTTGGTAGTTAGGGTGGGGCCTCATAATTGAGTTCTGGAGGGCTTATAAGGGAAGGAAAGAGAAAGATACATGAACACAGACCATGATATCACTGCATGTCTCCTTATCCTCTGCTTCTCATGGCCATATTGTTATGCCAATCTCACATCTTTGGATCTCCTAGTCACCAGAATCAATCCAAATAAACTTGTTTTTTTTGTTTGTTTGTTTGTTTGTTTTTTTGTGGAGAGGTTTTTTTTTGCTATAGGGCGCGTGCACTCGCCAGACAGACAGAGAGAGACAGAGAGACAGAAAGCGAGAAATCACCCCCCAGGGGGGATGGCCACGCCGCAATCCCTTCTCCTCCATTCTCCTCCTGGGATCTTGGGCACGCACGCACACGCGCCCGGCGTGAGTTTTAAGCCATTGGGTCCAGGACGCGAACCGCGGTCGACTACGTGGGAGTCCAGCGACATAGCCATTACGCTAACTGCTGGTTCCCTAAACTTGTTCTTTATAAATCACTCAGTAACAGATATTTTTATAAGCAACAAAATAATAACTAAGTATGGAAGAATGTTTCCTGAAAACAACAACAACAAAAAGGAGAACAGACATTAAATTATTTGTATAATGCACATGTCTACACATAAATATACCCTTTTTTGTGAGAGTGTTTTCTCCTCTGAAGGGTGAGTTGAACAGAGACACAGGGAGTTGGGAAAAGATGTGAGGCATTGATGTCAAGTTGTTTATTGACTGAGTTAGGGGAAGATCACAGAGCTCTTAGTAGGCTCACAAAACCCATAGCAGCATTCACAGGAACTTTCTCCATTTCAGAGCTGACAGCATGTGGAACTGAGCTTGGCTGAGCTAAGGCTGAGCCAAGCCAAGGCCGTCAGGGCTCACCAGGCTGAACCAAGGGGCTGGCTAACAAGGCAGACCAAGGCAACACTGTGTGGGGCAACACTGCGTAGGGCAGCACCAAGCTAGCTGACCAGGTGCTCCTTTTTAAAGGGGCTGTAGACAATAGTGGCTCATTGCCAAAACCAAACTATCATACACAGTGTCACATTCTATAGTATGAAAGAGCAAAGACATCATTGGATAAAAGGCATGCAAATTTAGTACATCTGATAACATAAATTGTTTATCCTGTGGTCTTCAAACATGGTAAGATAGGAAGTGAGGGAGCCAGACTAAATCATTCTGACTCCATTTGCAATATACATCCAAAGTATAAAAATACACAGGTAATTATTTTCCAGAAATTCTGTCTTCTGGTTTCTATTCTGGGTCTTTTATTTTTAATCACATATCACTAATTGTAGTTTTAGAGAACAATCAGAAAATTAAGAGTGACAAATACAAGGTTTTGTTTAAATAGAAAAAAAAATGAAAACATCAAACAGAAATAAAAATCTGTCACTAATGTACATCAAAACATCTGATTATTTAGAGTAGGTAACCTACCATATGGCTTATTCTTAATAAGTGTTTAATCACAGTAAGAACTGCAATAATAGGAGCAACAAATAACAATAATTAAAGCAGTCTACCACTCACTGATTTGTCTACCCTAAAATTAAAATTGATGGGATCCCACTACAAGGAAGGCTGTGGAACAGTGAGGTAAAATTAAAATTCCTGAAAGACAGCCATTTGGTAAATCATTATTGAAGAATCTTATTCAAATATATCATTACTATTTTCTAATATATATATATATATATATATATATATATATATTTATATTTATATTTGATATATATATATTTGATTTGAAAATCAATTTCTTTTAGAATGAAAAATATCTATACCACTCCTTTTTTTCTTTTTCTTTTTCCTCTAAGTTTTCTCGTGAGGTAGTAGGAATTTAACATTGTAGATCCAATTACCATGGGGGTTCATGTTAGTACCAGTTTGGAGGAAGGAGTAGAGTTTAATGTAGCATGGCTAGCAAAAAAAAAAAAAAAAAAATCAATATCACCACGTGAATTAAGGAACTGCAAGCTCTGAAACTAGGCAAAACCTAAAACCACAAATAAAGTGGTGAGGGGATAGTGGCAAGGTGGGTGATGGATCATGAAAGACATAGACCCTCTGATGCTACCAAATATTAAAAGAAATGATTACTGAAAGTCACATGGTGTGGAATAGAGACAGATTTTAATGGTTAGTTATTTTCTACTTGAGTGTCCTTTTTTTCCCCAAAATATTATTATATAAACTTGTAGGAAAGTTAAAGGAAATTTAGAATGAGTACCCATTTACCTCATTTAAAATTTCTATCCTTAGCATGTTATTGAGTTGTCAGAAAAGGCATGACATATTTTTCTGGTTTTCTATGCAAAAATGCATCATGAATTTTCCAACAACCCAATATAAAATTAGTTTTCTTGTATGTATCCATCTATGTATTTCTCTATCCATCTATCATTCTGTCTCATTTTTTTATGTATCTCAAAGTAACTTGCATACAGTAAATACATTTCCCCTTAAACAGTGTTGCTACATGGTCCTTGAAAGATGAGGTTGGCTTTTCTGTGGTGACATATTTTTTCATTTAAATTTAACGTTTCTTTGACTATTTAAGGTTCTGATATTATATACAAATATAGGGTACAGTTTTTGGCTGTAATATGTAATACTTTTCTTGAAGAATTTCATGAACATACTTGTGAGATCAAATTTTAGTGTTAATTCTCTTGGCAACCTGAAAATTAAAGATATGCATAATAATGAAAGTTCAATAAGAATTACGTTATTAATATTAAATATAAAGAATGATATGTTAATATAAATTTATCATCTAGTGGAATATTCTAAATAATTTTATATCAATTTACTTATTCACTCAAAATATCCATGAATGAGGTTTGGCAGAAATCTTAATTTTACTTATGTGAAAATTAATGGAAAGAGAAGATGTAATATTATATACTTATATAATTCAGTAGTTGGAGATTTTCAGACCTAAGACTATAATTTTTATAAATTGGAAAATTAGGAGTTAACTCCCTGAGAGATAGATGAAATAAAATATATTCATAAAAACACACAAACATTAAACAACTAAAAGAATGATTGTAGAAACAAGATAATCTTCATGAGAAGCAAGGTTTCAAAACTTTAGAAAACTTTTCTTATAGCATTAGGCACATTCATTCCCCTCTAAATATTGGTTACCTGAGTACAATTTATATCTTCCTTATTGTACTTTATGTTCCTGCAAAGTGAGGAAAGTGAAAGAAAGTATTGGTCACTTGGTTTTATTAGATGGCTAGTATATGTTACACTAATTTCAACTAACTTGAAATAATATGTGCCCAGGTCTGGTTTCTGAGACCATTCTGCACTTTTAAACCTCTGAGGCCATGATAAGAGCAGCAGCCTTGAGGATCTCTGAGATTCCCTCAAGATGTTTTCTACTGTTTTGTTAATTAACGACTGGAGAACTATCAGAGCTAATTTCTTTAGCAACAAGTCAGTTGGCCAAACAGTATTTTTTTTTTTTTCAAAACATGATTAGACTATGAATATTCCATTTCTTCTTACTCTGCTTTCTTTTTTATTATAAATTCTATCTTTAAGACATCCCTTGGGGCCAGCAGGTGACATGGAGGTTACTAAGGATGCTGGACTCCCACATGGCCAACCACGGTTTGAGTCCTGGACCTGGTGGCTTGCTTTCTCACCTTCCTTCTTTCTCTCTCTCTCCCCCCGCCTCTCTCTCTCTCTCTCTCTTTCTCTCTGACTCTTCCTCTCTGGTAAAATTAAAATAAGTAAGTAAATATATATATAAAACTAAATAAAATAATTCTTAAAAAAAATCTCTTTACATTCTAGTAACTATGTAGTTCCTCCTGTATTTTGCTTAGAAAGTTTTTTCATCAGATATCTGTCACTTTTAAATTCAGCATTCCAGAAAGCCCAAAGACAGGAAATAGTGCAGCAAAACATTCCTCAATGTCATCTGAGATCTTATCACAATGGCTCCTGTTTTCCATATTTCTATCAGTATTATCATCACAATTACTTAACCAAACTGTAAGAAGTTCAAAACCTTCTCAGGTTCTGAATCTTCACCAGAAGCTAAGCTTTTTCTCTTTCTTCCAAAGTCTTCTCACTCCTTCCTGTTAACCAGTTCCAATGTTACTTTTACATTGTCAGGTATTTATTATTAGCCATAACATCAGTTGGGGTACCAATTTCTGTTTTGGTCCATTTTTTGTTAGCATAATTGACTACTAAAGATTAGATAATTTATAAGAAATATAGACTCATTGAACTCCTAGTTTGGAGATATAAAATCAAGGGGAATCATCTGGTGAGGTTTTTGTTTGTTTGTTTGTTTGTTTGTTTGTTTTCTGGTTGGTGAAGTGCTCTAAAGAGGCCCAGGTGGTTCAGGGCATCACATACTGAGAAGGAAAGAACATGTGTCAACTCTGGCAACTCTGTTCTTATAAAACCACTGGCAGTCAACCATGTGAGCTCCATTTTGATGATCTTAAATAATTCTAACTACCTCCCGTAAGCCTTATCTCTTAGAATAATAGTAAAAATAAGTTTCTACCTTCTTAATGCTGTCACAATATCAACCAATCCTGAGCACATAAATTTTGGGGGTACACATTCAAAGCATAACAACTAGTGTCTTAGTAATATGAGACCAGATAATATCAAAAAGAAACACAGAACTTTTAAGGAAAACACTCCAACTTCTTAATGATCTCATCTATAAGTGTTGGAAACTTAGTATTTAATAAAACATCTTGAACATCTAAATAAATAAATCATATTTCTGTGAAAGTTAAACATTTTATAAAATTTTCCTTCTCAGGTTTATATGATATTTTTTGTAACAGCATGATATTCTCTTTGTTGGATCATTAGACCATTTCATTTCTAGCTTATTATATCCAGTCCATGTTTTCCTGGGTCCATTTGTATTACTTTGTGCCATAGTCTGTCCCCAGTAATTTCTCTTCACCACTATACCACCTGCTGACCCCAACACTTCATTGTTTTAATAAACTAAAAAAAAAAATGCATATTAATTCTTTGATACGAGGGCTTTTTTGACATTGTGAAGTTGAGAGGTATGAGAGAGTCAGAGATTATTTCAATCACTAAAATAAACATTCATAAAAATTGATGTAAGCTCTGATGTAACTTGAGTTATATGATACTCCACCAGTGTTACTCACTATCATGCATATGACTAGATTACTCTGGATAAAGAGCCTTATGAGTATTTAGGCACCTGATATCATTTACCTATGCAGGTATTAGAAAGCAGAAACAAGTGGGGTCTACAGAGTACCTGACCCCTTCCATAACACCTTGGACTATGTGTACTCCAGTCTCCACAAAATGATCAATTGTAGTGAGATTAGAACACAGAGGGAGACATCCTTACTTGCTTATTCATGCAGCTTCATGTCACTCACTTTTAGGAGGTAGATAATGAATAGAACTTTCACGATTATATATCATATCTAATGGCAACTTAATTTTTCAGTTCCTCAGATCCAAAAGCTTGGAAGCATTCTTGACTCTTCTAAGTAAGAATCACTCATCTGAAACCATTCTGGTTTGGAACACAACTGATAATCATATCATACCACCTCCATTGTTGTTATATAAACAAAAACCAGCAGAATCTCTTGCTTAGATTGCAGTAATATATTCTAAACTCTTCCCCATCTCCATTCCTGTGCTTTTCTCTACTGTTTATTTCCAACATAACAGTCAGGTAATCCTTTGAAAGGTAGGTCAGATCCTGACACTTTTGTGCTCAGAAGCTTCCAGTGTTTCCTATCTTACCCAGAATATACAGAGCATGAAGTGATATAAAAATTCCTTAAAATTTTTAGAAAATTAACACTTCATTTATCCACCTGGCCTGAATTAGTTTTCTATTGCTACATAAATTCAGTAGGCTTAAAGTAACACACATTTATTATCTTGCAGTTTCCATGGGACGTGTATTTGGATAGAGATTATTTGGATTCTTTGCTTCAGAATCTTACCAGACTGAAATATTAGTACTAATTGGGGCAATAGTCTCATCAGATACTTGATCTCAAAAATATCTGCTTCCAGGTTTCAACAATCTGGCTTTCATGGTTGTATGAATGAAGTCTGTTTTCTTGCTGACTATCAATAATGGGTCACTCTGTTCTCCTAGAGGTCACTTATATTTTCTTGATGTGTGTCCATCTCCACAGACCTTTCAAGAGCATGGTTTATTTCCTCAAAGCCACAGTGGAATACATCATTATGTTGCAAAGATGGAGTACCATACCATCATCTTTATCATCCTCTAATAGTGAGACTCAAATGACAGGTCCAGCCATGCTCAAGGAAAGGGAATTGTATAAGGCAAGAACATGGAAGCTACAAAAGTAAGGTCCTATGTGATCTCCCTACTCATTACTTCTCTGATTTCATCTCCTATCACTCTCCTTCTGGCCCCTTGTGCTCCAGAAAGATTGGCTTTCTTGCTGATCCTTGAGAACAAAGCAAACTGCCACTTCGGAAGCTTCATGCTCCCTCTGTCTGGCGATAACACTCTTTCTAGAGAAAGAAAGCCACATAACAAGCACCTGCACTTCTTTTCTGTTTGTCTTTAAATGTAAGCTTATCAAGAATGACGTCTCACTCTATGAAAAGCAATGACTCCATTCTCCTCACTCCCTGTAATAATGTTCTCCATAGATTTTGTAAGTATTTGACATCTTATCGATTTTTAATTTCTTTGTGTTCTATCTTCCCCACACCACTCCAAGCAGACAAAAGTTGTGTTTATCATTGAATTCTTAGCCCCCAAAACAGTACCTGTTACATATTTTTTTGAAGAAGATCTCAGGAAATAGATTACATCATCGGGAAAGTCATGACGTATTTTTCCATGTTCTTCTGACAACCTGATAGATGCTATGAATTATTAGGTAATTCCTGTACTCCCTTAATACAGAATGAATTTAATCAAAATAGAAGGTCATTTCTGAGAAAGAAGTATTTTTATGAATAGTCTATCTTTTAAAAATATTAATTTGATACTTCTCTTTTTTGCATGTGAATTTCCTCTTTAATTTGATTGATGCATTTGAAGTTTAATGTCTATGAGGAGACTTATTCACTGTGCCCATAACATGATAGTAAGAGCCTTGCTGGAAGGAAGATAAAAAAGCTATGGTTCCCAGTGGAGATCTACTCACAAAACTTTGCAGAAGGCTTTCCATGTGATAGGTATTCAATAAATCTTTACTGAAATAAATAGGGCCTCTACTCCATTACTTGAAGCTCTGCCATCTGTGATTTTCAGTCTGCTAGAAATGATGGAAAGTGATCACAGGGAGCCGTGGATTACTCCTACTTTTATTACAATAATTATAAACAATTTTAATAAAATATCATTGCCCCAAAAGTGTTGCTATTTGTATTTTTGTACATCAACTTGAATACAATTCAAGTGCAATTTATCAGTCTTGCAGACGTGTATTTGTAATTGTGTTAGCTTCATTTTTATGAAAGCTTTATAGTTCCCAAGAAAACCACATTATACGCAAACATTCAAATATGCACATCCAAACAAAACAAGACTTGGAATTCCAGAGGGAAAGGATGTTATGCTAATGAGACCAACAGAATTCAATGTGTGCCTTGAAAATAAGAAAGAATCCTGAAGGAAATAATTGGGATCAAGGTTATGAATACAGAGGAGATTAAATCAAAGTGTAAATGCATGATGGGTCAAGATATTAGCATATGCTGCCAAAATACATTTCTTGAAGAAAATGAAGATCTGTATCCACATTAAAATAATCCATAAAAGGGATGTAATGTTACTAGAAAGAAGACATGATTATGAATATGATTTAATTATATGTAATATAGAGCTAACTTGCTTTATACTAAAAGGAGATGATGGCTAGATTTTTCTGAAGATAATCAAGAAAGGGAGAAATGCAATTAACATTACAATAATTACAGCACAATCTTCTGATAATAGGGTTACTATAAGTAATCAACAAGACTCCTGGTGTTCTGGGCAATTTACTGTACTTCTAAAAAAGTGGCTCATATGAAATCCCAGTAAACTACTTAAATCCATTACATGTGAGGGGGAAAGAAGCAAATCTTAATACATAAAAACCATCACCTTCAGAAAAGACACTGTCATATGCTGAGGGGGTATTTTAAATTGCTTTAAGATTTTGAGGGGTGATTTGTCAGTTTCTATCCAATTCTCCTCTGTACATATAACAACTAAGATATTCCACTACTCTTAATACTTTCTATGAAAAAAATAGAATATTTTGAAAAGTAAAATAAACTCAATGTACTGATATAGAAGTATTTTATTACATGGATTTAAAATAAAACATGGCACAATACAGTTCTATATTATGTAGTGATCTTTGTAAATATATATATACGTAGTATATATATATACACACACATTTTATGTATATAAATATATTTAATACACAAACACACATACTGTAAATTTTTCTCTCTAACTAACATACAAAAAGCTAGGGGGACACTATGTAGAATGTGCATCTTGACTTCCTTGATTTAAATGTTATTTTTATGACTTCAAGAATGTTCTTATTCTGAGTCCAGAAAGTAGTGCAGTGGTTACAACACTGGATTCTTGCATGGCTGACTGCGGTTCAAGTCCTGGACCTAGAGACTTGCAAATCATGCCAGGTGTATGTGCATGTGTGCCCTAAATCCCAGGAGGAGAATATAGGAGATGGGATTGTGGCTTGATCGCCATCCCCCCATGAGGGGTGTTTTCTCACTTTCCCTCTCACTGTCTCTCTCTCTCTCTGTTTCCTTCTGGAAAGTGCACGTGCCCTATGGCAAAAACTTTAATAAAAATAAATGAAATAATAAATAAATAAAAATTTCTTATTCTTTCTGTGTCTAGGGTTCCCATTTGTAAAAAACATATTGTCATATATTTATACAATAGAAAACTTGCTTCATATTTTATATTATGTAGAGTGTGTGTGTGTGTGTGTGTGTGTGTAAGATCATATTCTATTTAAACTTTACATAAATGTATGGCCTTTTGGCTTTATTTAAGCCTTTTTTCTCTTTATTACAATCAATTTTATAAAGAGCAACAAGGATTTTACCACTTTTGTTTTATTCATTACTAAGTTTCTCTTGTGGAAAGTTTTAATACTAGTGGAATTTCTAGGTTAAGATTAGGTACAGAGAAGAACTGAATAGGAACTGACAAATTACCCTCAGAATCTTAATGCAGTTTAAAATTCCATATCAGAATATGACGGTGTCTTTTTCCAAGGTAATGACTTATATATTAAGTTTGGCTCTTCCTTTTCCCACATTATGTTTCAATCTATAGCAATAAGTGTATTTTTTTTTCTGTGAAGACTTTCCTTTACCTATTAAGTGGACTTGTTTTGGTATTGTCGTTTTATATCTCTTTTCTTTTTCTTTAACTTTATTACCTCTGCTAATAGTCTTTATGACCTCTCTTGATTATGGATCACTGTCATTACGTCATGAAATCTTGTACTAAGTCTTTCAACTTTGTCCTCTTTCAAAATTGTTTTTACTATTTTCAGTACATTGCAAACCTAAATTTTACAATTAACTGTCAATTTCTCACTAAAAGTATTATTTACATCATAACTGTGATTCTTTTAAATTTGTATATCAGGTTAGGAAGACTACTAATTCCTATAATAATTCATACATATGACATAGTTTATCACTCTTTTAAGTCTTTAGAATAAAGATCTTCAGAATTATTGGTAAATTTTCATTTTGTTGTTTAAAGGAAAGTTTACTTTTTATTTTATTTACTTTGATCCATGCACAGAGAAAACATTAAATTTTTGTATAATGGTTTGTATTATGTTTAGCTCTAGTAAATATTTTTATATTCAGCACTATTTTCTAAATGAACAACCATGTTGTCTTGGAATAGAGTCAGTTTTGGTTCTTTCTTTGAAGATTTTCTTAGTTCTGGCTTTCAAATCTTTGTAAGTTTAATTTTTCATTTCCGTTTTTTCTCCCAAACACCAAGTACAACATTAAATTAAGGAGTGAGACAAATGTAGAATTGAATAAAGTTGTGAGAAAAGATACTTTTGCCTTATATCTAGGCTAGTGGTTATGTGTTGAGTATGTCATGCTGAAGTAATGTCAATTGAGAGTTTTCCATAGATATATAATTGTGTGAAGAAATTTCCTTTATTCAAATTTTTCTGAATAATTTTAGTATAAAAGAGGAGTTGTGTTTTTTTGTCAGCTGGCTTTTCAGTTTTGAAGTATGTGTTTGTGTGTGTGTGTGTGTGTGTGTGTGTGTGTGTATGTGTGTGTTTATATATTAGCCTTGGTTTTCCAGAGGAAAAAAGCAAATAAGAAATTGCCCTACATGGTTACAGATGCTGATGAGTCCCATGACCTACTATCAAGACCCCAAAACCAAATGATATAGTTATTGTCTATATCCAAAGGCCTGAAAACCAGGGAGCTGATCGTGTAATTTCAATCTTTTTTTTTACACTTAAATTATTATATTTATTAATTTGATTGAATTCAGTAAATCCTTTCTCTAGCTCTGGTAATACTGTCAATAAAAGATGGAAAAATGGAAGAAAACATAAAACAATAAAACAATTAGAAAAAAAAGAGTAGCAAAAAGACAGGGTAGGTCCATACATATCAATAATAACATTCTCAGATTAAATTTCCCAACTAAAAGGCTAAAAGTTCACATTTAAGTATTTTATACATAAGCAGGTTTAAGTACAAATTCACCAATTATTTGATAGATGGTTGTCTCTATGGGTTTTACACTGCATTTATATATTTATTATAATAACATTACCCATTGTATAAAACTATATAACAGGAAAAGTCTAAAATATTGCAAGTAATTGAGCTATTCTTTGGAATGAATTTAAAGAAGGCTAAAATTAAGAATTTGGAAGAGCCAATAAATCATCAGGTCACTGATTTTTACCATGTCTTCTCTCTTAAACATCTCTTTACAGTTTTGTTTTATTATTTTTTGTGGACTAATTTTTTATGCTTAGTACAGTGCTATGGTTTTACAAGAATTCACAGTGAGTGAGTAAAATTTTCTTTTTCTATCTTTCTAGTGAGCTGTTGCTATATACAATTTAACCTATCTGAAACTGAACTAATGGTTGATTCCACAGATCTTTTCAGAGTTTAAACTTTTATCTCTCATATCCCTCTACATGGAAATTACAAACTCTTCTTTCATTGGCTGTGTTAAGATTATTTTTGTTTTAAAAAATCCATCCTCACTAATTTGAGACTTCTATATTATTTTAACCACTTTGTTTTTAGAACTGTTTCTTTTTTAAATATTTTTAATTTCATTTTCTTTTATACATTCAATCATGTTATTTTGCTTATAAAATAAATATTTCAACATGTGAACATTTCTCCCCAGTCCAGCTCATAAAGTATAAAATTATCTTCAATAGATAATACCACATTTCTTTGTCCCATTAATGCTTTGCCTCTCTATTTTTCTTCTAAATGCTCTTCCTCAGACTCTACTCTTTCACACACACTATATCTGGTATTCACTTCCATTTACTGTGTTTCTATATCCTTTAGTCAATCAGTTTCAGTCATAGAGTGCAGACACTTGGTATTAATTAAGTGGGGGCTTACAATGTCTCTTCTTCATAGCCTGGCTTGATTCACTCAGCAGTAAGTCTTCCATATTCTTCCACTTTCTGTCAAAAGCCAGGATTTTGTTGTGTTTTTTTTTAATGGCTTAATAGTATTCCGTAGAGTATATGTGCCACAGTTTTTCAATCCATTCATCTGTCCATGGGCATTTGGATTGGTTCCATAATTTCAGTCTTAATCAGAAGATCTGAGAATAAGTTGATCCTAAGCCCAAGTCTCACTCTCAGTGCAAAGACAGGAGATGATAAATGTCTCAGATGGAGGACAGTTAGCCCAAGAGAATACATTTGCCCATGTAACACTTGTTACTTTTTCTGTCTATTCTGGCCCCCAATATATTGGATGAGGCTGACCCACATTGAGGAGGATAATCTGTTTTATTCATTCTACAAATCCAAATGTTAGTCACATTTAGAAATAGCATTACAGATACACTCAGAATAATGTATAATGAAATATCTCAGCACCTGTAGCCAAGGCAGGTTGACATATCAAATTAATCATTGCATTTTACCCGTTGTGAACTTTATACATACATGTACCTTTTTAAACCACATGTATATAAGCTCCACATGAAGCAATAACTCAGTCATAATTTTACTAAACATGTAAAAACCTTCTTACAAACAATAAAAACCACACTGATCTCTTCTCCAGAAGTCAAATAACCTTCATCCTTGTTACCACGGCAACTTTTTCTTTAATGAGACCATTGAATGGTGATAGGGGTAGCTGGAGAAAGATGATGGATATTTCCACAAAGGACATTCTTATCCACTTACTTATTGAAATCCTTTTCTGCCACTGTCACCCTTTGGTAAGCATTTGCACAGGTCACAAACATCTTCAGTTGTTTTGCCCATTGTAAAAGATCTGTTCATATAGTTCTTTCTCAAATTTCCTTATCAATAGTTGTTCAACCATGTTCCTTCTAAGCTCTTGATCATTCAACTAAACCACTGGCCACAGCCCATGAATCAGTACATAATTAAACATCTGTCTACTTCTTCCAAGTAACATACATAACCAGGTACATAGCTCGATGTTTTGTCCACTATGAGGATTTGTCCAAGGATATCCTAGAAATGAGCTATAGTGATACAACTATCCACTTTGGAGTGGTGTCTACATGTAAAACAGAATGACTTATAAACCAAGAAATAGCTTTTCCTTCTTTTGTAAACTCCATGTATGATACTTTTCATCGAGTCACAGCTGCAGATTCAGAAAAGAAGGCAAGATAGCAGAGATAGGAACCATTACTGTTGGTTACACTTCATGTAAACTACTACATCTTCAGGGTTTGCTTGGGCCTGATCATGTGTATACAATTTCCATGTGGTGATGAAATACTTCTACATATGTCCAACTTTATGTCTCAGTAGCTCAGATAGTATTCAGTTCACAATGGGAAGCTCAGGTCATAGTAACTTGTTGGCTCATGATCGAGCTTTCAAGTTGTACCAAAATTTGTACCCAGTTAAGAGTGTTTCTTGTCCCAGTGTTGGTAGTGCAGATTTTAGCATGCTGAACTGCCTTGCTAGAAGGCAAATGGTAAACCATGGGATCAAATCACTGGTCTACATGAGACACATAAGACGCATGTATGCCCAAGGTCCTGATTCCATTTATCTCTTCTTTTGGGATTTTGGACATGCACACACATGTGCTTAGAATGTTTCTCAAGCCACTAGTTCTGGGACTCAAACCAGTGGTTGGTCTTGTGAGATCTAGTTACCCTTCACCGTTTTACAGGCTGGTCCTGTAGTTTTCCTTATCTCGATCTTGTACATATTTTCTTGGACTAACACCATAAGTATTTTATTTTGAGGAGTGCTAATTTGAATAATAATAAGTTTCTAAGTTTCACTTGATTATTTCTGGTATGAAAGAGAATAACTCACGTCTGTATGTAACTTTGAGTTTTGAGCCAAATATTGTGTCTTTCACAAAAATTTGTACATTGAAGCTTTACCCACCAATGTGATGGTATTTGGAGGCTTTAGTAGGGGGCTCAGATGAAGTTATATGGGTGGAGGGGCTCTGGTGATGAAATTAGAGCCTTTCTACAAAAAGTAAGAAATACCAAATTTATCTCAATTACTCTCTCCTTCTCTCCCTATCCATCTTTCTCTCTCTGTCTATCATATGAGGGTGCAACCAGAGAGTGGCTGGCTGAATGCCTAGAAAAGGGATCTCATCAGCAACTGAACCTGCCAGCACATTGATTTGGGGCTTCCTATCCTCCAGAACAGTGAAAAATAAATGTATATTATTTAATCCACCAAATGCATGATGTTTTATTATAGTAGCCTGAGCCGATTAAGACATTTTTTATCCTAAACATTTGCCACAATGACTTATTTCAATAATTTGTTGTTGTTAATTATTATGGTTGTAGTTGATCGTGTCTTCTAAGAACAAAGACATTTTTCTCCCTTTCCAATATGTGCACTTTCACTCCTTTTTCTTGTCTTATTACATTAGCTAGGACTTCCAGTATCATTTTGAAAAGCAACACTGAGAGGTGACATACTTTCCTTGCTTTTAATCTTAGCAGAAAAGCTTTGAGTTTCTCACAATTAAGTATTATGTTAGTCATCATTTTGTTGTTGCTTGTAGAGTTCTTTATGAAGTTGAGGAAGTTATTCTCTATTGCTAGTTCACTGAGATTTTTCTTATCATGAATTAGTGTTGAATTTTGTTAGAAATGAAAGAAATATATATCACTAGGGTTGTGTGATTTTTAAATAAATCAGCCTGTTACCTGTTGATACAATGGATTATGTTAATTAGTTCTGAATGTTAAACCAGTGCTGCATACTTCTGAAAAACATCACTTAGCAATGGTGTGTAGTTCTTTTTTATTAATTGTTGAGTTCAATTTACTAGTTTTTGTTGAGAGTTTCTGCATCTGTTTTCATGAGAGATTTGTTGTATTATTTTCTCATAATGTCTTTGTCTGTCTAGTGTGTACTCTAGGGTGATGTTGGACTCATAGAATGAGTTATGAATTATTCACTCTGTTTCTATCTTCTCAAAGAGATTGTGAATAATTGCCATTATTTCTTTCTTATATATTTGATAAAATTGACCTGTGAACCTATTTGGGCGAGATGCTTTCTTTTTTGTAGGTTATTTATTATTTATGCAATTTATTTTATACACACACACACATACACACACACATACATATATGTGCCTATTCAGATTGTCTATTTCTTTCTGTGTGATTTTTGATAGATTGTGCCTTTCAAGGAATTGTTTCATTTTAGATCATCAAACTTGTGAACAAATTTTCTTTAAATCATCAAATTTGTATTGCTGAACTATCTCTTAATGTTCCTAGGGACTGCAGTGATGTCCTCTTTCAGTTTTTCTTTTTTTTTAAGGTTTTTTTGCTATAGGGCGCATGCGCTCGCCAGACAGAGAGAGAAAGAGAGAAAGCGAGAAATCACCCCCCCCAGGGAGGATGGCCACGCCGCAATCCCTTCTCCTCCATTCTCCTCTCAGGAACTTGGGCACGCACACACACGCACCCGGCGAGAGTTTAAGCCACTGGGTCCGGGACGCGAACCGCGGTCGACTACATGGGAGTCCAGCGACATAACCATTACGCTAACTGCTGGTCCTCAGTTTTTGATATTAATAATTTTTTTGTATTTTCTTTTTTAGTTAACCTGGCTAGAATTGCATTTCTGATCTTAGCAGGATTAGAAATATCTTGATAAAATAAACTACTAAAGTTTAATAAATAATTTTTTATATTGTGTTCCTGTTTTTAATTTCACTGATTTCTGGTCTACTTTTTATTGTCCCTTTATCTCTTTTTATGCTTATTTGAATTTATTTTGCTCTTTTTACTAGCTTCGAATGGTAGAGTTTTAGATTGATTTTAGATTTTTTTAAATATATGCATTCAGTGGTGTAGTGGTGTACATTTCCTTCTAAACACTGCTTTTGGTGTGTCTGTAAATTTTGGTAAGTTGTGTTTTCATTCTCATTCAGTTCAAAATATTTTTTTTTAATTTCCCAGAGTAGGGACCAGCAGTTAGTGTAATGGCTATGTCGCTGGACTCCCATGTAGTTGAACTCGGTTTGCATCCCGGACCCGGTGGATTGAAACTCACTCCGGGCGTGTGTGCGTGCGTGCCCAGGATCCCGAGAATGGAGGAGAAGGGATTGCGGCATGGCCATCCCCCCTGGGGGGGGGGGTGATTTCTCGCTTTCTGTCTCTCTGTCTGTCTCTGTCTGGTGAGCGCACGTACCCTGTAGCAAAAACCTCTCAAAAAAAAAAAAAAAAATTCCAAGAGTACATGTGCACAGTTCAAATTTTTTTATTTTTTTAATTTGCCAGAGGGTACATGTGCTCACCAGATAGAGACAGAGAGAGAGGGAGAGAAGGAAAGTGAGAAAGCGCTGTGCAAGGGGTACAATGGGGGATGGTCATAACATAATCCCTTCTCCATTTCTATCTACTTTCAGGATTTGGGGAGTGGATTCAGATGTGGCAGGCATGTTCTTCAAGCCATGGAATCTGACTATTGAATTGTGTAGATAGCCAAGTGGGATCCAAGTGCCTTAATCCTCATGCCACTGGCTGGCCCTCAAAACATTTTTACAAATTTTCTTCAAATTGTTCTTGTTCCACATACCATTTAAAAGTGTGTTTAATATTCAAGTTTAATTTAAGTATATGTTTTGTTAAATATTGGGGTGTAAATTAATCAATAAAGACAAGTCTTTTAGGATGTGTGATGGTACAAGTGACTCTAGAAACAAATACAATTTTGCTCTTCTACTAAATAGAATAATGTGCTCATTACATTTAACTGTACTGATTTTTGGAAATTTCTATCAAATAAATGCATTTTCTTGGACCATTAGTAATGGTATGTCACTGGACTACCTCTGTGTATTCGACTGTAGTTCAAGTCTTGACTCGGAGGCCTTAAACTTGCCCTGGGCACATGTACATGTGTGCCCAATATCCGGAGAGGAGAGTGGAGGAAAAGAGATTACAGCATGGCCATCCCCTCTGTGGGAATGATTTCTTGCTTCCTGTCTCTCTGTCTGTCTCTGTCTCTCTGGCAAGCACATGTGCCATATAGCAAAAGAAATCTCTCAAAAAAATGTATTTTCTACGTATGTTTATTTATAAACTAAAACTTCTCCCTGAAGATGTTAAATAAATTAGCAAATATTTCTTTAATGACATGTAAACTACACTATATTAAAGACTACACACAAAAAACATCTAAAAAATAGATTTAATTAATTTTTTATACTGTTAAGCCTTTATTCAAATCTGATTGCTGGCCACCAGGCTGTTGTAATGATTATGTTTATTTGCCTTTTTTTTTCACTTTTGTATTAACAACATGAGGAAAATATTCTGTTTTCTTAATTATTAGGATAAAATTGCATTATAATTTGACATTAGTCTTTCATGTTTCGAGGAGAATATAGTTTATTTTACCAAGATATTTCTGATATAGGCTTTTTACTAATACTCGTTTTTATTGCCTAGTCTTTTACAAAAACAAGGTATACACTATCTTTGTAGTCTAGTTTATACAGGAAAAGACAAGTACACCATAGTAAGATGGCAAAACTTGCTATCAAAGAGCTATATCAATGTGGTGGATGGACACATTCTAAAAAGGCATAGCAACTGATAGTCATAACAATACTGTATGAATCTAGACAGACATACTAGAGTATTGACAATTTTGAACCTGAAGAGAATGAGAAGGAGGAAGAGAGCAAATTCATGATTGTTCAGGCTGTGGTAAGAAAGGTATTACAAGACCCAGTCTATGCTAGATATTATGCTCAGTATTTTGCATATTGTAGCTCATTTAATCATCACAATAACATAGTAAAGCATAGAGTTTCACAATGGTTGAGTAATTTAATCCATCACATATTTAGTAAACCATAAATTTTAAATTTGAACTCATGTCTGTGTATGATTTCAAAACTATTTCTATTTCTATGAAGCTCTTATTTAAAGTGTGTTTAATAAATACTGATAGTTGATATAGGCTACAAATGCTGGGTGGAAAAGGAATGCTCACTATGAAAACCACTATACTACCTGTTACACTATCACATTATTTTCCACAGATATGAAAGCCTGGAAATACACTCTTCGAAACAGTATTTGACATAAATGTTGTGAGTGCTTACTATCCACTGGAAAGTCAGGGAAAAAATGAGTACCAAATTAAATCAGGGCAAAGAAAATGGACCAGACTAATAACTATATAGATTTAATTATTTCAATACAAAAAATATATATATACCTGCCATCCACTTACATCAAATTTACTGAAACCTCTGATTCTATTGCCTACATTTTCTTAAAGGATTTCTTTTCTGTTAAAGGGCTGCATGACCTAAGCTGTAACAATTAAGTTGTCTCTAGAATGCACTTCTTTTCCTATAAATGGTGTCAGATTATCTTCTTGCCTGGAATTCTCTATACCTGTTTCAGTTTGGAGAGTTGCCAGGTGTGCAAACTGTTTTGTTTTATTTTTCTTGGGTTTGCTTTGTTTTGTTTTTCTTTGATCAAATGAACTATTTTTGTCACAGTTGGCCCAAGAGAATTCTTTGAAATATATTTGAATATTGGTATTTGATTATTAGCTCCAGTCTACTGCAACAGGTTGACCTAAATTATTTTGTTAATTTCATAATAATGTAACCCCCACAGCGGTCACACTTGAGTTTGTTTTTTTTTTTTTTGTTTGTTTGTTTTTTAACCATTTACAATATTTTGGTAAAACTTTGCTGTATATAAAATTTCTTCAGATGCAAGTGACAAAAACCCAATGTAAATTAGTTTAACAGAAAGAGGAATGTATGCAGTGGTCATGAAGAAACTTACAATAGCCAATGGAACAGTTATGTCATAGACCCTGTTCTCCAAGAAGCAGAACCTGAGCCAGGGATTTGGGTGCAAGCAATTTATGAAAGAAAATACTCTCAGGAGAGAGTGATTAGGAATTGGGTTTAAGAGGACAGGGTGAAAGCCCACCAGCGGTGCGATTTCAGGGGAAGCATCACAATCAGACTAACCCTTCAGGGAACTCTGGAATATGAATATACCTCAGAGTTTGTTTTTTATTCATGCAAGAGCAGGCTTTTGTTCTTACACATCAATTAGTCATTGAGATTATCTGTGTTTTGATTGTGTTTTCTTCCAGCTGTGGAAATAGCCAGGAGGCTCCAGAGGCCAAAGACAATCTTTTAAAGAAAGTTGCAGGTATGAGCAATTAGCAGAAAAACATGATACTTGGGGAGGGTCACACAATCTGGTTTACAAAAAAAAGGATTTCTAGAGGAACTTGGTGGGAACTCAACAGAATTTGCTAATGAGAAGGAAACAGATAAGCCTTAAAACGAGTGGGACTTGGGACCAGCAGTTAGCATAATGACTATGTTGCTGAATTCCCATGTAGCTGACTGCAGTTCAAGTTCTTGGACCTGGTGGCTTATGGAGGAGAAGGGATTGCTGCGTGGGAATCCAGCCTGAGGGGTGATTTTTCACTTCCTATCTCTCTTTCTGGCAAGTGCATGAACCCTATATAGCAAAAACCTCTCAAAAAAAAAAAAAAAAAAAAAAAAAAAAAAACAATTTAAAACAAGTGGGACTTGATGATTCAATGTTTTGAGTATCAGTGTCTCCCATTTCCACTCAGTGTTCTGGATTCCTTCTTCTTTGCCTATAAAATATCTTTCTCTACAACAAGGAAATCATTACTCCTGTGTTTTATATATTGTGGGTGCATTCGATAGAGACTAATATTCTTAGACTCATTGGCCTTATTTTTCATGTGCTTTTTGATTTACCTACTTTAACTGGAAGTCAAAGATTAGGGTAGTTTGTAAGAATATTTTAAGTTCATTGAGGATGGACAAAGACAGGTAGTTCCCAGAAAAAGGGTTAATACTGGACAGTTTTCATGGTTCTAAGCTGGGCAGTTTTTATGGTTCTAAAATGGGCAGTTTATATGGTTCTGAACTAATGTGTATCCTGTGTAGATTTTCATATGCAATGAGAGCTCTCTCTGCATAGCTCCTCTTTGATACATAAATTAAGAAAAACCACAGTTAAAAATAAAAAGAAAAACTAATTTCAGAAGTAATAGCATAACATGGATAAATAGGGAAAAAACATAATGCAAAAATCTAAATCTTTATAATGCTCCGGGATAAGAAAGATAATTAAAATTATTATTTCATAATAATACACACATGTATATACATGCCCTACAGATGTTAATATTTTCACATTTTTTCCATCATTTAGTCTGAAATATTCTACTTTCTGGCACATGAAATAGCTTGTTAAATAATTATGCATGCCTGTTTGCATGCTTAATTATCAAGACTTTTTTTAAGGGTTCATTTTTGGTTCAGTCTCTCAGTAGAAAGTAATGGTTCAAATTGTTTTTGCTATAAGAAAGAAATGAAATGTTATTTCCACCCTGGTGAAATAACCAATGTCTTTCAAAAGCATATGTATTTTTGTAAACAAAAGAATATTGCCATATTTTCTGTGATAAATTAAATTCCTCTTGTAAAGTTTTAATATTTGTAAAATTTGGAGGAGAGAACTCTTCTTTGATACTAAAATTGTTTAGTTCATACTATTCTAAGCAAAATCCATCATTTAAACCATGCCCAGACAGTGACTGACAATTCAAATTGCCTTTCATAAATCACATCAATTGCAAAATAGGAGTAAGATCAGAAATACATTTTGCAAAATGAAGAATGTTTTCATTATAATATTTTTCCCTATGGCACTTTAAAAAGAAAAGCAAGCATCTCAGCACTTTAATATGAGACATTACAAAAAAAAATGACACACAATAGCTAGTAGACTCTATTCTATATGAATATAATATGCAATAAATATATCACTTGTATTGTTTCATGAGTTAAACAGAAGTAATTCTATGGATAAATGTCTATCTAAAGTGTATAGTTTTTGTGCTTAAGAAGTTTAGTCAGGTGACCAAGCATTTCATAATTGTATTTATTATAATTTGATATACTTAGCAGGTCGCTTCTTAAAATACTGTTAAGCTTCTTGATTATAAGATATAACTTCAATAGAAATAGCCTCAGAACCACAAACATCATCTTCAATTTAATTAAAGTTCAAGAATATCAATAACAGGGGCCAGCAGTTGGTGTCACTGTCTTTCAGGCTAGTGCACAAATCCTATAGGTAAAACATCTCCAAAAAAAAAAAGAGGAAATCAATGACTTGAATCTGTATGTGTGTGTGTGTTTTTGTTTTGTTTTGTTTTTTTTGTTTTAAGAGGGTTTTTGCCTTAGGGCATGTGCACTTTGCCAGGAGGTGGAGATGATGGCGAGAGAGAAACAGACAGACACAGGGAAACAAGAAGTGATAAATCATCCCCCAGGGCGTATAGCCATGCCATAGTCCCTTCTCCGTTTTCCTCCCAGGATCTTGGGCACACATGCACAAACACCCAGAGTGATTTTCAAGCCTCTGGATCTGGGACTCAATCTACAACTGGACATGTAGGAGTCGAGTGACATAAGCACTAAACCATCTGCTGGTCCCACAAATCTGTTGATTTTCAGAAAAAGATCTAATGGACAAGTAGTCAAATTATTTTAAAACAAACTTTAGTTTTTAGTTTAAGATTTATGAACATCGTAAAGATAGTTCAGAGAATTGCTATATATACTGTACTCTGGTCTCCCTAATTGTCATATTTGTATAGTACACTTGCTACAATTAGTAATTCAGAATTGACACATTATTCTTAACTGTAAAGTCTGTACTTCATTCAAATTCCCCTGGTGTTTAGCTAATGTCCTATATTTCTGTTCTAGGATCCTTCCCAGGGTTAAAGATTACATTTACTCAACCTGTCCCCTTGGGCTTTTCTTGGCTGTGATTATTTCACTTAGTTTTGATGACCTTGATGGTTTCCATGAGTACTGTACTGGTCAGTTATTTCATAACATAGGTAGTCCTAAATTCAAATTTATCTGATTTTTTAAAATAATTGAATAAATTATTACTACCTTTTTCATCACATCATGTTAAGACTGCATACTGTCAACATGGTTTATTACATTGAAGGTGGCTTAGATCTGAGGTCCTTTATGTCAGTTTCTCCACTTTGAAACCTCTCAGTGTCTTCATTTCCACATATACTATTTCACAGGAAATCGCTGTGTCCAACTCACATCTCAGGAGTAGGAATTAGGCTCCCTCTCCTTGAAGGCAGAGAAACATTATTATACATGCATATTATATGTTGTGTGGCAGAATTGTCTCTTCTCCCTCTTTGTTTATTAATTCAGCCATTTTATTTGTATGAGTAGAAACCTATGGATTTTTTTTTGTGCTCTGGGTTATAATTCAATATAATATTAAATATTCTGTTGTTCAAATTATTCCCATTCTGTCCATTTGGGTTATTTCAATTGATTCCAGTGTTCCTTAGACTTTACCCCATTATTACTTCAACTTTTTTTTTCTTAGTGCTTCTTTCTGTTCTAATACTATAACCTATTCCAGGACTATATTCTATATTTTCTATATTACTGATAGCCAGTGGACTTTTCAATCTTGCTTTTAATCAAACATGGCTAATCTGAACATATATTCATGTTTAAATTTTCCCTTCTTTTGGATCAAAAAAGAATGAAAGTGGGACCAGCAGTTAGCATAATGGCTATGTCGCTGGACTCCCATGTAGTTGACTGCGGTTTGCGTCCCGGACCCAGTGGCTTGAAACTCACACCGGGCACGTGTGCATGCTTGCCCAAAATCCCTAGAGGAGAATGGAGGAGAAGGGATTGCGGCGTGGCCATCCCCCTGGGGGGGGTGATTTCTCGCTTTCTGTCTCTCTGTCTGTCTCTGTCTGTCTGGCGAGCACACGCGCCCCATCGTAAAAACCTCTCAAAAAAAAAAAAAAAAAAAAAAAAAAAAGAATGAAAGTAATTAGTAAGTGAACAAAGTGGAACACTACATATTCAAATAGATATTTTGTGTGAATTATGTAAGCAGGCCCTGAAATCTAGTACTATTCCTCCATGAGAAAATATACAAACTGGAAATCTTGCAGCTAAGCATTTCCCTTTGCACTAGTTATTCTATCTATAAAACAACTTAGAGAATGTTCCATAAGTGATACCGGTCATAGTTGGGTCATTGCTTCTGAAAAGTCTAAGCATTCCTTTCTGCTTTCTTATTTTACTACTGAAACCAACTGCTTAAATGTTCAGATCTCCTGATATCAACTATTGGAGACTTCGTTTTCACTTTTACCCACTTTTTACTGCTAAAGACTTCTTAGAAAACTGTATTTGAAGTTGCCCAGTTTTTCTCTACATCTTCCTTGAGGTGCCAGATAGCAAAATTAATAACAGCTATAGTTTTCTAAAACACGTTCTATTTGTTAACCCTATGTTAACCAGTTTAAACACATTGTCTGATTTAATACTTCCAACGATAGTGTGAGATTAATATATTTTAGAATCACTGTTTAAGTATTATCCTTATAGGCATAAAACGAGGAAGGGGTAGGACAGTTCTCTTAATTATTATATTACCTTTCATGGATATCCAGATCCGAGATTTTGGTTGGTTGTGAGGTTATTGGTTGGAAAGATCAGAGAAAAAAAAGCATAACAATATTATATTGGAATAGTAGCAGTATATATTGTGGATGAGAGGATTTTGTTTATTTGCCTTGTATTAGCATAATATTAATATACACAAAAGCATACTATTTTTGGATAACTACAGTCCCAATAGTCAAATGTCTGTTTTCTGAGACAAAGTCTCATAGCAGAGCAGTCAGTATACAGATTTAATGTTGCAAAGACCTGGATTCACAATCTGATTCTGCTACTTGCTCTAATGGGATAAGGGACATATTTTGCAAAGCTCCTTATTTGAGAAACAAGGGATTTCAAAGGTTTATAGAAAGGATTAAGTGAGATAATTGTATAAAAACCCTTATGCTCCTTTTTGACTGTAGTGAAAGTATCTACTGAATAATTTCACTAATGACACGCTTGGAAATTTTCAGATTAATGTGTGCCTGATCTCTTTTGTATAGTTACTGTTTATTACTCTACCATCCAAAATGATATGCTTTCTAAATGCAACTTTATTTCTTGCCTTCTGATGAACTGTTAGAATAATTGCCAGTTTCTCCAAGTAATACTCTTTTCTAAGCTGTAGAAATAACTTTCAATCTGGGGATTAAAGACCTAGGTTTTTCTCTCAGCCTTATTTTGGTTTGCCCTTCAAATACTATTATGTGCCATCATCTCAATGTTAGGGGTTGCTTTTCAAGGCTAACATTTAACAGGACTTGTTAATGGCCTGAGTTGGTGTATACTCACATCAGGTTTACTCTTCAGTTGCTTATGCTTTCAGAAATGCCTTGATAAATTTCTTTCTGCCTCTTCTTTTGGGAGGACATGTTTTCCTCATAATGGCACCAGGGAATGAGGAGAGACCACCTATGTGCCAGTTTTCCTTCCCTAGCATTGACACAAGACTCCTGTCTACAATTAATTTCCTTACCTGTGCTTAATATAATCATTCCCACTATATCCTTCATATGTTTTTCATGTGTTCTATTATCACCTTTATATTATTAATTACAATTTCCTATTAATTAGAGAGAAAAGTCGTGGGGCCAGCAGGTAGCGTGGTCGTTAAGGCGCTAGATTCTCACATGGCCAACCATGGTTTGAGTCCTGGATTTGACAAATGGCTTTCTCATTTTCTCTCGTTTTCTCTCTCTCTCACTGTCTCTGGTCCAATTTAAAGATAATAGCAATAAATAAATCAAATTAAATAATAATTACTTAGAAAAATAAGTAAAATATAAAGAAAAGTTCTTTTTTAAAATCTCTTTCCTATTTTTACTACTCTCCTTTCTCTCTTACCCTCCTTCATACCCAAATATTTTGAAACATACACTGCACAGGCTACCAATAGTTCCTCATGTTCTTGTGTGTCTTTAATCTGAAGTCAAGCATGGTCATTGGTGTCCTTTTTGTTGAGACAGAACCTTAATTCTTATCTCTGTTTTGGGTTTGCCAGTATTTAACAGTTGGTCATGTGTCTTCCTAAAAAAAGTTTTTCTTAGACTCCTCTTATTACAGTGTTTTGTGGTTCTACTTTTACATTCCTGGAGTTTCTTAGTCAATTTATTAGAATGATCATCCTCATTCTACCACTTAACAGTTTCCCCCTAAGAATCATAGGGCTATTCCAAATTTACGATAATGTTCATTGCTATAAACTATACCTAAAGCTACATAATTTTGGGGAAGAGTATCTATTTGATCTAAAAGAACACTGTAAATTGCAACTTAAAGTAAAATCTCTTCTCCAGTTTCATCATAAAAACTCATCTTCTCCCAAAATACTAGAATTTACTTCTGGTACTAAAACTAGAATCATTTCTACTAGTATTTCATTATATTATAGTTTCAATATAGAAATTTTGCCATTAAAATTAAGGTATAAAATACAATTTTATAGTGTAGGACTAGGAAAGACCTTTTTTCCCCCCTCTCTTAATATTTCAGTTCATATTTTTTTCTGTCTTTTCTCTTACTACCATATTATATGGTGTCAGGTCATGTTTGCATTATTGAGGTAAAACCAGGAAAGTTACAACATTGGAGTTTCCAAAGAATGAGTTAGTTCCTAAGGAAATCAATTTGAATAGAATATAGAAAGTTGAACAGAAGATTAGAAAAGAGAGTGAGAAAGGAAGAGTATCAAAACACTAATGAGGTTTTATAAAGATTTAAAAAAGAATATCAATTGGAGAAGTAACAGAACTATGTATGTATTTTCATATTAAGATAAAAAAATTTGTGGGGCCAACAGGTGGCATGATGTTTAAGGCGCTGGACTCCCACATGGCTAACCTTGGTTCAAGTCCCGGATCTAGAGCCTTGCTTTCTCAACTTCCCTCCTTCTCTCTCTTCTTCCCTCTGGTGAGCACATGTGCCCTCTACGGAATTAAAATTAAAATAATAATAATGAATAAAATTAAATAAATAATTCTTTTTAAAAAGATACAATTTGTATTTTATTCAAAAATATATTTTGAGTCAAAAATAAAAATAACTATCAATATAATGTTCTTACTAAGAAAAATTATATACTCTTTCCAAAACTCCTCCACTATAATTTATTCATTATTCCAAGGTTAATTTATATTCATTACAATTTTTAAACAAAATTTTCAAAAAGAAAATGACACTCATTATTATATGAAATAATGTAGTGTACCCAAATCAGAACAGTAACAACCAGTCTAGAAAGTGTTTACTTCTCCATAAATGCTTATCATTTGTTGAACACTGATACTTCCATTAGTTAAGATTAAATTATAAATGCTTGTTCCATGTTTTTTATTAGCCATGAGATTTTAAAATACTGTACCTCTTCAAATTTTTTAGTCATTTAACATTTTTTTTTCTGATGAACTTTACCTGAGGCAAACTATTAGACTGATTGATTTTTTTTTCCAAAAAAAAAAAAGGCTTACCATTTACAAATTCCAAGATTCAACTTGATGAGACCTAAATTTCTGTACTTGTTGTCTCTTATTACAGTGACCACTTAAAGTGATGGTGTTGGGCCAACTGGTGATAGAGGTTAGTGGTATAGTGGTATAGTCAGTTGGTGGCTCTCACATGGCTGACTACATGGTTCCAGTCCCAGACCCAGTGGCTTGACAAAATGCTTCGGGTATGTGTGTGTGGGTACTGACTCCCAAGAGGAAAACAGAGGAGAAGGATTGCAGTGTGGTCAATATACTTAGTTCAGGCTTCAGATTTCAGTTGCCTCCACCGTTGTTACATGGCTACAACTGCATGAAAGATTCTAAGCAAGAACTACCCAGATGAGCCTTTATCAAAATCCTTGCCTGTAAAACCATGAACAAAATGTGATGACTGTTGATGAACAACATAAAGTTTTGGAAAATTTTTTTAATATAGTATCAATAACCAGAAGAGATGTGAAATTTACACCCTCCTTAATGATTATAATAAATGACAAATAAGTGTAAAACTACTTAGAACAATGCTTCAGTTAGTACTGTAGTGAGTAAGCACTCATGAAAAAAAATACTAGCTGTTGGTAATATACTACTTCCTAGTAAAATGAAAAATAGTGAATTCTCGGAGTAAAATGTAAAATCAAAATCAATTAAATAATGAGTAAAAGATATTAATATACAATAGATGGTTTATTCATTAGGCTATATAGCCTAGAACCCCTGACAATATTGTGGACATACAAAAATGTCTTAAACATTTTTTAGTCAGAAACATAATAAATATAATAATTCACATGTAATCATATATGTATAGTCTGAATTTTATCTATTTGTTAACCAATGTAGTGATAGTTTTAATAATTTTTAGGGGGAAAAGGACCTCAGAGGGCAAAGTACATAGAGTCCATAGTAATGATAATGTAGCTCTGAATGTACGTAGAATACTTTTATCGTTTATGGTGCCCTTTTAGAGTTTCCAGCCTTGATGTTACTCTGAAATCCTTGCTTACAAACTTCTATTTTTGGGGGGATAAGGAGATTCTTTCTCAGTTCTCTACTAAACTACACCTATGTGATAGTAACTTGTATACAAGATATATAACTGCTTTTGAAGTTTTTAATGATTTATTACTACAGTGAAGTGCTAGTAAGGTGAGAAAAGGATCTCAGTAGAAGCATTTAGTTTGAATTATACATGACTGACAAGGAGATGCCTCAATTTGAGGAGTCTTATTCTTAATCTACTCCTTATTTTGTATTTAATGTCAACTCCTTATAAAATAGTTTTATCTCTAAAACTGTAAAGTTGGGGAGTCCAGCAGGTGGCATGGTAGTTGAAGTGCTGGACTGCCACATGACCAATGGCAAGTCGAGTCTCAGACATGGTGGCTTGCTTTCTCACTTTGCTTCTCTCTCTGTCTCTCTGGTGAGTTTGTGTGCCCTGTAACAAATCAAAAAAATAATAAAATAATGATAATTAAAATTAAAGAATTCTAAAAAATAGAATAAAGTTGTAAAGTTGGGTGATTTCTATGGGCTGCTCTGGTTTTACATTTTTTTTGTTGTTCCTTAGGTCTATTTGGACAAAAGAAATTTTCAAATTTTGAAAATATTAACTTTGCTAAATACTTAATTTATTAAATATCAACATTAATTTGCCTTTTACCTGGCAAAATACACAGACAATTATGTGTGCATTCATTCTGAAATTTGTAGAAAAATATATATATGTATATATATATTTTTTTTTTGGAGAGGTTTTTCGCTATAGTGCCTGTGCGCTCGCCAGACAGACAGAGAGAGACATAGAGACAGAAAGCGAGAAATCACCCCTCAGGGGGATGGTCATGCCGCAATCCCTTCTCCTCCATTCTCCTCTCGAGATCTTGGGCACGCACGCACACGCACCCAGCATGAGTTTTAAGCCACCGGGTCCGGGACGTGAACCGCGGTCGACTACGTGGGAGTCCAGTGACATAGCCATTATGCTAACTGCTGGTTCCCTGTAGAAAAATATATTATTTTGTCATTTTGTTGGCACTGTGTGTTGTAGCCACATTTATAGTTAGAAAGTACATTTAGGTTTTAAGTGGTGTCTCCAAGTCTTTAGCAGAATGAAGTACTCCAATTATTTGTCTATTTTTTATAAGTTCATCTTAAATTAATTGTAAAAAGAAAGATAATTAGGACTAACCCTGTAAGCACTGAACATATCTGTGGATTTGGTTTTGGATAATGATGAAAGAGTAACCAGCAAATTTAGTAAATAAAACATTCCAGCTATTTGATGTACTATTGACCAAAGTAACAGTTACCTAACAGGCCTGAGAAAAAAATCCTGATATCGTGATTTAGATCTTTCCAAAAATAAATTACATTCTGCTTAAGCTAACTCTCCTTGTTTTATTATTGTTTTTTAAAAAAAATCTTCATGTATATAATACTACTACTATGAAAAAAATTATTAGCTACATTCTCTGATGTTGAGTTTATAAACTAGTTTGTGAAATAAAAACTTGCATATAGTACCATATGCATACAAGTTCATTAGACTGACAGGCGAATCAGGTTTTGTTTCCAGTTTCATAACTTAATAATTGAGTAATTCTTATCAAATATTGTATCTCCCTGCATTTTACTTTCTTCTTCTGCTAAATGGAGATAATTACGCCTGCCCCATCTGCTGCAACATGTGTTTATGAGGGGGGAAAAGGGGAGGAATATTGCACATGAAACATTTTAAGTGGTAATATAGGAGAGCAGTGTTGGTAATTGTAGCAATAATAACAGTAATGTTAATAGCAAAAAATGAAGTGTAAATATAGCAACTGACATTTTATAGAAAATGTGGAGTTAGAAATCATCATAGGTATACCTTTTAATTTAAAAGCAACATTAATTAAGCATGCACTACAAAACAAATATTACTGCCCCCAAGGAATGTAAAAATTATTAGGAAATGATTCTTACCTATAAACACATTTTGCTCTATTAGATAGCATATACATAAATAACATAAGGTTCTATAAGAACCCCAAAGTAGAGCAAGAATTTCCAGATTATTAAATTATATTATTTAATAATACTTTTTAAATTATAGGGCTCATAGTATTCAATTTTGTTTTTAAGAATGTTTAAAATTGTCTCATCATTTCCCACAGTGATGTTAATTTTAATATCTCAAAGTGAGGAACATCATAACCTTAGAATAGAGGGCTTTCTTTTCCAAGCAAGGACACCTTCTGCTCAGCAACTTTATATATACATATTATCAATCATTGATTTTATTCATTTTCATGTTACCATAGAATTTTGAAAACTTATGCACAAGAAAACACAGCTCTGGGGCCAGCAGATTGTGTAATGGTTATGTAGTCAACTGCAGTTCGAGTCCTGGACGTGATGGCTTAAAACTCATGCAAGTCATGTGTGCATGCATGACCAAGATCCCAAGAGGAGAATGGAGGAGAAGGGATTGAGGCATGGCCCTTTTCCCTGGGGAATGATTTCTTGTTTTCTGCCTCTCTGTCTCTCTTGTCTCTTTAGCAAGTGCACACACTCTATAGCAAAAATCTCTCTAGAAAAACAAAACAAAAACAGCCTATAAATTTAAGTTTGAAAAATCAAAAGAGGTTTAAAATAAAGTGATATGATAACGAGATATATGATCAAAAAGTTAAAACAAAAGTTAAAAAATACATAAATCATACCAAATAGTCATTTATAGTGTGGCTTTTAAGTCCATCATTGGGTTAAATATAGACTCTTCTCTTTGGCACACCACTGGACATCCTAAACATAATTTATTTCAATCTATGCAATGGGATTTTAAAATATTCATCTGGAGCCAACAGGTGGCATGGTGGCTAAGGCATCTGGATCCCAAATGACCAACTCTGTGGCTGGAGTCTCAGGCTATGGCTTGTAGAAAACACCAGGCATGTATGTATGCATACCCTAAATCCCAAGAGTAAAATGATGAAGGGATTGTGCCATGGTCATCCCTCCTGCAGATGATTTCTTACTTTCCCTCTCTGTCTCTCTCCAGTGAGTGAATGTGCCCTATGCCAGAAACTTTAAAAAAAAAAAAAATGTATCTCTTGGTCTGGCCCCATCTCTAGTGAAAGAGTGTGATGCATTGGGAACAGGAGTTCACAAGGCCAATCTTGACCTTCGTATCTTGACCTTGTTGGCTTAAAAAAACCACTGGCTATCCCAAATCCTGAAAGAATGGTATAATGGAGGAAAAAGGTCGGTGGCATAACAAATGCCCCGTTGTGGATTATTTTATCTTCCCCCCGGCCCCCTCCACCCCCTGCAAGTACAGATGCCTTTGGACACAAGAAAAATATTTTTTAAAAATATTAAAGCATGTATCTCTTAGATTATTATAGTGATAATTTAGATACTTTAGGTAAAAATCCCAACATGCTATCTAGCACTAAGTGCTACGTAAATATTAGTAGTTCTTTCTCTTTTCCTCTTTCTCCCCCTCTTCTTCCCATTCTTTCTTCTCCTCCTCCTACTTCTCTTCCTCCTCCCTATTAGTATTTTACATAGCTAGAGTTAAATAAGCAACAAGGTATGTAAAAGGTAAAGTGAGAGATAGTTATTTTACAGAAAAGAATATATTTTATGTCATACAAAGGACCTGGACCTATGACAGAACCAACCTATATTCTGCTTTTAGAAAAATATTTTGGGTTATGGTAGGGAACGAATTGGTCAAAGCAAGAATTTCCACAAAAATACTAGCTTGAAGCATGTCCCAATGTGGGGTGATAGAGGATGATGGTGTACTATGGTAAAAGAGCTTTAGGAGGAAGATAATGGTATGGATGGGAGGGTTGTTTAAGGACTGATGCATTGATAAGTCAGCACTTGGGGTGTTTGTACAGGAGAAGAAGAGATTTAAGGTGCAACTAAAATTGCTGGTTTGAAAAAAACATTTAAATACTCTGAATAAACTATTTAAATTACATTAAGAATGCATTGTTATTTTTAAAAAATAATTAACCCTTTTAATCTTTGAAAATCAAACACTGATAAACTTAGAGTAACTAAAATCTTCAACAAGATGAAGGAACTCAGGTGTAAAATGTCTATAATTCCTCCCTATAAAGAGAAAATTAAAATGTCAGATGAAAAAAGCATGCAGTGCTTGCATTGTATTCCATAGATTTAAAAGAGAGAATATCGACATAGTTGACAATTGTTATGTGAGGTTTATTGTCTAAATAGATGGTTTTGTAATAAAGCCAACCACTGTCAGAAACAAATGCTAGCACTGCTCAAAGTAAAAGGCTAGAAACATTCATTGACAAGGAGAAATATGTTAAAAGCCAGATTTAGTTAAGGAAATGATGAATAGAAGCTTAAACTTCTGATCTGGAAAATAACTTTTTAGCTCTGTAAATAGCAGTGTTAACTATAAAAATAAAAGGTCTTTGCATTTAAACTTGACTTTTATGTAATACTTCATGTTTGTCAATTCAAGAAAAGAATTACAGCTTTGGTAATAGAATAAAAAAACTGAGATGAAGGTGTACCTAGTTATTTATTGGACTGTCCACATAGTATTACTGTCATATGGGCCAGTGGCAATTTTGACAATTTAAATGTAAGACATTAACATAGCTGCCTTTAAAACCATGAAGTGGAAAGTAAGTTTAGATAGTAACAGCATTCTAGGATTGTGAAATTCTCTTCATGCTTAAAGATTCCTAAAGCTTCTTAAAATTATGTTTTAGATGTACGTATATCACAATTATGCACTGGAAAAATGTTCTATTGATCTCAGGAAAGGGAGTAATTTCTTGTATTGGTATTCATAGTCTTGTTAGGATCCCAAAGAACAATCAAAGATTCAAATTCCTCTACCTCAGTTAACCTCCAGAAAAGATAAAAAGATATCAGAGTGAAATAAAACATTTCCTTTGACATTTCAAACAAATAGGAATTTCAATAAAGAGGGAACCTAGGATCAGGGCATGGTATATTTTTAAATAGGCATGGAGGGGTTTTGCCTCCTTATGACCAAGTAATTGGCAAACTTTAACAGACATCTAAGTGTGAAAATTTTCATTTAAAGGGCAAAATGACAAGAACAAATAAAATAAATTGGTGGTTTCAAGTCCTTTGGCCATTTTAAACTCAGTTTGCTTTGTTGTTAAGTTGTAGGAGCTCTTCATATGCTCTGGATAATAACTTCTTACAAAATAGAATTAGCAAATACTTTTTCCCATTAGCCACAAATTTTTAAGCAATGTGAGATCAAAGTCTTCATCTCTATTTTCCTCACTTCATTTATCCCTAGTGACTGGTACACATTATACTATCTATTCAAAAGCTTTCAAATATATATACTTATATTTTCTAATTTATAAAAATAAAAAATATCAAATATTAACTGATTATCTCTTGTTGAGAATAGCAACAATTTTTATCTGAAGCTTTACTGAATTTCACAAATTTTGTCTACATTTTGCATCAGATAGATACTCCATCTCTCTTCAAAACCTTCAGTTTAGGAAGAGCTCTCATTATATACAAAAAAGTAAATAAGATTAGAAGTTACACAGGACCAGCAGTTAGTGTAATGGCTATGTCGCTGGACTCTCACGTAGTCGACCGCAGTTTGAGTCCTGGACCCGGTGGCTTAAAACTCATGCCAGGCACGTGTGCATGCGTGCCCAAGATCCCGAGAGGAGAATGGAGGAGAAGGGATTGCGGTGTGGCCATCCCCCCGGGGGGTGATTTCTTGCTTTCTCTCTCTGTGTCTCTCTCTGTCTTTCTGGCCAGCGCACGCACCCTGCAGGAAAAATCTCTCAAAAAAAAAAAAAAAAAAAAAAAGAAGTTACAGAAGATTCAACTTCAGTGTTCTCACTGTCAATTTGTGGATTTGTGGGACTTCTTTAATATTCTTGAGAGTATAAGTGCCAGACACAGTGCTGAGTTTTTGTGTGGATTTATACTTCACAACAACCTTTGGTGAAAGTTTCTATTATTTTTTTAAATTAATTAATTTATTCATTCATTTGAATTTGATCAGAGAGGGACAGAGCAAATAGAGAGAGAGAGAGAGAAAGAGAGAGAGAAAGAAAGAAAGCGAGAAAGCAAGCCTCTAGGTTTGGGACTCAAACCATGGGTCAGCCATGTGGGAGTCCAGTGCCTTTCACCACACCACCTGCTGGCCCAAAAGTTTCTATTATTATATTATCATTTTACGGGGGGAAAAAACTGAGGTTTAAAAGTGTTAAATAATAAAACACATATAAATAATTATTGGAGCTAGGATCTAGTGCAGAAAATCTTGTCGGAGAGCCTGCCTCCTACTACACTAAATTTCACTCTTAACAAAATGAAATTTGGGGAACCAGCAGTTAGCGTAATGGCTATGTTGCTGGACTCCCACGTAGTCGACTGCGGTTCGCGTCTCGGACCCGGTGGCTTACAACTCACGCCGGGCGCGTGTGCATGCGTGCCCAAGATCCTGAGAGGAGAATGGAGGAGAAGGGATTGCGGTGTGACCATCCCCCCTGGGGGATGATTTCTTGCTTTCTGTCTCTCTGTCTCTCTCTGTCTGTCTGGCGAGCGCACGCGCCCTATAGAGAAAACCTCTCCAAAAAAAAAAAGAAAATGAAATTTGTTATATGTAAATTATTAGTGGTGATCTTTTCTGGCTTTTTATTCAATCATAGCAGCTCTAAAACGATACTCAGGTTAATTATTCCTAGTCATGAAATAATCAGCTGAAGCATAACATTTCAGTAAGGACCAAATGACTTTTTCTGTTAAAGGACATGCATAAATTAGAATTAACCAAAATATCAATGGGCCTGGCAATTGCAGATGCTTAAATAAAAGAAAGATCATAGTAGATTATTATTTATTTTAAAATGAAATGTTTTACTTTTAACCATAAAATACTGGTGACTGACAATGTTGAAATAAGTATTAACATAAATAAAATACATTGTTCAAATACTTGTGAAAACAAAGAAGTACAAATCACCTGCACTTTGAGTCAAGTTACAGTTTTCTGTAAACCAAGTTACAAGTTTCCTGCTTGCTATAGTTTTGGGGACAAGCAAGTAGCGTTGTGATTAAGGCAGGTGGATCCCATGTAGCCAACAGTGCAGTTTAAGGCAGTACTTACCAGCTTGAAAAACGCTCCAGGAGCATGTGCTTATGTGCCCAAAGTGCCAAAAAGAGATTGGAGAAGGGATTGCTGTGTGGTCATACCCTCTGTGGGGAGTGTGTGGGGGGTGATTTCTCATTTCCTCTCCTCTCTCTCTCTCCTCTCTCCTCTCTCTCTCTCTCTCTCTCTCTCTCTCTCTCTCTCTCAGTGAGCATACAATTTCTAGACCAAACAGAACAAAAAAGCCATAGTTTCAAACCTATATATACAGAAGACTTCTTTTGATACAAGGATATAAAAATGTAAAAGTTGTAATGCACACTAGTAGACTCTGCAACTTGGCAGGCTGAAGCCACATGAGAGGCATGAGTTTGATTTGTGGCCCCCCCAAAAAAGCCAGCCAAGATGGCACATGCCTGTGGTCCCAACTACTCAGGAGATTCAGGCTGGAGGATTTTGGCATTGGAAACCTTGTGTTAAAAAAAGAGAGAGAGAGGGAACCAGCAGTTAGCGTAATGGCTATGTCACTGGACTCCCACGTAGTCGACCGCGGTTCGCGTCCTGGACCCGGTGGCTTACAACTCACGCCGGGCGCGTGTGCGTGCGTGCCCAAGATCCCGAGAGGAGAATGGAGGAGAAGGGATTGCGGCGTGACCACTCCCCCTGGGGGGTGATTTCTCGCTTTCTGTCTCTATGTCTCTCTCTCTCTGTCTGGCGAGCGCACGCGCCCTATAGCGATAAACCTCTCCAAAAAAAAAAAAAAAAGAGAGAGAGAGACCAGCAGATAATGTAATGGTTACATCACTGCACTCCCATATGGCTACCTGACTCCCAGACTCAGTGGCTTAAACCTCACACCAGGTGTGTATGTGTGCATGTCCAAGATTCCAAGAGGAGAATGGAGGAAAAGGGATTGCAGTGTGGCCATCCCCCCTGGGGGATGATTTCTTGCCTTCTGCTTTTCTGTCTCTCTCTGTCTGTCTCTGGTGAGTGCATATGCCCTATAGGAAAAATCTCTCTCTTAAAAAAAAAAAAAAAAAAAAAAAAAAAACAGAAATAATTAAAGTTAATTATCTCTTTTTGTCTCTACATAAGTGTTTATTAAGTATTCTTTAAAGGTAAGTTTGAAGCTGCATGTGGACAAGCATTGCACTCATATAACACAGTTGTACCAAATAGCAGGTAAAAGATGCTCTGGCAACCACAACCATAAAAGATTATCAATGTACTTTCTATAAAATGTATGAATAGGACTATATACTATAGAACTATGTTTATACATGCTGTATTCATATCTATTTCAAATAGTATTAATGTTTGAAACTGGTGGCTACATACATATTATAAAAAAATACTAATTCAATTTTGAGAATTACATTTCTGAAACTTCTATATTAGAAGATTTTTTTTATTGAGGAAATTGAAAAGCTATAAGAAAAATAAAACAAAATGTTTAAATGTGGTCAGCAAGTCTGTGAAAACCTATATACAAATGTTGTTCTTTAATCAAAAGAAAATAATAACAAAAATGCCCAGTCAAGTATTAACTGATGCTAAGGAGTTCAAGGTCATTCACACTTTTTTCCCCTATGCCAATGTAGAAATAATGACCCTCACCAATGAGCTAAAACAGTACAGAACCATAATTAACTTTAAATGCAATTAAGCAAGGCAATGCATTTGAGTTGGGAATGACTGGTGGTTACCTTTTTAAAAATTACCAACACAGGACTCTTAGCTTTCACAGATGATGTAGAAAAATTGAGAAATCATCATTCTATAAGTTCAGTGGCACCAGCAGCAGCAGAAACAGCAACAAAGATGGACAATAAGCAAATCCACAACTCTTCTTGGATCCATCAAAGAACTAAGATCACAAGCCAACCAGCTGATCCCACATGTATGCTCTGTCTTCATAATGCAATTACTGAATGATTCAAAGAAGGCAATGGTTCATACTCTTTGGTTTAGGAATTTCTTAGAACTTTTCCTCTACATATGATCATGATCCACATTTCATAGACAACGTATCTTTTAAAAATATATGAAAAATTCATACTGTGGGAACCAGCAGTTAGTGTAATGGTTATGTCACTGGACTCCCACGTAGTCGACCGCAGTTCACATCCCGGACCTGGTGGCTTATAACTCACGCTGGGCGCATGTGCATGCGTGCCCAAGATCCTGAGAGGAGAATGGAGGAGAAGGGATTGTGGCATGACCATCGCCCCAAGGGGGTGATTTCTCGCTTTCTGTCTCGATGTCTCTCTCTGTCTGGTGAGCGCACGCGCCCTATAGCAAAAATCTCTCCAAAAAAAAAAAAAATCATACTGTGAAAATATTACAGATTTCAATAAGTTTTGCTCCAAAATAAACTAGTACTTTAAATTAATTTTTGTGTGAACTTTTCCAAGTCCTTTCATCTACAATTATTTTCTTCTCACCAGAATAAATATCTCAAGCAGAAAAAATAAAAACGAAATAAAAAAGTCCGTTATCTCTGCACGGACAACAAAGAAAATTGTTAATAATTTTAATTATAGCATACAACACATACCCTTGTCCTAATCCCCACCATGACCTTACAATGATGAGCTATTAATCCTGTTTGAAACTGAAAGATAAACACAGGTTCAGAGAATTTCACTTACACTAAATTGAACACCTATTTTTGAGTTGGTAAAAGGATTCTAACTTAAACCAATTGAATCTGAACCCATGATGGCATATTGTTTGTGTACAAATACTTTTAATTTTACAGTTAATATTTAATTTATGATGGCCTTTTTTTTTTTACTAATGCCTATGTCTATTAATGTATAAAGATATTCATGTATGTGAATAATTATATTTTTACAAGTTTTAATGTATAAATTAATGAAGAACAAGTCCACTCTTTTTGATGTTTGTATTTATCCAAGGGAAAAATTTGTTATAAGAACTCAAAAGATGTAAGTTATATGTAATATCTCCTGCTTTTATTAGACTTTTAGTTGGTGACACATGTATTTTCATATGTCATTACTGAAATATGAACTCTTCCATCCTTGGTAATTCCAATGCTTGATTTAGAACTGATGTTAGAGACAATAGTCTCACTAGGTATTACTATTAGCTAGATCAGGAAATTGAGGTATTCCTGCAACTGAAGTTGGGATTGGAGAGACTTCATCTTTATACTACTCTTATTTTTTTCCTAATTAAAATAAGTTAGTCATGGAATGACTATGAAATGTATTATTATGTACATAAATGGTATAATAAATTTTTAAAATTTAAGCAGGAATGTTGGTAAATCTACAAAGTTTAGTAAGTGTGACTTGGTTCTGACTAATTAAATTCAGTATTATACTTCTACTAAAAACCTCTATTTAATCAGTTGGAGGGCATATAATGTTTTTATATAAGGGCTCTTTGGTTTCTATGGTCAGGAGTTCTAAGAGTTTTATTCTGTCAAATCAGCTTTCCCAGCTAAACAATATTAGAATCTGACTCTCAGTTATTTATTAGTAGCCTTATACATCTCTGAAAAGTTACAATTAGCTCTCCAGCTCCATTCTAATGCCATTGCTGCAATCTTCACTTGTGGTAGCAATTTTTATATATCAGCATGTGAGAATCACACTAAAATTATGTATTTCTTAAATATAGAGATTCTGGCTTAGGAAGTCTGGTATCAGAGCCATAAGTACACATTTTGAAAATCTTCCAAGTCCTTTCATGCAGAAGACTGTGGGTTACTCTTCAAGAAATACTACGTAATCCCTTACTCCAAACAGCGCAGTGTTGACTACTGCAGCCAGCCCCAGAGCTGGTGGAAAAATTCCGGGGAAGTCTTTTTGCCCACTGATCTGTGGACCCACATCATTGTGAAACTCACTATATAATTATTTATTTAAATAAAGTTTATTTCTTTCATGTGAGATTCGAGACATGAAACCCAAACAGGCTCCTGTCACACTGTTATTCCCACCCCAGCATTCCAACCAACCAGAGTAACAGGCACCCTCATAAGCATACCTAGCATGTTCAGTTCATCCAGGGAACAACACTTACGGCCGTTCCATATGGCTCCAGTATGGCATAGCTGCACTCTACCACTTGTGCCATCCTGGATGGGCCACCAAGAGTCTTTAATGAATCCTAGCTGTGCCTCTTGACTAAGAATAAATAGCTTAGCATAAAATGAATATTCCTCCACTGTATTTTGCTTCCATAACCTCAGTAAAAGAAGCAGCCCATAGCCTTGTGGTTAAAGGAGCTGGATCCCATATGTTTGAACATGGTTTATATACCACCTAAGACACATGTGCATATACACCCCAAATCCTGACAGGGAGAAGAAATGGAGGAGAAGGGATTGCTGAATAACCATAACTCACTGAAAAAATATCATTAAAAAAGAAAATAACTTTCAGTAATACAACTTTTTCACCCTCTATTCTTTTTTTTAATGTGCCAGTGCTATTTTTTATTTTTAAATTTATTAAAATTTTTTTATATTACATTTAATCATATATATCTTTACAGTGTATAACATTTCTTTTTCCAGCACGATTTCAACCTATCAGTCAAGACAAAGACACTGCTATTCATCAGCAGCCAATAGCTTTTCATTTTTTTAAGATTATTATTACTATTTTTTATTCTCCTTATTTTTAAAAAACGTTCAATTGCTATACATCATTTGGCTTGTAAAGAGAATTTTCTTAACGTGAAATACTTCTCAGACCAGTCCAGTTGAGAATACTATAAATGTCATCATCAGCAAGTACCTATAGCAAAGTCTTAAAAATGGCATTATCCAGTATGTGTTCTTTTCTATCTGGCTTCTTATACTCAGCATAGTTATATTGAGATTTTATTTACGTTATGTCATTCATATAGCAAAAACTCATGCCTTTTTATTGCTGAGTTATATTCCAGTTTATAGATATGCCACATTTTTCCCTATCTATTATATTTATCTGCTAAACCATATGTATTTTTCTGTAGTAACTTTTGGCTATTACAAACAAAAATCTAGAACACACATGTATAAATTTTTGTGTAGACATATATGTATTTATTTCTCTTGGGTAGGTACCTAGAAGTAGAGTGGTTGAGTTGTATGGTAGGTATATGTTTAAATTTGTAAGATACCACCAAACCATTTTCTTAAGTGGCCATGATTATCATACATTCCCACCTATAGTGCACGAGAGTTCCAGTTGCTCCACATCTTTGCCAACCCTTGGTTTGGTCAATTTGTTTATTTAAGTTTTAGCTTACCTAGTGTGTATGTAGTTGTATCCCTATTGACGAATGATGTTGACCATCTTTTCATGTGCCAGCTTTCTACCCATATGTCTTCTATGATGAAGTGTGTATTCAAATCATTTGCCTGTTTAAAAAGTTAGGTTGTGTTCCTATTGTTGGGTTGAAAGAGTTCTTAATATATTCTAGATAAATATTTTTTGTTGGATATATGTTTCACAAATTTTTCTCTTAGTCTTTTACTTGTCTTTTCATTTTTTTTCTGATATTATTATCATTATTTTTTTTCATTGCACATCTTTACAGTGTACAGCATGGTCTTTTCCAGCATGAGTACAGTTCACATTAGTCAAGACAATGATACCACCACATACATCATCATCAACAGACCACCCTTCACCCGTGTCCATCAAACGTGATGATCGTTCTCTGAACAGCCCTCCATCACTCATTCCCATTACCTCTCCCATGCTGTCTCCAGCATCTGCAGTTGCCATCCCTGCGACCATACCTTCCAGATCTTTCACCCTTTTTTTTTTCTTTTTCCTTTTTCAATTATGAGCTCATAAAGTTTTCCACAATAGGAAACATAGATTCTATTCAGGGTTGGGTCAAGGGTGGGTCTCGTGCAGTTCCGCAGTTGTAGGTGAGTCTCTATGGAATACAGTTTCAGGAACGCAGTTCTGGTAGGCAGAGATGGTTATCAGTTGATGCGGCCCAGCATCCATCCTGTGATTACCGAGAATGGTGTTGTGGGGATCTGCAGCGTGAGTCATCCTCAAGTATCTGGCTTCCTTAAGAATGGTAGAATAGTTCTTGTTTTTCCCTGAGGTAATGCAGGGCTGGTAACCATCATCTTCTCACTGCCCATAGGCAGCGAAAATCCTCCTATACAATATATTTCTCAATTGGTTTAAGACATCTAAAGTTTCTTTCTGTTGCTTATATTTGCAAGATCTTAATCCTTGTTTTCGGCTTCAGTTTGCCGCTCGCGACCGGCGGCCACGCACAGGCCCGGCGGTCACGCGCAGGCTCGTTGGCCATGCCCGGGCGCAGGCCCGGCAGCCACGCACAGGCCTAGCGGCCATGCACAGGCCTGGCGGCCACACACAGGTGCAGGCCCAGTGGCCACGCCCGGGTGCAGGCCCGGCAGCCACGCACAGGCCCGGCGGCCACGCGTGGGCGCATGCCCGGTGGTCACATGCAGGCCTGGCGGCGACGCACGGGCGCAGGTCTGGCGGCTACGCGCAGGCCCGGCAGCCACACGCAGGCCCAGCGGCCACGCGCAGGCCCGGCGGCCACTCGCAGGAGTAGGCCCGCACCCTCTATTCTTATGCTTACTTTTTGCTTGATATTTACTGAAACAGAATGTGAAACAGGAAGAGAAATACCATTCTTCCTGGACCGTGTGTACATCTCCCTAGACCTCTTACTTATGTTTTAGGAGTCAAAGGAAAGATTCCTAAGACCCTTCTTTTTCAGAAGTAGAAGTAAATTTCACACATAAAGAAAACTGTTTACTTCCTTCTGCTTCTGTAAGTACTTGCTCTGTGTGTCTTACCAAAGCTGACAGCAGTTACTTTTAAAATGGACAAAAAACCAGCTTTTGGATAAGCTCAAGTATTTTCCACATAACTTAAAAGCAATTATACATAACTTTGCACTTGCTCTCACATGTTTAAAATTATCCTTGTATTATGTTCACTAAGTGTATAAATATGTATGGCACTCTTCAAACTATGTTGGTTTTACTGGAAATCAATGTAGGGTTTAGGAAGATACAGGGAAAGGTACTAAGATTTTGGTCTAGGATACCTGTATTTTCAGTGTCTTTCCATTAAGCTAGATCTCCCACTCCTTTTGCTCAGTTTCTTTTCTTTTTTTTTCTTTTTCTTTTTTTTTTGGAGAGTTTTTCACTATAGGGTGCGTGCACTCACCAGAAAGAGAGAGAGAGACTGAGAGATAGAAAGTGAGAAATCACCCCCCAGAGGGGATGGTCACACCACAGTCCCTTCTCCTCGATTCTCCTCTTGGGATCCTGAGCATGTACACACACGCACCCAGCATGAGTTTAAGCCGCCAGGTCTGGGACTTGAACTGTGGTTGACTACATGGGAGTCCAGCGACATAGCCATTATGCTAACTGCTAGTGCCTGGTGCTCAGTTTCTTAAAATTAAAGTTTGATGTAGTTGGAAATAGCAAATTGCCATTAATAAAAATATTGTACTTATTCCCACTTGCCAACAATAATGATATAATTAAGATCAGTGAGAAAATAAATACCTATATTGCCCCCATTCCACCTACTGGTGAAAAGGGGGAGGGTGAGAGAAAGTAAAGATTAAAATTCCAAAGCCTTCACCAGATATTCTGTATGATGAATGACTAGACCCAGAATAGATGGCTGTTTGTTTGCTAGAGTATATTAAGTAGTCACTAGATATGGAAAGGGAGGTTGTGAGACAGAAAGAAAGTTGATGATTAGAAACAATAGGAAATTGAGTTTCCAAAGGTATGTCTTGAGGAAGAGATAAGGGAAAAAGTAGGGGGGAAAAATAGAAGCAAAGAACCAGAATAACATGGCAAAAAAAAAAAAAAAGAGAAATTCACTGTGAAGGGAATAGAAATGGTCAGGGGACTTCTGATAAAAAGAAATCTAATATTCAACTTTAAGTTGCTGCTCTGTAATAATGCTCTATTACTATTATCTTCGAAGTTGCAATATGTTAGCCAATACAACAAGTCTTGTTTTTTTTCTTTTTTTTTTCATGTTGTTGGAAGAATTCTCTTGAATTAACTGGGACTGAATAATTTATAAAGAATAGAAGTTTTTTCAAAGTCTAGGGCACTGGAAGTCTAAAACCAAGGTGCTGGTATCTTGTCTGTTGAGGGTTTTCTCACATAGTAAAGGACAAAGGATAAACCATCCAAGAGCTATATGAAGCCTCTTTTGTGAAAACCTTAGACCCATTAATAAGAGAGGAGTCCTCATGACCTAATCACCTCTTTTTTTTTTTTTTTTTTAATGTTTTTTTTTTTTTTTTCTTTTTTTTTTTTTTGGAGAGGTTTTTTTTGCTATAGGGCGCGTGCGCTCGCCAGACAGACAGAGAGAGACAGAGAGACAGAAAGCAGGAAATCACCCCCCAGGGGGGATGGCCACGCCGCAATCCCTTCTCCTCCATTCTCCTCTCGGGATCTTGGGCACGCACGCACACACGTCCGGCGTGAGTTTAAGCCACCGGGTCCGGTACTCAAACCGCGGTCGACTACGTGGGAGTCCAGCGACATAGCCATTATGCTAACTGCTGGTCCCACCTAATCACCTCTTAAATGCCCTACTTTTTAATACCATCACAAGGACAATATTTGAATTTTAGAGGGGACACATTCAAATCATAGCAAGTCTATATTTCTTCTTTAATTACTATAGCCCAGAGAAAAGTAACCAACTATAAATCATGAACTATAGTAAAATAGAATTCAACAAGTGTTAGTAATTTAAGAGAGCAGTGTAAGAGATATACGAGTAAAAGTTTTCTGAGAATTCTTGGGAAATTGGGGTAAAGAGCTTCTGGGCTTCCCTGAAATATGTGGAATTTAAGTAATTTTCACTTAAATTAGCACATAAACTCTAAATAACTGAATAATTCCAGGCAACTGTTGGTTATGTGTTTGCTATGTATTTCATAATATGTATTTCCTATTTCACAGAACAGAGCTCACTATGAAATTCAAATAATACATTATGTATGAACCTATATTGTTCTCTATAAGGTAATGCACAGTGTATTTATACAATCATCTAAAGAGCATAAAGATTCAGGATTACAGTGAAAGTAGAAAAAAGGTGGTAACTATATTGTATCACAAAACATAATCTAATCTATTAAATAATATCAGTTTCTCATTGTTTATGTTAATACATTTCTACATTAACTGAGGAAAAAAGTGACACAGATAGTAAATGTCACAAAGTTTATGAAGATCTAGCATAAAATCAGGAGAGCTCCAATAATTTTCTTTTAATATTCAAAGCCTGAAATGAGCTATACATTTTCTAGCATTCTATTAATACACAAAACTAAAACAAACTAATTTTCAATGACTGAAAACAAGGAATAAATCTGTTTCTTCTGCCAGTATTGATTGAATATATGACAGGCTGACACATGTCATAGACAATGACTTGAGGAACAACTCTCTTGATGGGTCAGTCATGTTTAGAAATTAGTTTCAATGATTTGCAAATGAACCAAAGACAACTCTTAGCATATTATTTTGTAAATGCAAAATTTTAGACCAAGGTATTTATTGATAGTACCACAATAAAACTTGCCTTCCAGAACTATATATGTGTTTGAAAGAAAAGATTGAATATCATAGAAAAATAAAAGAAATGTTTAAATAATTAGTTTGAGCTTTTAATGTTTCAATTTGAGCATAACAGTAGAAGTTATAAGATGTATATAAAAGAAAATTATATGACAATCATGATTAACTATGATGAAGTTTATAAATATATTAGGGTTAAAAATAGTGGGTTTATGGAATAAAAGGTTCAAATTACTCTACAACTTATTTAAGAGCATATTAGAGCTAAAATCTAAAATTACTAACAGTGAAAAGCAAATTATAATTTAGTATATATTTATACATTTCAACATTTATGTTACTTCTAGACATACTATGAATTTCACAATAATTTTAATTGTTTATTCTTTCAAATTATAATTAATTTTATCCATTATTTATGTATACAAATCAATGGATAGAGAAATATGTAGATAATGTCTAGATACAAAAATATTCATGAATTGAAAATGAAAATGTCTAGCCTCTTGTCAAGTCAGACTAATGAGCAATAATGGCTGTAATATAGACATAATTGCCAAGAAAGATAGGGGGGAAAAAGCTTATTATGGTTCTAAGCCTGTTTCATAAAATATTTTCTTTACTAAAGCATATTTATATATTTAACAATGATTTTTGAAGGATCAATTACTCTTCATTAAGGAATCTCCCACATGTAAAGGGTGAGGGTAAAAATAAATCTCTTCAGCTGACTTCTGTAATAAGGAGTCTCAAGCACTAAGAAGGGATCTGGAGGAAAGAATCAGTAGTTAAGGCAAGACAGCCCCATGGCCACCACAGTTCGAGCCCTGGACCTGATGACTTGGTCCCTCCACCCCACCCCATTTCTCTCTGGTGAGTGCACATGCACTATAGGAAATTTAAAAATAATAATGATGAATAAAATTAAATCTTAAAAAAAAAGGCAGCCATACATATGTAAGAGAAACCAACAAGAAGCTCTTGTTGGTCATGTCTATTCTTCCTTTCAGATGCTTTCAAGCCAGCTTAATGGCACTCTTTACCAGCTCCCACTGCACTCAGATCCATGAGAAGGCAAGAGAGTAAGTACAGTGGCTAAGAATGTGGCTAATCCTGACTCTGGCTCAGTGAACTAAGCAAGATGCTATATTGTTCTGTACATACAATCATATGTCAAATTAGATACTTAACTCTTGCTATCTATATATTCAGAAATAAATTTTGAGATTAAGAATTATCCTTGATTATTCATTTCTGTATCTTTTGCATTTAACACAATGTTTGAGAGTTTTTTTTTTTTTTTTTTTTTTTTTTTTAATGTTTCTTTCTTTCCTGTATGTGATTGAGAGGTAGATGGGGTGGGGGCACCCCTGACTGGGTCTTCATGCATAGTTCTCCTCCAAGATCTGTATCCATCCAGAATCACCGGCAGAGTGAGCCCAAAGTGTTCAAAGTGTTCAGGCAGACACAGGATGGGAATCAGGGGCCTTCCAGGGTGGGCTCCAGTGTCATGCTTGTGCCATCATGGCTGGACCTTTATTTTTGGTGGGCAATAAAAAAATAGGCAGTTAGGGCCAGTAGGTAGTGTACTGGCTAGGGTGCTGGACTCCCACATGGCTGGCCATGGTTAAAGTCCCAGATCCAGTGCTTGGAAGTCACAATGGGCACATGTGTATGTGCGCCCAAAAATCTCAAGAGGAGACTGGAAAAGAAGGGATTGCAGTGTGGCCATTCCCACAGGAGATGCTTTCTACTTTTCCTCTTTTTCTCTTTCTGGCAAGCAAACATGTCTTATGACAAAAACCTGCAAGAAAGAAAAGAAAAAAAAGAAAAGGAAAGAAAGAAGAGAGAGAGAGAAAGAGAGGAAAGAAGAGAGGGAAGGAGGGAGGGAGAGAGAGAAATCAGAAGGAAGGAAAGAAGGAAGGAAGGAAGGAAGGAAGGAAGGAAGGAAGGAAGGAAGGGAGGGAGGGAGGGAGGGAGGGAGGGAGGGAGGGAGGGAGGGAGGGAGGGAAGGAAGGAGGAAGGGGAAAAGAATAGCTAAGCTAAGTCTATTCTGATTATATGAAACAACTATGAATACTAAAGATCTGGCATAAAAATTGGATCAGGAGTAGGTAGGGGTAACTCAGCATAATAATATAGATATTAGGACATTGAAAATCAGTTTTTTAAATTTAGAATTGACATAGTGACCTCAACACTCAATTACATGATCTGTAGCTAGCTCTAACCAGAAAACACCTCTGACTCAGAGCCTGCAGCTAGACAAAAAGACCCACAGAATTAGCTTTAGGATTTAAACAATTCACAGTTTTAGATTTGCCATAAAAACAAGGTATGAAGAATTAGAGTTGCACAGAAAAAGAAATTTTCTGTCAAGTAATTATATTTAAAAGGACTGGGACAAGCAGATGGCATAATGGTTGCTGGACTCTCACATAGTTGACTCCAGTTTGAGTCCTGGACCCGGCAACTTAAACGTCACACCAGACGTGTGCGTGTGTGCCCAAAATCCTGAGAGGACAATGGAGGAGAAGGGATTGCAGTGTGGCCATCACCTCCAGGGGTTGGGGGTGGAGAGGGATTTCTCACTTTCTCTCTCTCTGTCTCTCTGGAAAGCACACGTGCCATATAGCAAAAATCTCTCTTAAAAAAAATAAAAAGAACAAATGTAATCCAGTTTAGATTTTTTTTCATCAAAAAACTATTTAAATATTCTTACAGGCATTATAGGAAAGAGGATGTTTTAAAGTTGGAACTATGACAGAACGGATTATCCAGGATATTATTTCAGCATGGAAAGTTGTCAAGTTCATTCCTAAGGGACGTATCTTTTATAAAGAAAACAACTCTGAGTTATTCAAATTTTATTTGAAATATTTGAAGCAATTTAAAATTAACATGGGGGAACGAGCAGGTGGCATGGTGGTTAAGGCACTGGACTCCCATACCATCAGCCACAGTTCAAGTCCTAGACCTGGTTGCTTGCTTTCTCACTTTCCTTGTCTCTCTCTCTCTGCCTTTCTGTGGTGAATATGCATGCCCTATAGCAATTTTTTTCAAAAATAATAATAAAATTTAATAAATTATTCATTTAAAAAATTCAATTAATTTGGGAGATTTTTTTAATAAAGAAATATTTATTTGCTTTCTTTTTTCGTCCTTTGATGTTCATTCATCCTTTAGAAAACATAAATTAAGGTTTTATTACTTAAAATATACTATTCAAAGGTCTGGAGTAGAAGAGAGTCTGAACAATTTTTCAGAGAACATAGTTTATTTAAATTAGAAAAAAATCATTACAATGAGGTGGTTCTATGAACACAAAACCATTTTACTGCACAAGGTAGATAGAATAATCGACTCGTCCAGGAGAAAGGTGGTAACTGGTCAGGAAAGATCAAAGGTAGCTGGATTGTTCTGAAGATACTTGACTAAAGAGAAGGAATTTCACAACTAGAAAGATAAAATCATTTTAGTACAGAAAGCAGTATATCCTAATACAGGAGGTAAGAAACCACTTAGTGAATGATAATGCTTATTCATTAATTTTTGAAAATCTTTAGTAAGTGCATTCTATTAGACATTGGTGATGAATAATACAGACCAGCTTTTGTTCAATGAAATTTAAAGTGATTAAAGAGACAAGTAAAATTAAGCAATTGCCATGCTCACTTGCTAAATAGAGGTCATATAAAGATTTATTGTTTTTAAGGTTATACCACATTTTACTTATCCATTTATCAGTTCATGGATATTTGAGTTGTGTCTACTTTTTGGCTGTTCTAAATAATGCTATGGACATTTACGCACAAGCTTTTGAATAGACATACGTTTTTTTATTACTATTGGGTATATACCACAGAGAAGAATTACTGAGTAAAAAGTTTTACTTTTTAGTAAGATCATAATGGTCTAGTGTGAAGAATGGTCAGGGTGAACTATACTATAAGTGTTACGTGAACTTGGAACAAGAAAAAAAGCAATACCATTGGATGGACAGCAAAGCATTCAGTATTTTCGTCAGAGATGTATTCTATAAGACATAGCTTAACAAAAATAGAAGCAAAGATTAAAAAGCCACTGCCATGATCATTTCAGATATTGTTTTTGACTCTATTCCCTTTCCTCTCTTTCTAGGACATGAAATGTAATATGTTAGTCATTTTACCTGTGCCTCACAGGTCTCTTATACTTTTTATTCCTATTCTTTTTCTTTTCTTTACATTGTGTATTTTTATCGACATGCTTTGACTTTAGTAAATCCTTTGTGAATTCAACACATTGTTAAACCCATGTGACAAGTTTTTATATTCAGCTAGAATATTGTTCAGTCCTAAAATGTATCGATTTTTCTTGCAGATTATAAAATTCTCCATCTTTTTTCATTTGCATTTTTGCATCTTTTCCTGGTTTTGCATATATTTATTATAATTTTTCAAAAATATCTGTCAGGCTAGCCCATGGCATGGTGATTCTGGCAGTTGTGGCCTATGCAGCTGATGGTCTGGTTCAAGCCCTGGGTGGTTGGAGAAACATGCTGGGTGCATGTGTATGTGTGCCCCAAATCTCAGAAGGAAGGAGAAGCAGAGGAAGGGATTGTGGTATGACTTTTCCCCAGGGGGGTTGCTTCTTCATTTTCTATCTCTTTCTGACTCTCTTCAGCAAGCACACATACCTTCTGGCAAAGTTTAAAATAAAATAATCTGTCTTTTGTCTGTACTACCTGACTCAACTATGGGTCTTTCTGTTATATATTTTATTTTTTAGTCATCTGTTCCTACTTTTTAGAGTGTCAGCATTTTTTACTGGATAATGACACTGTGTTTGAAAAAATTCAGAAAATGGGCCAGCCAGTCAGTGGTGTGGTGGTTAAGGCAACTGGATCTCCTCGTCTGACTGCCATTTGAGTCTTGGACCTAGTGACTGAGAAACACACCAGATGCCTGTGCATGTGTGCCCAACATTCTGAAAGAAAATAAGAAAGAAAACAGATGTGGTATGGCCATGTTACAGGGAGAGTGCTTTCTCATTTTTTTCTCCCTCTGTCTCTGTCTCTCTCCTGTGATGGCACATGTTGTCCTTTAGCAACTTAAAATTTTTTATTTTTTTTAGAGAGAATTTTGCTCACCAGAGAGACAGAGACAGAGAACAGAACAATCACCCCTTGGGGGGGTGATTCTATTCTCCTCTCAGGATCTTTGGTATACATGTACATGTGCCCCATGTGAGTTTTAAGCCACTGGGTCTAGGACTCAAACCATGATTCACTATGTGGGAATCCAGTGATGTAACCATTGTGCCATTTGCTGTTCCGCCCCCCCAAAAAATACACACACACACACACACACACACACATATATAGTATGTATGTGTATATATATATGTGTGTGTGTCTGTGTGTGTGTGTGTGTATATATATATATATATATATTTTTTTTTTTTTTTTTCCTAAAGAGAGATAAACCTTTTTCTGACTATCTTATGGAATTAGTACCAGTTCATTAGCTTGATCCTGCCTGGTAATCTGCATTTAAGATGGGACTATTTTATATTTTCTCCTAAGGTGCAATACTTATTTCTAGAGAGGAATATTTACATTTAAGCTATATCTCTCATTCTAAGTTTATTGCTTTATTAGTTTTCAACAGCCCATACAGTTGCCACAGCTTCTCTACATTGATATTGCCTTAAAAGTGCCATCTTGCTATGTGTCTCTCTGTAGCTTCTGAAATCTCTCAGCATTTTATCCCCCCTAGCTCTTGGGTTCTACTGCCTATCTTAAAGTTGTGTCTTTCATATGTATAGCTCAGGAGTCTGAGAACTTGAGTGGATGTGTTAATATATAGATTTCAGGGCTCTTTTTCTGTAGTTACTTTCTCCACAGATTTGTGTGTCTCAAATTGCAAACATTTGATTTAAAAACTAAACTATAATCTCTCCTAGCTCAGTAAAGCTGCTGCTTTTTACTTTCACAACAGTCAACCCAATCATTTGAAAATACCCTTGAGGAAAAAGCCAAAGTGAATATGGATATTATATCATATGTCCTTCTGCCAAAAATTAGGAAGCCCTAAAGGTCTGTGCGCCTTGACTGTTTTCCAATGCCTTAACATTATGGTTTAATATATGTTAATTTAGTTATTTAGTTGTCTTCTGCTGGGGAATTAATTTATTAGCATGAGGCAGGGAGTAGAAGAGAAGGATACAATTTTCTTTTATCTGATTAAGCCTGTTATGCAGGCATTTTGAAGCTGGTTTAGGAGGTTGGATTTCACAAATATTTCCTGTTCCACCTCCAGTGGGCATAAATTATACTTCTAACCTTCCTCAGAGAATAAAGACTTTCTATTTTCCAACCCCCTGTCCCAGCCCCACTTTGTTTATATAAATATCCTTAAATTGTCATGTTCTCCATCCTCTTTTGATGAAGGATATTTAGGGGAGATAAAAGAAATCTTGTGGAGTTAAGGTGCTGGTTTTTATTCCTTACCACAGTTGCAAATGGCAGTCAACCAGTACCCACCGATTGCAAGTTTTAATAACTGTATCTCTAGAGTTTTTTTTGTTTGTATTTTTTTGTTTTTATTTTTTGTTTGTCTGTCTGTTTTTTCTTTATGTTGGAGACAAGAGGAGTAAGTCAGGGCAGTTTTCAGCAATGATCCCTATTCCCTTCCCCCACTTAGCCATGAATGAGATTCCTTAAAATCTTCCCTGATCCATCTATATCCAGGATTTTGGTGGGATTCCTGGAGAGAAAGTCTGCAAGAGGTTATCTATAACCTGTTTATCTGTGACCTCCAGAGCCTTCATACACTCACCCTGGCTCACACTTGTCCTTCAGCAATTCATTAAAATTTTCTTGTTTACTACTGATTTATGTGGCTTTATGGCTTCTGCCTCAAGTAGTCTAATGCTCACTTCTTTTTCCAGAGTTTTGTTGCTTGTTTGCATTGCAACCTCAATTTTCTGACAGTTGCATTTTTCACTTATAATTTTACTAGCTTTTTAGTTGTTGGTAGACTTTTCAACTTTCTACTTCTCTGAGCTGAAAACTAGAATCTAGAATGTATGCTTTTTTAAAATTCTCTCCTATAAAAAATGAAATAAAATTACTTCCTCAAATACATTTAAAAATACAGAAATATAAAGCATGATTTAAAATAATTTATTTTATATAAAGATAATAAATTATATTAACTTTTATACACATGATATTTGAAACTGTCTAAATTTTAATTTGTTTTTCTGCTTTATCATATTACCCAAAATAGAAACTGTAGTGTTTTGGTTACCCTTAATCTTATATTAATTAGAACATTCTATCCACCTTCTCTGACCTCAATATATTTTTGAAAATTGGGTCATTGCCTGAAGTTTAACATAATGCCCTGGTTATGAAAATGTACAATGCTAAAGATCAAAAATACCTTAGAGATAATAAGTTCTCAACCAGGGCATAAATTACTTGCAAAATTGTGTCTGTAGAAAACTCTAAAATATTCTGGGACCAGCAGTTAGCATAATGGCTATGTCACTGGACTTCCATGTAGTTGACTGTGGTTCGAGTCCCAGTCCCGGTGGCTTAAACTCACATTGAGTGTGTGTGTGTGTGCGTGCCCAAGATCCCAAGAGGAGAATGGAGGAGAAGGGATTGTGGTATGCCCATCCCCCCTGGGGGGTGATTTCTTGCTTTCTATCTCTTTGTCTCTCTCTGTCTTTCTGGTGAGTGCACGCTCCCTACAGCAAAAACCTCTCCAAAAAATGAAAGAAAAATATTCTGAGCAATGGGTTAATGTATTTTGTCAAATTCACTAGTCTGACTCTAGCATTGTTAAATACCACTGATGAGATGCTCTGATACAAAGATTCTTCTTACATTCCATATTCTTAGAAAAAGTTATCCTGCTGTACACAATCTTAATTCCAATTAATAGCCATTAGGATTTAGGTAATATATTCTTGTCAAATAAGCTGAAGAAAAATTTAAGAAAATAAGATTTTCTGTGCATGAGTCACTTGAATCACATCTTAATACTAAAATCCTCAGCACTTTTCAAAGAGAAAAAAAATCTGCCTTTATGCTCCATTTTCATGACTGTTGCTTTACTTTGCTTTATCAATTGGTTTCAAAACTAGGACACTAAATTATCACCATTTACAGTGTTTATACCTTCGTTTAAGTCAAGCTTAAATAATTGAGAGTATTTAGCACTTATTCACCTTTTAACTCTATCAGTTTAATGAATACCTGGATTATGGTGAAGCTGCAGAACTGTCCCAAATTCCTATTTTAACATTAACATTTAACAATATTAAAAATAACCAGGGTTAACCTGTGGCATGCTAGGTAAGGTGGCTAGATCCCCCACGACTAACTGCACAGTTTGAGTCTGGGACCCAGTGGCCTGAGAAACATGCCAGGTGCATGTGCATGTGCATGCATGCCTGAAAAATCACATGGAGGAATTAATGGAGGAGAAGGGGTTTCTGTGTGACCATTCCCTATGGGAATGCTTTCTCAATTGATCTCATTCTTCTCTTTCTCCGGTGAGCACAAGTGTCCTCTGGCAATTAAAAATAATAATAAATATTTGAAGTATTTAGTAGAAATATTGTTATTTTTATAAAAATGAGAAAATAGGAACTAAGCACATTAATAATAAAATGCATTGAAAATTATAAAAAGGTAAAAGTATTAAAAAGAAGGTCATAAAACATCAAAACTATTGAGTATGTACAATTTGGAAGAGCTTAATAATTATTAACTCTTAAGGGAGCCAGCAGTTAGCGTAATGGCTATGTCGCTGGACTCCCACGTAGTCGACTGCGGTTCGCGTCCCGGACCCGGTGACTTAAAACTCACGCCAGGCACGTGTGCGTGCATTCCCAAGATCCCGAGAGGAGAATGGAGGAGAAGGGATGGCGGCGTGACCATCCCCCCTGTGGGGGTGATTTCTCGCTTTCTGTCTCTATGTCTCTCTCTGTCTGGCGAGCTCACACGCCCTATAGTGAAAAACCTCTCCCCCGCAAAAAAAAAAAAGATTAACTCTTAGAATTGAATGGATCTGCCAAGATATAATATTATTGTACAGTAGAGAGAATAAGTTGGATTTAGGGAAAGAATGAACTGAGTTTATTTTCAATTTTGTCCTCAATGTGTTCATTCCTACACACCTATTCAATCAGTCTTTCTTAGTGAGTTATATAAGAGTTTTATCATTAGTTTCAAGCTCAGCACACAGCATATATTTGATGTGTAATCCATATGTGGTAAATAAATTGGATGAATGATATCACTGCATTACTGTTAGACTATCATTTATGCAATAGTGTGTCTTCTAAAACTATTTGTCTAGCAACTCTGTAGGATTACAACTAAAATATCTTCTATCTCATTTTCTCATTAACTTTTTTTAGGAAAAAGGTCACATAGTTAAATGTAAAATATATATGGTTGATTTTGGGGGGGGGGCAAAAGGTTTTTGGTATAGGGCGTGTGTGTTTGCCAGACAGACAGAGAGAGACAGAGAGATAGAAAATGAGAAATCACCACCCCCCATGGGGGATGGCCTCAATCCCTTCTCCTTTACTCTCCTCTCGCGATCTTGGGCACACACACACACACACACACACACACACACGCCCAGCATGAGTTTAAGCCACCGGGTCTGGGACTCAAACCACGGTCGACTACATGGGAGTTCAGCAACATAGCCATTATCCTAACTGCTGGTCCCATATATGGTTGATTTTTAACATACTCAATTTTTTTTTTCCTCTTAGAACAGGTACCATATTGTATATATCTTTGCATTTCCTAAAGACATTTGTCTCAGAGCTGGGAGATGGACTGGGGTGAGGTAGAAGGTTGTATCCTAGTCCTATGAACTCTAATATAGGAATCAATGGTTGGAGAATAATCCAATAAGGTAGTTCATCTTTACTTTCACTTTTTTCAAAATTATAATTTTAGATTGTTTTCAGAACTGTTTTAGTCTTTCTTGGGACCTGCCCAAGAGTGAAGACACTCAGTACATGTTAAAAAGAAACTTACAGTATTTATCTTTCATGAGGGAAAATATCTATGAACTGTCCTCCTGATAAGGGATTGATAACCAGAATGCACAAGGAGCTTAAAATTTCCACTCACCCAAAAAATAGAAATATGTTTTTAGAATGTTTTTCCTTCTTTAATTTTTTTACAAGACTGTGAGAGAAGAAATTTATTTTGTTTAGTGATAGAAAAAACAAATTCAATTATCACCAAAAGGTAAATATCATTTCCATAATTTAGGGTATGACCAAAGTACACAGGCTATAAGAAATTATATTCAAATTCCTGATGATAGCAGCTTCCAAACGAAGTATTTAATAAACACCTTCAGTTGTAAGGAACAGTAAAATGAAAGATTTTGCTTCTGACTGATCAGGTGGTTCTGCAACTGCTTCGAATGCTTTGCCTCTAGTCAGAGCTGTCTGGTTCTCTCTCTGATAGCTTGCTGCTCGGCTATTTTCTCTGTCCTTTTCCTTCTTACCCATTGTTCGAAGGCCGTTTCCCGGCCTTCTGTTCCTTTAAGGAATAATAAGCATTCCTTTTGCCTTCATAGCTCTTCTGTCTTCCTTTCTTTCATCTTCTCTTCATTCTTTTTTTTAAAGCCATAATTGAAAAGCTTGTTGTGGATCTCTGTGTTCCTGCTGATTAGAAAAACAAGCTTCGCTCTCCTGTTCATGTCTTCAATTTGCTTTGCTCGCTGAATTCTCCTCACTTCTAGAACCTGCTCTCTTTTCTTTTGCAACCAGGCTTTAAATACCATATCATTCTCTTTTTTCTTTTCTTCTTCTGCTATTTTCTGTTGTTCTTCCTCTCTTTTTAGCTTTTCTCTCTTTCGTTATAGCTATTTCTGTGGTTCTTTCTGCCTAGGCGAAAGACAGTATATTTGCAGACTGTGTCCTGTGACTAGATCTCCCATTCCCTTTCCTTCCATCTGAGTTGGCTGCAGAGCTTGGATGAGCCTTGGGGTTGGGTGGTGGCTGAGGGACACAGCTAGTGGCTCTTCTGTGGAGGAATGGGTGATAGCATGAATCTTTGCTGAAGGCTTTTATTTCTTGACACCACTGTAAGATCTGGATGACAACTGCTGAGGTTCATTTTCTGTAATATTAGCATTATTAATGGGGGGTAAAACCCTCTGGCTCTCAATGTCTTGTAAATTCAGAAGTTCAAACTTTCCATCTCTTTCTACCAGTATCTTCCTATCTTTGTTTTCTTCAGAGTTTCCATCTGGAAGTGACAGGAGCACATTTTCTTGTCCAAATTCATTGGAAATACATAACTGTGACAATTTTCCAGACATATTACTTTCATTTTTAAAATTATTTTTGTAAGTATCATTGTCTTCTAGTTGAGGAACTTCCAGATCAACTAATTTGTCCTTGAACTTAAGTTTCCGCTCCCTTTTATCATTAACAGGTTCTTGATTCTGTAGGAGCTTATTAGCTTGTATGATTTTCTCCATAATATATCTCCTTACTTCCTCATCCTCCTCCTCTTCTAAGTCATTCTGGCTTTCTAGTTTGGATTCCTAGAAAGAATTTTCCATATATGAGTCTGATATGGGATCCAAAGATTGAATACTTGGTACAGAAATGAAATAATTTCATCCTGGTGATACCTCATCCTTCAAAGATGTGTCAGGATCAGAAAGCTGTTTGCTGTCTTCTATTTCTCTTTTAATTCTTAACATTTTCTTCCTTTTCATAAGTCATCTCTGTTGTGCTGGCATCACTGTTTTCTTTTTCACTCCAAGTCCTTTTCAAAGTCATCTTCATATTCTCCACTTTCTTTTGAATCGGTATCTTTATTTTCATTCATATTCTGCTTGATGAAGAATAATATTTTTTCACAGTGCCTTGGGATAATCAGCTCTCTTCTCAGACCAGGGATCTTGAAATTTATTATTTTAAAACGTTTAAGTTATACAGCTATTAGAATATTTCTTTGGAACTTCTCAATGCTTTCCCTGAATTTTATAATATATATAGTTCTGAACCCATAAACAAATAGTTGCCTGAAAAGTTTAATAGATCTACCTTATTATTTACAAAGAATCCCACCCACGTAAAACCTCAAATTTATGCCAGACACAGTATAATAATTAAAAATATAATGATTACAAATTAAATATAATAAGTGTTACAAACCATATTATTATTCCATAGTTTAAAGGGAAGAAGAAAAGGCTTAGTTCAAGTAACTTTGAGAAGTAAATTAAGTTGCAGTAAATCTGGAGTGTCATCCTTTTCCTGTAATTTCAAAACAATCATGACTGATACCAAAGACAATGCAAGACATAAATCATTCTGTTACCAAGTGTTTTAAGCCTTTTACAAATGCATCATTGGATATCCCACCCTTCAGTTCTTCCAACTCTTCCAACTCAAATCTGCCATGTGGCGTACAGTCCATGGTGGAACAAAGGAACATCTTCCAGGAACAAAATCACCTAACACTCACTTCCCCATTTGTTACTGAGTTCCACACACTTACATTTCAACAGTTATCATAGTAAAAATCTATGTAAGTGGCTTAGACCAGATCACGCTCCTAACAGGAAACTACAGTAAAGGAAACAAATTCCTCTCTCCCGGGTGTCTGGGAAATCCTGCAGGCAGGGGACTGCAGAGCTTGTCTGAGCCACAGAAGAGCCATAGGTGCGTGCAATTTTGAAAGCTTTCTTCTAGGTTCTGGGCTATTCAAAAATCGTTTAATTCATCTATTCCAGTATCAACTCATAGGCTTTGACACAAAAGCTTGCTTGAGAGGATGTCAAAGAGAAATCCCTATAATGTGCACTTAGGCAAAAACTAATCCATAGCAAGAGACCATCTGGCCCATTCTTCTGATGCATGCTGTGGAAGACGGGGTGGCTAGGATCACAGAGATGGCCCGGGAGTCTGACTCCTCTCTGAGTTCTCATCGGGTGGCAAGGGAGACCCCACAACTGCTCCCAACACAGCCGAGAGCTAGCTGCCATGGTAACGGCAACTTTCCTTCTTTAATTTTAATTGTCAGAGGACATGTACACTTGCCAGAGAAAGAACCTCCTATTGGGTCGTAGTGTGATTTCTTTTCCTCTATTTCTTCATTCCATTACGATTTGGGATATGCATACCTATGTACCCAGCAGGCTTTTCAGGCCACCAGGGCTGCAGTATGAACCACAGTCTGCCATGTGGGATCAGCTCCCTGTGCACAGCATTTAATTGCTGTATCGCAAAGCCAGTTCAAGAATTTTTACTTTATAATATTCACTTTAATTTAAAAATACTTAAAAGTTTGTTTGTTTTTGTTTTTTGATTTTTTATTTATTTATTTTATTTTTTTGAGAGGTTTTTACTATAGGGCGCGTGTGCTCACCAGAAAGAGAGAGAGAGACAGAGAGACAGAAAGCGAGAAATCACCCCCTGGGGGTATAGTCACACCACAAAACCTTCTCCTCCATTCTCCTCTCAGGATCTTGGGCACGCATGCACATGCCCCTGGCATGAGTATAAGCCACCAGGTCTGGGACTCAAACCATGGTTGACTACCTGAGAGTCTAGCGACATAGCCATTATGCCAACTGCTGGTCCCAAAAGTTTGTTTGTTTTTAAAAGAGATTATTATTATAGGGTAGGTGCGCTTACCAGAGACACAGAGAGAGACAGAGAGACAGAAAGAGAGAAATCACACCCTAGGGATGATGGCCACGATTCCTTCTCCATTCTTCTCTCAGGATTTTTGGGCACTGAAACACGTTTACCTAGTGTGAGTTTTAAACTGCTGGGTCTGGGACTCGAACCATGGTCAACTATCTGAGAGTCCAGCAACTATTAGGCCGTCTGCTGTCCCAAAAGTGTTTTTTTTTTTTAATTTTTTAAAAAATAAAGGCCAACTATAATATAAAAATTTCAAGATAGCATATATTCTACAATTAAAATTCACTTTTAAAATTAGAAATGACTGTTGATTACATGACTATCGTGTGCTCTTTCTCTAAAATAAATACGCTGAGAATTTTTCAATTCATGAAGTCCAAGTATGCTTGTTTTTATAACTTTTTTCCAGTGTCCTGAAAACTGTATCATATTTATGTATTTAAGCATTGGGTTGTAGTTTTTTATTTGCTCTTTTTGTTTCTTTTTAATCAAAGATGACAGTGTATCTACTTAAGCACTCTTCAAAAAAAAAAACTATAAACTGACAACTCTTCAAGAAAAAAATGAACTTAGCTATATCTTAATGATTTAAAGTGTTCACAGCTATTCAACTAATCAAAAATTGCCAGTTTTGAACTTTCATTTCTACAGTAGATAATCTTACAACAAAAGGGATAATTATCTGCATTATGACAGTTTTCACAAAGTAAATTATTCAAATAAATGCATTATATGGGAAAAAACTTCAAATAAATTATAATATCCTTGAAGGTATTTTTTTTTTTAAATCTCGGTCCACTGGCTCAGAATGGGTTATTAAAAAATCATTATTTGGCATTTAAATGTGAGTATAATAACCCATGTTAATAAATATCAAAGGTGAGATAAATCAGATAGTCAGGGAAAGGTTAAATGCCTTTGAAGCACAAAATACATTTATCAAAATAATGCTGCAAATTTTCTCCCATTTCTCCTCTGTGAAGCTATACTATCCAATCAAAATGAATTCCTTACAAACTGGCATTCAAGATCGTGGTTTTTCTAAGTTTCTTAAACTTCACTGTGTAATGTTGGGTCGGAGGAAATTGGTACATTTTTATTAATAGGAAATTTCTTTATGCGCATGCATGCACACACAGATACTATCCAATAATAGTTTACCAATGTGTTCCAGGGATTGTGTAAGGCACTTGACACCCATCTACTCATTTAAAGCACAGTTGTAACCTATAAGTCAGGGATAAGAAGACTTCAAAAAGTTTGTAGAAAAATAAAGTTAAAGTACAAATTTATCTTGGTGTATAAAATTTGAAATCTGTGCACACTTTTCTATAGTACACATTTGTTGCTAAGTTTCTGAAGACTGTTTGTCTTTTATTCTTATATTCTCTCTCTCTCTCTTTTTTCTTTAATTTGCCAGCAGGAGTGTGCACTTGCTAGAGAGAGACAGAGAGGGAGAGAAAGAAAGAGAAAACATCGCCCTTGGGTCACACTGCAATCGCTTCTCCATTGCTCCCTTCTTTTCAGGACTTTGGACACACATGCTGGGTGTGTTATTCAAGTCACTGAGTCCAGGACTCAACTTTAACATTGGCCTTGTAGGATCCAGCTGCCATAACCAACACACTACTGGCTAGTGTCCCCATTTTTTTTCTTTTTGAGAGAGTTTTTGCTATAGGGTGTACTTGTTCTATGGAGAAACAGAAAGCGAGAAATTACCCCCAGGGGGTGGTCACTCTGCAATCCCTTCTTTTCCGTTCTCCTCTTGAGATCTTGGCACATATGCATACATGTTCAATGTGAGTTTTTTTGAGAGGATTTTGCTATAAGGCACATGCACTCACTAGAAAGACAGAGAGAGACAGAGACAGAAAACGAGAAATCACCCACCAATGGGGATGGCCATGCCGCAATCCCTTCTCCTCCTTTCTCCTCTTGGGATCTTGGGCACGCATGCACACGTGCCTGGCATGAGTTTAAACCATCGGGTCCGGGGCTCAAACTGCGGTCGACTAGATGGGAGTCCAGCAACATAGCCATTACACTAACTGCTGGTCCCCAGAAAAAAGTTTTAAAGTATTTTTTTTATTTGTGTGAATCCATGATTTTGTAATTGGTTTTATAATAAAAGGTATGATACTCCTCTCTCTAGACTATCTTCTATTATATGCAATTTAAACGGCATTGCAGTAGCTAAAACAACCATGATAATAATAATTTTGTAACACTATAGTTTATTAGATGAAGTGACTAGTGGGTAGAATGGTGGTTAAGGTGCTAGATTCCCATGTGGTCAACCACAGTTTAAGTCCTGGACCTTGCAGCTTGAGAATCACACCAGCATGTGTGCATGCATGCCCAAAATCCCAAGTAGAAATTGAAAGAGAAGGGATTACAGCATGGCCAACCCCACTGAAGGGTAATTTCTCACTTTTCCTTTTTCTCTGGTGAGCACATGTACCCTATGGAGAAAAAACTAGGAAATTTAAGAAAATAAAAATAAAAACATAACTATACCAGATGATGATGATATTCAATAAATCTCTTTGCCCTTACCACTTTTGCATACTCAGCTCCAAAATCTCACACTAGGACTTCTATTTCCTTGCTCAAATGCTTTCTCTAGCATCTGAAACATATTTTGTCTTTCTCTGCTCTGGGCCAGAAGTGTTGGGAAATTAAGCTACCCGAGAGCATCCCTCCCTCTATGTTTGATGCAGTTGGCATAAACCTTAATGTTCTAAAATAGATCCACAAGTGGGGTAGTTCTGAAATGTATGTTTAACACTAGCACCTGGGTTTTCTTGGGCTCCATAAAAATAATTAGCTCAATTATAAACTATTAAATTTTTATAGAGAAATTTTTGCTATAAGGTGCGTGTGCTTGCCAAAGAGACAGAGAACAGAAAATGAGACAGCACCCCGCTGAGGGGGAATGGGCATGCTGTAATCCTTTCTCCTCTAGTTTCTTCTCAGGATTTGGGGCATACGTACACATGCAGCCAACGTGAGTTTGAAGCTGCTGGGTCCAGGACTCAAACAGTGGTCTACCATGTGGGAGTCCAGCAATGTATCCATTATCCCATCTGCTGGCCCCAATAATAAACTTTTAATGTTCTCTTACTTTCCCTTGGACTAACCTTCACTCAGCCTTTTTCCTTGACCTCCCAAACTAATTGCTACTCTCAAGCCCTTCTCTTAGAGCCCATCTCTGAAAGAAACCTATATCGTCAGCTTTAGGTTAGCCTGGAAAACTTTAAGACCATTAGTTTAATTTTGGATTGTTTGAGTTACATGAACATGTTATTTCATCTTTTTTATGATAGCGTGAGCAAATAGAGACTTTAGGTACTGTGAGGCATATTGAATGTATTGAATACCTCACTTCAGAACCTAAGTCTTACATTGTAAGAATGGTAGTTTTTATGAAAGATTGTTAAAATAGTTTTCTTTCTTCTAAGAATTATAGAAATAGTAACTATCTCTAATTAGAAATGACATCTTATTTATATTCCGGTTTCAAGGCTCTTTTTACGTGTAGAAATGTAATAATGTGCTTATGTTTGTCTACATGTGTTTAAGAATGTTTCATTTAATTCTTTGGTTTATTAATTTTTGATCAAAGGGATCTTTGTATTTTACTACAAATGGCATAAATAACTCATAATCTCTTTAATAATCAGAGAAAGTCATCACATCAATAATTTTCACTTCTGAATTTAATGCAATACCAATACACGAAGCAGGAACTGAGATTGCTTAGAAAATTTAATATAAACAATTCAGTTACTCTTTATTATGCAGTTGTTCAGGTACTCAAAGCTTTTCCAGGTAGTGAAATGTATTCTAATTCCTTAAAATGCATTCACTTCTGTGACAAGATGAAGATTATGATAAGCACTCAACAGATATATAATACATGCATATACATACATATTATTTTCTTCTTTTTTTAAACATGTATTTTTCTTAAACTTTATTTTTAGTAACAATTTCAGATTTACTGAGAAGTTACTCAGGAACTTTAGAGAGTTCTTGGGTATTCTCACCATCTTCACACAGTTCCTTCTATCATTAACATCTCTAGTTAGTGTGGTATGCTATTGTAATTGTTAATCAATGCAGATACAAAATTAACCAAAATCCATAGTTTACTGTTTGTTATTTGTTTTGGACAGTTTTACCAATTTTGATAAACAAATGCTGTCATATATCTATGTATAGAACAGTTTTTTCTGTCTTCACAATTCCCTGTGCTCCATGACTGCATTCAGTTTTTTAAAAAAGAAAATTCTCATTTAACTTTTATTTACCCAAGAAATTTTAATGGAACAATCATAAGTGATAGGAGTAGATCATGTGAACTAACCATAAGGGAGCAAATATTTATCATTACAGATTTCTATATTGAGTTAACCTAGGATTTTTCCAAAAGGACAGAGGATAAAGCTATATGTCATTTTGCTGCATTTCATGGGCATAATGTTGATGAAATACTAAAAGCAAGTTATTTCCTTCCTGAAAAAGACATTTAATTACCGACTGTAGAACTTATTGAAATAATTAAAAGTGCAGCCTCAAAAAAGATGGAAAAATCCTTAATGAAGTTACTCCTAGACGAAGCATTAGATATTAAGTTTATAAAATGAGAATCTATGGATGCATGCTCAAAAACATGCTACTCAGACAAGGTTAGCAGGTGATTTTGATTTTGATTTTTAGCCATGGTAGACAGCACATACATGTATACCAAAGAAAGAGGAAAAAAACATTTTCAGCAGGAAATCATAATTCAGTGATTTTCCCCTCACCCCCAGCCATCCAGCTTGTCGGGATCCTTGACACGTGTATACATGCCTGGCACATTTCCAGGCTGACTCAGAGATCCAAACCCATCAGCTAATGTGGCTTCCAGGACTAGACAGTTCAATTTGTCACTTACTACACCACCAGGATGGGACTAGCAGATTTTTATTTTTTTTTCACTATCAGTGCCCCAAAATGAATGTAATAAACATTTCTAAACATTTCCCTAGTGGTCTTCATTGCTTAACAATTTTGGGAGAAAGTATCATTTCACAGGATATACTTTGAAAATTCTGCATTAGGGAATTATTAGCTCTGCTGTGCATTCTGTGAACTCTGCTCTTTTATACACAATATCACAACACAAAGACTGCCATAGGATATAGAGCTACTCTGTGACAGGCTAGATGGATTATATTCATAATCTATCACATTCTTGTAAAGCCCTACAAGATAAATACTGTCATTTCTATTTTATAGGCCTGAATATTGAGACTTAAGAAAATGTTTTAGTATATCTGTGAATAGACACATAAAAAGTATGTCTCTTTTTTTTAATTCTGGTAAAATTAATGTAACATAAATTCTTATTTTAGCTATCTTTAAGTGTACAATTCAGTGTCATTAAGTACATCCACAATGATGTACACATATCACCGGTATTTCCAGAATTATTGTCTCATCCCAAACAAAAACTCTGTACTCATTACACAAGAACTCCCCATCCCTCCTTACTCCAATTCTGCTGTCTTTTGTTCTACATTCTGTTTCTATGAATTTGTAGATTCTAGGTAACTAATGTAAATTGGAATCATGTAATACTTGTCCTTCTGTTTCTGGTTTGTTTCACTTAGCATAAAGTTGTTTTGTATTTAAAGTTTCTTTCTTTCTTCCATATGTGAGAGAGACAGAGAAACAGGAAGGATACAAGAGATACAGCATCACCTAGCAATGTCTTAGTGCAGTGATCCACCCCTAGGCTCACCAGCCCTGGGTCATGGGTATATGCCAGCATGTTTACGGAGGTCTCTGGACTCGAGAGCCTTTCTGGTTGAATGAGCCTGTAGAACTCTGTGTGCTGCTGTGCCACATCTGTCTCCCTACCATAAAGTTTTAAGACTAATATAGGGCATGGATCTGAAATTTATTTCCTTAATGGATACATATTACATTGTATATATGCATACATGCATACTTTCTTTTTTTTAATTTTAGTTTTCACCATAGCATGCACGCACTTGCCAGAGAAGAGAAAAATAGAAAGGGGAAGTGAGACATCACCCTCTGGAGGGATGACCTCGCCACAATCCCTTCTCCTTTCTCCTCTCTGGATTCTGGGCACCAACACACACGCACCTGGCATGATTTTCAAGCCACAGGGTCCAAGTCTCAAACTGCATTAGGCCATGTGGAGATCCGACCACCTTAATCATCATGTCACCTGCTGGACCCAGAATGTATACTTTTTAAAGACATTTTAATTACTTTTGCTTATTAAATAATGGTGTTGGAGCAGTATATCTATATGACTTCCAAAATATACAGCACATGTTCTAACTTAGATGAATATTTATAGCCTAATGTAAATTTCATTTTTCTCTAAATATTTTTGTAATATTTTATAAGGTATTACGTAACAATCATGATATCTTCACATTTCTTCCTGTTGGATTTTCATGACTTTTACATTCAAAAGTAAAATTCATTGAGAGCAGTACAAAAGATCATTCGAAAAACAAACCATAAAATCTGTAAGGAAGTGCAGTGTATCTGTCTTTGAACCATAGTACCTCTGTTCATATTTTTCTGTAATTAGAGTACAGTGATCAAAATCAGGAAATTTTAAATTGATACCTCATTCTTGTCTAATCCATAGTCAATGATCAAATATTTACTGACTTACCCAATAATGTCTGTAACAGGTATTTTCTCAATCTACAGTAAAATCTAGGATTCCACATTGCCGTTTAGATACTGTATTGTCTTAATGTTTTTGCAGTCCATCTTTGTCTCCATGACCTTTAAATTTTGAAGAACACAAACCAGTTATTTTATCAAGTGTCTTCCCAATTACGTTGGTCTCATTTTTCCTCATTAGATTCAGAATGTGTACTATTGGCAGGAATATTACACCTTTAACATGCTTAAATTCTGTGGTCTGTCATTATCATTACTGCCTTACTTATGTACTCAAGTTCTTTGATCCCTTTCTCTTTAGCTTGATGGCTCTAGAAAAATGCCCAATCTGATTAAAACCACCTTCCTTCCTACCCCATGCTATTACTTCTGCAACTGAATGTGGTTTGGAACAAAAAGAATATCACAGACTATGCTAACTGGTTTTCTTTCATTTCATGCTTCACTATATATTATTGTTGTATTATATAGTATGCAGAGCTCATAAATGAAGGCAAAACAAATGTGATTTTCTAGACCTACACTGACCACTAGCTGCACATAGGTATTGACAACTTGCAATGTGTCTGCAGGGATTGAGAAACTGAATTTTTATATTTTCCTAAACCTTAACTATTAAATTAATATTTAAAATTTAATCCTCAGTTTAGTTTTTGGAAAACCTGGAATGACTCAAGTATGTAAATTTAATACTTTTCAAGTTCAGCCTTTATTAAATCTAAATACAAACCAAGTAGTTATGGAAATTTAGCATTTGAATTAAAGTATACCATAATTATAAAATATACAGTGCATTTGGAAGACAGTGCAAAAAAGAAAAATAATGTTAAATAGTCCATTGACATTTCTATTTGGTTGTCAATAATATTTTCTCTGTTTTTCTATGCAAAAATTCATCATGATTTTTTGACAACCCTGTAAATTTAAAATTCTGCATGCGGCTCACATTGAAGTTATATATATATATATATATATATATATATATATATATATATATATATATAATTATTTATACATTCAGTCACTATACATCATTTACATTGTAAAGAGACTTTACCCAGCATGATACACACCTCAGTCGAGCCCAGTTGAGAATACTATACACATCCTCACCAACAGATAATAAACCATATCCGTGTCCCGAAATGTCTTACCTGTCTATTTTTTCTACAAATTTTCTTTCCTATGCTCTTCCCCTCCCATATACCCATATACTCCTTTCACTTTGTCTCTATTGCCCATAACAATTTGTAATGTTTTTATGTCTCCAGTCTTTCAGTCCTAGGTAAGGGAAGAAGAGACAAATTAGCAAGAAAGAGCCACAACCAGGGGGAGAAAACTGTTTTTTTTTTTTTGTTTGTTTGTTTTTTTTTTTTTTTTTAAAGAGAAAAATAGTTAGAAGGGGCAGAGAAGAATAAGAGGGAAAGAGACACTTGCCTTCCTGACTAGCACTGGGGTCTGGAAGGTGGAGACCCTGGCTGGGGAGGGCTTCACAGCCATGAAGCTGAACCCAGAGGGCCAACAGAGGCAGAAATGGTGATGTCTGGACCCTCACACTGATTTTCTGTTGTACAGAATTAGGTGCTAGATCCTGTAAACATATTCTTAGTTCATGAAGGCTCCATCCTCATGACCTAATTATGTCCTTCAGGCTCCAGTTCGTAATACCATTGTATTGAGGGTTAAGATTTCTACAGAAGACCCAGTTACCACCACTGCTACTCCGCTGGATTACTGCAGTGGTGTTTTAACTGATCTCCATTCATTGTTCCAAAGTATTGCTTCCACCACCACCACTAACAACACATACACACACATAGTCCATTTTCCCCATGGAAGCTAGAGTAATCCTTTTAAAATGCAATATAAATCATCTTATTCTATGCTCTTCAGAATAAAAGTCAAAGTGCTTATAATGTCCGGCAAGATCATACAAGTCTTGGCTACCTAGAAATTGTCCCGAATTCATATCCTGTCACTCTTTCCCCAGCATTACTCATAACTTCTAAGTCTTGGTCCTTACCTGCTCCTCTGTCTGGGTTGTTCTTTTCACAGACACCTGCTTTTCTCACCTTCTAGTTTCTATCAAATGTCCAGCTTATCAGAGGAGCCTTTCTTTAACAACCGGTTAATAACTTTTCCTCAGGGTGGTCCTGTAGCACAACAGGTAAGGGAGCTGGCTCTCACATAGTCTACCAGTTTGAATCCTGGCCCTGCAGGCTTGAAAAATATCCCAGGCATGTGTGCCTGTGTGCCCCAAGTCCTAAGAAGATGGATAAATGGAAAACAAGGGATTTTGGTGTAATTGCATCCTATTGAGAGAAGAGAGACCTGCCTCTTTTCTCTTTCTCTTTGCCTTCCTGTCTCTTTGTGGTGAATACACATCCTTGAGCAATAAAAATAATACATCTCCCATGTAGTCGACCGTGGTTCGAGTCCCAGACCCGGTGGCTTAAACTCACACATGGCGCGTGTGTGTGCATGCCCAAGATCCTGAGGGGAGAATGGAGGAGAAGGGATTGCAGCATGGCCACCCCCCTGGGGGGTGATTTCTCGCTTTCTGTCTCTCTGTCTCTCTTTCTGGCAAGCGCACGTGCCCTATACCAAAAATCTCTCCAATAATAATAATAATAATAATAATAATAATAATATGTCTTTTCTTTATTTTGTTATTTTCTATACCCTGCTATATTTAATCAATATATGACATCCTGTGACTTACTTCATGTTTTATTTTAAATTGCTCGCCTGTCTCACTAGTACACAAGGTCTTTGAGAGTACAAATTTCTGTCTTCTGTATTTACTGCTGTACCAACACCTATAACTTGGCACAAAGTATGAATGCAATAAATATTTTGAATCAATAATAAAAAAAAACCTGGGGGAAGGTCAAGAATCATGGTAAAAATGTTCAAGGTATGGCAGGACACTAAACTAAAAAAAAAAAAAAGTCAGCATTTTATCAAGTTGTGAGATTAGAAACATAATTATAGTGTTTTTATCATTTACTAATATCAATACATGTTCACTTTTATAAGCTCCTTTAGGCTTATATTCTCTGTATTAAATTTCTCTAACAGTTAGATTTTGACAATACATTTCAGGTGAAAGAATGAAGGATCAGAAAGTGAACAAATCACTTTAACTTTAATGCAAACAGATAAAATTGACAAAAAGTTAAGAATGTTTTTATAGCTTTGTTTAGTACATTAAACACCAATGAAGAGATACAAACATTTTCTAAATTTAAAGATAATTTAATTTTTTAGAATTATTTTATTTAACTTTTTATTTTTTTAATTTATTTTAATTTGATCAGAGAGGGGAAGAATGAGAGGGAGAGAGAGAGAGAAAGTGAGTAACCAAGTTGCCAGGTCTGGGACTTGAACTGTAGTTGGCCATATGGGATTTCAGTACCCTTAACAACCATGCCATCTGTTGGCCCATATTTAAAATATTTTAAAACTTCTATGTTTGCAAAGATTTTTTTCTAAATCTGTAGTTACATCTATGAGTAGATGTAACAAATACTCTTAAGTTATATAAAATCAGCTAAAATGTATGACTAGTTTAAAGAAAAGAATAATTTAAGAAGCACGTTGAGATGATCATGATAAAAATGTTGACTTATAAAAGGAAGCGAAGGAGCCAGAAAGTGGAGTGGTGGTTTGTGCAGTGAATTCCTATAAGGCCAACCATAATTTGATTCCTGTACCTGTTGGCTTGAAAGGCATGCTGGGTGGATGTATATTCATTCCCAAACCCCAAGAGGAGAAAGGATTGCAGCATGGACATTCCCTTTGGGGGTGATTTCTCGCTTCACTTTTCTGTCTCTCTCTGGTGAGTGCATATGTCTTATGGCAAAAAAAAAAAAAAAAAAAAAAAAAAAAAAAAAAACCAACCAACCCAGTTAATATAAAATTAATATCATGACTTAATGTTAACATTGTGTTAATGTATTTGCAAACTTGTAGATACACATGTGCTTAAAATACATGTACAGCTTAATACTTTCATACTAAACATGCTCATATAATTACAGCTTAGATCAAAAATAATAAAGTTATCAATATTTTGTCATATAACATTATAAGTTAGTTTTTCCTACTTTTGTATTTCAAAGGAAAAAAAAAACAGAAATCAAGTACTGTATAATTTTTGAGTCTGTGCTCTTTTACTCAACATTTTATTTTTGAAATTAAACATAACCTTGCGATGTAATATTATATCCTTTAAATATACCACAATCTATTTAACATTCAACCACTGACAGATACTAGTACAGTTGCCAACTTGAAGTTCTTGCAAATTGGGATGCTATAAAGATTCTAGTATGTGTATCTGTGAAATATACATATTTCTGGTAGGCATTTACCAGGGTTGTATTTTTTTTTTAGAGTTTTTTTTTTTTTTTTTTTTTTTTTTTTTTTGCTATAGGGCACGTGAGCTTGCCAGGAAGACAGAGAGAGACAGAGAGACCGAAAGTGAGAAATCACCCCGCAGGGGGGATGGTCACACCACAATACCTAGGGTTGTATTTTTGGTAAGACAAATTTTATAAATTCTCTTGATTTATAGCATAATAGATTTAATGTAAAAGGTGGTAGCATAGTAGAATTTATTTAAAAATTAATATGAAGTGGGGACCAGCAGGTGGCATAGTGGTTAAAACACTGGGCATTCCCACATGGCCAATTATGGTTTGAGTCCTAGACCTGGTGCCTTGCTTTCTCACTTTGCCTCTATCCCTCTCTCTCTCTCTGTGTCTTTCTCTGGCCAAATTAAATAAATGCATAAATAAAATTAAATAAGTAATTCTTTTAAAAAATTAATGTGAATCATTTAGAAGAGTGTCTGACAAATATGTATGTATTTATTTATTTTCGTTTAATTTGCTAGAGGTTATGTACACTCAACAGAGGGAGAGGGAGAAATCACCCCCCCCAGTGGGGTGTGGTCACTCCACAATCTTTTCTCTTCCATTGCTCCATCCTGTAGAGATTCGGGGCATGCACACACATGTACCCAGTGTGTTTTAGTGATGTGGCTGGCCATATGGGATCTGACTCACTTAACCATGGGGCCATAGGGCTGGCACTGACCAATGTGTCATAATTATTAGCTGCCATTATTATCACAGTTATGCTACATTAGCAGAGTAAGTGTCACTTAGCAATAAAACTAAGACATTAAATACTTGAACTCTAGGCATGGATAGGCTCCTATCAGAATTTTTGTCGTATCACTTCCTGGGTGGTGTTTAGATTCATTACTTAAGAATCTTGGGGCCATTAGATGGTATGGTTATTGTTGAACTCCCACATGGCCGACCACAGTTTGAGTCCTGAACCTGGCAGCTTGAACTCACATGGAGCGCTTGTGCATGTATGTGTAAGATCCCAGGAGGAGAGTGGAGGAAAAGAGATTGTGGCATGGCCAATTGCCCTAGTGGGTCATTTCTCATTTTCCCTCTCACTGTCTCTATCTGTCTCACTCTTTCTCTCCCTCTCTCTGCTGAATGCACATGCTCTACGGCATAATCCTCTAAAAAAAAAATCTGAGCCTCATTTTCCTCATTATAAAATGTACAAACACATAAGGATCTGTGAGTATTTAAGAAGAAAGTACATTCAAAGACAGTACAATGCCAAGCATCTAAAGGACGGCCAGTAAATGATAGCAGTTATTAGTATACTATATAATTAATAGAACTTCCGGTGTTACCTTCACCTACACTAAGTGTCTGTGATGCACCACACAGATTTAACGCTAATGATCTTTGCTCTTTCCCTGGATTCAGAGACGTGTTGTCCAACAACAAGTCTCTTAGAAACTTCATGTTCTAATTCCCTTTTAACTTTGAACTTCGTTAGATGTAAGATGATAGCTCTTTCTCAATTTCTGTATCAGCTTATGACATCCAGGTAACAAAATGTTAATATAACATGACTAGATACAACAGGGATCTTATTTCTTTGGCTTTAAAATGTATGAGAGACAAGGTTGCTTATCATGCTAAAATTAATACTGAGCGTGTCTGAACGTGGAAGCTCAGAACACTCTGCATTACTGAGAAGTACATCCCAGGGCTTATAAACTAATTAAAATTCTGCCTAAACTTATATTTCGAATTACTATATTTAAAGTAAAATATTTTGAAATGAAGAGACATAATTCTTTGTTTAACTAAAGCTCGCTGTTGCATTTTCTCAAAGGAAAAATCCATAATGTGATGTCCTTTAAAACAAATCCCTTGAATTTTATTAAGGTAGAAAAAATTACTTATATATGAGACAGTAGTTTCTTTTTAAAAGAACTTTTTTCTCATGTAATAATAATAATAAAATGAGGTTCACATATTTCTTAAAGGAACTTATGTGTAAAAAAAATATACACATATATATATACATATGTATAGGCATGTGTGTGTATATGTGTGTGTGTGTTTGTGTGTATAACTCTTAGAGTGTATCTTATTTATACAGCTGCTAAATCTTTCCACCAGCTTTCTGTCTGTCAGGAATGCAGCTATGCCTGAATAAGATTGGCTTTTTAATTAAAGATTCTGTGTCTTTCAGCAAGTGCAAAATGAGCTCATAGTAATATATATAAAGACATCAGAGTTTTATTTCTAAAATCTGCTTCTGACAGTGTGTTATTTGTGCTAATCATGTCCATAGAGATTAAAATTCCAGACATTACAAATATTTAGGTACAGATATAGTATACCAATAGTGGTTTTTAAAACAAACAGAGTTTTAAAAAGTCATATTCTAACAAGCTGTTCAAGCACTAATTTCCAAATACCTGGCTATTTGATTTGAATTGACTTTACCCTATTAGAAGAGTTCACTTCAGAATGAAAGACTGCTTCCATGTTTTAGGACATATATATGTCATGAACTTTCCCTAGTAAATCCCATGAGAATGTATCTATTTTTAAAAGTGTGCCTATTAATTGTTGTTTTTCTGATGTCAATGAAAGACTCTATGTAACATATTTCCCTTTTACAATAATAATACCAAAAGATAACTGTATTTATTTAATAATGAAACATACCATTAAACAACAATTAATGCAAATGGGAGTCAAAAATATTATACTTCTCATTTTATAACAAATGATAAGACTGAGGATTAACAGATGACATAATGATTACACTGCTAGACTCCCACATGGCCAACTGCGGTTCGAGTCCCAGACCTAGTGCTTTGAAAATCATGCCTGGTGCATGTGCGTGCATGACCAAGATCCTGGGAGGACAATGGAGGAGAAGTAACTGGCAAGATCATCCTCCTTGCGGGGTGTGATTTCTCACTCCCTCTCACTGTTTCTCTCTCTCTCTGGATAACACCTGAATAACACGCATGTCCTAAGGCAAAAACTTCTTTAAAAAAAAAAAGGTAAGATTTGGGGCCAGCAGGTAGCATGGTAGTTAAGGGCACTGGACTCCCACATGGCCAAATACAATTCAAGTCCCAGACCTGGCAGCTTGCTTTCTCACTTTTCCTCTCTCTCTCTCTCTCTTTCTCTCTCTCTGTCCCTCTATGGTTAAAGTAAAATAAATGGATAAAGTTAAAATAAAATATTCTTTAAAAAAATGTTAAGATTTGCCACTAACTTTCACAAATAGATTTGTAAGATGAAGAAATATAAGAAAGATCCCTTTGGGTACTAGCAGATGTCATAATGGTTATGTTGCTGGACTCTCACATGGCCAGTGGTGGTTCAAGTCCTAGACCCAGTGGTTTCAAATTCATATAGGGTGTGTGTGCGTGCGTGCCCAAAATCCTGAGAGGAGACTGGAGGGGAAGGGATTGTAGTGTTGCAATTCCCCTAGGGGGGTGATTTTTCACTTTCTGTCTGTCTCTCTGGGAAGTGTACTTGCCCTATAGCAAACATCTCTATTGAAGAAAGAAAGAAAGAAAGAAAGAAAGAAAGAAAGAAAGAAAGAAAGAAAGAAAGAAAGAAAGAAAGATCTGCTGTGCCGTTCCTTATACTACATGGCTCTTTGCCTTGTGCCCCATTGTCAATTTACAGAATATTGGAGAAACAATCATATCTAAGGCCAAAGTTTCCTCGTTCTTTGGCTCAGAGCCTCTCTGAGTGAATGCTAGTTCATCACCTTTCTATCTGAATACATGAGTGTACCTCCCAAATACCTGATCATTCTATCCAACTTCCGTAAAAGCAAGTGCAGAACAGCCCTTCTCACCTTCCTTTCTTTCCTGTCTCTGGCCTTCCTTCCTCTTTTACCATTCCCTTTCTTCTTTCTTGCCTTTCTGCTTTCCTACTTATGTGCTTGCTTGCCTGCCTGCCTTTCTCCCTTTCTCATTTCTGTGATTCCCATAGGATTTAAGTCTATCTTGAAGAGGATGTAAATGCAATCTTGACATCCTTGTAGCACCTGTGAGAGTGTCCACTCTCAAACAGATAGCCTATTGGCGAGCTTAGGGATGTCAAGCTAGGTGCACACACTGTGATGGATAAAGACCCTTGCTAATTTACTCAACAAGTTTTTTGGATAGGTTGTTTTTTTAATAACGATTCTGTATCTCCCAGCAAGTGGAAAATGAGCTCTCAGCAATATATTTATACAAAGACAAAGAGTTTTATTTCTAAAATCTATGAGTGATGATATGCTATTTGTGCTAATCATGTCCACAGAGATTAAGAAACAGATATTACAATAGTCATAGACAGAGTATACCAACAGTGGTTTTTACAACACATGGAGAGTTTTACAAAGTCAAAGAGATCTTCCTGACAGCCAGAATAAAATAAGTGATAATTTTTCTTTTCTTGTGGCAGTCCCCTATTCTGTTCAGCAGAATTATTATCAGGAAAGGCTGTATTAAATTAAACCCCACCATGTCATTCTTGGGCCATACAGTTCTGTGACCATCCTCCTAAAAGATGCTAATGTCTAAACTTCTCTTTTAGGTGAGGTTATTTTCAGGAACTCAAAGTTGATTTACTTCTTTAAGGAAGATTTCTTTGTAACTCCAATGGAATCATACTTATTTCAAAGTAACTTCCTGGGTTTTTTTTTGTTTTTTTGTTTTTTTTTTTGTTTTTTTTTTTTTTTTATAGAGTAATAAAAATTCAAGCGGTTCGCGTCTCGGACCCGGTGGCTTACAACTCACGCCGGGCGCGTGTGCGTGCGTGCCCAAGATCCCGAGAGGAGAATGGAGGAGAAGGGATTGTGGTGTGGCCATCCCCCGTGGGGGGTGATTTCTCGCTTTCTATCTCTCTGTCTCTCTCTGTCTGTCTGGTGAGCACATGTGCCCTATAGCAAAAACCTCTCAAAAAATTTTTAAATTTTATGGGAACCAGCAGTTAGCGTAATGGCTATGTCGCTGGACTCCCACGTAGTCGACCGCGGTTTGCGTCCCAGACCCAGTGGCTTAAAACTCATGCCGGGCACGTGTGCGTGCGTGCCCAAGATCCCGAGAGGAGAATGGAGGAGAAGGGATTGCGACGTGGCCATCCCCCCTGGGGGGTGATTTCTCGCTTTCTGTCTCTCTGTCTCTGTCTGGCGAGTGCACGCGCCCTATAGCAAAAACCTCTCCAAAAAAAAAAAAAAAAATCAAGTCAAAATTTCACTGCAGGGAACCAGCAGTTAGCATAATGGCTATGTCGCTGGACTCCCACGTAGTCGACAGCGGTTCACGTCTCGGACCCGGTGGCTTACAACTCACGCCGGGCACGTGTGCGTGCGTGCCCAAGATCCCGAGAGGAGAATGGAGGAGAAGGGATTGCGGCGTGACCATCCCCCCTGGGGGGTGATTTCTCGCTTTCTGTCTCTATGTCTCTCTCTGTCTGTCTGGCGAACGCACGTGCCCTATAGCAAAAAACCTCTCTCAAAAAAAAAAAATTTCACTGCACACACAATCTCACCCTTATTTTCATTAGCCAAATACTCCTTTAATATAAACACTTGGCAGGCTAGCAGATGGTATGATGGTTAAGCATTGGATCCCACATAACTGATTCTGTGGTTCGAGTTCTGGACCCAGCAACCTGAAAAACATGCCAGGAGATGCATGCGTGTGCCCAGAAGCATGAGAGCATAATGGAGAAGGGATTGCAGGGAAGAGAGAAGGTAATTTGCCCACTCTCCTTCTCTCTCTGTCTCTCTCCAGTGAGCACATATGCTTTATGGGGAAAAAAATTGGCATGAATTTTTTGTTTAGACACACCACCAATAATTTGTGTATTATTCATACAAACATTTACTACATAGGTAAGTTGTGCTATTTACTAATGAGGGGTCTCAGAACCCCTACATATTTTGGCATTATACAATAGCATCTTTTTCTGCAACCTATTGAGTCAGAAAGATAGATAACATGCAAATATGTATACGAGCTTGGATTATATGTGCACATATGTGTGCATTATTGATAGACAGCATAGCGAAAAAGAGCAACACACACACAGAAAAAAAAATCCTAGTAGATGTTTGCACAAATTTTTCAAGTAGGAAAGATGAGGCAAGCCATCCAAATTTGGAGCAGTGTCATTTGAAATAACAAGTCTGATATTTCAATATAAATTTCTATTTTGAAAGCAAAAATATGTAGTGTTTTCATAATGCAAACATATTGAGTGTAAAACACCATGAAATCATCTTGACTATTGAGGACAAATCGAAAATAACACCTTGTAATGCTTGTGGAGGAAAAGTGTGTTGGTGTGTGTGTATGTTTTACTAAGACTGCAAGACTCTGAAAAACATTCTTTTTAATTTGGAGTTTTATTTGTTTTTATGCTGTCTCCCACCCCTCAACTTGCTCTTCATCTATCTGTGCTCTGCTCATCATTGGTAGTATATTTCCAGCTCCAGGGCTCTCCCCACATAGAAAATGAGTCAGAATCCCTAGGTCAGCAGGACTCCCCTTCATTCCCACAGAATAGCTAGGAAGAAAAGATGCCGAGGAAGAACTTGAACCTGAGCGTTCGTTTTCCAAACCAAGTCATCTCATGCAAAGGAAAATTCAAACTAAAGTGTATTTATTATACATTTATACTTAAGAAAAGTGGTCTCATTCAAAGCACAGTAGAAAAGAGGCTACTTCATGGAAATTATGCAAGCTTTTTCTAGCCTGTTGATGTATGTACTAATTAATTCCTTTCGGAGAGTATGTTGATTCATCTAATAATCTCCTTAATTTTTCAAAGCTATACATAATCTGATAGTATAATTTGCAGAGCTTCTCATAGATATAGAATCTACATATTTTTTCCAAATTCTGCTTCCCTTATTATTTGTATAGACAAGAAAACGAAATCAATGTTTATCATGTGCAACTAAAGGGAAATAGTACGTCTATTAACTCATAGGAGGATGCACGATTAATTAAATATGTTAAATGAATAAAAAAATTTAAATCCTGAGAAGTTATGTTCATACTATCTAGAAGTATTATCGCTACTTAATAAAGGCTAAGATTCATACAGATGATCCTGGTTTTCAAGAACAAATTCATTTTATGCAAATTGAAAATATTGGTCATATGTGTTATGAATGAATTTTCTAGCAGTCATACTGTGCTTCAGACACTCTAGAAATGTAACATCGAAAGTGGATTTATGAAAACCAGGAGTATTCGTAAAATAATGTCCTAGTCATTATCTCTTCTAATCATGAAATAATTCAAGAGTTTAGAGAGCAGATTAACTGCTTATCTGCCTTATGCAGAGCTACATTGTATGGCAATGTTCAACTTTAGGACTGACAGATATTCTCTAGGTACCTTGGGAAGGATATAAATTTTTTTTTTATTTTAATTGCTCATTTAGAATGATCATTCTACCTCAAAAACTTGACATGTGTTTGTTTAAAAGTTATGGCCTTTAGAATTTAAAAAATGCTTTTAAGGTTAAGGAAATGAGTTGTTACCACAGTTAGCTGTTTATTTTGGCCTCATTTGAAGGGTAGTCCCATTGAAGGCAAATAGTCTTAAACACTCTGCCCATCTCTGCTACCACAGGTATGACTGCAGCTTCCCTTCTTTGCATTCTGCCTTCACTTAAAATTATTTCTTGATAGTCTTTTCCTATAGAATCCCTTCTTTACTTAATATGTCTTTTAGGTGTCTGTAAGCTTCTCTATGAGCATGGAGAAGATCATATGTATCATTGAACCTACAACTGAAAAATATTTGTCTGTAAATGAAACCACACAAGTAACATGAGGTTTGTGGATGGGATAGCATTTTAGTAAAATAATAATTCAGTATCAAGTTTTATTTAATAATCACACACTTAAAATCAGATAAAGAAAATAAAAACCCAAATCTCCAAATGCTATGTGTATTTAAATATCAATAACATAAAAATAAACAGAACATCAAAGTATAACTAACTGAAAAAAAGATATTAAAAAATGTATCAGAGATGATAGTCAAATCCAAAAAACACAAGGAAATTTTAATTAAATAGTATATTTAGGAGCAAGATATAAAATAAATATAGTTTTAAAAATAGTGCTACAAGAGGCCAGCAGGTGACTTGATGGTTAACGCACTGGATTCCCACTGTCCAACTGCAGTTTGAGTCCTGGACCAGGTGGCTTGACTATTACACCAGGCACATTTATATGCATGCCCTAAATTCCAGGAAAATAAAAGAGAAGGAATTGTCATGTGGCCATCCCCTCTGGAAGGTGATTTCTCACTTTCTCTCTCTCTTCCTTTCTCTGTCTCTCCAGCCAGAGTATGGGCCCCATTACAAAAACCTTAAAAAGGGACCAGCAGTTAGCGTAATGGCTATGTCACTGGACTCCCATGTAGTCGACCATGGTTCACGTCCCGGACCCAATGGCTTGAAACTCACGACAGGCACGTGTGCGTGCGTGCCCAAGATGTCAAGAGGAGAATGGAGGAGAAGGGATTGCCATGTGGCCATCCGCCCTGGGGGGTGATTTCTCGCTTTCTGTCTCTCTGTCTCTCTCTGTCTGTCTGGCGAGCGCACGCTCCCTATAGCAAAAACCTCTCTAAAAAAAAAAAAAAAACCTTAGAAAACATGCTATGAGTGGAAAATGTTAATAAACATTTTGATCACAAATACATAAAAGTAATTTTAAGGTTCCCTTAATCAGGAAGATGTTTGGAATGCAGTTCAGCAAGCAAAAGTAATCTCTGTAAAATAATCTGTAAGTTTCCATGGTATTTGAAGACATTTCAGTAACATAAAGGAAGTGTGTAGTCATGATACCAACTAGTTCTTTACTTTAAAAAAAAAAAAATGCACATTTAGAACAAAAGGAGCAGTCATGGCTGACCATGGTGGTAGAGCAGTGGCACGACCATGATTCTGAAACCCTATGGGAAGGTCCCAGGTTTGTGTCCCAGTGTCTCTCTGTGCATGCCATGCATAACCAGGCTCTCCTGGTCCTGGCTGGCTGAGACTAGGATGGATCACAGTGTGAGGATCTTGTTGGAGATGCTCTTTTTTCTCTCTCTCCTTCTCTGTCTCTCTTTTATGGAATAAATAAATAAATTTTGAAAACCTAAAAAAAATGCAAAACTCCTGAATGTAAATTTAAGAATAGGTCAGATATTGGAGCTCATATTAGCACTCTCAAAGTTAGAGACCTAATCTAACTGTCCTTTATTTAAGGAGTCAGAATTTGAGAGTACATTGTAGAGCTTATCTGATATAAATATCTTCATTTTAGGTATACAGATGCCATTAGTAAAAAATGAATGAAACAGTTAGTGTTACTATGTTTTGCTTTAAACCTATGTTAAGTACAAGTCATGACAAGGTTATAAAGAAATCTTGGCTGGAGCCTGAATTTCCTGATTCCTTACTGAGTTCCTGTTTGTGTGCTACTATGAAGCTATCATCAAAAACCACACAGCACATCAAATTTGCAGAGGCATAAGACATATGTAATGGGATTTTTAATTCAGCATATGTAAGGGACATAATATTTTAAAAATATATTGTAAATATTTTCATGCTCTAAGTAATTTAACTCTCTATCCTTCTAACTATTGAATCCATAAGAAGGGTTGGTTACTTTCTAAGGGTGATTTGTCTTGAAATTATAGCAAAGTTATAATCTGAACACCCAAATTTACTTGGGGGGAATGAGTTTTCTAAATTTCCCAAATTCCCATTTTAATATAAAGAACAAGATCAAGTAGTGTTAAACTTGTAACTTTATAGTTATCATCAGGGTTATGTGATTTAGCAAAACTGACAAGCAGCAGAATGGCTTTTCTCTTTGCGACAACATGGATAAAGATCTGGATGGGAAAGAAAAGTAAAGTTTGATGTGAGAATCAGAGGGAGAACAAGAGAAAAGTCAAGACCAAAGGTAAAACTCAATGCACCTTATAAATGCAAGGAGATTCCCATTTGCACGTTCATATCAAAATACTCAGTGTGTAAATTGAGGTTGAGTAAGCACTCAGAACAAATAAGTTTGCCCCTCTTCCTAATGACCTAATTTTAAAAATAAAAGGATTAATAAGAGAGGTCTGTGGATTAATTATGACTTCTGACATCAGAAGTGTGTGAAACTACTCAGAATTATTTTCTAAATTTTTTGAAAACTTGACCAAAAAAAAAGGAAGATTGAAGCATTTTCCTGTGTTCCCTGGATGTGCTACACTAATGAGTAATAAAACAGTAGATCGGAGAATTTTCTTTTACAGAAATTTAAAAAGGAATGACAAAATTAGAATAGCAAAATTGTGCAAATGCTAATGAATCGAGACATAGATCATCAAAGCTGGTAATATCAGAAAAGAAGCAGCTAGACATTACAGGATGGAAGATGGAAACACAAAATACCACTCATGATATAGTTATCCTAAAATATGGACTCTGAATCTAATTAAGCCCCCAAATCAGCTTCAAAGGCAGAGGAGTATTGAAACTATATCATGCCAGGTACAATCAGTTCAATCTAAACTCTAGGACAAAGATCAATTACCTAGTTTCTTAAACAATTGAATTTTAAGAAGAGGGAGATATACAGTACTGATTAACTAAAAGAGATTTACAAACATAAAATATTGGTCATCTGAAAAGTCATGATGTTATTTTTCTGTTTTTCTATGCAAAAATGTGTCATGATCTCATGTCGGGCACGTGTGCATGAATGCCCAAAATACCAAGAGGAGAATGGAGGAGAAGGGATTGCGGCGTGGCCATCCCCCCTGGGGGGTAATTTCTCATTTTCTGTGTCTCTGTCTCTCTCTGTCTGTCTGGTGAGTACACACACCCTATAGAAAAAAAAAAAAAAAAAAAAAGAAAAAAAAGAAAACAAAAAACCAAAAACAAAACCCTCTCCAAAAATGTGTCATGACTTTTCCAATAACCCAATCATTGCAATGTGTAGAATTTATTTATTTATTTATTTGGGTTCTGGTTCATGTAAACTTTACAATATACATTTATACTGGCCATGATAGAGAAATTGGCATCACACTACCACTGTCACCATGAACAAATATAATATTGTCAAAATGTCTGAGTAACTATTTCCCAAGCTGTACAAAACAGGCAGCACAAACCTATAATTCTTTGAGGTAAAGGAAACTCATGACTTAAATCTAAGAACAGTCAATGTCTACTCTTGGACAATTAGGGTTGTAGACTGTTAGTATTACTATAAAGAAGTTCCCTAGGATGAGTAATTTGTAAACAATAGAAATTTATTTCTCACAGTTCTGGAGGCTAAAAAGTCCAATATCAAGGTGACAGTAGGTTCAGTTGTCTAGCAAAGATTGCTCTTTGGTCTCAAGATAGTGTTTTGTATTTATTCTTTGTAGGAGAGGAATGTTGTATCCTCACATGGCAGAAAGCAGAAGAGTGGGCCTTTGTATGAGGTCATGCAATTCTTTTGATGAGTGAAGCTCTGACCCAGTCACATCTCAAAGGCAACATCTCCCAATATGGTTGCATTGGGGATCAATTTTAGCACACATTAAGAGAGCAACTACATTCAAACCATAGCATTCAATGAGCATACAAAGGAACTGTGCCTAAGCCCGTACAGTGGTCTTTCATGGTGCGGAAGCAGCAATCAGATATTGGGATCATCAAAGTGACTGGGACTGTAAAATGGAGCCTTCACGAATAAAAAGCTGCAAAAAGGTAGGGATTTAGAACTACATGTGGGAGTCTCTCTCAACTTAATGACAGAATGCAAATTGTTCACATTCAGTCAAGACCATCCAAGGTTTATCAAGTAATAGTTACTACTACAAGGTTATGTGTGAAACAAAGATACTAGCAGTTTTGCAAGTTCAGAAAAAGAATGTTGCCAAGAAACTCATCCATTCCAGAGTGGAAAGATAGTTTTAATATTTTAGTAACAGTCCTGACCCACCTGAGATAATATGAAAAAATCTTCAGGAGCAAAGACAAGGCCTTAGACTAGGACCTATCCTGAACTCTCCTTAACATCACCTGCTATGAAGCTTAACAAGGTTATTAAGGGACATAGTTTGGATACTGAGTTAAGAGGGCTTGAGAAATGCATTGAGCTTAAACTCTGCACTTAAACTGGGTGAAACTGAGGGAAAGCCAGGTTTAAAGTTGTTAACCAGTAGATTAAAAAATTTAAGGTGATCAGTCAGTACAATCACAGAACCAAAGATTAAACACTTTAAAAAAATAGAAAACTTCTAGGATGTATTATTTACATAGTCTGTATTAAGAAAAATATTGCCACATTAGTTAACTTTGGAAGGAGAATCCATTCATTCATCTGTTATATTCTAGTCATTAGAAATGACTTACTTATTAAATCCAATCTATAATCTATAGAAGAGAAATTAATTTCTACCTTAATATGTCAGGAGTATCAAAGAATTTGTGGACATATATTAAAAACCACTACCACAATGGATTGGTACAAATTCTACAGGAATGAGTTTTTGGGTCACCATATCAGCAAAGGCATCATGACCAGCAAAAGAACTTGCTGAGGGAAAAAGGGATATAAAATGAAGAGGAACAGTTCAAATACCAGATAACCATCTCGTATAAAATTTAGACAAGTGAAGATTGCAGTTGTCATGAGTATTTCTTTCTCATTTTTTGATGAATATATTTTCTTCTGATTAAACAATTTTCATATGTTACAAGATGTCATTGAGAAGTGTTATTGAACTTGAAAAGAAAAGCTATCACTCGAAGTTAGTTAAAATGATACTTGAATTGTTTCTCTTTTGGAAAGAGGCCCAGTGTGTTTTGTAGTACAAGGTAATAGTTGTGTCATAGAACATGGAGCCACAGTTTTGCTCTTGACTTTGTTAGAAGTTAAATGTGATTTAAGGTATTATGCATGGATTCCAGATTGACTATGAGGGAAAGATGGTGATTTTATATCATTCTTAGCTAAGTTGAACGAAATGGTTCAGTATTTCCTGGTAATGCCTTGGTTAGGTTGGCCACAAATAAAATAGCAAAGATTTAGAAAGGCATGAATTAGGTGGCAGCTATTAGGCTACTGTAGCATAGGTCACTGTTACTGATCTACTGTATCATCTTTTCAGGGCATGGCAGAATTTAGACCTGAAACTTCTCTGGCTCCCACTAGAGTTCCCTCTTTATTTTCTCTAAGTCTTGAGTCTTGATTATGTGTAGTTTTATAGGAAATAACACTAGCTTCTTCTGTAACTCACTATATCGAGGTAGAAGGCAGTGAAAGACTGGAACAGGTCCAATTTATACTCCCTCTTATCAATTTTTTTTTTTTTTTTGGAGAGGTTTTTGCTATAGGGCACGTGCGCTCGCCAGACAGACAGAGAGAGACATAGAGACAGAAAGCGAGAAATCACCCCCCAGAGGGGATGGTCACGCCGCAATCCCTTCTCCTCCATTCTCCTCTCGGGATCTTGGGCACGCACGCACACGCGCCCGGTGTGAGTTTTAAGCCACCGGGTCCGGGACACGAATCGGGGTCGACTACGTGGTTGTCCAGTGACATAGCCATTACGCTAACTGCTGGTTCCCATCAATTTTTTTTTTTTTCATAGCTGTTGGTCATGCTGACCTAATGCTACCATGGACTTACCACGAAACACATAAATAGCATATGTTTACAGATTTCTGCACCAGCTCCCACATCTACATAAGGTCAAATCCTTAACAAAAACCTCCTTTGTCTAACTCAATATTATGGTTTTTACTTTATAAACAAATCTCAGCCTAATATAACAGGTCAATCATTTTGTAGTTTAATTACTCAGAAGTACATAAAGGTTGTTCCTGGAAATATAAATGCCATGCAGTCCTTCTAAATGAGGACAGTGATACTAATTCTCTAGATATAGGGGTGCAAATTTGTTTTCTTTTTCATGCAGTAGTTCAAGGTAACTAATTCATTTGCATTCTCTTGACTCTTCATGTTGAGATATAGCTATACTTTCTCAAATGTGTAACTCTGTGAGGGAAGAGTCCATCTTATATGTACTCAGGCTCATTCTAAACTGCATACTCTAAACCACAAAATGTCTGGCTTTAGAAAATGCATATACTCATTTTTAGTTATGTGTGTAGAAAAACACATTTCATTTCTTAGTTTCTCCTTTTCTCATAATGTCTTTCTCTACCTTTCTCTTTTAACAAAACCATGATATCAACTGCCTTCCCAAGACATTTCATAAAGAAAATTGTTACATTTCATTTCCTAAGCCATAAGATAAACTGGGTATGTGCGCCAGTGTCTCCCTGCCGCCCACCTTGATGACATGTATGAACTGTGGAAGAAACTAGTGCCATTTCTTAAAGAAGTTCCAGTAGCTTTGGAACTGTACAGTGAGCTTCAGAAAGAGCTTTAGCAAATACTTAAACTACCTTGAATACACCCTTTGTAGAACTTTGGGCTTTGAGCATTCTATAGATAAGGGTTCTATAGAAAGTAAAGGAAAAGCAGTTTCAAGATAAACAAATGGGGGAAGGTTGAAATGAATGAAAGTAAATGATATTATTTGATTACTTTTCATTTAAAAGAAAATCTAATACGTACTCAGTTGCTTTCAGAGTGAAGTCTAATGTATAAAACAAAAAGCGCTTTCCCTTACCAGTATTCTCTACACACACATATTCAGGTCATTCAAACTGCCCACTTGCCTTTTCCCAAAACCATCGTGTTTGTTAAGGTACATTGCTCGTATGCACACTCTCTCCTCTCCCTGATATTCTTATACTTTTGACTGCCTTTTCATGGCTAATATCTCCTAATATATTAAGAATAATATCATGAAACGTTATTACCTGAATTACAATATCTTCCTTCTTGCCATACACTAACATACACTGTCACACAAGTGTTTCTTGCTTGCATTTTACTTGTCTGTCTTCCTTATTATATTATGATTACTAAATGAATGAATAAATGGAGTAATTTTATGTGGCATTACTTATATGGATAAGATGCTAATGAACAGTGTGTCCTTGGAAACTTATATACCATAACTAACATAGTCAGGCACTGTGTTGTTCACTTACTGCCTCCCTAAAATGTGGAGTTCTCTAACAATAGCAATTGAGCCTCACGTGGATTCCTTAATGCTTAGCACATTCCAGGGATTCAGTAAATATAAAAACCAGAAAATAACATCAAAAACAAGAGTGGACAGCTAGACAATAAACTTTTTTTAAAACACTGAAAATGAAGCTATGAAAAATAAAATACTGCTTAGGACATGAAATGTAACAATTTTCTTTATTATATAAAATGTGTTTGCAAAGTTGTTGATATTATGGTTTTGTTAGAAGAGGAAGGTACAGAAAGACATTACGGGAAAAGGAGAAAATAAGAATGTGTTTTGCTGTGCACACTTAATAATGATTACGTGCATTCTCTTTCTAATGGCAGACATTTTGTGATTTAGGGTTTCTGCTGAGAGTGAGTCTAAGAGTAAACATATAATATGGATTCTTCCTTCACAGAACTGCACATTTTAAGAAGGTATAGCTACAACTGAACATACATCTTTAGTGCATTACAAAGTTTTATTTTCTCAGACATATACCATCAACACCACTGAAATAGAAACAAATGTAGCTTAATGAGGCAGTAACTTATGTTGTATTTGAAGTAACTAGAGCCTAAGTTTTCATACCTATTATTTAAAATAGAAGTTATAAAGTCTAAAAAGTAAATCATCTCATAAATAATATCACCTCCTCTTAAAAGGATAATAATTACACTTACTATAAAGGATGGAACAAATAAGAGTTTCATTTATTTGCGATATGCCTGTACCAGAAATTTTATACTCATACTTTGAGATACTAGAAAGGTCCCAAACGCTTAAGTATTTTTCTGTATGCTCACTAATACATGGTATTCTTCAATTTTGCGCATTGGTATTCTATCATTAAGCAATAAGAATAAATTTTAATATTCTTATTATATACGATGAATTGGCAGCATAACCAACCATTTTGGGTCTCAGTTTCCTATTGAAAAAATACAAATAAAGTTATTAGCTACATCATAAATTTGTTGCAAGAACTAAATAACATAAAGCATGTGATAAGCAAACTCCACGTAATTCAGCACTTTAAATATATTAGCTTTTAATATAATTTATACTTTTTAATATCTAAATTTAGTATACTTGTGGTATTTTAGATCTTAAAATGTATTTTTTTTCTAAATATTCACCATTACATTAGTGCGGAAAGAAGGTAGTAGTTGGATTTAGAGAACGGAAAACTGAGAACATTTCAAATGATTAGGAATGACCAGATGGTTGACATGCATAAATGGTCTCCGTAAAAGATCAAGCTAAGTCTAGAACCAGAGATAAGGTCTGAAAACATCAGCATGAACCTGGGACTGCTGGACACAAAATGAGTTCAGCTGATAATACAGTGTTGTATTCTAGTTAGTTTATTAAGCACTTGATAACTTAATTTTATTATCATATAAAATGCAAATAATAATTCAACTCTTCAAATAGTTTGCAGGAAATATATATTAGGAAGAAAAATGGATTTCAAAATTTTTTGCACCAAAATAATTTCATATATTTATTCTACTTTTCCATGACTTTGAGAAGTCCCCTCAGATATGTTTTATTGAGTTACTAGCATACTGAAGGTAAAATTCTTATCAAAGAACCAGGGTCATAGCTAAAGATTTAAAAGTCAACAGATAAATTGTAACATATCTTGGCATCATAACCATTCTTTACAAGATGAAATTTGCTCAGAAACTTGGTGTGAAGAAAGTTTATTGTAAATCTCAGGCAGTAGAAACTGTGATTGGCAGGTTCTTATTTCCTTCCCTATCTTCTAATACAATGACTAGCATCTGGAGTGGAGTCTGTAAGAATCAAATTATTTGCTGAATAAATAAATAAATTATTTGCCCAAGGTCAAAAGGTATTAGTTTGCTAAGCAAGTATTCAAATCCCTGACACCTTGACATCAGCCCATCCTCCCTGAGTTCTTAATTCTCCCTGTCCTTAACCTTTTTTTCTCCTCCTTCCCCTCCTTGCCTCTTTCCCTCCCCTTTTATGATACAGAGGTAGAAAACTCAACTGGAATTTAAGAAAATAGAAAGATTATTTCTGGAAATTCCAAATGTACGAGATCAGACTCTTGCCACCCAAGCAATAGTATAACTTTGTGCATCTAAGAAAAGAGCAAAGAGAGGGCATGGAACCAATATGCATTTCACCAAATATAAGTATGTCTTAGATGAGAAAAGTTCATTAAACACAAAACGAAGTCTTTTCAAGAAAATGTCAAAGTTAATACCATTAATGTGTAAGGAAAATACTAAATAAAATTAAAAAAAATAATATTTTAAAGTCAAGGTTGAGTAACAGGATAACAAACAAATTCAGCAAAAAATATCCCATCTGTTTATGACCAGGTCTTTTTTATCTAAGGAGTTGTTTCTCCAGTCTTCTGAGTTGCTTCCTAGGTTCTGAAAAATCAATTTTAAGGAAACAAACATTTTTTTAAGGAAACGATTAAGTTGTCCTTAGGAGTTAGCCCATGTGTGTTTAGGGCCTAGAGAAACTAACTGTAAATGTATCCACGACTTCTATGGATTTATGTCTCTGTTCTGAGCAGCATCTTAAGAATGTGGTTATTTCCTACCTAGAAAGTGAAACTCTGAATGAGCATGTGGTTGGTCTGACATAGTTCTCAGGTAAATCTGGAGATAAATGTAAACAAGTTTTACACTACTCTCTTTGACAGGAAATGGCTATTCTGTTTTAGCTCAGAGGCTTGTAATGTTCTTCACAAGTACTTTTGAAGATACTCAAAGGTACTCAGAGCATAATCTATGTAACATTGTACATTTAATTTCAGATATCTAGACTTCATGTCTATTACATCAGTAGAAATAATGCAATATAATATTTCAACTGGCTAATAATTTTCTAAAGGAGAGTGCTGACTTGAACCTGTTTGGAATATTTTTTGACATTTTTCTTTTTACACTCTAATTTAGCAACTCTCATCTCTTCAGTGGCTAAAATCTGTCGAAGGAAAGACTTAAATTTTCTTCTATTTACATGATTTTCTTTGCATTTTTTCTCATTTCTAGTTATGTGCAATTTCAAGTATCCAAGAATGTTTCCAACATTTTTAAAATTTGGGATTAAATTAGAATAATCACAACACCAAACCACACAAACTGTCTTTTCATTTTTGAAAAAAATTTCTCTCTTGGGACCAGCAGTTAGCGTAATGGCTATGTCGCTGAACTCCCATGTAGCCGACTGTGGTTCGAGTCTGGGACTCGGTGGCTTAAACTCACACCCGGTGCATGTTTGTGCATGCCCAAGATCCCTAGAGGAGAATGGATGAGAAGGGATAGAGGTGTGGCTGTCCCTCCTGGGGGGTGATTTCTCTCTTTCTATCTCTCTGTCTCTCTCTGTCTTTCTGGCACGTGCATGCACCCTATAGCAAAAGCCTCTCAAAAAAAAAAATTGTTTTCTCTCTTAATCTTTGGGTTAGAATAGTTTTCCTGGACCTTTTCAGGAAAAACTAGCTCACCAAAATATTAACTTGCTTGTAATAACTCAAAACATTGAAAATAATGATTATAAAGGAATAAATATGAACAGTTTTGAGGGTAATAAGCATATATATATATATATATATATATACACACACACACACACACACGTATATATTGGTAATATAGTCTGTGTTTTGCCAGTTCACACACAAAAAATTATGTTTTGTCCATATGTTGTACTTTTTTAAAAACATTAATTATTTAACTTTATTTATTCATTCATTTATTTTTAATTAGACCAGAGATAGATGCAAAGAAACAGAGAGAAAGAGAGAGGGAAAGTGAGAAAGAAAGTTCTGGGACTTGAACCATGGTTAGCCATATGGGAGTGTCCAGCACCTTAAAAACCATGCCACCCACTGGTCCCCATCATATGTTGTACTTTTTAAGATACTCTCTAAACTCTTTAGTATTTTAGCAACAATGTATATATACATAATTTTTAAAGCATATACACATATAGGTAGACAATAATAAAAGAATTCCAAATCTTACTAATGTATAATGTTGGAGCCATTTGGGGAGATCCCAGGTGTGTCCCAAGGTCAACATGGACACACTAAGCATGCTGGTCCTGGATGTCTAGTAAGGCTGAAAGAGGTTGGGGAGGGGTGTGGTTAATTGGACTCTGAAGACACGTAGAAAGTGTACTACCTGATCAGTAAATAAACTTTTAAAAATCCTAAGCCTCATTTCTTGTAACAAAAACCATTTGTTTATATTTTGATTATCAACTTTAATTTATCATGTATTATACATGGATTATTTGACTTACAATGAAAACATCATCTATTCTCTCTCTCATCTGAAATATATAGATCTAATCAATAGTTACATTGCCATAATTTCACCTTCATTTTTCTGTTTCTCAGTACAGTTATGTAATTACTCTCAGTCTTTCCATTGGTCAAATCTATAATTTCAAACAATGTATAAGAGCTTCTAATTTTTTCTTCCTATATCTCAGACATTTTATACCTTGAATCTCCATATTTACAGATGCAGATAGTAGGATTTAATCATTTCTTCCAGCCTCTTCCATTATTTTCATTTCTAAGTCCCAATCTCAGTGGTGTAAATATATTTTTAAATTTCCGTATCTGAAAATATTGATGTAATTTTCACCCATAGTTAGCTATTGCAGAATTGATCTCTTTTTATTGATTTTGTTGTTGCTTGTAAGTTAAGAGCCAATAAAAAATATTTAATTATTGTAATTCTATAACTATTTTCAGTAAGAAATCAAAAACTATGCTATTTAGAGAAGAGATACCTGTTTACTCTTGGCTGCTGGGAAGTGCTCTCTAGACCCTGGAATATCAAGCCTGATAGAAATGTCTTTACCTGGGGAATATTGGATAATATAACAATGTATTTATAAAGGGGGCTTTGGGATACACCCTCTAAGAACATGGACACTAAAGCCATTCTTGAATCCAGAAAGAGCTAGGGCTACCACACAGGCAGTATGTAATAAAGCCCCAATAAAAATGCTGGGCGTGAAAGGGTTGGCGAGTTATTCTTGTTCGGCAATACTGTGAGTCCATTGTCACCTACAGAGGCCAGGAAGAGGGAGCATTGTTCATGACTCCTCCCAGCCCCAGCCCCATGGCTCCATCTTTTACCTGCTTTTAATTTGTGTCATGTCTCTCACTGTTACAGTAAGAATCATGTCTCTCACTGTTACAGTAAGAATAACGGCAACAATAGTAGTAAATCTAGCACTTCGCTGAGCTTTTTGAATCATTCTAATGAATTAACCTGAGGATGGCCGGTTGGTCCTTCACAGGTTTAAACAGCTGATTTGAAGTAAAGGTGTCCTAGGCACCCTTAAACTTGTGATTGGTGTCTGAAGGAAGGGCAATCTTACGGGGACTGTTTCCTGAGACATTGTAATTAACCTGACACTTCACGTACACCGTGATAGCATTTTCTTCTCTAGACATCTCAAACATTGCCACTATGCAGATGAAAAGTGACTTTTCAGTTTCAATGGCTTCTTTCCATGAACAGCTCAAAGTCATGGCATATTAAAGTTTATTTTTCCCAAACTGGGACCATGCTTTCCATGTTTATTTTTAATGGAAGTTTTAGTTTCTAGGTCCGATATACCATTGTCCTCTTTTATTGGCTCAGAATTGGACCTGAATTTAATAACTTTCTTTCTGTGCTAATCATTTGCTTTACTAAAGTACATCTATAAGAAATATCCTCAAAATAAACTTGGAATTCTTGCAATTATTTTTATGTTGTCCTCATATTTTTTTTCATAATTAAGGTTAATATAAATTTGTAGATAGGAAATTATTTTTCCCAGAACTTGGTACACCTTGCTCTATATTCTTCCTAGATATGGCTTTTCTCTTAAATTACTTGTCTATTTAACATTTGTTTATTGAATTGGGAAATTTTTCTTGACTTTGTTTTCAGATCCTGTTTGTGTGCTTTCTTGGTCCCTGTTTGATCCTAAGCATGTAGTATACTATTTGATTTAAATAGACTCTCAATTAATATAAAAGGGGATTTTAAAACTTTATGGAAAATGTATATTATGAAAAAATTATGCATGTATTTCAATTTTTAATTTTTTTATTTATTGCTTTTTTTTCTAATTTGCCATACACACATGTGCTCACCAGAGACAGAGAGAGAGAGAAAGTAAGAAAACTAGAAAAAGTGAGAAAACAAGCTGCCAGGTTTGGTACTTGGAACCACGGTTGGTCATGTGGGAGTCCACCAACTTAATCACCATGCCACCTACTCATTTTACATCACAGTGAACTTGTTCTTTAATTCCATTTTTACTCATATTTTTTGTTACTTCATAGACTGACCCTTTAGTAACTAGATTCTGTGCTCTTTTAACATTTCATTGTGGAACCAGCAGTTAGCGTAATGGCTATGTCACTGGACTCCCACATAGTAGACCGCGGTTCGAGTCCCGGACCTGGTGGCTTAAACTCACGCCGGGTGCGTGTGCATGTGTGCCCAAGATCTCGAGAGGAGAATGGAGGAGAAGGGATTGCGGTGTGGCCATCCCCCCGGGGGGGTGATTTCTCGCTTTCTGTCTCTCTGTCTCTGTCTGTCTGGCAAGCAGGTGCGCCCTATAGCAAAAACCTCTCAAAAAAAAAATTTCATTGTCATTTATAAGAAATTTATTAAGCAAAAATACATTTTTTAGCTTGAAAAAGATAAAGTTCTTATGAAGGTGAATACCAGTATACTTATTAATATTAATAATTCTGTGTATAATAACTCATTAATATTATATAGTATTATTAATATTGTATCACATAATTTGAATAGTCAGTTTAAAAGCTTATAATCATTATAGTTCCATCATCCAAGGTTATGAGTGTTCAGAAAGCTAACCAGTTTATTACTTCAAACAAGACTTCAAATTCTGTACTCAGCCTTACATCTTTCGTTTGACTCAAATTTATATTTATATAAAATTTGAAAAAAAGGAAAGCCCTCTGGTCTATAAATGTATTATCACTTAAGCATATGCTACACCCATGGTAAGATCTCTGTGGCCAATTATATGGTCAACTATAGGGTCTGAGTCCTGGACCTGGCAGCTTGAGAAAAATACTGGGTGTATGTGTATGTGTGCCAGAAAATCTTGAAAGGATGGAATGATAGAGAGGTGACTGCAGCATGACCATTCCCCATGGCGTGTGATTTCTCCTCTTCATCTCTGTCTGTCTATGGTGATTTGCACTCACCTGCTAGCAAACATATATATATATGAAAAAATGTAAATGTAAGTGTGTATCTCAAGTCATATAAAAAAGTATATATGTTAACCCAAAGGGGAAAAAAGGGATAATTAATACTAGAGAAAAATCAATAAAATCAAAATTGGTTTTAAAAGACTAATAAACTAAATAGAATTCTGGTAAGCCTTATGAAGAAATAGACCCAATTAATCTGTATTAAGAATAAAAAGGAGTCCATTGCTACATATCTCTCACGTATCAAAAATATGTAGAGGCCATCTCTAAACCTAGTGGCTAAGGGAGCTAGATCCCACCTGACTGAATATGGTTTGAATTCAGGTCCTAGTGGCTTAAAACACAGTAGGAATCCCAGGAGGAGATTTGAGAAGAAGGGAATATGATGTGGCCATGCCCTCTTGGGGCATGATTTTTCACTTTCCCTCTCATTGTCTTTTGTCTTATTTTTAAATTTTATTTATTCATTCTTTTATTTTTTTATTTTATTTTATTTTTTTGACCAGAAAGAGACACAGAGAGAAAGAGGGAAAGTGAGAAAGCAAGCCACCAGGTCCAGGACTGGAATCATGGTCAGCCATGTGGGAGTGTCCAGCACCTTAACCACCATGCCACCTGCTGGTCCCCCCCTCATTGTCTTTTTCTGTCTCTCTCCGAGATGTCCTATGGCAAAAACTAAAAAAAAAATCAGGCACATGTACATGCATGCCCCAAATCCTGAGAGGATAGCAAAATAGAGAAAAAGGAATAGCAATGTGACGCCGCATTGGAGGGTGCTTTCTCTCTCTCTTTCTAGTGAGTAAACACAGCTTCTGCCAATTAAAACAAAAGCATGTAAAATAATATTTTTAAAGAATTATTTATTTGATTTTATTATTATTTTTTTAACTGGCTAGAGACAGACAGAAAGGGAAAGTGAGAAAGCAAGCCACTAGATCCAGGACTCAACTCTGGTGGGCCATGTGGGAGTCCAATGCCCTACAGGTCATGCCACCTGCTGGCCCTAAAATAATATTATTAAAAATTATGAATTGGAGACCAGCAGTTAGCGTAATGGCTATGTCACTGGACTCCCACATAGCCAACTGCGGTTAGAGTCCCAGACCCGGTGGCTTAAACTCACCCCAGGCGCATGTGCGTGCATGCCCAAGATCCCAGCAGGAGAATGGAGGAGAAGGGATTGTGGCGTGGCCATCCCCCCCGGGGGGTGATTTCTTGCTTTCTGTCTCTCTGTCTCTCTCTGTCTGTCTGGTGAGCACACGTGCCCTGTAGCAAAAAAAAAAAAATTATGAATTTGAAAATTTCAGTTAAAGTTTAAAAAGTGTATAGGTACAAATCTATTTAAAAACAGAATCTGCATTTAAAACTTTCCTTAAAAAGATCTCTATTCTCAAACTGCTTCACCAGGAAACTTAAAAGTATTTGAGAACGAAAGGACACCAATATTTCTTCAGACAAATCTAATGAATTGACAAAGATAAAACACTTCTAAACTAATTTTAAGAAGAAGGTATATTCTTAACATCAGAATACAACAGTAAAACACAAAGAGTTTACAGACTAAAATGTTTTCCTAATAGAGCAATACATACAAATATTCTAGCAAAATATTAGTAAGTAGAATAACAGTGATATATTAAAAAGATACTGTCCCCTATGTTGAGTTCATTCCAGGAGTGAAAGTTTAGGAACAAGGTCACAGTTCAAGAAATGTAATTGACCAAATCCATATAAAAATTTAAAAAGGAGGAGAAAATTTAAATGATCATTTTATTATGTAAAGTTCAATGTCCATTTAAATTAAAACCTTTCACCAAACTAGGAACAGAAAAGGAATTTCCTTATCTAAAAATTAATTTAATGTTAGGTGCTTCTAAATAACTCTAAATGATGTCTTCTTCTTGATATTCTTATTCTTGGGTAACAGTTTTCCTTGTATTTGTGCCTTAGCTAGTGACCATTAAAGAATAGAATATGATCAAACCAGTAGGATGGCATTTCCAAAATTAAGCTTCTCTCTCTCTCTCTCCCTCACTGTCTCCATCTATCTCCGTCTGTCTGTGTTCTTGCTTTGATGAAGCCAGTTGCCATTTTTTGGTTGCATTTTTGAGAGGTCCATGTACCAAGGAAATGAAAAGCTTCCAGCCAACCTCCAACAAAGACCTAAGACCAAGACCCTTAGTCCAACAACCCACGAGGAACTGAATTTTGCCAATAATCAAAATGAGCTTGAAATTGGAGCTTATTTACACTGACATTTTGATGACAATCTGCGAGAGACCTAATTAAAGGAAATAGCTAAGCTACGCTTAGATTCCAGGCACCCAGAAATTGTAAAAAAAAAAAAAAAAAAAAGAAGTTACATATCTGTGTTTTATTTAGCTATTAGTTATGGCTCATTTGGTTTCTTTGTTTAACTTTTAAAATTTAACTTTACAAAATTTTATTTGCATTTAATTGTACATTTTTGTGGGATACAGTGTTTTTTTAAAGCATGCATACAGTGTGTGATAATCAAATCAAGGATATTACCATATTCAACCAAGAACTTTACACTCTTGTGTCTGTTAAACACTATTTTCCTGAGCCCCTCCCATCCTTTTTTCTCTATCATCCCTACCCATACAGTTGTCCTTTCTAGTTTTATGTCCTCAAATCTTTCAACTTCTACCATAGAGTGCAGACTTTGAGTACATATATACATACAGTGTTTGTGTGTCATAGTCTGGCTTATTTTACCTAGCATTAAATGGTCTATATTCTCCTGTACTATTGGTGGGAATATAAATTAGTATAGCCTCTGTGGAAAACAATATAAAGGTTCCTCAAAAATTACAGATAGAGCTACATGGATATTTACCTGAAAAACAGAAAATCACTCAATCCGAAAGACACTTGTACAACCATGTTCATTGCTGCATTATTCACAATAGCTAAGATATGGAATCATAGTGTCCAACAACTTGTGTTGGTATTAAAATATGGCACATATACACAATGGAGTAATACTTAAAGCAGCATTAGATGATGAATTTATGTATCTAAGAAAAATATATGTACAGAAACTCCAATATTAATGATTAATTATACATAATTTTATTCTTAAGATTGAACACACAAAAAATGTTATTTCTTAGCGCTATTATTTTTGGAGGTCATTTTACTAGAAATTCTAGCTACTAAAATCAGTAAGGAAAAAAATAAATGAAACATACAAAAATAGGTAAGCTATTTATAAAAGCTGTCATAGATTGCATGCAATATGATTGTATAAGTGAGAAATCCAAATATATATATATATAAGATACAAATAAGGTCAAAGTACAAATGCCAGTTTCTTTTCTGTAAACATCAAAATTTAGATAATAAATAATTTGAAATGTAATATTTTGAGTATTTTGAAAAAAAAAGGATGTTCAAAACCTCTATAGTGAAAATACAAAACAATTGAGAGAAACTAAAAACCTATAAAAACAATAGGCTAAACCTTGTTTGTAGTTGTACAAATTAGTCTTTTTTTTTTTGGAGAGGTTTTTGCTATAGGGCACGTGCGCTCACCAGACAGAGAGAGAGACAGAGAGACAGAAAGTGAGAAATCACCCCCCAGGGGGGATGGCCACGCCGCAATCCCTTCTCCTCCATTCTCCTCTCGGGATCTTGGGCACGCACGCACACGCGCCCGGCGTGAGTTTAAGCCACCGGGTCTGGGACTCGAACCGCAGTCGACTACGTGGGAGTCCAGCGACATAGCCATTACACTAACTGCTGGTCCCTACAAATTAGTCTTTTAAAAATAATATTCAGCCCTGAATTCATCTATAGATTCATTAACATACCATTATTTCAAATGGATTTTTGACATTAACCAGCTAATTTTAAATGTTATATGGAAGTAAAGGTCTAAGTCACAATCTTTAAAAAGAATAAATTTGAAGAATTTATGCTATGAGATCTCAAATATTATTATAAATGAAGTCAATAAGCCTTTGTCTATTGAGAAAAGCCTAGATAAATAGACTATGGAGTTCATGAACAGACCACATAAATACATTTGATTCAAGAGAAAGAGATGCTGGGGGCCAGCAGGTGTTATGGTGGTTAAGGCACTGGTCTAACTACATGGCTAACTGTGGTTCAAGTCCCAGACCTGGTGGCTTGAAAATTATGCTGGTTGGGTATGTGTGCATTCCCAAAACCCCAGAAGGAGAGTGGAGGGAAATGGATTGTGACGTGGCTATCTCCTCTGGGGAGTGATTTTTCAATTTTCCCTCCAATTGTCCTTTCTGTCTCTTTCCTCTCCAGCATGTGCATGTGCCCTATAGCAAGAAACTTAAAAAAAAAAAAAAAAAAAAAAAAGAAAGTGATACTGTAGTGCAGTGAAGAAGTATGGTCTTTTCAACAAAAGAATGAGATTATTTAATTATATATCTATATGGAAAAATATGACTCTTATAACCTACCTCACAGCATAAACAAAAATCAATACCATGTGGATTATATATATCATTATGAAAGGTAAACCATAACTTTTTCAAATAAGTCATAGTAAAGAATTTTTGAACTGAACATGCACACATACAACACACACAAATGCTAATTATAAAGAAAATGTTTGAAAAGTTTAATTAAAATTATTCTGTGTATTACATAGCCATTATTAAGGGAGTTAAATATGAACTCAGGATGAGATGAAAAATTCACAATATGCAAATTTGATTTATATTAACATATAGAGTATAGAAATGCTCTTACAAGTAACAGAGTAAGTAACAGATGACTAAATGAGTAAAGCAGTAATAACTGATGCATGCAACATGTTTAAATATAATAAAAATATATTGAGTGCAATAAGACAGGTTGGAAAAATGAAATTATTAGAAAAGTCCATTCATAGAAAGTTCAAACATAGGAAAAGCTTGAATATGTGTAAGAAATCAGTGGAGTAATTGTTGGTGTGTTGATTAGTAACCAAAAGGAGAAACAATGAGAATTTTTGGGTTTCAATATTGTATTTTCAGCCCACTTCTTACTTGCATAAGTAAATTCAACATACAAACTTCAGCAAACTATGTACTTTGTAATATTTTGTAAGTCCTTTGGGTATGATATATCTAATAAGATGCTATCATTCAAAATACCTGCATTCTATTTTAAACATCATTCTAAATCATTTGACACCAGTAACTAGCCTTTCTCCAAATTATACTCACTACAATTTCTTGGTGAGGCTGAGCCCAAATCAGTCAGGGTATTTTTAATTTTATCCAATGATTTTCTTTATGTATAAATATTGCAGAGAAGATAATTTTGCTTTGATACACACACACACAACACACACAAAAGTATCTTTAATTGGCTTAATTTATATAGCAGTAATTTTTCCAAGCCTTGCTAGACCTCACAAGTGGAGATGAAATGGGGTTATAATAAAAATTACAAACGCAAGAGTCATTTTTGAATCTCTAGTTCCCACTTGCTGCCTAAGTAGTCCCAACCCTGTACGATATTGTCATCTTAATCCCTTCGAGTTATATCCTGTAGCCCCCAGGTGTTCTTGTCATTTTACAAAAGCTCTGTCAGCTTAGTTCCTATCTATTATTTTCTTCCTTGTCTCTTTCTTTAGCAAGGTCTGCTGCATAGGCCTGGAAAATTTCATAAGATCACCCACAGAGGTTACTGCTTCAGCTGGCACTCACTCTTAAGTGTTCTAAAGCTTCCCCACTGTGTGAAAGTCACCATGCTGCGATAAACCAACCATGCCTGACTCGTCTCTGATGTACTAGGGTCCATGAGCAATCTATGTTCATGTCACTTTTGCTGATGTCTAGTACTGGACCCTGTCACAATTCAGAAATGTATCATCTGGGTTCAGGGGCAATAATGAAAATGTATGCACACCAAAGCCCCCAATATTTAAATTAAACCAAACAAAAATTTCTAACATATGTGACAAATAGCATATTGGTATTCATTATGCATTTTATTAAAAATCTGAATTAATAGAAAATATGTTTTAGAAATATTTAAGTAGAGACCTCTAACATTTCAGGAGCACAGTTGTGCCTATGGGTTCGATATGTAAATAATGTAGAAATCATTCAGTGCTCATTTGCTCTTGTGTCTCCATTTTAGCTGTTTTCCATTTTTCTACACTAAAATCTTGTAACAAAAAATAAGATTAAAATGTAGCAGAGGGAAGAGATTTTTAACTATACTATTTGAGATCACAATCTAAAAGTAATAACTATTCTAAAATTTCCATTCTGAAGTAACTAAAATAATGTTAGTTCTAAGAACTGCTATGAACATAAAAGCAATCCATTATTACTGTAACAATTATTGTTTTTTTATCATGTTTTAAATAGGAAGATAAAATAATTGTTGTAATAGTTAAATAATAAAAATTAAAACAATAATTATTATTCTAATGGTGAATTAAAATTATTTTGATAAGACATGCTATGGAAGAATTCAGAAAACTGGCTATAACAAGATATTTTTCCAGAATATCTTACTTTTTGAATTGCCAATTGAAAATATCAAGACTGGGCTCAGCTGGTGACACTGTGTAACTCAACTGGACCCTCATGGGAAAGGCTTTGCACTCTGGGACCTCCCTAAGCACACTGGGTATGTGTGCCTGTGCCTGTAATCCAGTTAGCTGAGACTGGAGGTTGCATGAAGGACCCTTTTCTGGGTGCCTCCCTGTGCTTATCTCTCTTCCTCTTTTTTGTTTCTCTTTCTCTTTCTCTCTTAGGAAATAAATAAACTTAAAAAAAGAAAAGAGAATATCAAGGCTGACTAACAAGGTTCTGTCACCAAATAGTAGAGATTTAGGATTTATCAAGTTTATGTAAGAGGCTGAAATATTCAAGGGTTAGTATAACCAAAGCCCGTCAAAATAGCCAAATAATTCTAGTATTTAAGCAAGCTAAGTCTACCAAGAATGGATAGATTTTAACATACTACAAAATTATGTGAAAAGAATTACTGAAAATAAAATTATGGGCAGCTATTTTAGTGGCATTATGAAGTGTTTATTATTATTTATCTCTCCAATAAGGCAAGCCATGCCAGTAAATTCACCAGCCAGTATCTCTTCATAGGAGACAATTCTAGACTCACCATATAGATCTATGCCAACTGAGTTATGTAAACAATCCGTAATAAGATTGAGCAGAGGATGAAAATTAAGCTTTCACACCTTTTACACAGCTGTGTGCCAACAGGGATGGGTGTGTTCACACAGGAAGGTGGACATTCTTATAATTAGCTAAAAGGTACATACAGGTTGAAGGGACTATGGTGGATGTAATGAGTATTTTTGTGTATAAGTGTTTGTGTATGTTTTTTGCACATTTGGGGATGAATTAAAGTTACAAAAATCTATTTCAAATAAATATTAAAATACAGTTAAAACCTTAATAGGCTGGCCCTATAGCCTAGTGGTTAAGAGAGCTGGATCCAACATGGCCAACCATGGTTTGAATCTTGGTCTTGGTGACTTGAAAAACATGACAGGGTGTGTGTGTGTGTGTGTGTGTGTGTGTCTGTGTGTGTGTGTGTTTCCAAAATCCTGATAGAAGGAAGAAATGGAGAAGAGATTGCAATGTGACTACATCCCATTGACAGGAGGAGAGTGGAGAGAGCTTTCTCACTCTATATCTCTCTGTGTCTGTCTCAGGTGAATGCACATGCCTTCTAGCAATTAAAAAAAAAATAAAAACAGAACCTTAACATTTAATCAGCTACAAATAAATTCCTTAATGATTTTTATTCCAGAGAGATAGAGAACTATTTCATCAAGTGATAATTTACAGAATTGAATGATTCACTTAACCACTCATTCTCTGCCAAGCTAGCTGTGACCTATACAAATGGCACAGGCTTAGTTACAATATTTCCTACTGTCCAACAAATTGCTATCTCAACCTCTCTCCTATTTTCTAGATTAGTAGATATAAATTTTTTCAATTCTTCAAACTACATTAGATATAATCTGCTCGATATCATATTCTGTAGAGCTAGGAGAAATTCAGTCATGATAACAGCATTCCTATGTTTAGGTCCTGAAAATATCATCAGAAGTCTCCACAATTTAAGATTTCAGGGAGTTCTGTCTGGTATTCTATCCACACAGATGATAGTGATGTATTCCCTTTCCATGACACCATGATTTATGAAATGCAGTCAAGTCTACAGCTTTCTAGAAATGTGAATCTTTGCCAAGTCAGGAGTTCATTTTCCATACAGTGATTCTTCTCTGAGACCCTGTCATATCATTCGGAACCTTCCACATAGTGTGACACAGCTAATTCTGGAGTGAAGAGCCCACCCACCTACTCTTACCAGGGATAGGCTTTTGCAAGGATAGGCACAGTTGTTGCCCTAGGACTTATCCACCTCTATTGCTTTTCTAAAAAATTTTGCTTAATTCTCCTGTTGAGAAATTAGGAAAATAAATGCTAAGAAGGGAACCTATTTATTTTCCAAGAAGATTTTATTTTTAAAATCTATGCAAAGTGTGTCCCAAAGTAGAAGAAATTACATACTTGGCTATCTTCATTGCTAAGGGTGGAGCAAAAATAAAACAAACAAAAAGCAAATAGCATTTTAATAAACTATGTATCTCTCCAGCAGTAAATTTAATTTTACAATGAAAATTTACTCCCTCAGTTGTTCTATTCTTTTCTTTCTTAAAGTGCCCAGCATGGAGCATGAGTAGACATCATGTCAGTACTTCTAACACAGTTGCCCACCGCTTAGCATTGTTCTCATCTTTTATTAGGTACAAATGTCCAAGGATAATCAGTGACCTTTGGCCCCTAGTCCAGTGCCTCCAACCAAACTTCTTAGTCATCTTTTTTCAGTTTTTGAACCTACAAAATTATAGAAGCAGGTATGTTGCTTAAATTTGAGTATCACTTTTCAGTTCCTCCCTGGTAACTAGATTACTGTTAAAATTTAGAGCTTGAAAAATCCTCCTATAATTATGATGGGGCTCTTTTAAGGAAAGCATCTATCATCCACTGAGCAATTCACCTTTTTTTTTTTCCTCTTCCCACTGATGACTGAGCTTAAATTTAGAGGTCTGTGAATGTACTTGCACCTGGATCCTTCTTTTGGTATCTGATAAGTCTTTCCCTTATTGCAGACTTATTATAGAGGGTCAATATGTAGTTAATAAGTGCATTAATAAATGAAAGAAAGAGTAATTAAGGATGGAGATATCTGCTAACAGCTTGTTGAAAGGAGTCTAAGTCTTTATTCTTACCTGTGTGACTGTGTCACAAAATATGTAAATATCTACTGAAGAAAGTAACTCAGGGGCCAGCAGGTGGCATGGAGGTTAAGGTGCTGGACATTCCTACATAGTTGACCACGGTTTGAGTCCCGAACCTGGCAACTTGCTTTCTCTCTCTCTCTCTCTCTCTCTCTGGTCAAATTAAAATGAATGAATAAATAAAATTTTTGAAAAAGCAGTTCTTTAAAAAAAAAGAAAGTAACTCAAATCCAATATTTTGAAAATAATCTAGTCTTAATTAGACTCATGTATCAATAATAAATAAAGTTCAACTAGAAACATTTATTGACTTACATTCATCTAGAAGAAGTAGGATTTTTTTCAACAAATCAACTGAACTTTGTATTACTTAGGAACTTTTTATGTATCCAAATACTTCAAATTCCAGAAGAATAAAAGTTACAGAAGTGTGTTCAATAAAATGTGTTATAACACATTGTGGAACAAACCACATACAGATCTCAATGGCTTATTAACAAGGTTGATATCCGGCTAGCCTACACATTCAAAGCTGATCCAGGAAGGACTCCGCTTCCTGTAATCATTCAGGTTCTCAGAGAGTTGCTACCATCTGCTGCTCAAACATTCACTATCTTCTGATGATATGGTGGGAATCTTAGGACTATATCTGGAGTGATACACATCATTTCCATGGACGGATCATTGACTAGAGTTATTCATTTGATTCCAAATAATTTCAAGAATTCAGGAGAATGACAGTCTCCTTGTTCTCAGAAGGAGAAGAGAAATTGGAATAAATGGGCTCTAGAAGTAAAGCAGATTGTTTCATACCATGTGTAGTAATCACATTAACAGACCTAGATATGCGCATCAGCATTAACTCTTACATACTGTATATTAATATATTGTACAAGGTGCTTTATTTCTCTGAGTCTCCTCCATTTATAGGTGAGATTAATGAGTTTATATGGTTCTTGTGACAATTATATAAAATCATGGAAAGTATGAAGACCTGCCATATCTAAGTTTTTCAATAAATGGCAGTAATAGTTTCTCATGTTACATGTAACACAACCAAGTCTGTCAAGATCTAGCAGAGTCATCTCTTTTTCTTAATTCCATTTCATTATTATTTTTTTAAACATTCAATCACTATACATCATTTGACTTGTAAAGAGAATTTACCCAACATGAAATGTGTCTCAGACTAGTTGAGAATACTATACACATTATCATCAACAGGTAATAAATCATTTCTGTGTCCCACAAATATCTTGCCTCTCTATTTTTTTCTCCCCAATTTCCTTCCCTTTACTCCTACCCTCTCCCACCCTTCTTCCACATAGAGCAGTCATCTCTAGCTTCATATTAGACCTAGCTAAACAGAATAAAATATAATGATGTCTGGACCTCATCCTTGAATTTTGATAGAGGCAAAGCCAAAGTTTTGGCATTTTTAATTACTACTAGTGTATTTGACTATGAAAGCAATGTTTAATATCTCATTTATAACATAAAAACTAAAATGGACATATATAGTGTAGATTAGTTTAGTAGTCTTTGTCTTTGTCAAATTCCTAACTTTTAAAAGTTATGTATCTCAGTAACCAACTACATCATTTGAAGAAAAATAATCATGTTCTACAGTAAAATATTTTATCGTATTTTAACAAATCAAGATTTCTTACAAGAAATAAATTATTATTTTCTCATGGTGGAATAAGAACAAAAAAAATCCATAGTAGTATAACATCCAGATATACAGTAGCTAAGTAAAGCTGACAATCACCTTGAAGTGCAATATTTGCTTCAAACTAAAACAAGAGATAAGAGTTATGTTTTATATACACCCTTAATAAAAGCTTCTCAGAACACTTTACTGGTGGAAGAGTGCTAATGAGAAAACATTTTACCACAAAGGCAACAGTGATTGATTCAGATAGTAACATGGAATGTTCTAGAATGTAAAAACTACAACTTGGATACTTATTCACAAGAACAAATGCTACAGTATATCATTAAGGAGAAAGAAACAAAGTATTGATGGCAAGAGTAAAAATTATATTTTACTACAGCAGTTTGGGAAGCCACATTAAAATTATAATTATGCACATGGTGATAACACAATTGATAAATAACATTCCACACACTTAGTTCTTTTTTGTATAACACTAAGGACTATAAAACACATACCTCTGACTGGCATAGATATATCCACTCTCTCTATGGTACACATGAACACTTTCATATCTACTTCAAGTTACCACAAAGATAGTAGTGAATCAACAAGTTATTCATACATGCCCTGGAGTACTTACATTAGGATGTAAGCTTCTGGTCTTAGGTAAAACAGAAAAAAAAATCTCACCATGAATTATTATTTTCCTTCACAAATTATGTTTAAAGCACCAAATGTACTGAAAATGTATTTTTTTCTAAAGTATCATGTTTGTTATTTGTTGCTCTTAAATATTTTTTGAATGAAAAGTTTTAATAAGTGAGAACATTACATGTACATTTTAAAAAACTTCAAAAAGTTCATGAGAAATGTAAATTAAGAAAAATATGCATGTGATTTAAATATTTTTCACCAAAATAATCTTGTACTGTTTTGTTAGTTTGTTTGGACTATAGGGTGCATGTGCTTGCTAGAGAGAGACAAAGAAAGAAGAAAAGTGAGAAATCACCCCTCCAAGGGCCATACTGTAATCCCTTTTCCACCATCCTCTTCTTGGTATTTTGGGTACTCATGCACATGTGCCTGGTATGTATTCAAGCTGCCAAGTCTACAGCCATGTGAGATTTAGCTGCCTTAACTATCATGCCACCAGTTGACCCATAAAGTTGTACTTTAGTTCTATTTTTCATTATCTTTTTAGAGGCCACTATCCATACAAACACTGTGTGTGTGATGTGGTGTGTGTGTGTGTGTGTATGGGTGTGTTATGCATTTTAAAAGTTTATATATATATATGTATATATATATATATATATATATACACACACACATATACAAAAGTTTATATATGTAAATACACACACACACACATATATATATGGTGCATGAATAGAGGACAATTAACCATTTAACGGTAATATTTATTGAATCCTTGTATGCAAAGGATATATATATATATATGTGTGTGTGTGTCTTCTGTTTATGTGACTTAATCCTTTTTGATTGTTTTAGCCATTGTTTATTCCTTCAAGACTTATTTATGTTATTGGAGTGATCAATCTAAAGGAAATGCTGGTTTATTTGTGGGGACTTAAATTAAGTATATGTAAAGTAATTTTGTATTGGTATAATTACTTAGCTATATAAAAAAAGGTAAGAGTAGAGGTTAATTCTTAATTTGTGAATTAATTTCTGCAATAATGACAATTGTTGCTATTTATATGAGGAAATGCTATACAAATGTGGGGGGGAAAAAACAAGCCAAAGTGCAAAATGAAATGGTAAATATGTATATTATACATGTATGTTATATCTAATTTGGTTTAGGCATTTACTAAGGAAAAGTGATAGGAGAAGAATTATGGGGAGATATGATAAATACCAGTAGTAGAACTGACATATTATGATTGTACATTAGTTGTTTCCTCCATTGTTACTTTGTGTATGTGGGTGGCGATAGTGTGAAACTATTATGAGAAAAGTTTTTAAATCACAGTCATGATTTATAATTCAATTACAGTCTCTTGTCACTCTGAATCTTTAGAAGCATTATTTGATATCTTTCTGCCTTAGTATGTTAATTGTACAAGGGAGATCACACCAGTGTCTATCTCATAAGTTTGTGAGGATTAATGAACAGAATATAGCTCATTGTTGAGAATACAGGATATGATCAATACATAACTGCTTATAATACAATAGAATAATAATAGAAAAGTGAATTTCTTTTTTAAAAAAGAATTATTCGGGAACCAGCAGTTAGCGTAATGGCTATGTCGCTGGACTCCCACGTAGTCAACCGCGGTTCGCGTCCCGGACCCGGTGGCTTAAAACTCACACCGGGTGCGTGTGTGTGTGTGTGCCCAAGATCCCGAGAGGAGAATGGAGGAGAAGGGATTGTGGCGTGACTATCCCCCCTAGGGGGTGATTTCTCGCTTTCTGTCTCTATGTCTCTCTCTGTCTGTCTGGCGAGTGCATGCGCCCTATAGCGAAAATCTCTCCAAAAAAAAAAATGAAAGAAAAAAGAATTATTCAATTTAACTTTATTTATTTATTTTATTTTGACCAGAGAAAGAGAAAGGGAGAGAGAGAGATAAAGTGAGAAAGCAAGCCTCCAGGTCTGGGACTCAAACCACAGTCAGCCAAGTGGGAGTCCAGTGCCCTTATCTACCACACCACTTGCCAGTCCCAGAATTTCAAGTGAGTAAATAGGGAGAAAACAATTTAGACACAAAGTGTTTGTAATTTCAAGCACTGAAAGTAAGTTTATTGCCTTGGACCTCCTAAGAATGAAGACTTGACGTTTTAGTAAATTTAAATATAAAAAGAAGGATAATAATTATTAAAAAATGGTTAGATAGACTACAGCATTATTAAAATCACTGTAGAAAATATTAATAGAATAGTTAGTGGTTGACCAAGAATAACACATTATTTTTTTTACATATTTCATAATGAATTAAGGTTTTAGAAAAAATTTCAAGACTAACTTTACTTCTCTTTCATTTTAAATATACTGCTTTTTATTAATTTTTTTCTTAAGAATCATTTTATTGAACTTTATTTTATTTATTTACTTATTTTAATTTGACTGGAGAGGGACAGAGAGAGAGAGAGAGAGAGAGAGAGAGAAAATGAGAAAGCAAGCCGTCAGTCCCATTACTCAAACCATGTTCGGCCATGTGGGAGTCCAGTGCTCTTAACCACCACACCACTTGCCAGCCCCATTAAATATACTGTTATTAAAAGAATGATTATTTCCTAAGGATTAGATAAACTCAAAGTTTAAAAACATCATTTTTGATCAAATCAACTTATATGTTATATCTAGAGTAGAAAAAAGTTATTATTGGGCCAGCAGCTGGTATGGAGGTTTAGACAGCTGGATCTATGGCTGACTGTGTGATGTGAGTTCTGGACTGGCAACCTGAAAACCATGCTGGCCATATATATGCATGTGTGCCCCAAATTCTGAGAGTAGAATGGAGAAGGGATTACTGTGTATACATTCACTCTGGGCATGTGATTTGTGATTTGTCACTTTCCCTCTCTCTCTCTCTTTCCCCTGTTCTGCCTCTGGCTAGTGAACATGCTCTATAGCAAACTGAAAAACAAAAAGAAAATAGAAAACCTTATTATCATTGGAAACATTCATAATTTCCCCAAAGTTTTTAAATGTTATTTTCAAGGGCTTTAAGACAGTCTGTGTTCAAAAATTTTTCTCAATAAACTTTAAACTTATGCTCTCTGGCATTTTATTTCTCCCTTACTGATTATCAGCTATTCGAAGACTGAGATTAGACTTGGCATCATTGAGAAACTGTTCTGACTTGGCATTGCACCTTGCTTCTAACTATACGTGCCTATAGAGTGATATCAAAGTAATAGTGTTTGCTCTTACAGATAGCTAAAACAATACAGAAAATGGTGCTATATTGAAATAACACATCACATTTATGTTTGATAATATTTAAAAATTATCCAGGATTATAGTAACTACATTAGACTGTGTCGATTATCTTCCCAATCTCCATTATAAGTACATAAATGCTGAGGAAATACAGTAAAGACAGGTTTAAAATATAGACCCAAGAGCAAAAATCTAGGAAGAGAACCTCATGGTCTAACCATGAAGAGTAACATGCTTGCTGCAACCAAACCTATTATATAAGGAGATAAGGCAAACTGGGTAAAAGGAGCAAGGATAGGAAAGAGAACTATGGTTCTTATGTGGTATACAACTGGAACTAAATCCCACAAATTAAAAAAAAGAGAGGGGGATAGAGAGAAAGAAAGAATGAAATAAAGGAAGGAAGGAAGGAAGGAAGGAAAGGATTATACCATTGTAAAAGAAATATTACAGTGATTATTTTTCAGTAATACTAAATAGACCTAGGCAACTAACTTAGGGCTATAAGCAAAATAAAACACATCTGGGAAAAGAATAATATCTCTACTCTCATTCCCATGAGATGAAAAATATCCAAGCCAAGAAATTAACACACAATTGGCCTGTAAAATGGTGCCAGATAGTGATGAAACTGAACCCACATGAGTAAGACCCTGTGTTCATATTTTGATACGTTCTTGAGCATTCTGGACACATACACACATACCTGTAATCTTGGCCATTGGAGACTAGGGGTGGATCACAGCATGGAAACTCCATAAGGAGTACCTATCTCTGTCTCTTTCTCTTCCATCTCTGTCTTTCTCAAAAAAAAAAAAAAAAAAAGAAAGAAATTTAAGAAACTAGTCTGTAACATATACAATAATAAAATCTATGAAAATGATATATTTACTATCTCTCCTTTCATTTCTGCAAGGTGAATATTTCTCTGCTCATGTATGTAACGTTTCTTATAAGTTAACAGCAGCAGCAATAACTTGATATTATTTTAGTAGCTTCTACACTTATAGAGACATATATAACAATGCTTATAGCAACATTTTTATAAGAAAACCAGAAATGATCCAAAATTCATCAAAAGTAGAATAGATACATGAATTATTATATATTCATACAATAAAACTCTGTATAGGAACAAAAATATGAGAAACAGTTTCATGTAAAAACATAAATTAATATTGAAAGCATATTATTGAAGAAACCAAGCCAGAGGAAAGACTGCATAGTATATGCATCTAACTAGGTAAAGTTATTACTTGTTTTAAATGGCAAAAGTAAATCATAAAGTTTAGGGATACAGCATTAGGAGGTAAATTTTAAAGCAAATAAATGAGGTTACCACACATATGAGCCTGTGGTAACATTTAGAGAAAAGTAGCTGTGATGATTTGGATTTGTTTTAGACTAGCGTCCTGAAGTAGGCCTCAGCAGACCACACCAAACAAAACTTGTTTCTCTTATGCTAAGGAAACAGGTAGATCCTCAAAAAGACCATTTTTTTTCTAGAAATAGGAGATTGCAGTTTGTCAGAGATCGTGTAATAAAAAAGGTCTCTTTCCAAAAATTCTAAGTTAAAGCGACCTGACATTAGTCAGTCAACTTTTTTTTCCTGTTGTTCTGTTTCCTTGTTCCACTTACGTATTCCGCCATTCTGCCATTATTCCATAGGCATTCTCAACCTGTTTTGTAGAATGGAGGCTGCCGATTCCTTAATCATTAATTAAAAAATTTAGATCTATAACTAAATTTGTTGTTATTTAAATGTTGACAGTAGTAATAAGAAATAAATGTGAAAGGTTTTAGTATCCTGAGCTTTTAAAAGACAGGGAGGGAGACTCCCACTTCTGGGAGGATGAACTTTCTTTCTCTTTCCAGGTAAAGTTGGCAAAAAATAAAATCCCTTAGCATGATATCTATAAAAGAAACATACTTTTGATGATGGAGAACAGATAGCATAACTGGGACAATGGAATTAAAGGAAGAAGGAGTGGTGAGCTCACTGGGTTTTGTCTTCAAAACAAACTATCCCAAACTTGAAGTTGAAGAAGCCTACTATCTGGAATGCCAACAGACAAAGAAAAAAATTAGACTATAAGAACATACTCTCAGGGCAAGTCCTATAGCCTGTGTCCTATGTCTTGGTGGCTAAAGAGCTAGATCCCACATAGCTGACTGTGTGGTTTGAATCCCTACCACTGCAGCTTGAAGAACACTCCGGACACGTGTGCTCAAAATCCCTATGGAGTGGGGAAATGGAGCAGAAGGGATTGTAGTGTGATCATGCCTCATTAAGGGTGCTTTCTCCCTCTCTTTCTCTTTCTGTATTTGTCACTGTATGGTGAAGTCACATCCTCTCATATTCCCTCTGGCAAAGTAATAATAGGACTAGCCTGTGTTGTGCTGGATAAGGTGGCTAGAACCCACATGACTGATTGAATGGTTCAAGTCCCAGACCCACTGGCTTGAGAAACAAGCTAGGCAAATGTGGGTACATGCCCCAAATCCTGAAGTAGGGAGATTTGCAGAAGGGATTGCAATGTCACCATGCCACAAGGGAAATGATTTTCATATTCTCTCTCTGTCTCCCTCCTATGACCACACATGCCCTCTGGCAAAATTCCCCAGGTGCTCAAGGGACATATAAAAGGTAGATTAAATACTGAGTTCTTAAACAAGTCTCAACAAAAAGAATTGAAACCAGATAGATTGTGGTCTCCAAACACAAAGGATTCAAACTAAAAGTCAATATAGTAAGATAACTGGAAACTCTTAAGACTCTGGAAACCAAATAACAGGTTTCTCAGTACTCCATTGGTCAAAGGAAGATGTCCAAAGAAATTTTAAAATGAATAAAATGAATAAAAATTAAATTGCAGCCTATCAAAATGTGTGCATCACAAATATGGCAGTGTTGACAGGGATATTTCTAGCTCTAAATGAATGTATTAAAAAAGAAGAGATGACTTAAATCAATAATATTAACTTATATCTCAACAACCTGGAGAAAAATAGAACAATAAATCCAATGCAAGCAGAGGGAGGGAAGTAATAAAGATCAGAAATCAATGAAACAGAAAATAATAGAGAAAAATCAGTAAGACAAGGAGCTGGTGTTTTAAAAGATCAGTAAAATGGACAAATATCTAATAAGACTGACAAGTAAGAAAAAAACAAAAGATACAAATTATCAATATAAAGAATGAAACAAAAGATATCACTAGGGTCATTGCAGATATCAAGCATCAAGTAAATTTGTAATTAAATTATTTTAAAAAAGATTTTCAAAGACACGTGAAAATTGATAAAGAACATTTACAAAATGTTAAAGAAAAAGACCAAGAACATTTACAAAACCCTGAGGTTCACATTACATTTAATGGTAAAGACTTAATGTTTTCCCCTTAAGATTGGGAAGAAGGGAAGAATGTCCACTGTACAACTCTTATTTCATGTAGTAATTGAAATTTTTTTTTCTTTTTTCTTTTTGAAGAGGTTTTTGCTATAGGGCGTGTGCACTCGCCAGAAAGACAGAGAGAGACAGAGAGATAGAAAGCGAGAAATCACCCCCCAGGGGGGTGGCCACATTGCATTCCCTTCTCCTCCATTCTCCTCTCAGGATCTTGGTTACGCATGCACACGCGCCCGGCGTGAGTTTAAGCCACCAGGTCCGGGACTTGAACCGCGGTCAACTATATGGGAGTCCAGTGACAGCCATTACGCTAACTACTGGTCCCAGTAATTGAAATTTTAACCAATACAGTAAGAAAATAAATCACAGGTTGAAGAAGAAGAAATAAAATGTCCCCATTTTCATGTCAAATAGTCTATAGGAAAAAGCTGAGGAACCTATAAAAGAAAATAAAGGAAAATTTCTAGAACTCATTCAACAACTTAAGAAGATACCAGAAAAACACACAAAAGGCAACTTTATTCCTGCATGTGAGTCATGAACATATGGACACTGAAATTAAAACTATACTATTTATAATTTCTACAAAAGAATAGGTGGAAGTGTAATTTTAAAAATGTATTGCAAGAGTCATGAATATAGATGTAATTAGAAATCAAACAATGTATGTATAGTGATTTAAACTTTCTTACAATGACTTAGTCTTTTTTTTTTTTTTTAGAATCTTGGCAAGCTTAATAAAAATTGTGTAAGAAGTACAAATGAGCAAGAATATCCTAGATACTCATGATATGGAAATACATGGAAGCCTGCCTCTCAGATATCAAAAATAATTTATATAAAATAACAATTAAGATAGTGTGTTGTTGACTCAAAGAATTATAATTGATCAGTGAAGTAGAATAAAAAGCTCAGAAATAGCCACATATGGTACGCATACTTGATACATAACAGAAATTATGTTATTGAAACATGAGACATGATAGACTTTTAAAAATTAAGCTAGTAAAACTTATTGTGTTAAAAAAAATTAAGTGGAATACATACCTAAATGTGAAAGGAAAAATTAAAATAAACAAAAGCACAACATTTTAAAGGACTAGTAGTGTATATTTCAGCATTTCAGTAAAGGAGACTGTAAGTAAATGAATACACTTTTTCTTCTTTTTAGAGATATTTTTGCTATAGGGAGTGTGCGCTTGCCAGGGAGACAGAGAGAGAGAAAAAGAAAGTGAGAAATCACTCCCCCCAGGACAATCCCTTCTCCTCCATTCTCCTGTCGGAATTGTGAGCACACATGCACATGTGCCCATGGTGAATTTCAAGCCTCTAGGTCCAGACGTGGACCACAGTGGGGCTTGTGGGAGATTAGCAATGTAATCATTATCCCATCTGCTAGTCCCAAATTTTAAAATATTAACACTAACAGAAAATCTTGAAAAATTCAATTATGTTAACATTAAGAAATGTGGCTGATTAAAAAATACTATAAAAAGTAAATAATAAACACATTATTTTGGAGGTCTTTGTAACATAACATTTACAAATAATCTGTTTTTAAATTGTGAAGAGCAATTTATAAAGGGTAAGCAAACCTATAATAAATGAACAAAGATATGAACTTGTTCCTCTATAATGAGATATTTTGATTGACAAAACGTAAATGTTACTGCCAAATCTCGTAAAATAAATAAATAAATAAAAATAGAACAAGGAATTACTTCTAGCACACACTTTCTAAGATAATTATCCCTGTTTGTGGAAGATATGTGGAGAGCATAAAATGCTTATCTGAATGCAAAGAAGCAGAACTGAAGAAGGGAGATGCCCAACTCATGCATGGCCTTAAATTAGATTGTATTTAAAGACAGAGGGAGTCAACGCAAATATTTTTAAGAAAAAAAACTTAAAGGGTAAATTAGAGAATAAGAAAGGAAGCAATGTCATAATCATAGTGAATAATGAATGTTTAAAAATAAGGAAAATAGATGGTATGTAAAAGCAACATGGTATTTCCAAATGAAATCCTTGACACACCATTTTATTACTGATTATAAAATTACATTATTATGTAACAGAAGTAATAAAAATCCCTGAAGCTGTGTTTAATCATGTTCTTGTTTTCCAAAAATAAATTATGTGATTAGAGCTTTGTTACGACTTTAAGATGTTTTAATTGATGACTTAAGGCCTAAAGGACTTTTTACACTAGTACTTAATAAACCAATCATGTAATTAGCAATAATTGAAATGACCATTTTTCAAATATTGCATTTAATAGGTTTTCTAGATTAATACTGTTATTCTTTACATTATTTTTAAAATTTTATTTTGAAACTATAAGCCATCAGTTTTTTTTTGTTTTTTTGTTTTTTTTTTTGAGAGGTTTTTCGCTATAGGGCGCGTGCACTCGCCAGACAGACAGAGAGAGACATAGAGACAGAAGGCGAGAAATCACCCCCCAGGGGGGATGGTCACGCCGCAATCCCTTCTCCTCCATTCTCCTCTCGGGATCTTGGGCACGCACGCACACGCGCCCGGCGTGAGTTTTAAGCCACCGGGTCCGGGATGCGAACCACGGTCGACCACGTGGGAATCCAGCGACATAGCCATTACGCTAACTGCTGGTTCCCTAAGCCATCAGTTTTTAATTATAGGACTTTAAAGATGAATCCTGTATCAATATAGACTACGTGAATAAAGGAAATAATACGATAATGAGCTCTGTTTTTATCAGTTATACAGTTGATACAGTTATTTTCTGTATGTAATAGTCATGTGATTTTTATATTTCATAAACATTATTTTATTATAAGATTTGCTAATATATTAGTATTTATATGAAAAGATAAATAGGGACCAGCAGTTAGCGTAATGGCTATGTTGCTGGACTCCCATGTAGTAGACAGTGGTTCAAGTCCCAAACCCAGTGGCTTAAACTCAAGCCGGGCACGAGTGTGTGTGTGCCCAAGATCCCAAGAGGAGCATGGAGGAGAAGGGATTGTGGCATGGCCATCCCCTCTAGGGTGTGATTTCTTGCTTTCTGTCTCTCTGTCTCTCTCTGTCTTTCTGGTGAGCGCACACGCCCTATAGCAAAAACCTCTCAAAAAAAAATAATAAAGCAAACTATTTTAATTCAATTTTTCTATTTCATCACATTAGTCATTTCATATTCTTAAGCATTTTAGTTGAGTCCTTTGGCTTATTGTTAGGTGTAAGGTGGCTGTTAAATTTAGGGAAATTACATTTTCATCAATTGTGTCTTTGACTTGGAGAATGGTAATAAGGAACAAAGGGCATTTTTCTTATGTCCTCCTCTCTTCATGTAGCAGTCAGGATTTTCCAGAGAAACAGAACCAATAGCTTGTATAAATAGAGATAAAATGAGATTTATTATAGGAAATTGGTTAATGTGGTTACTGAGGCCAGGAAGTCTCATGATTTGCTGTCTATAAGCTGGAGAAACTGGAAAGCCTATGCAGTATTTAGTGAGAATCTGAGAATGGTAAGGATAAGGGTAGGAAGGGAATGTTTTAGCTCAAGCAGAGAGAAGAAATTTGCCCATCCTCTAACTTTTGTTCTATTCAGGCCCTCAAGGATCGAATGATGAGTACTCACATTAAGGAATGAAGTCTGCTTTGCCCAGTACAATTCACAATCAGATTTCTTCTGGAAACACCCTCACGGAGCATCCAGAAATGCTATCTTCTCAACTATCTGATAAACCTAACATAGTCAAGTTAACACACAAAATTGACCATCACACTTAATCAGAAAGCAAAGGCTTTCCTAAAATTTCTGAAGCCTCTTTTGTTTATGTGCCATTGGTCAAATTAATGATCATGCCCGTCCAAAATCAGTCATGCTAGTCCAAAATCGGTCTATAGGAGTCACAAGGTCACCACGATTGGCTCAAGCCAATCCTGACACAGGCCTGGAAGCTGGATACATTACTTCTCAAACCAAATTACAGTTTTGATAGCATGGCATGATGAGTTATCATTCCATATTCTCATGCTTAGTTATCTGCAATAGAAATGACATTGGCTTCGGTGACTCCCTGGCTTTGCGGTTGAGGTAGCCAGATCCCACATTGCCAGTTGTGTGCTTGGAGTTCAGGACCCTGTTGCTTGAGAAACATCCTGAGCACATGTGCATACATGGTCAAAATCCTGAGAGGAGGGAGAAATGGTGAGGGGATTTTGAGAGTGCTTTCTCCTCTCCTCTCTCTCTATTTCTCTGTGGCCAGTACCCATGATGTATGCCCAAAAAGAAAAGAGAAATTGATGTTAGCTTGTGGGAGGGTGGGAAATTAATACCTACTTAAGTTCCATCTGTGTTAGTTACTGTGCTATAAGCTTTCTACAGTTTAGGAGACAAGAAGAATACTTAAGAAAATTATGTTAGTGCTGTTTTTTCACTTTTTTATCATTATGTTAATACCTTTAATATCTTTAAATGTTTGATTGTTAATTCATTTGCAAACTGTAAAACTGTAATAAAAACAACATCGTAAAAGAATGTTGAAAGGACCAGCAGGTGGCATAATGGTTTCATCACTGAGCTCCCACATAATTGACTGCAGTTCGACTCCTAGACCTGGCAGCTTAAAGTTCATGCCAGGCACATTTGCATGTGTGCCCAAAATCCCAAGAGGATAATGGAAGAGAAGTGACTGCCTTGTGGCCTCATGGAGGCATATTTCTCACTTTCTGTCTCTCTTGTCACTCCAGTGAGTGCATGCACCCTCTAGTAAAAATTTCTCTCTAAAAAAAAAGGTGAAAAGCAGAAACTATATGCTACCATACAACACTTGAGAAACATCTGTATTTTTAATTAATTTAATCATTTTAGAATACATGAGTTTTTAGAGAGTACAGATATAGGTACAGTGAAAAGTTTCAAGAACAGATGCATGAGAGAGATACACATTTATTAAAGGCAACAAAATTTTGAAAATCTAAATTTCAATACAAAGTAGTATAAGGGAAAACAAAACTCAGAAATACTAGTGTGAACTTAGATGAAATAAGTACTGATGGAAGCCTTTTTCTGTGCTGTATTTATTGTTTCCTTTTTGATTCTTAGATGTAGAGAGAGTTTATACTCTCATATTCCTCAGTTTACTGTATACTATAATCATGGCTTTATTCAAAGCTATCCCTTTTGTACTTATCTTACTTTGTTTTACATAATAGCGTTCCATTTCATTTTATTTCCTGCTTTCCTCCAGATTGCTTCCCTGTACCCATTCATCCCCATATATATATATATTCATCCCCATACTCTCCTTATTTTATATGTTCTGAAATAAGTGTGAAATTTTTCAAATATGTAGTGTTTTAATTTACAGAAATCCTTGTAAAAGTTAATCATATTCCTCCTCTTTCATTCTCAACACTAATTTTTTTAGGTAGGTCTATGGTTCCTTTATGTTTCTAAGTTGTTGCCTTTTGCTGCTACATGGAATTTCACTCACCACAATGTACTTGCACATTCTTCATGGAGTGCTCAATTTTGAATCCTATGACTACTCATTGCCATAAATAAATGGCAGACTATTATAATAGTATAATGCTTATCTATTCATAAGTGGGATTAGTTTGTGTATCATTCAGGATATAGTGAGAGACCACTCTAGGGGTTTAGAGGAGGATAGGATTTAATAGAAGGAATTAAGTGTTACTAAGACCCTTGCAAAGACTTGAGTAGATAATGTAAAGAAAGACTGCGGCCACCTCTTGGGTTCCTCCTCCTTAGCTTCTGTGGCATCAGAAAGGTGAAGAAGCAGAGAAAATGCTTCCAGTGTTCCCTGGCAGGTGTCATCGGAATACATGTGGAGGATACTAACCAAACCCCATGTGTGTTGAATCTCATACCATTGCCTGTTGCGTTCACACTGTGCCCCTTTTTACCTTTCATATCACATATGAGTGCTTCTTGTTGGAACAGCTAGGATAGCAATGCATTCTGAAAAATGTATTCCCATGCCTTCATCCTCTATGAAACAATATAAAAGAGAACAGAGATTACAGTTTGTTCCAGAAGAGCAATGCCTAACATATCAGACTTAAGCCTGCAGATTATAGTTAAATATTGCTTAATAGAATTGTACAAATGGTCCATCACTGTACACATGTATGGTACTGCCTTACATTCATCTCCTCTTGTTCTTATAGTTCAATGAAAATGCTATATATTTCTTCCACTCAATGTGCATCTATGGTAGAATTTTCTTCTCTTGGGCTTCACTAATTTCTAGTGAATTAGAGAATCGTCATATGCTTAGTAGTCACTCAGATTTATATTTTTAATGCTCTTAAATATGCCTTGACTACCTTCTATTGATTTTCCTTATTATTTTTATTAAGTTTAGATGTTCTTAGTATGGTTTAGATATTCACCCCTTAACTATTTTGTTTCCTTTAATTGTCAGAAGGCTAGTGTGTATGTTCATGCATGTATGAACTAGTGAGAGAGAGGGAGAGAGAGAGAAAGAACCCTCTATTATGGTGTGGTCATGGCAAAATCCTTTTACCTTCTTTGCTCTATCTCATCAGGATTTAGGGCATGCATACACTTGCACGCTCCATGTTTTCAGACCACTGGGGTCAGTTTTCAAAATATGATTTGCCTTGTGAGGTCTGACTTCCTATGTACTGGGCTTAACCACTACACTGTGTAACCAGCCCCCTTGGTCATTTTAGATGGCATAAATACCTTCTCCCAGTCACATTTGTCTCTTAACATCAATTGAATAAAAATTATTAATCTTATGTCTTGTAATTTTTATGTCTTAAAAAAAAAGACTTCCCTGGCTCTTGATAAGAGTCCCTCACATATTCTTTAACTATTATTATATTTACCTTTAAGAAGCTTTGCTTAATGCATCACTTGATATTGTCAAATTAAATTAAACACAATTGTAAATCGACCTCTATACTCTTCCCAGTAATCATGTAACTTTATTTTTGGATATCATTCAGAGCATCATGGTAGAGTTTTATATTATTTTCTGAAAGTTCTGATCTTTGCTTATAAATTTATGTGCTGTTTATGTAATAAATTTTATTATTTTTCCATTATTGTTAATAGAATCAATAAGATTTCATTTCATTCTATATGTTTGCTGTATTTTGCTGATCATTTTATTTACTGATTAACATAGAAATGGATCAGCTAAGCCACATCCTTTCCAAAACAGAGTTGTTTCTCTGCACTCTATCTTTTTTTGTTGTTGTTGTTAAAGGAGAAAAAAGAGGGAGGTACCTATACAATTTGTTTTTGCTTTGAGAGAATAACTTTCTGATGTAGGTATGAACTAAAAATTTTCTGCAAGTGGACAGAAATAGAGATACCATGTCATGCCACAGTAGTGTTGTCAAAACACCCCTCTATTTCTCACTCCCTCAAAAATATAGCACTTTGGGATTGGATGAGAGATTCAGTTACTGTTTAACATACTTTCTTCTCTCTCTCCTTCTTGTCTGTTTAATTTGCTTTAGTGCACGTTTGCTCACTAGAGAAAGGTGGAGAGGGAGAGAGAAAGTGAGAATCACTTATGAGGAAGGATGACCATGCCACACTCTCTTCTCCTCCACACTGTACTTAGGATTTGGGGTACACTCACACATATGTTCGGTGTGCTTTTCCACTCATGGGATCTGGGGCTCAAACTATGTACTCAGCCATGAAGGATACAGCTCTGTTCACCACCATACCACCTGGCTGGACTAGTACTTGCAATTTTTATTATGTTTAATCACTTTGTCAGCATAACTTGAATACAGAATCATGTGAAAGTATTTCTATAAAAAAATTAAAAGTTGAAATTGTGTATTTAATCTCATGGACAGAAGTAAAGTTGAATTGTCATCTATTTTACATTTTTGAACTCATTATTCTGCTTTTACAACAAGAACAAAAGTGGTAAGTGTCCATAGCCTTTCTTCCCTACCTACCTGCTAGAGAATTATGCCTCTTCCTCCTCAGCCTAGACCTTTTCTGTCCTCACCAATGATCACTGGAAGACAGTGAAAGTGGCAGAGCCAAGTGTCGCATGAAGAAGGCAAAGTTGCTACAAGAAGAAAAAAGTAGAGAATAATGGGAAAATGAGTGAATATGAACAAATTACATATGTTGTTTACTGAAGAACTGAAAAGAAAGTGAAGATGATGAAAGAAGAAGGATGAATAAAAGAAAGGGAAAAAGATAAGGAACACATAGCAAACTGAATTGACGGGAGCAGGTTGGTTTTCTGTATTTCACTCGGCATGTCAAATAGACAGCAATGTCTTTTCCATAGGAACGAAAACAACAATAACAACAAAGATCTAAAGCCCACTGCTTCCACCCTCAAAACCACATTCATGGCCAACCCATTGGAAAATGTGAAAAGTGAAATATATGGACTTTAAGTTAAAAATAATTAGTAGTATATTTCTTATGAAATATTTGATTTTGGTGATCACAAGTTACAAGATTGTTATTTTGTCATGTTTTCAAAAGCTTTATTAATAAAAAATACATTAAAGTAATTAATTAAAAACCTTACAAGTCACTGTGTAATTTAGAAAGTGTGAAGTAGAGACACTCTACTTATGGTGGAGCAAGCATGATTTTATCTTTCAAAAATAAATAATAATAGGGTACAGCAGGTGGCATAGTGGTTACGGTGCTGGACTCCCACATGGTCAACCGTGGTTCAAATCTTAGACCTGGTGGTTTGAAACTCACTCTGGAGACATATGCATGTGTGCCCAAAATACCAAGTAAAGAATGGAGGAGAGGGAACTGTGGCATGGCCATCCATGCTGGGGATGATTTCTCACTTTCTATCTCTGTCTCACCGAATAGCACATGTGCCCTATAGCACAAATCTCTCAAATAATTAAAAATAGGTGTTGATTCCAGAACAACCAACTTATCCCAGTGTATTTATATTTCTAATTCTCAGAAGTCATGGCAAGTATTAATAAGCTCATCATTGTCCCAATCTGGTAACAAATCAATAAGTCTGTTTAGTTCTTATAATGTAATATTATATTGATTTAATGATGCTATTAGTGATATTTGCAGTGATTGGACTGGCATAAACAATTAGTATTTAGGATACTGGTTTTCAGTAGAAAAAAATACCTAATCTCACTAATTGCCTCTAGTTCTGCTTCTATTAACTGCACACTTTGTACATGCTAATAATCTTATTATCAGCTGCTGCTGAGTTAATTAAATTCATGTCTACAAGCATAGAACAAAATAAAAGTATGTATTCTGATCAGCTTTTTTATATATTAAATAAAAAGTTTAGAAGACCAAATTTAAACATTTATTTATAGAAAATGTAAGAGTATTAACAATATGCAAATAATAAATTAACTTATGACTATCTCAAAATAAGTTGTAAAATTAGTTTTGCACTATGATTATATGATAATAATTAATATTTCCAGTCCATTCTTTTGTATGGAAAACACAATGTTTTCAGGAAAGCATTGTCTATTGTTGAGTAAAGGCATAGATCCCTAAAAGACTTTATTGATTTATTTCCTAAAAACAACTAAGATATATTTTAATTTGTTTCTAGGCCTCAAAATTAACCTAATATGTGTGTATAAATATATATATATATAAATATTTCACTATTCTAGAGTTTAGCAAATCATTTCTAAGTAAATTTTACAGATTCAGTACTAAGTAGAAAACCTATCTTACTTTTATTTGTTAGAAAGATACAATATTACAGTATCCTATTTCTAGCAACAGAGACTTGGGTTTTAAAATTTTATTATTTATAACTCTAATCATTATTGACAATGAACATACACTGGAAAGCATTTTAAGCAATTAAGAATATTGCAATATATCTTAGCTACATTTACTTATGTTATTAATTTTTAAAAAAGATGTTAGGTCTAACAAGGTTTAACTAGATTTTATTCAAAAAGAATCATTCTAATCGGGAGATATTTGAAATGAGAATAAGTTTCCTCTGTCCTTTAGATTGATTCCTTAAGTATTCAAGCTGCCTAGATTCTCTCAATGGGGAAATGGCTTATATTGTGCTGGTGTAATGTGATATACATACTGCAATAAAGGCTCAGTATTATAGGATACTTTTAAGTAAAAACAAACAGACAACAAAAACGTATTCTTAAAATGAGAGAAAAAATGTTTTATATATATATATGAGAATGTATACCAAATATATGAGCTAGTTACCAGAAACTTAAGTCTGAAGACCTAGTTTTTCTAACAGTAGCAACAACAAAAGAACCATTAGATGACATGTTTGAGAAACATCCCTCCAGAGAAAAAAAAAAAAAAAAAATTCACAAACAACAGAATAACTCTCAAATCCATTAGTACTACTGATCCCAGGTTAAATTCAACCAAATAAAGAAAGTTGTGCTAGGTGGAACTTTTTTTTTAGTCAATCTTTTTCTTCCTATTTTGTTAAAACCAATGTATCAAAATTGTAATGATCTTTTTATGTTATTCATTACATTCAAGGTAAGTTTCATAAATGCATACTGCCAAACTCCAAACTGCTAAATCAAAAATCTGTCTTCCATTCTTACCTTTTTTAACCTCTTTGAACTTGGCACATTTATACATGCCTTCCGTACTGAAATTCTTTCCTGATTCGTCTTCCTTCACATCATCTTGTGTGGTTCTTCTACCTATAAGGTACTGACTTCTCACTTTTCACTATTTGTTCTCATTTCTCTGTGACGTTAAAATGTGGTTTTGTCCAAGCTTTCATCTTTGCCCCTGACTTCTTCCCATGCCATCATTCTAAATGAAGATTATATTTATTCCTCACTTCAGTTACTGACTCTACGTCATTATATTTAAGAACAGGAAATCAAATTTTTAATAACAGATACTCCATAAAATCTAGTACAGTTTCATTTCAACTGAATTATGACAGAAGGAGGTGGGGAAGTGAGAAATCACCCTCCAGGAGAGATGGCCACACCACAATCCCTTCTTTATTTTCCTTTTGGGATATTGGGCCTATATGCACAAGTACTTTGTGTAATTTTAAAGCTGCTGGGTCTGGAACTTGAACCTCAAAGATAACCATGTGGGATCCAATGCCCTAGTCTCCACTCCACCTGATGCCCTCAAACCCATTACTTTTAAGCAAATAAAGTTATTCTTTTATTTCACTCAGCACAATGCATTGAGTAGAACATCTTGTTATACTTGCTATGAGAACTTCAAAAAGTTTGTGGGAAATGAAATTAAAAGATAAAAATAATTTCTTTAAAGAATTATTTTATTTAACTTTATTTATTTATTTAAATTTGACCAGAGAGGGACAGAGAGAGAGAGAGAGGTGGGGGAGTGAGAAATCAAGCTGTCAGGTCTGAGACTCGAACTTTAGTTGGCCATGGGGGAGTCCAGCATCCTTAACCACCACTGCCACTTGCCAGCCCCCCAAATTTTTTTTAATAAATGCCTAACAATTTCTGATTGAAACTCTCAAAGAATTGCTCTTAATGTGATGAGAGGATTGTACAGGAGCATATTTTGGTGGGAAAGGATTCTCCTATTAAACTTTCCTAAGAGCTTTTCTACTAAACCTTCACCTAACTTTCTCAAAAAGGCCTCATAATAAGCAGATGTAATCCTTATTGCTTTACTTGTGTTTTGTCTTCAGAATCATACTGGTAAAGTCATGTGTCATCTTTTACAATTTCTCCAAAAAATGCTGCAGATCTTGATCCAACATATTTAACATTGTCATTGAAAACTCTGCTCTTGGGACCAGCAGATGGCATATGGATTATATCGCTGGACTACTATGTAGTCGACCACAATTTGACCCTGCAGCTTAAAACTAATTCTGGATGTGTGCTTATGTGTGCCCAAAATCCCAAGAGGAGAAAGGAAGAGAAGGGTTGTGGTGTGGTCACCCTCTGTGGGGCGATTTCTCGCTTTCTGTCTCTCTATCCGGCAAGCACATGAGACCTATAGCAAAAATATCTCTCTTAAAAAAGAAAGAAAAAGAAAATTTAAAAAGAAAGTTCTGTTGTTATCAGAAGCTGTTGTAGCACAATGTTTTTGGCATCACTGAGCAGAAAGTTTGCTCAACTTTATTTTTTCAGTCAGAAATGTGTATGTCTGTGGGGTTAGGTATTCTTTCTGCTGTTAATCATTGGCCTTCTTAAGTTAGGGCACAGAAGAGATTAATCTGTTTCCTCATGAATTGATAGGGATAGTCTGTCATTTCCAGCATCATTTTTAACATCATCTCATCCTTTCTTAAGATGAGATATCTATTTGTAAACTGATGATTTCTTTGGGACATTGGTCCATCAACTTTTTTTTTTTTGTAGAGGTTTTTGCTATAGGGCGCGTGCGCTCACCAGGCAGACAGAGAGAGACATAGAGACAGAAAGCAAGAAATCACCCCCCAGGGGGGATGGTCATGCTGCAATCCCTTCTCCTCCATTCTCCTCTCGGGATCTTGGGCACGCATGCACACGCGCCCGGCGTGAGTTTTAAGCCACCGGGTCCGGGACACGAACTGCGGTCGACTACGTGGGAGTCCAGCGACATAGCCATTATGCTAACTGCTGGTTCCCAGGTCCATCAACTTTTCATGTAGCATTTATGATTGAACTATTCTTCCATGCAAGCTTCACCATGACTTTGATGTTCATTCTTGCTTCAGTTTTATCATACTTCATATTGCTCTGATTGGGGGTCTTACCAAGTTGATGTCTTATTCTTCTTAGTGCCTCAAACTAGATCCTGTTTAGACATGTTATAACAAGTTAGTACAAGTTTATATCAATGCAAAATAAAATGAAAAACATGCATAATTTTTATAATACATATAATACACATTTTCATGCATATTTCATTGTATGTATATGAAATTTTTGTCCACCCCTCTTACACTGATAAAACTTAAGCTCTGTGAGAGTAGAGTCTATTTTTATATATATTTTCTTCACCATGTTCATTTAGTTCTGTTTCAAAACAAAAGATGTATTGTAGAGTGGCTCTTCTCTGCTATTATCTACACCTAGTTGGTCCCTGAGTTTTCCTGATTTCTTTCCTAAAAGCCTAACTGGTACCTTGCCCTGCTATATTCTTTATTCTTTTATAATTCCCTACTTAAAGTAATCTGCTAGTTCCCTAACTGATTCTTTATCTATAAAATTATCTCATTCTGATTACATTCTACACTGATTCCAACTCCTTAAGATGATATGAAAGTCCCTTCTTTATACAGCTGCTACTTCCTCAAAGCCATCTCCTGCTCCACACTCTCTAGGGACATGGATGGCATCTACCCATATTCGCTAATTATAACTTTTCTGAGCACATGAGTTTAAGACAGCACATTATGCTCCCGTCATGTACAATATAGGTATTGATATAAATATAGCATAGACATTGAAATAGATGCACATACATCATAGACACAAAAATGTAGCTATACAGATAGCTGTAGATGAAAATATTTTTAACATATCTAGCCAGTTCTTCTATTCATTCTTCTGATGTAGTTCAGATGTAAGACTTTGGCAAGCTCTCCATTCCATGCACAGTGAGGAGAGAGGTGTTCTCCATATGTTCTTACTGCATGCTGGGAATATCCCAGTTAAAGCACATAGACATTGCATTTTTTTTTAAGTAGAAGCTCATTGAAAGTAAATATGGTCTATCATTGCCACAGAAATTAGTACTGAAAATGCTTGTTAGAAGAAAGTGGGAATTAAAAATTCTGGCAATCTATATTAATTATCAAATTAATCTAGCATGTAAAAAGAAACTTAATTTTAAATGCACCTATCCAAGTGACAAAAGAATAAAATCCTGTAAATAAAAATTCATTTCAGAACTCTTTCCTGAAAAATAAGAACATTCAATCATTTTTTGTTTGTTTATTTATTTATTTATTAAGGTTTTGCCATAGGACACATGCACTCACCAGAGGGATGGAGACAAGAGAGGAAAAGTGATAAATCATACCCAGGAAGAATGTCCACACCACAATCTCCTCTCCTCCATTCTCCTTCTGGGATTTCAGGCATTCACTCACACATATTCAATGTGATTTTCAAGCCTCCAGGTCCAGGCCTCAGACCGTGAACAACCATGTGGTAATCTAGTGTCATACCCATCACACTACCTGTTGGTCCCAGCCATTCAATAATTCTTAATGTAAGAAAAATAAGACCCAAGACACAACATAGTAGGAATAAATACTTATTAAAGTATAATTTCAGTAATGCTTGGGATACCCTTTTCTTATGTTCTCTTTAATTTGTTCATTGATAACTAGGTTGTACATTAGAAAGGCTTTATAGTTAAGAATTTTATTTTAGTTAAAGTCCAAATTGCTCTGAGAGGTGTAATAAACTATTTTAATTTTGTTTATACTTTCATATTAGAGTGTAGATATTTATTTGGAAACTTCATTTTATAGGAAATCATCTTAACTACTAGTTTATAATGAAATTAGAAAGAGGCTATAATGCTGACTGAAATAAGCCAAGTACAGAAAGAGAAAAACTGTAGAATGTCACATGTTAAATCTAAAGAGCAGATAAAATTGAAACAGAGAGTGGAATGGTGATTACCAGGGACAGGGAACAGATGAAAATGGGTGAAGTAGATAAACGGTACAACTAGCAGTTATGAACAATAAATAAGTCTAATAAATAATAAAAGTAATAAAGGGGGTGAGCAGTATCAAGCAGTATCACAGCGGTAAATCTTGATATTCTGTGAGACTGATTCAGAAAGGGAAGATTCCAGATCTGTCTGGAGACTGCCCTGCAGACTGCCCTGAGCATACTTGGCAAGCGTGTTTTCATGACCTGGGGCTAGCTCAGGCTGAGGGTGGTTCTCAGAGTCAAGAACGTTATGTATCTCTCTCTGTTTCTCTTTCTCTTTCATGCGTGGAAGAAATAGATAAACTTTAGAAAAATTAATGATAAATGAGTAAATAGTGAATATGACATGCAACTTGAGGAAACAGTTAATAACATTGAATTGCACACTGAACATTTGTTTAAAAAGTAGATTTTAGTGTGCTTATCAAACATACATACAAAGGTAACAGTGGAAGGTGATGGATGATAAGTTCATTTGCTTGACTGTAGTAAGCAATATATATATGTATATATAATTATATAAATATACATCCATATAACCATCATGTTGTGTACCTTAAATATATACAATAAATAATGTAACCTCAAATTTCAATGCTTTGTAAAATCAAGCTTTATATACTTGGCTATTTCAACTAGATTCAGCCCTGCTCTCATTATGCAGCACTGTAACTCCACTAAGAAGACGAGTCTAGCTGAGGTGTCAGAAAAAAAGACTTTCTACTTCTTTTGTATCATATTACCTTTTCCTCAATCTTAACCATGATTTCTATGCTTTCATTTAAAAATATTTGTGGGACCAGCAGTTAGCATAATGGCTATGTCACTGGACTCTCATGTAGTCGACTGCGGTTCGAATCCCGGATCTGGCGGCTTGAACTCACACTGGGAGCGTGTGCGTGTGTGCCCAAGATCCTGAGAGGTGAATGGGGGAGAAGGGATTGCGGCATGGCTATCCCCCCCCGGGGGGTGATTTCTCACTTTCTATTTCTCTATCTCTCTCTCTCTGACGAGTGCACGTGCCCTATAGCGAAAACCTCTCCAAAAATAAAAAAAATTTAAAAAAAAATTTTAAAAAATTGTGAACTGGCCCGTAGTACAACAGGTAAGGGTTCTGCAGAGGCGGCCAGGTCCTACCTGGTCAACCAGGATTTGACTCTAGTCTTTTGCCCAGAAGGTCTAGAATTCTATGGGATGAAGAAATGGATGAAAAGGAAGTGTGTCATGACCAGGTGACCAGGCCCTGTTAGAATAAAATCAAGGCCAACAATTTGGACTTTAAAAAGGAAAAAAAAAAGTTGTTTCTTTTTTTCATTTTCATTTTGATGTAACTAATGCAACTGAGAATAAGTCAAGATACTTATTATATAGTTAATAAGAAGTTAGGATACTTATTAGATACTTAATATAGATTTGTAGCTATATTAATTACTCTAAAATAATCTGAGAATTGGAGCTCTAGTTTATGTCATGAAAATAGGGGAAAAGAAAAGTGGGGTGGAGGAGAAATTCTTGAACGTGCAGAAGAAAATAGAGTAGCTGTAGCTTGCTCACCTTCAAGGATTGGCATGTGTGAGCTCTCCTTTATTGAGGAGAAGTGCACAAGGGATAACCAATGGGCAAAACAGCACTGGGAAGATGAGATGGTGGCCCGAAGTAGAAACTGACTATAGAGTTGCCGTCTTCCAAGTAAGCTCTTCATGAATTTGGAAACCAGGTCCTTTTTACTCTTATTTACAACAAAACAAAACAAAATCTGGCCAGAAAATGAACTATTCTTTCTCATTGTTCTTCTAATACAAATGAAGCTCTCATTTAGTGACTTTCAATTACTGTTTTCAAACTTCTCCTGGTCAAGCAGTTTTCACTAATTTCAGTCACTCCTTGCACCTTACTTGGACTGATAGCCACTGTAAAATGACCATACTTTCTCCTCTGTAGTCCTTGTCACTGTCAAGAGCATTGTCCTAAGGCTCTCTGTGAGTTTAGAACACCTACGGCTGTCACTTTTCAGCAAAACATTGTCACTCTTTTTTTTTTTTTTTTTTTTTTTTTTTTGCCTCTTACTGTTTTTCAGTGGGTTCAGATATGATTTCTTCTGCTGTTGGGCTCTTAGTATTTGCTACCTCATTAACAAGCATCATTTAACACAAATGCCTGAGCCGACGTGTACCACATGATACTCAGCCTTTTGGCTTTCCTCGAGATTGCCTAATGCAGCCTCCTTTCTCTTCAGTACAAGCAGATCAAAAAAGCTCGCAGCAAACTGATAATTAGTAATCAATTAACTTTTGATAATAAAATTGCATTGCCTTGTACTTTGGCACCTGAAGTAATTTATTTTCATCACATGAGGAGCATCTCATTTCATTTCACCAATTGCGATGAGAGCAAATTCACAGGCTAGGATTCTTTCCTTTTACATGAAGTTTGTGGCATAGAAAATAATGAGAGGTGTATAAAAGAGGTGCCATATAGGTATATTTTTTTATTTTTGTTGCCATATTAAGTGGGCTTGGGATCCTTACAAGAAGGTAGTATTTAAGCATAAAACATTGTTGTATCTGAATTTTTGTCATTTATAAATTGTATCTTGAGATTTCACAGTCACAAAGCAAGTTTTTACCATTGTCAGCAAGCAAAGCCAAGGTAGTTGTTCTGGGGGAAGCCTCCTGCATTACCAAAGCAGTCGCCACTGACCCCTGATCCCTTCATTGTTATCAGTTACCCTAAGTGATAGTCAGTGGCAGTTCTGGTAGAATAGCACAACAATTTCTGAACCCGACTTGGTGACAGGAAAGTAATTATTTTAACTCTCAACCACAGTAAATTAGATATAAATGGGATTGACAACAAATAAATTTGATACAACAACATGTAATTTCTTCTAAACAGTATAGCATTTATTTTATTTTCCCCCATCCTAAACTGTTATATGCCAATTAGCATGTTAAATAGGTATTATTCAAGCAAAATATTAGAGTGAAGGAATATACAGTTACTCACTTTGATTTCATTAAAAATCATATACTATACTTATAGTCATTCATCACTATGTAGTACTTAATATAGCAGTTTCCTACTGCATGTTCATTGAATGAATCATATATGCCTAAGAGTATATGAAAATGCCATGAACTGCCAACTAATAAGTTTAATCTGGTATTCTGTCTTGTCATGCACTTGTGCTAGCATTATTTTCCACTTATTGGATTCTCTGTACATGAGGTCTGTTCTCTTCATCTGGTACAAACAACTTGCTTTGTGGTAAACTATTTTATTTAAATCAAAATGAGGATTGGTTTAATGAACAGATTAACATGGCAGTCCCTTGGGTTAGAGTTTTAGCTAGTTCACAAGTATACAATGAAACTGTTCACCTAAATCATGCCTATTTTAATGCCAAGAATGTATTGTAGTTAGCCCTCAACGAATGTTAATAATAAGTTTTACTACCAAATGAAAGGTACTTACCAAATATTCTGACATTTTGCAACTTGTCATTGTGTTTATTAGATGCCGCATATTAAGTCCCATGTCTAAATCTTCTTATAGCCTCAATTACTATAATAATTTGGGGTTCCCTTCAGCACTCCCCTCCCCCCCCAAAAAATTAATTATGTCCCTGGGATAGAACTTCAATGGAATTGCTAATTAGAACATGAGTGCCATCTAGTGGTAGTAATGACTAACTACAGGCTTTCTAGTGAACAGAAAAGTAGGCAAAAATGTTCTGCTTCTGCTTAATAATGAAGTCTCTTGGACTGAGTCTCAGATATATGAATGAGGCTTCCTGTATGTATACTATTCAATCAGTAGAAAAATTTAAACACGAAGTGCATCAGAGTGGGGCGAGGAGAATTTATATCCTGGTCCACAGGATAAATACTGTTCTATCCATAAAGACCTACATACCTTTTAAAATGATGAAGTAGAAATAATATGATTCTAGATGTAGATGAGAACAGAAAAGGCTTTAATATAAATATGAGTATGATATTTGAAAGCAATTTTTTGTTAATGGAAGATTTTTCTGATTTAGGACCAAAAGTCAAAGCAACGTCAACTTTAATATGCATAACAAGCTTAAGAAACAGAGACAGGGAAGAGTTGAGAAATGATCAAGATTAAACACATATATTACAATCCTTTAAAATAAGACACAACAAACTGACTGAATATAAGAAAAATTTTAGAGATTTACTTTTTTTTTTTTTAATCTCAGATTGTGAAGACTGATTTGTAAACAGATACTATTTGAAGAAATATCTGGTCATGAACAAATGAATTGTAAGGTTTTTTGTTTTTTTTTTTTTGAACCAAAAAGAAACAACCTAATAGAACTAATAGAAGAACAACTTAGTGACAGACTGTTATAATAGAAATTAGACATCTATAAAAATAAATATTAAAATTGATAGGCATCCTGAAACTGAAGCTGTATCTACAAAAAAAAAATAATGTTTATTTAAAGGAAGCTACTGAATGGAAAATAATAAGTAAAGTACCAATATTTTGATCACTCCTTCTGTTTTCTAAAATCTTGGTCTAATTTTCAGTGTTTTTTCTCCTTCCTAAGGAGGGTCATTTTTGTTAGACCATGATGTCATAGAGGGTGAACATAAATCCCACTCAGAGGTCAGACACTTACAGTTTCTGCAAGCAACAGTTGGTACTATGACCACCAGCAGTCAAATTAGAGCTCTTCTCTCACATCCCTTAATGGTCTTGGACATAGATGTTATCAAGACATCCACAAAGTAGGCTATGTTCTTTAGTGTTGTTTACTGAAGCAGCTGTTAAATTAATTATGTTGGTATATTTTCCAAGCCTGATTAAGATATGTTTATTTCTGCTTTCACAAAACAGCTGTGAGTTAAGTACTAAGACTGATGTTCTATGAAACCAAAAATAAAATTAAAATCATCAGATTTCTTCCAGTTCAAGTGAAAGTTTACTTTTGGTTCTTTGTGTTTTACTTTATATTTTTTAGAGAATACTGGTGTACATTGCCAAAGCAAGATTTTTATTTCCTTAATTTTATTTTTATCTAGGGACTCCCTCATTCAGCATTCTTATTAACATATGACAGAAGACTAAAACATCAAAACAGAAAATGCAAATGCTAAATGTAGTTTCAAGAGACAAAGCAGGTGATCTAAGAAAGATGATTGATATAGATTTGAACTGAATATTGCTGGTTCCTATATTTTATGCCATAATTTGGTGGACTATGAAGGTAGTTGTGATCTATTAAGTAGAACATAAAAGCTTATGTCTGATCCAAATGAAAGGAAAGAAGGAGAGTATGGTTTAGAGAAAAAAAATCTGTAACACAAATAAAACAAAAGCTTTAAGGCAACTCAACTGCTACAGATGTCCCACATCTGCTTGCTTGCCCACTGGGGACTTGGAGATAAAGAGATTAAGACATTTACACAAAGATGGCTAGACAACAAGATCAGATAAGCAACATGACAGCTAGGTTGAGGTACTATAACCAAGGCATGGAGAAAATGACTTTCTAAACCTCTTAACCCATTTACAAACAATGTTTTTAATTTACTTAATGTTTAAATGATACTTTATCAGGGTAGAGAATGAACTGGTTAATTAAAAAGATGTCACTGATGTGAAAAAGAAACAAGTGATCTTTTAATAATGTATTAAGTAAAAGTTCTTGGGATTTTAGAGTGGGGTGTGAATAGTATTATGTCTTTTAAAGACATTTTAAATCAAGACAGTAGTTTAAAATTCATTTCCACGTGACAGTAATAAAAAAAATAAATAAATAAACTTAGATACCTCTTTGTGAAAACACTCGATGGAAAACCAAAGTTACTTTTGACCGAATTCCTGCAGTAAGATTTTTTTCTGTTCCTTTCAGCAATAGTGTTTCTCTAACTTCAGACATTGACCTGCTTATCCCCGAACCCTGTGGATATAATAGGATACATCTGCACACAGTGCATAAAGCTCTCACTTCCCAAACACTTCATATTTTAAAAGTGTGCAGAGCAACAAAAATAAAGTATGTCACAGTCAAATTTTAGATTTTTCCGAAAGATGGTCAGAGTAGTATTGTGTACATGGCATGTAGACATTAACATAGAACATGTGATTATGTAATATTACAGAATGGGACACTGTAAGTAATAGAAGAAATGATAAAATAGTCACACTTTCTGGGTCTGGGTGAAATGAAGCCAAGTAACCTAATAACCCCCAAATAATGACCTGAAGCTAATATTCTAAGGTCAAACTAACAAAATAGACCTTACCATTCCTAATGAACCAGACTCAACATCATCTTTCTCTCCCTCTAAAGTATCATATAATCTCAAAAGGGAAAGTGCTATTGTGTCATTTACTTGTTTCAAAAATAGGATCCCACCCTGTTCTTGGAATTATATTGCTTGTTTTATAAAAAGTCAAAATGTCATAAGACTTAGATTCTTTATTAAAAACGGTGAAAGATTTAATCTGTCTATATCATTTGAAAGATAAATTTTCTTATTCATATTAATTGTGGGAAGGAGCCATGAATCATGTGACTGGTAGTGTTTCCTTCTTTATATTGTCTACTAACAACCTTATTGGTAAACTTAGGGCCATTTCTAGCAAAACATGAGTGATTTTTCTATAAATCCCATTCCCAGCTCATTTCATCTCTCTGACTATCACTTTAACCTACATGTTAATTTTACTGACCTACATTTTTATTCATTTTTAAAATTGAGTACATTTCTATAAGCCAACTTACATTCTTTCTAGAACAAAGATATTTGAAAGAAAACATGAAATATATAATTTAATTACTCAAAATGTCAAAATTATCTAATCAATTTTTTTTTAAAAAAGTGTTCTAAGAAGGAAAACTAACAGCAAGCCCACTTTCTATGCACCCCTTAAGGCTGTATGTGCTCAATTATAATAAACATTTTAAGGGAAAAACCTCATTACACAATAAAAAAGATGCTTTAAAGCCCTTACTCTTTGAATCTGTTTTTCGGATATATTTAAAGAGGTTATAAAAGTCCTGGTGATTCTCTCTGTGAACTAACAGCCTGATGCAGGAGTAGAGCCAGTGAAGCAGAGAAAAAGCCCAAAGAAGTAGAATCTCAACAACAATCCCTCAGTTAACACATAAAGAAAATAACCTAATTACTGGAAAGTGGGAAAAAGAAAATAAAAAGTATGGAAGGGTAGAGAAGCATTAAATGGAAACACACAAATTTGTCTTTGCTATGGAACAAGAAATCAGCCTAGATCCTGAGGGTAAGCATTAAAAGCAGAGACTGGGTGTTTGTACAACGTCCATGGATGAATGAGAAGAAGCCAAGAAACAGGAAAAAGACTAATTTTAATTACCAGAAAGGCTGCAAGAGAAAGAGCACAGAGCTAGTAGCAGACGGCTTCCAGCTACAAGAGATGGCACTGTACTCTCCTTGCCAATTAGAGCCACTTACACCCCACTGGGGGATTAAGGGAGTTGAGGAATCAGCCTCAGTGAGGGTCAGGCTGGACTCAAACACACATGAAAAACAGACACCAGCGGATTCAGGCGCGACCTGAGACTCCCATCCAGTTTCATACACAGACATTCAGAAACAGAAAACAGGACGTGGGATTTCCTTTCCATTAAATACAGGTGCAAGCCACATTCTCTATGGAAGTAGATTGCCGAAGAAATGAAATATGATTTATTTAACAAATACTCAGTTACCATCAGACCAATCAAGGGGATTGCCGAATGACTCCATGACTGAGAGAGGAAAAGTAGAGGGGACTACTGGCAGAACAATGGCACTAAAGCTGCCACACTGTGGATTTACTACCTGTGCTATTTTTCCAATTACAGCCATTGTGATATAAAAATTCAGAAAAAGGACTGCTGTCTGAGACTAAGCCAACCATTTCCTTTGCTTTTTCAGAACTGACACGAAACATAAATAAATAAATAAATAAATAAATAAATAAATAAATAAATAAATAGGAGAAATTAAAAAAAAAAAAAAAAAAAAGGCAGTCCAATAGTCCTTAGATGAAACTCGCAAGTGTATAAACAAAAGAGAAGTGTTTCCCAGGCAGGACCTAGGGAAATTCTCCAAAGTGAAAAAGTCCACTCTCAAGCAGATCTAAGTGAACACATGAGTCGGTGCTGCCTCTGTCAAAGGTGTCATAGACTCGGAATCAGAAAGCAAAGACAGCAGCAGGCGAGCAGAGGCAAGGACTCTGCGCTTGCAATCTCGCGTGCAGCCCTCAGCCCCCACGTTTGCTTTGTAATCTATGAATGTTAAATACGGAGAGGTTGCAGAGCTGGAAGCCGGGGAAGGGGGGCAAGCCCTCCGTACTTAGGAGGGAAGGGAAATACCGGTTGACTAGTGAGACGAGTGGAGAAACATATAAAACCCTTCTTGAGGCACACAGTCCTTTAAGCCCGGGGACATGCTAAATGAACCTTTTCAGCGAGAGGCAGTGAGGCGCTGGGCGCTGGCGACGGTGACAGCGCCGGCGAGCGGGGAGGGGCGAGGGACCGCTCCGGGAGGACACAGCCAGTCAGAGGCGCGGGGCGCGGGGCGCGCGGACGCATTGGAGGAAAACACTCGAGCCCAAACACACCAGCCGGAGGAGGCGCCGCACCTACTTCCCAATATAACCAACTACGGAGTGGGGGCGCGTAACTGCGAGAAGGCAGTGGCCAAAGTGCCATTAAAGCTCGGGGCGGAGAGGATGCGTTACCTGGGTCCCCTCTTCTGGGAGAGGCAGGGCAAGCTGGAGGATTCCCTCTGAATGATTAAAAACTCCGCAATTCTCTTCTGCCACAGGCTGAGGAGGACCTAAGGAAGTGCTCTATCTGAACTGTGCCGACAGGCAGGAGGATGGGAGACAGGAATTGAGAGTCACGGAGGAAGGACAGGGGAGTCTGGCATCTCATTGGTAAGTGGCTGACATTCCTTTGCCAGTGACTGTTCTGTGATTGTGTACTTAATCTCCCAACCACTTAGGATTTTTGACACACTCGCTTCTGCAAAGCCTTCCTTTCTTGCAGTGTTGCCAGAATGTAAAAACTATAAAGATGAAGCTTTTCTTTTTTCCTTTTCCAAACAAGCTCCTTTTCCCTGCTGGGATTTTATGTCGGAAAGTTGAAGCAAGAATGTTTGTGTATTGGTGTATTTGATAGTGCCACCCAAAATGAGAGGAAAAGATTCTTGCAGATAAATTGTAAGGTGATGCATGCCAGGTTAGGGTAAGAATGTTTCTACATAAGAAAGTAAATGTTGAGAAAATAGGATGTGGTTCTCAGGTACTGAATGTTTGTCGTAGGATTGAGTAATGTGGTTCTGAAAATAGAGACCAAATAACTGGGCACCTGGCAGTGCAATAACTTGTTAAAATTCAGTGGAGATGCTCTATAAGAGGGTTTCTGCAAAGTTTGGAAAGCAAAGAAAGACAGTATTTTAGATTACGATGAGCTTTTTTCTTAATTTTGTATAGGAATGTGATAGATTACAAAGAAGAATATAAAAATGTGTTTAAATATTCTTAATGAGTTGTTATTGGAAAAGTGAAAAAGAATGTTAATTTTTGCATATGTGAGTGATCATGATATGCAGTCAGGTGAGAATTACTCTGAAGACCTGAAAATTATAAGTTGTTTCAATTTTAGTTTGGAAAATACAAAACTCCATCAAATATTTTAGAATTATTTTATTTAAAAATTTTATAACCTGTCTAGCATAAAAAAATACGGTTCTATGTGGTACTTGAAATGCAGGTTTATAAGCAAAAACTTTTAAACTAGTTTATGTGCATTGCCTTACCTATATTAATCTGTTTCTTAATTTAAAAGAGAAAATTCTATTCTGATTTTTCAGTGTTAACTATGAAAATAGAAATGAAAGAAGTAAACATGTATTAGGATATAGACTTTTGAAAATAAAGGTAAATAAACACTGAGTAATATTTAAAAACTAGCAAAGATATAATTGATTACTATTAACTACTAATATAACCACAGAAGTATAATATTATTCATGATAAGTTTCTTACTGTGGTATTCATAAATAATGCCAAACATAAATAAAAATGAATAATCATTAGACCATTATTTTTTTGAAAGTGCCTGTAATGAATTTTGAGCAAATTGGACATTTTTAAAATCTATTATCCTGTTTCAAGCTCAAATAAGTTACGTATGGACCAGTATGTTGAGTTTTAAACTTGACAAGTATATTTGCCCTGAATCAAGTGGAAAAGAACAAGATGACTAAGAAGGAATATGTCAAATAACAAATGATTAAAATAAAAATATTATGTAGAAAAATCAGCTAAGTCAAGTAAATGAAATAAGGTACAAAATTCAGAGTTAAAAGTTTTAAAAAATAAATAAGATATAGAAATAGAATTTGAAAAGTAACTCACTTGGAGTATAAGGGGATAATATTAAAGCATATTTGAATATAAAAGTGAGTTAAATTTTAGTTGCAACATAAATAAACGTGTTTTGGAACAGGAGTTGGTGTCACCCTTAAATTATTCTTATTTGAAACTTAAGAAAATGAAGAAATCAAGAGAAAAACTGCTAATTTTAATTTCTCTCTGATTCCTTAGATATCTGATTAGAAAGTTAAATTTCTTGAAAGGTAGAAAAAAGATTATCCCAACATATTAACTAAATAACAGACTTTATAAGTTGTGAGGAACATGCATGCTAGAGTGCTTTTGGAAACAGATGTGAAAAGCTACAGTTGTGCAGTTTTTTAAAGGGAAAACTCAAATACATATATGCTTCCCAGGTGAGCAATACTTTGACTACTATGTGTTATGAAACCTTTATTGGGTAAAAGAGACAAACTGCAATCCAATCATGACCATATACATGGGGTATGTTTATTTAAGCAGAATCATTAAAAATTAGTTGTTTGTAAACATTTATTCTATTCTTAAGTGTCCAGTTAAAACACTCTATTAGAAATGTACCAGATTTTGCTAAAATATAATTTTTTAAATGATTTTACATTAACAGTTTAGAAAACCTTTACTACTTTCCCCGGTAGAGTTAAGAGTATGGTTTGATGTCAAAACTGACTTAGCTCTAAGGACCAGAGGGTGTCAGTAAAGGGCAGAGGGTTCTCTAGATACAGAAAGTGAAGAGATGCTTTGCTGATCAAGTAATTTTGGAATTTGTCTCACTTGTAAAAAAAAAGCAAAAGGTATGTTTTGGTGAAGATTCAAAAAAACTGATAAAAACTTGTCTGGATGGCTATAATAGTGTTAAGATGAACTGACTATATTTAAGTTCAGTTGGCTAAAATAAAGTTTTATTGCAGAGCTGCATCATGTCCTCCCCAACTCAACAAAAATTGATCAAGGATTTCATGAAGCTAGATATTTAAAATACTGTGATTTACTAAATTCATCCTACCATGGTTATTTGGGTTGCCTATATCATTTGTATTATTTTTTAAAATATCTCTATCTCTATCTATCTATCTATGTATCCATCCATCCACACATACATTTTACCAAGGGACTGGCCAGTTTATTTCACTTAATTTAGGCAGATCCATAAATTTATATAATTTGGCTTCTTAAAATTATAACTTGAAGAGCTTACATTTTTTTATTTCTGAAGATATAAATATAAAATTAAAAAGCTATGTGTTTCTGACAAGATATGTTTTAGATTAAAGTTTTAAGGCTGTGTTAATATGTTACATGAACTTCTTGGCACTTTATAGCAGGAAAGAGACTGGTCGGAAACTCAAAGCAGTAGAATCCCTGCACAGGCCTATTTTCTGAGCATTTGTGATCAATAACTCTACATTAGAGGCGGGTGCATTTTAAAAAGTAATGAGTTATATAAAACTCTTTAACACTTAAGATTTAGAATTTAAAACTGTTATGAACTATGTCCTATTTCCTTTCTCTAAGTTCTCCTATTTTTTTAAGATATATTAAAAAATGTTGTTAGAAAGGTTCTGATGAATGGGATACTGTTTATATTTTCCTTAGACACTTGAATGATTTTTTAAATTAATTATTTCCATTTAAAATGTATAAAATAAGTATGGTGTTTTAATAAAGTAGAATGAGAATTCTTAAATTGCTTTATTATACAATTTACTTTTAAGAAAGATATATTTTTACAATGGAATTCTTCCATCAAAGTTTTCATGCAATATTAAATCCTATGAACTTGATATGACTACATAACAATTTCAGTTATGTTTTACCTATTACATATATTTACATAAGCTAAATGTTGAGCATTTCTGTCTGTGTTAAATACCATAAGTTAAAACACAGATATTTAATTTCAAATTTCAGAGAATTGTATATTGTATTTTTTGAGCTTATAGCCTCCTTAAACATTAGCTTATAAAAAAATAGAAAACATATGGAAGTGACTTTTTCTCTAGAGCAGGGAAATTAAACTCTCCAAATAGTCCATAAAGTAATTTTGAAAAATGAATGCAAATTTTATCTGTTTTATGGAAACCAAAATAAAAAGATTCTGTCATTTTAAGATCTAATGTAAAATAGTGTAAGATGTATCGCTTAAAAAAATCTTTAGAAATTATAGTAATGTACACTTTTAATAGGTTTCTTCAACTGGAATTCCTGTGGTCACTGTCATTTTTAAAAACAGTTCCAATATACTTAATCAGCTTCCACTGACAAGTGTAAATTTTTTTCTTTTTCTCAGTAGTCTCTTAAACATTCACAATGACCTAGATATCTTGCCACCCTCTGACTTCCACTTTTTATTTATTTTTCACAATGAATTTCTCTTTGCAGATCCAAGAATTTTCATATGTTCTCTTATGCTAACCATGGTTCTAAATATTACACCCCCAAAAACATTGAGATTTTGGTAAAAGGCAAAAGCTATTGTGTATATGGGCTAATGTATTTGTGTGCATTTTCAACCAATCACAGCATCATATCAGTAGTTTATGAAATATAAAACCACTTAAGAGTTAAAGTACTATGTGGACATTATCAAAACTTTAAGCAATTGTACTGGGAGCAAGGGGGAAGATGAACATACACATTTACCTGAGTGATCAAAAACTCTCTTTCCTGACCATTAATTGTAAAAGTATAATTATATATGGATGCATTTTGTGAGAGCAGTAGAAATTTATTCCATATCATTCTTATAACTATTAAATCCTCAAGAACGAGAACATCTCATTTTTAATTACCTTCCAGTACTAACTATATAGCACATGGAATTTAGGAAGAGAAATGTTGATTACATATGTGATAAAAAGTAGATTAAAATTTTCTTCCTTTTGACAGTCATTATAGTGGCAGAAATATTTACCATGAGACTGAAAGTACTGAAATAGTCTTATCGAGGAGATATTATAATAGGATAATGATAGCAATAATCTTAGCATAAATACAGTGCATCAAAATCTGCAACCAGGTCTTTTAATGTACTTTCACAAATATTTCACTAGTTGAAAGAGATAGCTAATAGAGAAATAGGATGTTTATTTTGTAAGAAACTTCTTTGTAAGAACTTAAACCATCTTTATTTTCTTATTTATTTATTTTAACATTTTTGCCTTAGGGTCTGAGCACTTGCCAGAAAGAGAGAGAGAGGCAGAGACTAAGATAGTGAGAGAGAAAGTGAGTGATCATTCCTCAATGGGTGGATGGCCTCACCACAATCCCTTCTCCTCTATTCTCCTCCCAGGATCTTGGGTGCACAGGTACATGCACCCAGCATGAGTTTTTAAGCCTCTGGGTCCGGGACTCAAATCACGGTAGACCATATGACAGTCTAGTGATGTAACTGCTATGCTATCTGCTGGCCCCATATTTTCTTATATATATATATATTTTAATAAAATAGTAATAGTTTATTTAAAAGAACTAAATAAGTTTTCTGAAATGAAACTAAATATAAAGACAATGTTTAAGATCTACTCACTGTAGATCTTAACAGGGGAAACTGCCATGCCCATGTATTTTTAACCAAAAAATGAAGAATAACTGCTGAATGTGAACTTTTCAAAAGGAGCTAGTGTGCAGTTCATATCTAAATCAAAAAAAGGCACTTCTCACTTGATGACAGAGTTTGGTTCCCGTGAACAGGCCATTAAAACAATTGGTCAATAAGGAAGATGCTTCAAGGGGAATGTTTTTGTGGTGGTGCCAAAAGTGTCCATTTTTCAATAGACTTCATGAAACTGCACACTAGAGTAATGTAATTTTATTCATACAAGAAGCACACATTGGATAAATTCCAGAAAGTAATAAGACATACCATTAGACAATGATATACATCTGGCATAACCCTTTTAATTTTTTAAAAATACTACTATGGATGCACAGGAAAGTACAGATTTATAAATAAAATATATAGTCTTATATGATTGTGAATGTTTCTTGTAGTAACTGACTGTAAAAATGAGACAAAGACTGAGAAGGGGATTCCTGAAACTCTTTACAGACTCTACAGAAGATTCTGGCAATGGAGAACTGGTCATAAGGTAGATAGTTATTAAAACAGGTAGGTTGTTAAATTAAGAGTGGCTGTAAGAGAAATTTTTGGCAGTTTGAATTGAGAAACTGATAAAAACCAACTGATTTTTGACAAAGGATATAACAAGTATAGTGGAAAAAAGAAATTCTTTTCAGCAAATGGAAGAACTGGATATCTACCTGCAGAAAAAAGAAACGACCCCATCTCTCAACATTAACAAGAATCAACTAAAAATGGATACAAGATTTAAATGTAAAGCCTCAAACTATAAAACTACTGGTAGAAAATTGAAGGGAAACTCTTGAAGACATTGGAATAGACAAAGATTTCTTAAATTAGACCCCTCGAGCACAGGTAATAATCCCAAAAATAAGCAAGTGGGATTACATCAAGCTAAAAAGCTTTTCACGGCAAAGAAAACACAATTAGAGTGAAAAGACAACCCTCACAATGTGAGAAAATAGTTGTACGTTATTGCTCAAATAAATGATTACCAGAATATATTCAAAACACAAGCAGCTCATCCATAAAGAAATGAATAATCCATTTCAAAAATGGGCAAATGAATTGATTAGACAACTCTCCAAGGAAGACTTATGAATGACCAAAAGGCATATGAAAAAATGTTCAAAGCGTCTTGTCTTGTCATAAGGGAAATGCAAATTAAACCACAATGAGATACCATTTAACCCCATTCTGAATGTTTAGGATTAAAAAAAAAAAAAAAGGAAAACAAGTGCGGCGAGGCACTGGTTGATGGAAAAGAAACTCTCTTACATTGTAGGTGGGTGTATAAATTAATATAACCTCTGTAAAACAATATGGAGATTTCTCAAAAATCTACAAACAGAACTACCATATAACCCAGTAATCCCCCTCTTTGGTATTTACCCAAAGTATAGTAAAACAGTCAGAAAGACACTTGCACATACATTAACTGCAGCATTATTCACAATCGCTAATACAAAGAATCAACCTAAGTGCCCCAAAATTGATGACTGGGTTAAAATTTTGTCAAACGTATATACTATGGAATGTCAATCAGCCAAAATTAGCATTTGATTCAAAGTAGATGAAAGTAGAGGACTTAATGTTACACAGAGGGAGCCAGACTTTGAAAGGTACATACTAAATAGCCACACTCAATATGTACAAAATGTATGCACTATATGGGAAAAATGGAAAGATCCAAATACATGGTGGTATAAAGGAGTAGTGTAGATACCAGTACTGTAAGGGAGGGGAGTGGGTAGTCGAGAGTAGTGGTAGAGGGTAGGTGGGTGGGGCAAAGGGAAGAAACATTTAAAAAAATGTTTCTTCAAAAAAATGTAAAGTTCTCAGTTTAAAAAAAGATTGGTAATTTTTTCTTTATAAAAATAAGAAACTAAATTTTAAAAAAAATAGAAAAAAACAAATGTGAGAAACTTGGGATTCTTTTAGAATACTAAAATAAAGTATGAAAAGAGACTTAAGTGACTTTTTTCACCATGTATATGTAAGGGAACATCTATAGCCTATGTTAATATTTTTTTCCAGATTGCCATGTTTTATTTTTATTTTCATTAGTAAATGTTTAATGGAACCTTGACTGGAAACTCAATAAGAAATATGGGTGAGAAAAGTATTTCTACATATATAGGCATATTTTTGCTAGAATTAAAATTATGGGTTTCTTTAGGATAGTAATGATTTTCAAGTATTTGACAGCATAGGTACACATACATATTTCTTTCTTTAGCTTTTCAATTCAAATATCAGATTTGTATAAATTCCAGTCTTATTGTTAAAATATTAGAGGGAGTTCATAAAAACAAATTTCAGTGCTTAATGATATTTTGTTGTGATGTATGAACTGAAGTTAATCTACACTTAGTTTTAATAAAGTGATATAAGTTATTTTAAAGTGGATGTATACACTACACACTTTCTTTAGGAGATACATCATATAAAGTATCAAGTTATCACATTGCTGCCTACTGAGAAGGCAGTTTAAATATTGCTGGGTTTTCTGGCACAATACTGTTTTTATAGATGCCTTCTCCCAAAGCTATAATTATCAAATTTTGGTGAGTTTTGTTTGTGCGTGTGTGTGGGGGTGGGGTTTGAATTCAAATTTAAAGATTCTTTTCCTTTAATATTGAATATTTAAAGATGGCAGCACAAGTATAGTATACATGAGGTAAAACTCTGTGACTAAAAAGATTAATGTCTTATCTGAGGTTGTTTCTACCTGAAGCGTATAGCCAAATTTTGCAAATAACCATAGTAGAAAATAAAAAATGTATCTTCCAAGTCTAGTGAATACATGATCTTAATATTCTGGAAATTTTTACTTTCTCTGGATAGTTATTTTCCTAAAACTTACTTTGAATTCTTTAGTATTTTCCAAAACCAATAATCTTTAGAAACAAAGTGGTTACTTGAGACTTAAAAGATCCAGAATTGATTTTATGAAAATTTACCATATCAGCTGTGTTTAAAACATGTATTATTGCATTTATTTGCTTCTCATTCTTTAAGTGGTTTTGTCAGTATATACCTCAATAAGTGAAATGAAGAAAAAGTACTTATTTTTCATTATAAGCAATCTCTGCATTGACTTCTTCAAATGGCCTACTGTTGGCAGTTGTAGTAGAATGTAGCAATATGAAGGGAAATAAGTAGCACATGGCTGGGTGGAGGAAACAGGTACACAGGAAGAATATAATTCAGTGTGAAATGCGTAGTGATAGAGGTCTGTGTGGCTGAGATGCAGTGTTTGAATTTCTCCTTTTGGAGAGTACTTTTATTTTCGTCCTACAGAGTCTTTTTTCCAGCTTAGACTATTTCATGCTAGCACTGGTTCTCTAATTGCTGCATTTACTTCCCGGCACTAAGTTTTTTTGAACTAACGTTGGTTCCAAGATTCACCTAACCACTCTAAATGAATGCTGTGTTTTTCTACATCTCATTACAGTGCTAACTTTAGTATCTCAGAGCCACCTAATTTCTGATGATATGGCCGAATCTGAGTTAAAGGGAACATGGCTGGGATGCTAGGAAAAAAAACTCACAATTCCTACATGTTGTTATAAGTAACCTTGATTTTTTTTTAATTCCATTAAATATGGCATATTAATAGTGCTATTAAAATTTACTTTTTAGGGATATATTAACTGTAGTAATTAACAGAAATAGTAGTTAGCATTATTTTAATAATGATAATAACATGTCTCATGTAGAAAAGTGTATGGACTAAAGGATTTGGTGTTTGAATTTCAGGATTCAGTTTTGACTCTACAATTTATTAGCTGTATAATTTTAGAGAAGTCATTTAACCTTTCCTTACACTACCACAGTGGGGGTAATAACTGTCAATTAGTTATAAATAGGGGAAAAACCTACTGTTTAGTGACAAAAAAATGACAGTGTTAGAAATATCAAAAAATTAAGTCTGGGAAGAAATTTTGATTTTCGTACAATGCTCATTCTAATATATAAGCTTAAATGAACTACCTATCAAAAATATTATATACTTTTTTGCATAAGGCACAGTGCTATACCAATTGTAGAATAAGATACTGTGATCTTTAGAACATAAATATTTGAAGATTATCCTGTCTATCTGATCTTTTATTCAAGAAATTTACAAACATATTTCTTACAAAACTAGTGTGTGGTATCATTTGCTTTTGGAGATCCAAAGGAGGTGAGAGACAATGGAGAGGTGAAAAATTGTTCAGTTAGAACACAGCTTAATAGAAAAAGTAAGAAAATATATTAGTAAAGATAACTATAGAGACATTGGTAATACATTCTGAAGATCTTAGGAAAACAGAAATAGTCATTGTAATGATGGGTGCAACTCACTCCTCAGAAAAAATAAACATTAAGTCTTGAAGGGATTTCAGTTATAGATTAGCAAAGCCTCCTTTCTGCAATAGTTGGTAGGAAGAGGCAGAAATTAGATGAATGTTTAGAAGAAAGTAGAGAACCTAATTAATATAAAGAACTCTTTATAATACAAAGAGAACAGTTAAAAATATGTAACATGGGGATCAACAGTTAGTGTAATGGCTATGTCACTGGACTCCATGTAGTCAACCATGGTTTGAATCTCGAAGCCAGTAGCTTAAACTCATGCCGGGCACATGTGTGTGTGTGCCCAAGATCCCAAGAGGAGAATGGAGGAGAACGGATTGCGGTGTGGCCATCCCCCTGGAGGGTGATTTCTTGCTTTCTGTCTCTCTCTGTCTTTCTGGTGAGCACATGTGCCCTATAGCAAAAACCTCTAAAAACTCATATATATATAACATGAAAAAAATTAGGACTGGTTCCATAGCTTAGTGGTTAAAGGAGCCAGATCCCACATGACCAGTTGCTGTTGTAATTCCAGGTCTGGTAGTTCGAGAAACATATCAGGCATGAATGCCTGTGTGACTGTGTGCCCCAAATCTTGACAGAATGGAGGAATGGAAGAGAAGGGATTGTGGCATGTCCCATTGAAGGTGCTTTGTTTTTCTCTTTCTTCCTATCTCTCTGTCTGGTGAGCACAGATGCTTTCTGGTCATTTAAAACAAACAAAATACGTGAAGATATTTAGAAAATTCTAAAAGATAAACTTAGAAGATAAAGATTTTATCTGAAAACAAGAGGGTAATGTTTTAGCTCAGGATCAGATGGTACTTAGGATAAAATTTAAACCTGATTTTTTCCCTTAATGTGATTTGGAAAGGCTGTGTCCCTTTTCTCTGTTTATTAATCTCTCAATTAAGAACATTAAAATGAATGAACTTAAAGAATTGTTTTTCAGGTTTTGATCTATGTTGGATGTGTGAATTATTAGGTTTCGATGAAGAAATGAAATTCTAGGGGTTGAGAGCTGTGTCTAGGATGAATTCCTGCAAACAGTTATAAGACCATGTTCATGGCATATGAGGAGATCCCAGAGAGAGCATGGACTCAATTGAGTCAATTGAGTGAACACTTTTGTCTTTACCTTTTTGCTAATTTTAATATTACAGGCTTGATAATGAATAATACAGAAACTATAATGTATACTATTCCTCCCTCTCTCTCTCTCTCTCTCCCTCTCTCTCTCTGTGTGTCTCATATAAACATCTGGGCAAATATTTTTAATATGCATCACTTATAAATGTCCAGCATTTCTGCAGTTAAAACTTCTTTGTTTTTATTTGTTTATTTCATGACAGAGAGAGACAGAGAGAGAAAGAAACAGATAGACAGGCACTTCTAACAGTATTTTCATGCCGTGATCCACCCTCAGTATCAGGTTCCTAGGTGGACATGTATGTGTCTTGATGTGCTCACACAGTTCCTGGGACACAAGCACAGAACTTTTCCCATGTGAGTCTAGTGGCATTCTAACTGTGCCATCATCTTCAAGTTAAAACTTAACACAAAGAACGTATAACAACACAAAAATGTATAAAGGAAAGTTTTATAACAAAATACCGTGTATTATATATTATTTTGGTATTTCACTAGTGATTCTAATCACATGTAATACTGATAAGCTAAATTTCCAATCTGTATCTAAAATAAGTCATATGCCGGGAACCAGCAGTTAGTGTAGTGGCTATGTCGCTGGACTCCCAAGTAGTCGACCACGGTTCGCGTCCCAGACCCGGTGGCTTAAAACTCACGCCGGGCGCGTGTGCGTGTGTGCCCAGGATCCCGGGAAGAGAATGGAGGAGAAGGGATTGCTGCGTGACCATCCCCCCTGGGGGGTGATTTCTCACTTTCTGTCTGTGTCTCTCTCTGTCTGGCGAGCACACGCACCCTATAGCAAAAATCTCTCCAAAAAAGAATAAGTCATATGCCTCATTTTTAGTTCTAGTTATCATGTAATTCTATTCTAATCCAACAAATTAGCAACTAAATAAAAAATCCTGTTTCTCTATCAGTCTTCATAAGTAAGTAATTAAAACCTGAAAAGACATTTTTTGTTTCTTTTCAACTTAACATTAAAAATGGTAAGTTTTTGATAACTACATTAAATATACAGTCCATCAACTCAGTGTCATAAGTTCATATAGAAACATTGGCAATAATAATAATAATAAAAGTATGCTTTAAGAGAAAAAAGAAAAATCCTAGAGAGGAATTGATTCCAATAGACCAAAAAATATTTCCAAGCTTTTCAGATCACTGAGTATATTGAAGTCTCGAAATAGGCAATTACCTTCTTTATTCTTTTTCTGCTTCTCTCATCTTTATCTTAAGACTACTCTTTGATCCAATTCTCTCTTAAGAGTTCTGTGTCATTAATAGGAAATACTATTGAACTGCGTAAAGGATCTAGTCTTATTTTTTCTGTAAGTAGACAAACAGAAAAGCCATACTACTCTTCATTGTGTTGGTATAGCCTCAAAAGAAAACACTAAAAGTAAAAGTGAAATAGAAAACCAAGCCTTTCCTTTGAGATCAGGTGAAAAGAGTTTGCAAGTATCAAACACGAAGACAGTAGGTGGAGTCATATCATTCTGTTGTCACATGTTTAAAATTACCTCCTCAAGTTACTAAACAAGGGAAAGAATGAGTGAGATATTTGTTTCCAAGCATTGAATCCAAAAGCAGAAAAGAAACCAGTCGTACTACGTTCTCTGGTCCTTGTATTGAGAAATAGATAGTCTGAAGGAATCAGCAGTGCCCTTTCAAACAAGTGAAAGGAATATACTTGCTATTTCTACATTTACATGAAAGTATTATAGAGGCTTTTACATTTAACAAGCTGTGTAGCATTTTAGAGTTTCAAAAAAATGAAAATAAATGTTATGTATTCACTTAAATTTAATAATTTTAGGCAATAGATGATTAGAAAGTAGGCAGTGGGGATATTTATCCTCCTTTTGGTTTCATGGTTTCATAAGGCTTATGCCAATTAATAAGAACAATTTTCTAGGGACCAGCAGTTGGCATAATGGCTATGTCGCTGGGCTCCCATGTAGTTGACCACTGTCTGAGTCCCAGACCCAGTGACTTAAACTCACGCTGGGCGCATGTGTGTGCGTGCCCAAGATCCTGAGAGGAGAATGGAAGACAAGGGATTGCAGTGTGGCCAACCCCCCCCAGGGGGTGATTTTTCACTTTCTCTCTGTCTCTCTCTCTGTCATTCTGGCACGCACATGCTCCCTTTAGCAAAAACCTCTCGCCCCCCCCCCCCCCCAAAAAAAAGAACCCTTTTCTAGCAAGTATTTGCTCAGTAGCAGACAGGTGAGTGAGGAATTTGGACACTTTGGGCTGTTTAACCATGGTGCCACATTAAGGGGAAAACTTAAGAAGAAACTAGCATAGTGATAAAGTATGATACAAATACATGCAAATTTTGAAATATAAGAAAAAGTAATATGATTAATAGAACCAAAACCATTGTGTCACTGTATCTGTGTGAATGCATTTTTTAATCCAAATACTGTGCAAACACTCAACCATGGAATTCATAGCTTAAGTATCAGTCTTAATTTTTTTAAAAGAATTATATAGCAACCAGCAGTTAGCGTAATGGCTATGTCGCTGGACTCCCATGTAGTCGAGCGGTTCGCGTCTCGGACCCGGTGGCTTACAACTCACGCCGGGCGCGTGTTTGCCCAAGATCCCGAGAGGAGAATGGAGGAGAAGGGATTGCAGCATGACCATATTTCTCGCTTTCTATCTCTCTGTCTCTCTCTGTCTGTCTGGCGAGCGCACGCGCCCTATAGTGTCTCCAGATTATATAGCCAAGGTAGACTGTAAAAGAATTATACTTAGTAAATATATTTTTATTAGATGTGAGATAAATGTTGCACCAGCCTGATTTATTACCATGATACTGATATTTGATAATATTTATTGAATATAATTCTTTATAGTTCTTTATAAACATAAAACTTTATAGTTATCAGTTAACTTTGTTTCTTTCTACATAATTTAAGTTATAAAAGCCTGAGCTATAAACAGTTTAAGAATAAAACAAAGGAGAAAAAAATGAAAAAGTTCATAAAAAAAAGTAAAACATATTCAGCCTATTCAGCCTAGATTTATTTACTGTTTACAATGTGTAAGATAAATTGACATTTACATGGTATAAACCCTTTTGTAAATATTAGTAGTGTATCAAGTTTACTCTGCATATTTTATGGAAAGAGCAATATCTATTAATTAAATATTTTGGTGGCACATATATAGATACACTTCAAATTGCATATTTGTGTATACTTTCAGCTTTACCTTTATGGTAAAAAAAGAAAATAACTCACAAAATTGAAGTATTTAGCATTAACATTTCTTAAGGCACAATTTTCAGGCTCACTATTTTAAAAAAAATGTTATTACTGCTCTTGCCATCATCATTATCATCATTACCATCCTCACCAATCATCATCATCAGTTTAGGAGAAGCTAAACCAAATAGACAAAAGGAAATTTAACTGTTTAAGATTTGAACTACTCTCTCTGAATCTAGAACCTTATTTCTCATTTATTCAATGAGAACACTGAATCGAGCCTTTCCTAGCCTTGAATTTTTAGTACACTGACTCATATTTCACCAAGGAGGTATTTACCATCAAGAAGCAACTTCAAGAACTGTTCTCTTTATTCCAAAATTTGTCTGTAGAATGTACTTGTCCAAACTTTCTATTTCCATATCTGCTTTTGTTCAATCATTTCACCTTTTCTCTAGGGCCATTATCCATCTGAGTTTTGCTGTCTCTTATGTGTAGTATCATATTTCTTTAGACTTCTTTTCTTCTGGCCCAACACATGCAAACTGGTAGGATCTTAAAAATAAAAGTAACTTTGTAGTCTGCTTCTACTGAAGCTGCCAACCCTCACATTTCCCTTTCTCTTCAAACTTACTACTTTGTATAAGTTATCTCTCCTTTTCTCTGTTTATAGAAGATAGTTTTATTTATCTGTTTATCTCCATCACCAAGCAATACCTTGCAAATAGTTTGGTATGTCCACAATTATTATGTTACTTAATTTGGTTAAATTAAGTATTTATTGGTTATAAATAGCATCCCCCAGGGACCAGCAGGCGGCATGATGGTTAAGGTGCTAGACTCCTACATGACTGACCACAGTTCAAATCCTGTACCTGCTGGCTTGGAAATAATGTGTACATGTGTGACCAAAGTCCTGAAAGGAGAATGGAAGAGAAGATATTGTGGCTTGTCCACTTTTTTTTTTTTGGAGAGGTTTTTGTTATAGGGCGCGTGCGCTCGCCAGACAGACAGAGAGAGACATAGAGACAGAAAGCAAGAAATCACCCCCCAGAGGGGATGGTCACGCCACAATCCCTTCTCCTCCATTCTCCTCTTGGGAGCTTGGGCACGCACGCACACGCACCCAGTGTGAGTTTAAGCCACCGGGTCCAGGACACGAACCATGGTCGACTACGTGGGAGTCCAGCGACATAGCCATTATGCTAACTGCTGGTTCCCATGGCTTGTCCATTCATTTTACCTTGGGTTGGGGGTTGATTTTTTCCTTTGCCTCTCTCTCTCTCTCTGTCTCTGGCAAGTACATATGGTCTATAGCAAAAATAAATAAATAAGATAAATAATATTCCCCAAATCTTTCTATTTTCAGCACATAGGAAAGATTTCAGTGATATTTAGGGAGAATATACAGATAGCTATTGTTTTTCTATGTTTATTCATTTATTTATTCATTTATAGCATCCATAAACAGAAGAGAGAGAATGTACCCCCCATAGCATTTTGACACAGCAATCCACCCTCAGCTTCAGTCAGTCCCCCTGATCATGATCATGACAAACCTGTGTCCAGTGTATTCCAGGTCTCTGGACTGGAACCTGGAACGCTCTTCTGTAAGCCTGCCTTGCAGAGTGTCACTTTTACTGCTGTGCCACCCTCTGGCCTTTAGGCAGTTATGTATCAAGAAGAGTTCAGAATCTAATTGTTATGACTCTGAGTCAATAATAATTATTTTAATTTTTTTGTATATTCATAACCCCTAAGGTGGCCTTGGTACTAACATAATTTGGTGAATGATAATTTCATAGAAATAATATATGGCCCTTAGGATATATATGTATGCCAGCATAGTTTTTACCTCGTTTATTGACCACACAGCTGCTATTTTCTAGAACCTGAAGTACTCCTTCCTCATTCTTTTCCTGATTATTTTCTATTTGTCTTTGAGGTCCAAAATCTCACTTCCTATAAAGGTTGCCACCTAATTTGTGTCTCCCATGATTTTCTCTCATTGTTCCCCTTCATACCATGTACAATATCATATATTGATATATAATTATCATATATAATTATTTAAACTTATATTTGATATTATTTCCCTGCCACAGCTTGCCTCCCCTTTTTAAACTTTAAGGATTCGAACCTTGTTTTATATACTTATCAAGCAGCACAATGCCTGGAATAAGGTGGACACTTTGATAATTACTTATTGAATGAATGAATAAATTAATGAACACAAATGCACTCTGGGACAGGACTTTAATGCACAGATCCAGTAACTGAGGAATTTGTGTTTTCATCAATCTCTGTAGCATCTGCTGTAACTCTTAGGGACTGTAATGCCTTCTTATGCATTTAGATTTTAATTTAAATTTCTCAAGAGCTGTAACTTTTCTTGCTATCAGGCCCAGAATCATTTGAGTCATTCACCTCTACTCTTCAATAAAGATGATTCCTTGGAACCTGAATTAATTCTACTAAAGCCCTTTTTATCCTCATTAGAAAATAGAGAATACATTTTAGAAAAGGAGCCGGGGTCAAAATGTGTTTTTTAAAGAACATTTGTGAAGCTTATTTTCTAGAATGCTACTAAGAATTAGAGAATTCAAACAAAAGAGCATAGGAATTAACTTTTACATTTGGTCATTTTATCGTATTAGAATAGTTGGAACTTCTATGTCAAAGGTCAGGGGTGATATAGTTAGCTAAAAAACAGTAGAAACATAATGACTTACAATTAAAGAAAGTTCATTTAATGTTAACAAAAATAGACTATAGGAAGATTGCTATTTTAAAGAATATCTAAAATATGGTTAGCATTTACCTTTATCCTAAATAATATCTCAGTTTTCTCAATGGCCAATATTAATATTAAATAATATTCACATTCATATTTTTCTATTCACGTCACTCTGACCTATGGTTAAAATTAACAGTCTCAGTTGAAAGACAGAAAAGATATTAGCATTTAAGATATTAGGCAGCATCAACTAAAATATGAAAATCTAGAAATTCTACCTAACATTGACTCAGGACACCATTTGGAGTGGCCTGTCTTCTATCACAACCTTTCCCTTATGACTGTCTGAGCTCTGTGCATATTCCGATGATAAACGACATAGTATGAGATTTATGTTGATGTCTCTAAAAGTAGTTCACTAGTTATTCTAGAAACAAGATGAACTAAGTTCTTATTATATGCTATCCCATCTCTTAAAACATTAATTTAGTATTACACACGATAGGAGAAAAAAGTCTTTCTTAGACCTAATTGTTAAAGAATATGAAGTAACAATCAAATGCTGTTATAGGATATTGTATATTAAAAACAATTACGTGAATGAACACAAAGCCTGGCATTGTAAGATCTGGGACAATACTACATGAAATGGCTCACATATCACGTGGAAATACTGAAAAGTGATAAACTACGCTAAAAACCTTCTATTTCCAAACTTGGGAAAATATCCTTCTATATCAGTCCTAGTACAATCATTGGGGATTGGGAATTTTCAGACTCTGTGGAGTTTAGTACATAAATGTGGAATCTGTAAGAAGCTGGCTCCACGCCTTCAACCCCAAGCTACAGCCTGCCCATCTTTTTCACCACATTGCAAGAGATTTTCTGCTCCCAGGGCATTGTGGTACCTCTTTTTCAAGCTTCATTTGCCTCTCCCACATCCTAGCTACCCATCAAATCTATGGGTACATACACTTTTCTGCCCATGAAGGTAATGAAGGTAGGACCAATAAGGGAGACTACAGAGGCCCTGGAGACAGGCCTTGGATTATTTTTCAGAAAATCTTGTGGTTCCAGGTATTCAAAGTGTGATCTAGAGCAGATTCTGCATGCACAGATTTCTTTGGCTTCCCAAATGCATTTCTAGAGGGAAGGGGCTAAGGTGGAGAAAATCCAAAGTACCACCCTCTGGAAACTGTCAGGTCCAAGAGAGAATGGTAATAATACAATTTAATGAAGCTCTAGTAGGAAAATTTCAAAACATCTTTCTGTTATCAAAATTGTTATAATGAGAGGTAGAACAACATAGTGAGCAAGCGAGTGAGTGCAAAAGAGCCTTTACCATTTACTCTCTAGAAGTGATTTTATCTCTTTGTGCCTTGGTCTCATCACCTATAAAATGATAATATATTCATCTCATGAAGTTGTTGTAAGGATGGCTTAGGTGCTATGCAAAGCACATAAAATAATACCTGTCATGTAGAAAATGCTACATGTATTAGTCATTTTTATTTTGAAGTGCTAAACAATATCAGTATAACCAGGATGCATCTCAGTTAGGGAGTGGACAAGTTAAAATGAGCTGATTCACAGACATATGTAAATCTAAAGTTTATAGTAACATGGTTCTCTCATTAAAGTATTTATGATTAATAGTCTCCCTCTCTCTCTCTTTTTTTTTTTCAAAGTAAGTCTTAAAATGATGGTAAATCAGGACCAGCAGATGGCTTAGGGGTCCTCACTGGACTCTCTCACATTTTACAGCAGTTTGAGTTTTGGACCTGGTGGCTTGAAAATCATGCCAGGCATGTGTGTGTGCATGCCCAAGATCCCAGGAGGGAAGTGGATGAGAAGGAATTGTGGTATGGCTATCCCTTCTGAGGGGTGATCTCTCACTTCTCCTCTCACTGTGTCTGTCTCTCTTTCTCTCCGGTGAGCACGTGCATCCAAAAGCAAAACCCTCTTTAAAATGATAGTAAATCAAATTATGATGTCAGTTTACAGATGAAGTAGAAAGTGACCCAAAACATATATCAATGCAGAGACTTTAAGGTCTGGCCTACATAGGTTTAGGTATTGCTGTACAACCAGAGGCAATACAAGGGTGTCTCAATCCAAAGTTTGTGTCATGACTTGTGCTGGTGTTACAATGCTAATTTCAACAACCCAAACAAAATGGCACATTCACCAACTTCAAAGGAAAAAATAAATTGCCAAAATACCTGATCTTTTTCAGTTTTTCTCCATTTTCAGGGATTACTGCATATAGATGGTTACATAATAAAAATCTTACCCAGGATATATCTTTAAGTATTTTCATGTTAGTTAGTTCTGAATTAATAAAAAGGAAATGCATACAAATTGATTATTTATACAGTTTGCCATGTATGTTTTATTGATTTCTTTCTGTTAGAGTGCATCACATGAAACTGTTTTTCAACTCAAGGGAATGCATTGTCCTGAAGCTTTAGTCAGACAAAGACAATTTTCAACTAATGAATAGTACACCATGACATTCTTTTTTTTTAGAGAAAGATTTTTACTATAGGGAATGTGTGGTTGCTGGAGAGACAGAGAGAGATACAGAGCCAGAAAGTGAGAAATCAACCCCCAGGACGGATGGCCATGTTGCATTCTCTTATCTCTTCTCCTCTTAGGACTTGGAGCACACACACACATGTGCCCAGCATGAGTTTGAAGCCACTGGATCCAGGACTGAGCCATGGTCAGCCATGTGGGAGTCCAATGCTGTAACCATTATGCTATCTTCTAGTCCCTACATTCTATGCCATTTAATTAAGAGATTTAATAAGAATTTTATCCAATTAAATGATGCCATTGTGGCATTAACTACATCCTAGGTTCATATCTGAGGCAAAGATGGTTTCTATGCTGCTGAAATTCACCGTAAATGGCTTATCCTCCCATATTCCTTAGAATGTTTTCACAGTGCAATGCTAGACTACTAATTTACAACTACGTCTTTGAAAATACTTTCAATTTCATGTAAAATTATGATTAATTTAAAACATCGCTTTTCCTTTAGCTTTTGCCTCATTCCCTTTCCTTTTTCTGACAGAGATTTTGGAATCATGGAAATAGCATGTTTTGTGCCTGTTCTAGCAAATAGAAAATATTAAGAGTATCAATGTTGGAGCTGAATCACCTGAGTTTGGAATTCAGTGCTTCCCATTGAACAATTTATATTCTGTGTGTCTCACTTTCTTCAGCTGTAATGGCCTGAATTGCTCAGTAAATTAAAAGTAGCTTGTTAAATTGACCTAACTGAACAATCAACTTAACTGTAAAAACTGACTTAACTTTACTTGCAAATTCACCTGGTCTGGGGCTAAAATAAAGCAGAAAGGTAAAAACAAAGTGTTAGATTTTCATAGAAAATCTCATATCACCTTTCAAAATATGACTTCAATAAACATATTATCTTTTATTGACTATAGTTTGTGGTCACCCTAATTCCTTCATGGATCACTTAGGCCAAAAGTATAACAAATATCTATCTATTCATCTTTGCAAAATAAAAAAAAAATACATGAAATAAATATACATTTTCAAATTCTCCAGTTAAATAAATAACAAAAAGTAAGAAAGCTAACACAAATTAATAATATTTTTCAAGTCCCAGTATACATAACAAGCACGCATATTGTCAGTTATTTAAAAAACACTGATAAAGACTGAAAATCGAAGATTTTATTTATTTATTTATTCATGTATGCATGCATGCTAAGGGCACATGTGCTCACCACAGGAAAAGAGAGAGACAGAGAGAGGGAGCAGATAAAAGACCCTCTACTCCATGAGTATTGATAAAATTGCAATGCTTTCTCCATTTCCTCCTCTTTGGGATTTTGGACACTCATATATGTGCCCAGCATGTTTCTCAAGACATCAGGTCTGCGGATTCAAACTGCAGAGCTGACCGTGGGGTGTCTGGCTGCCTTCACTACCAGGTCATGGAACCAGCCTTGAGTTTATGTTTTTGTTTTGTTGCAGTTCTCTGGGAGTCTGATCATCTTTATTTTCCACTTTACCCATTTTTAAAAGGAAAGGGTAAAATATTTCTTGTTCTTATTTTATTTACAAACAGTGGGTGGATGTGAATGTAGTTGTAGTGCAGAGTATTATGCAATGAATTAGTTTCTGTGATAACTACTTTTTGTCTTAGAGCAAACAGCCACTAATTTAAAACTTGTAAATTGGAAATCTGAGGCCCACTGCAGTATAGCTAGTAGAAACACATTCTTTCAGAATATGATTATTTCCATAATTCTTGAATATGGAGAATTACTGCAAATAAAACATCTCCCTGATGAAATGTATTGACTGACACTTTAGTAGAAAGAAAAGTAGAAAATGAGAACATGAGAAAAATATGTATTTCAGATAATATAATTTTAAAGGAAAACTAAAGCAATTTATGGATATTTAAATGTTAAGAGAGTAAAGAAGAAAGAGGTAGAAAATAAATTTATAATGGTTTGTCCTTTGAAATATAAGAACTTTTAAAATTTAATTTGATGTAGATGTCATTTTTTAATTTAGATTAACTCAACCACTGGTATTTGTCAGAAAAAAGAAATCAGCTCTCCAATGTCAGAGTTAATATTTCCATTAAAAACCATAAAGAATAAGAAAGCAAAACCTTAAGGAGATAAGGATTTTTTTAAATTGAAAGAATAAATCTAAATGTTGTATATATAATATACATGTATATTATATAATATAAATGTTGTATACATAATAAGGTTAAAGCACTTACTATGTCTGTTGAAAAATAGGATTTTAATAATAACATATTTTACAGTGTAGGCACATAATTAATGCTATTAATGTATAGCATATATTTAACAATTTATAAATTTTAGGGATTTCTCAGAATTATAGATTTTTCATTCCTTTCTTAAGAAATAATCATTGGCCCATCATGTAGAACAGCTTTTAAACACTGTGTATAGGAAAACAGATCTCACTTGGCCAACCCCTCAGTTTGAATTCTGACCCTGGAAGCTTGAAAACAGACCAGGTACATGTGTGTTGTGCCCCAGATCCTGACAGGATGGACAAATCAAAGTAAAGGAATTGTGTCATGACTAGGCCCCACTGGGGATGCTTCCCCTCTCTGGCTAGTGCACATGCTCTCTAGAAATCAAAAAAAAAAGAAAGAAACTTGGAATCAAAATGAATATATGCTTATATAAAATAATGCCTTTCTCATAAAGTATGTTAAATGCAACATATTTTTATTTATTTTTATTTCTTAAAGAAATTTTTTAATTTAATTTTATTTATTCATTTATTTATTTTAATTTGACCAGGCACACATGCACATGCACACATACCCCTGCACACACACAGAGAGAGAGAGAGAGAGAGAGAGAGAGAGAGAGAGAGAGAGAGAGAGAAAAGCAAGTCACCAGGTCCAGGACTCAAACCGTGGTTGGCCATGTGGGAGTGTCCAGCACCTTAACCACCATGCTACCTGCTGGTCCCCTATAATTTTTATTTTTAAATTTGCTAGAGAACATGTATGCTCACCAGAGCAGGGTGGGTGGTGAGAAAGCAAGCCACCAGGTCCAGGGCTCTAACTGTAGTCAGCCATGTGGAAGTCCAGCACCTTAACCACCACGCTACTTGCAGGCCCCAAAAACTTATTTAATAATAACTTGCTCTCTTAAATGAAGTTCAGTATATAATAATCACTAACATTGTATATGCACATGTTGATATTATATATAAACACATATGTGTATACATGTGTATGTTTATATACATATTAATATCATAACTATGTGTAGATAAATACTATATAATACTCAAGTTCTATGCCTCAATTTCAGAATAACATTACTTAACATGGCCAAAGTATAGGAGAATGAAAAAAAAATGACCTCTAAAACATAGCTAAAATAAAAATTTGCTGACTTCAGCCATATTAATGGAATCTGTTTAGGAGACATGCATACTTTTCTCCTGCATTATATTACTCTTGCTAATTATAAGCTGGAACTCCCTTTCATAATGTAGTTTAAGAAAGGCATTTTTTTTTTTTTTTTTTTTTTTTTTTTGCTATAAGGCAAGTGCACTCGCCAGAAAGAGAGACAGAAAGCGAGAAATCACCGCCCCCGGGGGGATGGCCACGCCGCAATCCCTTCTCCTCCATTCTCCTCTCGGGTGTTTGGGCATGCACACACACGCACCCTGCGTGAGTTTAAGCCACCAGGTCTGGGACTAGAACTGTGGTCAACTACATGATAGTTCAGCAATGTAGCCATTACACCATCTGCTGGTGCCAAGAAAGGCATTTCTAATAATACAACTTTGTTTAACTCAGTGTAATAGTATTGGTATAGTTAGTCCCAAAGGGAAACAAACAAACAAAAACAAATAACTGAATCATGAGTGCCATCCAAAATTTTCTTCCTTTTGAGACTTACTTAATTTTCAATATCTGTAATGACTGCAGTCAATGGTGCTATATATGAAAGTACGACATTTATTTGGAATATTCAGGATATCATTCATAAACTTTCCTGTGGTGATTTCATTTAGCATGCCAAAAATCACAGAGGGGAGTTCCATTACTAGAAACAAGCCTGGTTTATTTTTGTAAATTTATTTTACTTCAACAGTCAACAGTAGGTATTGATTACCTACTGTGATGAGAGCATTGTACTATGTGTTGTGAAGAAGCCATTACATAGGAAGTGAAATATTTACTCAGAGAGTCATTTATTTATCATCTAATGAAGGAGAGAAAGAAAACTTCACACAAATAATTATCAGTCAATTCATTCATTTACCCTTTACTCATTAATTCTTTGAAGTTTCCTATGGCCTTTCTCTTTTTTTCTTTCTAACTTAGCATTGGAGTATATATAAATACACCGGAAAAAGTTGATGTCTTTCAAAACTCTCAGTGAACAGGTGAGCTATGGTAGAAGAACCCTCAGAATAATAGGGAAACAATTTGCTGTCACTAAGAGTGTCAGCAAACAGAATGAGAAAAGTAGCTATTGATTGTGTTCTTAAAGGATGAATTGGCTTTCGACTGGTGAAGACTGAGGAAAGTTCAGTAGAGAAAATACAGAAACAAAGCTTCGGGGTTTGGGCAAGAATATCATACTACAGCAGTTGTGCAATTGTAAGTAGTTTAGCGTAGCAGATGAAAGTGTATGGTATAGAGAAGGCAGACCAAACTGGGAATAGATGATTATATAAAGGGATTAGTTCATGAGAAATGGAATTCTGAGAAAATCATGAGAAAAATTCATGAGAAATGAAATTAAAGTATAAGTTTATTTGAGTGGAAAATAATGAGATTTCCATGCAGTTTTTCAATATACACTCTTTTCAAGAACTTTCCAGAGGCCCCTTATATGCCTTCACACACACACACACACACACACACACACACCATTGTATGCATATATTATACTTTAAGAGCATATAAATAAATGTGTCTGTGTAGATATACACGGAAAACATATGCAATATTAGTGGATGAGCTTTATTAAGCAAAATAACTTAAAAATCTTCAAAAGTATTGTGAGATATTTTAATTTAATAAAATACTAGCAAATTTGGAACACTTTGGAAAGACTGGTTTATGTGGCCAAGTCCTCACAAGTGAAATACATCTATTACAGATGGGAAGGTTTCACTTGGGTGAAGGAAAAGCTGTTTAGTTATAGAAGATGGACATCGGGATTTAGGGGGAATGTTCCTAAGTCTTGTTGATTCTACTTATCTGTGAGTCTAGTCTTGGACTCTTTCAGTTTACCCTTAATGCTATCATAAGAGAAATTTTTCTAATCCTTTAATCTGCTTATGTTTTACACCACAGTTTCAGCTCCTCCAAATTAAAACTCATCAAAATTTGACTGTAGCTCCTGTTGAAATCTCAGCTCCAGAACATGAGCTACAGTAATATCCGTCTTTTTTATGTTCCAGTACATTCAATCAGGGTGAAATAATCTGTATATTTTTAAAAAGAGAAAGTTTAAGACCGATTGCCATGTGTTAAATTCCCAATTTAGCTTAAGGTCATTCACAAAAAGTAAGAAAAGCTGAGATTATATATGTTTAGAATTTATTCCTATGTCTTAATGTTTTTAAGAGACTATTTCTACATTCTCCCATGAACTAAATTTTTTGCTTAGACTTAAATTTAAACCAATCTACTATTTTATTGTAAAAAATTTAGAATAGCAACTAAAGGTCACGTCAAATATGTATATTTAAAAAAATAATAAAAATAAATAAATATGAATTTTTTTTCAAAATCTTTTGGGTTCTTATATAATGTGTGGTCTTTAAAGTCATTCTCTGGGTCTTCTCATTCTATATTTCCAAACTTCTTCATTTTTACATTCATTTTATTTATTTATTGCATATACATCTGATATTCCCATTAGCATATGCTAGTTCCTACTAGCATATACAAGGAAATTCCAAAAAACACATGAAAAATTGGAAGTAAAAAACACATTTTTGGGGGTATGCAAAACAATTTTGAAATTCATGCATAGTATTTTTTAAAATAAAAGATACTTTGCATGGACTTTTTGAAGAATCTCTTGTATAATATATGTAGGAAACCTAGGAATATATGTTCCTGGAGTTATTCTAAATACTTGTCTAAATTTCTCCTTGTCTTATCTAGCTTTGGGAACTTCATGTAACTAAGATTTAACTGCGCTATGGGTTTTCTGGCAGGACACTGGAAAAGAGGAACAGATAAGAAAGAGTAGTAGGGGCAGGAAATATGAGAGGTGCATATGATGAGAACAGAAGACTAAGAATACAAGAGTATTAGGCTTAAGTTGTAATTTGGGGCATCTAAGTGAGTTTTTAACTTATTTTCTCTTAAGTTGCCCTAGCTAAATCATTATTTGGCTTCCTTAATATTGTAAGGAAGCAATTTTGGATCCTTAATCTCTTTTGAAAACTTTCTCTCTCTAAATATCAATCAATGAAATAAACAATCATTTGATGTTTGTTCTATTTCATTCTAATGTGCCTCTTATATCTAAATTTTTTTAAGTAGCCACTGTATTATAAGTTAACCATATGTATGCCACTAAAAAATAAGTATAAAAAATTGAAGTATAGCATAAACACATAGAAGAAGCAGGAGTTCAGGATGCAAGAATTTAGACTGGAGCAAACCTATGAGACTGAAAACACTGAGTCGAATTATTGCTTGTGCAATTTATCTTGAGCTCTGAAATAAATTGCTGTCAGTTCATTACAAACCTGACAATCTGTTGATTTCCCATGGTTTTATATCTCTGGGGAGAGAAGATCTCTCTCAGAACCAGAGTTTTACAGACAATGCAGGACATGTTTCAGAGAACATCTCGGGTTTTTGATAAGCGATATATAGAAAAATTTGTCTTATAAAGTGGCCGATTCAGTGAGACCTTCTAAAGTTATTGGCCACTTGGAGCTGGCTCAAGGACAAGCTTCTAGGGACCTATGCCTGTCCTCTTACATATGGATTTCTACTTGTCAGAAAAGAGCACACACAGATAAAAATAGTAGACTGTTTAAGTAACAGCATGTTTCCATTAAGATAAAGACTTTCAAAAGATCTACTAATCAAAGTATTCCTAAAATAGTTCTCTTTATTTTTAGAAGCATTTGGGAAGCTTGGCAAAAAAAAAAGAAAAAAAAAGAAAGAAACTCAAATCTAACACAAGAATTATATCACCTAATCAGAGATCCCCATGTGAAAGGCTCAACGGGTGACATATTCATAGGTGTTTTGAAAGGAGGCTTAGGGGAGTATACAGTTGTGTGAGAGACCCAGTTTAATGATCTGTTTTACTTAGAACAAAAATATAGCCCGTATGAGGGTTTATTTTTCAGGTAAGTGTTAGAAAGTTCTGGAAACAAAGCTATTTGCAGTTATCTTCCTGGGCTAAAATTTTCTGGAATGGGCAGTAGTCATGCTATTGATGATGTAGACCAGAAATTCTAAAGCTCTGTGTTAAATCACAATCACTTGGAAGACTTAATAAAACACACATTGTTAGGTCCTGTCCCCAGCACTCAGAACAACTGGACTGGGGCCTTAGAATTTGCATTTAGGGGGACCAGCAGTTAGCACAGTGGCTATGTTGCTGGACTCCCATGTAGTCGACTGCGGTTCAAGTCCTAGGCCTGGTGGCTTAAAACTCACACCGGGCATGTGTGCGTGCATGCCCAAGATCCAGAGGGGAAAATGGAGGAGAAGGAATTGCGGCGTGGCCATCCCCGCTAGGGGATGATTTCTCGCTTTCTGTCTCTCTGTCTCTCTCTGTCTGTCTGGCGAGTACACATGCCCTATAGCAAAAACCTCTTCAAAAAAAAAATTGCATTTAGGCAATGCTTAATGCTACTGATCTGTGAGGACAATTTGAGAATTTTTGTTTTGTTTTGTTTTAAGTTTATATAATTATTTCTTCCATGAACTCAAATGACAGACAGAGGAGGGAGGAGACTGAACCATCAACTCAAGTGGCAGACAGGGGAGGCAGGAGACTAATACAGTACCTTTATTAAGGGCTCCATGCCGCAATCCCGGATCATGGGTCTGTGCTTGCTCAGCATACTCGGGGAGCACTCTGGACATGAACCCAGAACCATACCATGTGGAGCAGCCTCACAGAGCATGGTGGTTTAGTTTTGCCACTGTCTGGCCCTGAGGACCATTGATGTAAATAGGTTTAGTCATTACTTCTATTAAGCTTGGACTGGTAAAGGTTTCAGTACTAAAAATAACTATGAAGGCCATTACGATTGTTATAATACAGCTCACACTTGTCAGTTTGTAATATTTGGGATGTTCATTCCTCAGATAAAGATACTGGAATTTTACTGTTCTGCAGGACTAATCTTAAGATATGCCAATTTTATGATAGTCTTCAAAACAGGAAAGATTTCTCTACTGCTAATTTCTAACTCAGTATCATTTAACAGACTATCATTTTTCTGATTTCGTAGAGTTTTTTTATTCCTTATATTATGAAAATAAACCAGTTAAGTGTGAGAACATACTGGCCGAGGAGATGCGTGCAGTGGCTTTGGCTCACAATGTTAAATATGTTCAGTACAGATTTTATCTGTATGTGCTGTATGCTTACAATCCCATTTTCTCTTTTTTCTTTCAATGTCTTATTTTCTCATGAGTTCTGTGGTACACATTAAAATGTTTGCCTAATCCCTTTCTTACCCATCAGAATCATAATCATTTTATGAAAAATGTACACTGCCCCTAGTTATCTGCTTGCTTTTTCAATTCCAGGGCCTTAATGCCTGCTGCCCTTAGCACAGTCCGTTCTAACTTATTGTTAGAATCAGAATAAGTCTTGCCCTGAAGGGTATCCTTTCAACTCACTGTTGGGCCTGAATGCATTTTTGTCCGTAGGCTCTCTCTCTTCCTTCAGACTGATCATCCAGGCTCCAGTGAATGTTGCCTTTGGGTTGTCTCCTTCAGTTTCAATTTCAAGGCTTGCATACTTTTACCCTGAGGTTTTCCCTTTTTGGTTTCTGTATTAGGTTTTAAAGGACTAGTGACTTTAAACATTTTCTCATTGCAGCATTTTCCTGTTTCATGCTTCAGTAACATGGATGTGGACTACGATTTCATTGATCTGATGTTCCCTCTTCAGAATTTCAATTCCCTCTTTTATTTATTTATTTGTTCTACTATACATTATTTCTAACTTTAAATTTATGTAGACATAAACTATGTAGCTTTTATATGTACAAAATCCACCATCTCCCCCAGCACATATTTTCTACTGGAAGAAATTATTTGCATACTTACCAGCAACATAACCAATCAAAGTATTGACAATAAACAAAAGATGTATTTAAGTAGAAATAGGTTTATTGGAAGGTATTCATATAGTTCCCAGTAATAACACAAAGATGAGAAAAATGCTTCAAGGAAGCCAATAAGAACAAGGCAGCTAGAGACATAGCCACGTGCATATCAGTGAGCACTGTCTCGTTAGGGCATCACTGCGAAGAAACTAGACATTAATGCTACCCCCAGAACTGCTGCCAGTGGATGCTGGATAACACTATCATCATATTAAAATTATTATTAAAAGTTCCTCCACTTGAGATGCCAGCAGGTAGTATAATAGTTATATCACTGGACTCCCACATAGCTGACTGCGGTTCAAATTCTGAACCTGGAGGCTTGAAAATCACACCAGGCATGAGTGTGTGCATGCCCAAAATCTTGAGAGGAGAATGGAGGAGAACGGATTGCACCATGACCTTGCCCCTTGAGAGGGCGATTTCTTGCTTTCTGTCTCTCTAACTAGCACATATGCCCTAGAGCAAAAATCTCTTATTTAAAAAAAAAAAAAAAAAAAAAAAAAAAAAAAGTTCCTCCATTTGAATCTCCACCATCATTTTCTATGTCCTTAGGTTTCAACTAGAAACATCAGATTGGCTGAACTAAGTCCATGCCTATGGAGCGAGCTGTCAGGCTTCAAGTTTGAGTTCAGTAAGTTCCCAGCCTTATTGGCTTGCTGAGAGGGAGACAGGGTCCTGCTGCTACTCAAGGCATACGTGATGGCCATTCCCAAAATTCAGAAGTGACTCAGATGTTGTGTCTAAGAAAACATTGGAATCGTGGAAAATATTTTGAAGATCATTGCCTTATACATATGAATAATATCTTACCTATGCTTCTATGGGTTTTGATTTTTTAATTTAACTTTTCTTTTAGTAGGAATGATCACTTTTTCTCTCTTGCTGGCTGCCCAACACCATTTTTCTCTTTGTTCTCAACTCTCCTGGAATAGAAGGTAAATTATGGACACTACCTGCAGGCCAAATTTCAGCTTATCACTAAACTGACAAGCATGAGCAGCCTTGAGAAGCACAATTTAATCTGGTCAGAGATAACTTAAATTATGCTGTCTCTTGGGATAGATGGTTGCATTGCCTTTGAAACGCTTGAGGAATCCTGTGCTCCACTGTATATTCTTTCAGTGAGCCTGATCTGTTTATCCTAAAGATTTTCTGTAAAGTCATTTATCTCTTCTTCTAATTTCTTAGCTTTTGTGTGTTTCTAAACTATCTACACTCAAAAGTCCAAACATAACTAACACAACACAGGCTTTTTTTTTTTCCCATAAGAAAGCTAAAAGGTTGGCCTTAAAATAAATAGTAGCATTTGTTTATTTTTAGATGGGAGACGTCCGATACTCTCTGGTTCTTTCTATGTATGCCTAGGAAAACAGGAAGACATAGATTGTAGAGGGAGAAGGTAAGGACAGGATTAGGCAAAATATTAGAACTGATACTAGACTATTCCACTAATATATAACAGGGATCTTGATTAGGTGGTATCAATGCAGGTGGTCAGATTCTGGATATACTTGGCAAGTAGCATCTATAGACTTTGCTTATAATGGTGATGTTGGATGCAAGGGGAAGAATCAGGGATGAATCTGAAGTTTCCAGGGTCAGCATGTGGTTCAATGAAGTCTCCTGTCTAATCAAGACTTCATACAAGGAAGGCAAAACAAGTTTGGAAAAAAATATCAGGATCTCACTTTTTGGTGCATTTGATGTTGCCTGTTAGGTAAGAGGATATGTCCAATAAGTGATTAGATACTCAAATCTGAAATTCAGAAAAGAGGTCTAGGGCAGAAATATATGAATGTGAGAGCCATGAGCACACAAATAAACACCAAAACTGTATTCTACTGCTGCATAAATCCCCCTCAATGCTGGCTACTTAAATGAGGAGACAAATATTCTCCTCAGTTTTTGAGTTAAGGAAACTGACTTGCAGAACTAGTTTGACCACACACACATAGTAAGATCTATGCCAGGATTTGATTTCAGAGAGCTTTGCGTCAAAGAACTAATTCAGTCTATTACACAGCTCTGCATTCTTAGCATCTCTCTGGAGCTGTCTACTCTTTCCACGGCTCCATACCAGTCTGCTGCATGGCCTTTCTGCTTACTTCTCCTACTTGGCCAGCTTCCTTTATTTGCCCCACGTCTTTCTTCATTGTCATTAATCAAAGATGGCAGTCTTCCAGTCATCTGAGCAGGCAGGGAAGGAAAAAAGAGGAATGGGCAAAGTGCCACAGAGCTCAGACAGATAATGAGTTCAAGACTCTTTAGACAGTACTAAATGATGAGGATTGAATGGAAGTTAGGGAGAAAGGGCAACTTATGGTCGGCACTTATAATTATACACACACATATGCACATGCATGTGTGTATAAATATACATTCTTGTTTCGAATGCAATTATTAGATTTGCTTTCCTTTTATAGACAAGTTAAATTAATAAAATCACACAAATTACCCTTCAAATGTCTGAGGAAAGACATAAAATACAAATGAATGGATTCAACTGTATCTGAGTTTTAAAAAAACAAAATATACTTGCTCCCTAGTCCTCAATTATTCTACTTCACTGTCTTATTCTAATTATTATTATAATGTTTGTAACTTTGAAAGCAATATAATGTGTAGTATGGCCTGTTACTCTCACAAAACTACTCAGATGAAGAAGCTGAAGGCATAAATTATTAAAATTCACACATTAAGTTAAATTTACATAATCTGGCTCCTTGTTCATTTCTCTAACTATGCAATTTGCTGATAGATTGTTGTCACAGAATTTTAGAGTTGACCCTTCAAACACTGAAGATAATAAAGAGAGATGTCTTTTATAATACTTTACTTCCTTTTCTAACCTCTTCTTCTCATTGTCCATTTAGCCCCAAATTTCAAGGATCTAGTCTAGACTTCCTTCCATCCCATAAAATTAGTCCTCTTTGATCTCCTCAAAAGATAACAAACTCAATTATTTTTCTTTCTTTTCTTTTAAAAATTTGCTGTAAGTGTGTGTGTTTGCAGAGTGAGACAGGGAGAGAGTGAAAGTGAGAAAGCACCCCCTCCACACCCCACCCCACAATGCTCACAATCTTTTCTCAGGATTTTGGCACATACGCCTGGCATGTTTCTCAGGCCATGAGGTCTAGGACTCCAACCTTGCAGTCAATCAATTTGGTATTCAGCCATCCTAACCACCGTGTTACCAATCCTCAAATTTCTTTTTTGGGGGGAGTAGTAAAGAACAGTTAAAATAAATATTTGAGGTTAAATATCTGGTATTACAGTAGAGCCGCCGCCGTGGGGTCTATAATGACCTTGAGCTGGTAGGTTGTGCAGAAAACCTCTCTCTCTCTCTTTCTTAGTTTAACAGTGTTTTAGCCAAGATAAATATATTTCAAAGCCAGATGTACATGCAGACTTCCATTTGGTGACCCCATTTATAATCTCTCATATCTTTTAATTCTTAGATTAAGTTTATATGCCCACTTCCTTGTTTTTTAAGAACTGAAACTAACTTTTATCATTGACTTGAGTTTTCTCTGTAAGACTGAACTGTACTAATAGGTGAGGACTGGGAAAAAATATCTCTCCTCTTCCAAGTACTTTTCTTTCACAGTTTTATAATGCACTGTTTAATTTACATTATTACTTATGTAAATCAAACATTTTGATCCATGTTTATTACCAAAGACATACATATATGCCTGCAGACACAAATGTACACACAACAAAACAATATAAAAATAAGAGATGTTCTTTACAAGCCCACTGATTCTTCGAATGGGGGAATTTGGATCTAGAACTCATGTTTATGTAATGTAGCTTCTTGAAGCAATGGTCCCGATTCCATTTGCCTGCCTGCTTACCTTCCTTCTTCTTCTTCTTTTTATTTTTTTCCCTCTTTATTTAAGAGATGTGAACTTATAGTAGTCATTTTGGGCAAGGTCACCATTTAATAATTTAAAAATATTACTAGAAGGACTGGTAGAGTTTATTTATTAACCTAATGGGTAGACCCGATTAATTTTCTTTTCTTAGATTTCATGTCTTCAAAATTATGGAAACTAGATGTAAACCATTATTTTTATAAAAGGAACCATTGCTTAGTTCAAAACAAAATAAAACAAAACAAAACTTCATTTATCTCTTTTAGGCTGTGTGGCCCTTCTAGTGGAGACTGCTTCATTACCAGCATGAAAGCAGATTTAAAAATAATACAATTTATTTCAAGCAGATTCCTGGTGCTAAATGTGTACAGGATATAATAAATAATTTTGTTTAGTCATTTATGAGTCTGAATGACCAATAGGTTTTCTACTCTGAAAACATTTGTAGACCCCTTTCAGCCCATTCAGAATTATCATGTGGAATTCACACACCTTTATATTCTCATTAAAAGCATTAGAAGGGTCCTTTACTGTCAAGTGTTATTGACTTTCCTGTTACATCCTATTTACAATCTGTATTCCCAGTCTCCAGTCTCTCTATTCATATTTCTATTAATATCCCTGTACTGTTTATCTCATCTCATTAATAATTATGTCATACATATCAGTACCAGCATGCTTATGTTCTTTTCTCATTAAGGGATTCTACATATCCTCAAGTTTTCTTTCATACATATGTGATGGGTCAGGTTTGCAGGTAATTCTAGTAAGATTATTACTAATTACATATACAACTTGTGATTATAATAAATGCTTATAGATTCATCTGACTGAAAAAATCAGTAGTACATAGAATGTGAACCTAAGCTCACATGTATGATTCAAATGTAAATTCAGAACAAGATATGTATTTCTTGTATATTATTAAATTACTGACCTAAATTTACTTTAAAATATTGAAATTTAGCATTAGAACACAGTCTACTAGAATGTTTTGTTTTCTCTTAATTGTCAGAGGATATGCATTTTGGCCAAAGAGAGAGAGAAAGGGAGACAGGCGGAAAGAAAGATTGTACCCCCTACTGGGGTGTAATGCTGCAATCCCTTCTTCTCCATTTCTCCGTCCTTTCAGGATGTTGGACATGCACACATACCTGGCATGTTTTTTAAGCCACTGCCATTGAGATTTGCATCAAGGTTGGTCATGTGGGATCCGGCTGCCTTAAACACTAGTCTATATGCTGGCCCTATAATGGTTATTTTAAAGTTAGTTCTAGGTTCCCAAACATGTAAAAGAGAGATTATTTTATTTTTATTGAATTAATTTATTAATTTTTGAGAGATTTTTGCTATAGACTGTGTGCACTTACCAGAGAGACAAACAGAAAGTGAGAAATCATACCCCAGGGGGGATGGCCCAGCTGCAATCTCTTCTTCTCCATTCTCCTCTTGGGATTTTGGACATACACGTATACACGCCTGGCATGAGTTTCAAGCTGCTGGGTCCAGGACTTGAACCCTGTTTGACCACGTGGGAGTCCAATGCCTTAACCACTATGCCACCTGCTGGTCCCAAGAGCTTTTTTTAAATGCTAGACTAATAAATATAAGTACATATGAGCTTTTCGATAAACTGTTGTCTGGAAAATAAGGAATTTAATTATATTAAGTACTATAAAAATAACAAATCTAATATTAGACTGTAATATCAGAAAATCACAATACAGGTGCTATCAAAAAATAAAATGAAAATATTTAAGAAATGTGTGCAATCTCAATTATATGTATATGCATACCAAATACATATGCTAAGAAAGTTTTTTACTTTAAAAATCTGGATTTCTGTCAGATATTGAAAGTCCATATATTAGAGAACTAAAAGCTAAATGACACTAAAGCTATCATAGTTGCAAACATGGTATTTATGGCTTATAACCAGTTTGATCATCTGTATTAAGATGATGTGGTAATAGAAGATTCAATTAGTTACAGAAAGAAAAAAATTATCTTAATATATGGAATATTTTTTCATTATACATAAGCAAAGCAATAAATTTACTCATAGACCCATAGAGCAGGGAAAAAAGTGGTCAAATAATGTATCCTTTTGCATTACTTGAACTTTTGCATTTTGTTTTTGTTAAAAATATGTAACTAGAATGAAACTTTATGTCTTCACATTAAGAACGAGTCCCAAATATCATTATAGTCTAAAGGACAAAAGAATGACAAAAGCTCTTTGCAGTAATATGTCTTCAGTGAAGCCTTTTGAAGGGGCAGCAAAGAGGACTCCTAGCCCTGAGTGCACATTGTGATGTGGCTGAGCCTCATTTCTTTACAGTGCCTCACACAATATCGTCACCATTCTAGGCTCCTCTCATGTCTCTCCCTACAAACTCCAGTCGCTGTGGATGTTACTCCTTTCCAAATGTCATAATCCTATCCAAGTTTTAAGATTTTTGTTTATTTTTCCTTAAGTAGCTTTGTCTAAGTAAAAATGGTTTAGATACTCTGGTGTTTCAGTCCTATTAGATGGTGCTGCTTTAGACCTCATCCAATAAAAATAGAGTAAATTGAGAGAAGATCCTATATTGGCACTGCATTGTAGTCTGTGTACACATGTCTATGACTTAATACATGTGCATTATTTTATATTTGCATCTATCATGTTACATAAATTAGTTTGTGTGTGAGTGTATGTGTGTGTGCGTGACTTGGCTATTGCCCTTCACTGGCTGATTGACTGGTTCATTTATTGAGAACACATTGATTAAGTAGTGCTGGATAATGCTAATTGCTGTGTCAAATTTATCATAGCCTAGAGCATCTCTGACTCAAAGTCAAACTTCTTTGTTTAAAATGAATCACCCTATTTGCACAGATACTTAGTCTTTTGCAATACCATTGTTACTTTGCAACTTTCCGCCACCAAGTTACACTGTATGAACTCTTCCATTCAGTGTGGTCATAAAAGTTTTCTTCTGTCTTGTGTTTTCAGGAGAACTTGACTTCACTTGGTAGCCTAGCAGCTTTGTGAGAGTTATTTGCCAACTCATTCTGTGCACACATACGTAACTTTTGGTCTCAAATCCTGAACTATTGGATTCCTTACGAGCAACATGGAACAGCAATCAAACCCAAACCAGAAAACCTAATAGGTTATTTGAAAAGTTTTTCATTATGGAATAAAAAGAGTACAGATTTTGTGAGAGACTATGTGTGGGAACATAGTCAAAAGGCATCTATTAGTTCAGAAGTAACTAAATACCAACAAACTGAGTCTTCTTTTTGTATGTTAAAAGAAAAGTGCTAAGTGGCTGATTATGAATGTTCCTATACCTTTATTCAGCATCCAAATCTTGAGTAACATAATCATGAATAAGTTTTCAGTCTTTTTAGCACTCAATGAATAAAACTTCAACCCAGTGTTTCAAAATATAATTGTATAAAATCCTTAAAATTCTTGGTTATAAATTTTTATTTTCTTTTGAATGTATCAGTAATATTTATACCACCCATGAAGTATGTGAAGAGAACAGCAAGTTTGCATTTAGTTTAAAAATTAATATAAGAAAAAAATCCTTTTAAAAGGATAGTATTGTTTTAATGAAAAATAATCCTATAATTAAGAAAGGTTTTTGGTAGTGCCAAAGCTAAATTGAAATTAAATTATGTATAGGTATTAATTTGATATTAACGTGCATATAAAAAGTAATTATTCTTATTTTCTAACTTTTAATAAACTTATCTCTACTAGAATTTAGAAAGTAATGATAATTTCCTAGTAAAGAAAATGCTTGTTTTTTAATTTTCTTTTTATAATGGAAAAATTAGCATTAATTTTCACAATAATATACTAAAAAGAATGCTACCAATGCAAAAGCATTTTACTTTTTCAATTAAATACCTGCTGAAGTCTATGTTTCCCACTATAGGTAAAAATATAGTTGCGATGTAAGGATACACATAGAAGAGTAGGAAACATGTAAGTTAATGGGACATCCTCAGATTCACAATGATTACCTGCAAAACTGTACAGGTTAGAAGCATGCAGTTGTTTCCAGGGATGTGTGAAGCAAAAAGAAATAAAGACCTAGGTTTGTTGTTGTTGTGGTTGTTATTGTTGTTTTATTTTTAGTATTTAATCACACTGACTATTATTCTAAAAAAGGATGAAAGAGAAGGAATAACTTCAAATTAAATATAGACCGTAAGGACAGAAGTCTTGAGACTAGGACAGGTAAACTCTAACAATTAGTCTTGAAAGCACTGGTGTATTGTGGGGCACACACACATTTCTTCTTCTACCACCTTCTTTGTCTGCAATTAAAGGAAATGAGTGATTGCATAGTATTGCCTTCTCTTCATGTCGTGTTGCATTAATATTTATATATTATTTATACATAAGTGACTTTTAAAATTTAGAAGTGATTATGAAGTCAGCAGCAATCTTAGAAGAAAGTTTCAAAAATTGTATATACTTTCAGAGCCAGCACAAGGCATATTAGTTAAGGCACTGGACTCCCATATGGCTGACGGTGGTTCAAGTCCCAGCGCTGGAGGCTTGAAACTCATGCTAGGCACATGTATGTGGATGCTCAAAATCCAAGAGGAGAGCAGAGGAGAAAGAATTGTACTGTGGCCACTCCACCCCCCGAGGGGTGATTTCTCACTTTCTGTCTCTCTGTCGCTGTTTGTGGCTACAACAAGCACATGCACCTGTTAGCAAAAATCACAAAGTGTGTGTGTATGCATATATATATACACACACACACATATATGTATTATAAGTAAGTGACTTTTAAAATTTATTGTATTATATTATTTTATTATTATTGTATTATTATTATTATTATAGTATAATGAAATTATTGCACTATAAAATTAAATGTAGAAATAAACTTTTGAATCCATAGCACCTATACATATGAATACATATACATATGGCTTCATATGGTTCATGATCTGTTTAACCGAAAGGGATGAGGGGAGAAAAGCTTTATTCTTTTTTTCAAGTCATAGTTGAAATATAGAATCTCTGGAAAGTTATAATACATTTTTGCATAGAAAAATACACCATGGGGACCAGCAGTTAGCGTAATGGCTATGTCGCTGGACTCCCACGTAGTCGACCGCGGTTCGCGTCCCAGACCCGGCGGCTTAAACTCACGCCGGGCGCGTGTGCGTGCGTGCCCAAGATCCCGAGAGGAGAATGGAGGAGAAGGGATTGCGGCGTGGCCATCCCCCCTGGGGGGTGATTTCCTGCTTTCTATCTCTCTGTCTCTGTCTGTCTGGCGAGCGCACGCGCCCTATAGCAAAAACCTCTCCAAAAAAAAAAAAAAAAAAAAAAAGAAAAAAAGGAAAAGAGAAAAAAAAAAAAATACATCATGAGTTTCTCAACAACCTAATATATGTACAGTTAATATAGGTAACATTTTAAAATACATCTAGCATATTATTTTGAATTCATAGTGTCAAACTCAATAAAAGTATTTTTGAATGACTTTTTAATGTTATTAAAATCTGATCAAGCATTGTATCCATTACATTCTGTTTTGCTTATTAATAGTTATGTTGGTTTTTTAAAAATTAGCATATATAAAATAATAAAGAAGCTACTTTAGGTCGTTTGAGATAGATATGTACACATATATGCAATCTTTTTGTTAATATTTATTATGATGGCCATTATTGCTGAAATCTATGGTGTTAATGTTTGCCTGAAAAAATATGATTAAGAGCACCAAAAGTTAGCATAATGGCTATGTCGTTGGACTCCCATGTAGTCATACGTGGTTCAAGTCCCAGACCGGTGACTTAAAATTCACACCGGGTGTATGTGTGTGCGTGCCCAAGATCCCGAGAGGAAAATGGAGGAGAAGGGATTGTGGCGTGGCCATCCCCCCGGGGGGTGATTTCTCGCTTTCTGTTTCTCTGTCTCTGTCTGCTGAGCGCATGCACCCTATAGCAAAAACCTCTCAAAAAAAAAAGATATGATTAAGATCGGTGAGTTTTGGGAACCAGCAATTAGCGTAATGGCTATGTCGCTGGACTCCCACGTAGTCAACCACGGTTCGCATCCCAGACCCAGTGGCTTAAAACTCATGCCGGGCGCGTGTGCGTGCGTGCCCAAGATCCCGAGAGGAGAATGGAGGAGAAGGGATTGCAGCGTGACCATCCCCCCTGGGGGGTGATTTCTCGCTTTCTGTCTCTATGTCTCTCTCTGTCTGTCTGGCGAGCACACGCGCCCTATAGCGAAAATCTCTCCAAAAAAAAAAAAAAGATCAGTGAGTTTTTAAACTGTCTTTTGTTTGTAGCTGCAACTGATTTTTTATAAGTCTTTGTCAGTAGGTAAAATAAATACCAAATATAGATAAGAAATGTTAATCAGTATTGCAGTAAGGCAATAACTTGATGACCTAAGCCATGTAATGCAAAACACACTGTAGCAACCACAAGCATGCGCCTCTCAGATCTGACTATAGGAGCCTGAGTGGCCAATGGCCCCAGCTCGTATGCTCTGAAATCCACCATTGCACTTAGGCTGAGACCACATTTGCTACCAGCTCTCCCAACTAATCCCTGAGCACAACATGGCAAGCCAGTTCTGAGAGGTATAGGACTCTTTTAATTGTGATTGACTCAAGGACTTCCCACTGGCCTTGCTAAGCTTTCTTACAATTGCTCCTTAGTCTAATATCTTCCAACCAAACTTCTTTTCTTTTCTCTCTTCTTCATAAAGATCAGGCTTGTATTTTAGTCTGTCAGCTCCCTTATCCCACTGATTTTCCATTTACTATCATAGGCATTTCTCCCAATAAATTAATTGCACATCACATTCTATACTGGCATTTGCTTCACCAACAACACCAACTAACACAAAAAATTATTTTTGATATTTTTTGAAACTAATGGGAGGAAAACTACTTAGAATTTGCTCTATAGACTTTAATTTAGCACTAAAAAAAGCATCCTGTTAGTGTTTGAAATATTCTTGGAATGCATAGTCAGAAAATGTTTTGTATTATAGTGACCAGATTTTAATGCAACCCAAAACAGCCTCATTTTTTTTTTTTTTTTTGCCTCTTTAAAAAGGCATTATCCTTCTAAAATAAATATTGGCAGTTCTGCCAATGGAAGACATGTACAAGGGAAACAGGCAATTTTAATTAAACAAAAAGTAAAATCTTCCTTAGAAGATGGAGAATAGGACGGTTGGCATAAATGTAAATCTTTGTCATCAAAATACATAATACATGTCGCCTGAAAAATTGTGTACAGGAGTGTCATATATATGAAGAAAGACTGGCATAAGAAAAATGTGTTTTAGAAGATTCAGAAGAGAAAAGTAAAGTAAAAATTAAAAGCCTTGAAATTTCATAGAAATTTCAGTAGTCCTCTTTTGGAAAGCCATATTAGAGTTCTAGTTTTTAACCTCTGTAGAAGAAGGATATATTCAATAATTTATGTGTTAGTATAGGGTCTATCTCTAAGACTCTATGGCTCATTTACTAATTTCTGAAGTATTTACACAATGCCCACTGTATACCTACATTGTGCTAGGCACTAAACTACACATCTTCTACAAGAAAGAAAGACAAGTAACTAATAATTGCAATATAATACGATAACTATTCTGGAAAGGTCTGCATAGACTACAAATAGGATATAGACACATTTTATTCATTCATTTGAGAGTCAGCAAAAACATTTCAGATGACAGAATGCATAAGTTCAGTTCCTAGTTGGTCTGGATAAGAGGACTGTGTAAACCAATGGAAGCTCCATTAAAGCTCTAGAACATGAAGCCACACAACCTAGTGGAGACAATAAGGATCAACATACTCTGAACAAAAACTCCAAGTGAGGGTGCAGGGTAGATAGGCAGGCCAGTTCTCAAAGCCCTTGGGAAACCAGGTATTTCATTCTCAAAGCCATAAAGAGACATGGGGTTAATTTACTAAGTAAATCGTACAGTTAATTTTGGCTTTTAGAAAGATCGCCTTGAATGTAGTAAATCAGAAATATCCAAAGAAAAGGCAGAGCTATCCATTAGAAGTCTATGCAAAATAAACTAATACATACTTCGGTTGATTGAGTACATTGGTTGACTCATGTATGGTTGATAAATAGAAAATAAATGAAGACAAAGACATAATATTTTTATTTCTAGGAGTCTGAATATAAATGTAAAAATCTGATCTCCTTAAGAAATTATTATGAATTTTAGTGAATAAACAGGAAATCTCCTTTGACCCTTTTCCTGGATTCTCGCCTATGTTAGCTATAGTTCTGACAGAGATTTTTCTCTCCTAGCTGGCATCACTCGTGGTGACTGGCAAGGACTCATTCTTAACCTAATTTGAAAGCAGAATTGGGAAGCAGATATGATTGAAAAACCATCACTGTGGACTCCTCTGATAGAAAACTGAGTTTTTCAGAGTTTATCCTCTGGAAAATGAGGTGTTTTTTATTTTGTTGTGCCCCCAGTATTAATACTTGGATTATAAGTGTACCTCTTCTTCCAAGTAATTCCTTAAAGTTTATTGCCCTGAAATTTCTTTTCTTTTTATACTTTTTGCTCTAGAGCACATATGCTCGCTGGAGAGAGAGAGAGAAAGATGATAGAGGGGGAAAGTGAGGAATAACTCCCTAGAGGTTGGCTACTCTACAATCCCTTCGCCATTCTCCTTTCAGGATTTTGGGCATTCATGCATGCACACCGGGCATATTTTCCAAGCCACCAGGGTCTGGTACTAGAACTGTGCAATCGGCCATGTGGCCTTAACCACCATGCTATTTGGCTGACCCTATTGCTCTGAAACTTTCAGTGGAACTGTTTATCACTGAGAAATGAAACAGGTTTAGCATAATGAGACAGGTAAGGGTTATATGACCTTTAAGAGGGATTCAGGGAAAAAGAATGCTGAAGAATGACTGAAAAGAGAGTGTAAATCAAAATTAAATTTACTCTATGTCATTTTACTTAAAAGTTGCTAGTGGGATGGTTTAATCACTGGAAGCCTTGATATCATTTGGGACCTCCTATGCTGTACTGTGATTATCTCTGTCATTGTTAGTTTACAAATTGATCCCTCTCACTGTAACATAAACTTGTAGATAACAGGTACAGGTTGTTTTATGTATTCATCCCTAGCACATTGTGTTAGTATTAGCATATATCAGATATTTAGTAAATATTTGTTTTAGAATGAACAACTTGGGGCCAGCAGATGTCATAATGGTTATGTCACTGGACTCCCACATAGTAGTTGACTGCAGTTCTAGTTCTGGACCCAGTTGCTTAAAACTTACGTCAGGTGCATGTGCTGTGTGCCCAAGATTCCAAGAGAATGGAGAAGGGATTGCACCATGGTCATCTCTCTTGGGAGAGATTTCTTGATTTCTTGCTTTCTGTCTCTGTCTCTGTCTCTCCAGAAAGCACATGAACCCTATACCAAAAACAAAACAAAACAAAACAAAAATAAATAAATAAAATAAAACAAACAAACAAAAATCTCTAAAAAAAAAGAACACACAACCTGATTTTGTTTTCTATTTTATTTTATAGGTTTTAAAATTCGCATTTAATTGTACATTTTTGTGGGGTACAATGTGAATTTTCATGCATGTGGAATGCAATAATAAAACCAAGAATAACCATATTTGTTGTTTTCAGTAAGAAATACCACATTATGATGCGTATCATTAATTTTATTAGATTGGCAATGTCTCTCTTTTTCACTCAGTTATGTTATGCTGTTCCACAATTCATTTGGCTTGTCTACCTGCATTCCTCTGGATTGGATATTATTTTAAAAAGAGTTTAGATGGCCTGTTTCTTATACATACCGGTTTCTCATCCTCCACTTTACTTATCTTTCAGGCATTATCCTACTAAACAAGTCAACCTCACTACCATCCTTTGCTTTTGACATACATATCCTTGCTCACACCAGCTCAGCACAGTGCAATGAGGTTAAAGCTTAGCCCTCAGGCTTCCTTCCTGGCTCCAGCAGGGCAGGGTTTAATTAAACACTTAACTTCCTTGGGTGTAGGGGATAGAGCTCCCACTTCTGCTAATGAGGTTTGTACTGCCAGCCAGCCACACTGGTTTGTCCCTTCAGGCTGCCACTCTCCCACACAGCTTGAGAGCTGCCTTCCTAAAGACCACTCAGTCCCCACAAGCAGGAAAATGGTTCCTTCAGGAGCTGTCCTGGCTGTGCTATGGACAATAACTTTTCTGTAATAACTTCAGACTGGTGGTCACTCCATAATCTATCTCCTGTCACTGACTATTCTGTTTACGAAGTGATGAATCTCATCTTCCTTTCTTCTCTTCTTGCTCAGGTCTTCCCCCGTTTTGTGCCTCAAGGTCTGCAAAGAGAGTTCAGTTTAGGTTTTAGGCTTGTTTTTTGTTTTTTTTGTTTGTTTGCTTTTCTTTTTTTAATTTGTAACCCAAGTTCAGAAATAATAATTGTTATTCTGAAAATAATTTTAAATAGTTTTATTAATGAAAATGTACATAATGTAAAAAAGTAAGTATAAAAAAAGTGAAGAAATATAGCCCAAACTCTTATATCCAATTAGAATCATTATTGTGTTTGATATAATGTTTGATATAATGCTACCTCCAGGTATTTCCATATGCATGCAGATTTAAAAATAGATAGGCCATGGGATCGGTTAATGTACTAATTTTACTATAAATGAGACCTTCCTATGTATGTTTCTAATTAAATCAAACAAGTATTATATTTATGTGCTCCTTTACATAGCATGACAAGGTGGACTTTTTTTCATGCTTTTTGCCGTGGCCGGGGCCTGCCCCGCGTGCCGTGGCCGGGGCCCTGCCCCCGCGTGCCGTGGCCGGGGCTCTGCCCCGCGTGCCGTGGCCGGGCCCTGCCCCGCGTGCCGTGGCCGGTCCCTGCTCCCGCGTGCCGTGGCCGGGTTCTGCTCCCGCGTGCCGTGGCCGGGGTCTGCCCTGAGTGCCGTGGCCGGGGCTCTGCCCCCGCGGGCCGTGGCCGGGATCTGCCCCGCGTGCCGCAACCGCTGATGGCCGTCTCTGCTTTCCTGAGCCGCGTTCCTGAAACTGTGTTCCATGGAGATTCACCTACATTTGCGGGGCTGCACGAGACCCACCCTTGGTCCAGCCCTGAGTGCAGTCTACGTTTCCTATTGTTGGGAACTTTATGATCTGATAGTTGGAAAAAAAAATCATGTTTATCATAAAAAATAATTAGAATAATAATAATAATGATTGGGGGAAACATAGGAAAGATATTGAATGTTGAAGCGGGGAGATTAATGTCTCTGCACTGACTGACATGCATGGCATTCCCTTTTGAAAAAGCAATGTAATACACTGTAAAGTTATATGTAATTCAATGTAATAAAAAAAATAGATAATAAAAAAAAAAAAGAATACTGGGAGGTCAGACAAAAAAAAATAAAAAAAATATTGCAAATATGCTGATCAAAATATATCAGTGACTTTAAATAATACTTTTTTCTAAACCCATCTAGTGAACCACACTCAGATCTCATGTGTACTTCTGTCAAATTTCAATAATAATATAATTATCCTGAAAAATGTTAAAAAGAAATTACTCAGATGGTCAGAAAATGAGTAAAACTAAGAAAGTACCAATAACAGTACTAATAATAAGTTCAAAACAAATTGTGAAACTTGAACAATCTTATAAATCATTTGGAAATCTCGTTAAAATGCAGATGCTGACTCAATAAGTCTGAGATGATCCTGACATTCTGCAAGCTCACAGGAGATGTTAATATTCCTAGATTAAATCTTATTAAACTGCAAGACTGAAAGTATTCAGTATATCAGGCACAGTGTTAGGCTAGTCCCTCAGAGTTATATTCATGATTTCATCTTTGCATCACCCAAACCTGTGACTACTGCATTTATAAATACAGAAGCTGAGGCTCAAAAAGCATACAATATATGCTGAAGGTCAGTCTCTACTAGTTGGCTACCTGAATCTAGACTCATCTGTGTAAAAACAGACATTTTCCCCCTCTTCATATAAAATCCCTTAGTGCTTCATCTGAAAAGCTGATTGCTCAGAGTGATTAAAATTAAAATCTATAACATCATTAAATTTTGCATAAACTGAAAATGTCACAAGAACCTACAAAACTAGGACAAAGGGTTACCTTAAAAGAGTTTTTAAAAATAGCTTGTAAAAGTACAATAGGACAATAAAATCCATGAAATTGAGCACAATAATACATAGATAAATAAAGATTTTTTGAAAGATTTTTGTACATTTCTGAATATTTCAGTAAAAACTAAAATTAGTAAAACCTGTACTATACCTAACCTTAAGTGTTTTTTTGATTTTTATTGTTTTGTTTTTTAGAGATTTTTGCTATCAGATGTATGTGCTTGCCCGAGAAACAGAGAGAAAGAAAGTGAGAAATCACACCTCAGCGGGGAATGGCCACATTGCAATCCCTTCTCCTCCATTCTCTTCTCGGGATTTTGAGCATGTACTCACATGTGCCCAGTGTGAGTTTTAAGCCGCCAGATCTGGGATTTGAACTGCGGTCAAGTATGTAAGAACCCAGCTATGTAACCATAATGCCATCTGCTAGTCCCTACTCAACCTTAAACTTAACATCAGAGAACTTTATACTTAACATGTAAACCACAGACTTTATAATTACTATTACTTTATAGTGTCTAAAATAACTACTGCTTACTCAAATAATTGTCCTTATTTATGTTCCAGTTCCACAAAGAAACCATTTCAGTACTACCAAAGGAAACTAATCTTAACAAGTAAGTTTGCTGTCATAATCCTCAACACAGATGAAATGCACAAATTCCTTGAAAAACAGTTATCCAAACTGGCACAAGAAGAAATAGGAAATCTGACTACACTAGTATCTATTAAAGAAAGTTAATTTATCAAAAACCTGTTGATAAAATGTTAGGCTAAAATGTTTTTACTAGTAAATACTATAAAAACTTTAAAAAGTAATAAACAAAATCCTGAGCGTAGAATGGAGGAGAAGGGCTTGCAGCGTGGTTATCCCCTCCTGGGGAGTGAGAGGTGATTTCTTGCTTTCTGTCTCTCTGTCTCTCTCTGTCTCTAGCAAGCACACATATACTATAGAAAAAAAAAAAAACTCCCCAAAAATAAACAATTATATAAACTCAGAACACATTTAACAAATGAACAAAACATTAGATATAAGAGGACATACTATTTAATTCCTTTTATATGAAGTCTAAAACTAGTAGAGCTAGCCAATGGGGATAGAAATCAAAACAATAGTCAACTGTAAAATTTCTGAAATAAATGGGAACAAGACATGAAGGAACATGACTTTGGTGATTGAAATAATTAGGTGGTTACTAAAAGGTATACAGATTTGGGACCAACAGATGGCGTAATGATTATTTCGCTGGGCTTCCTTGTATTCAATTGCAGTTCGAATCTTGGACCTGGTGACTTAAACTCATACCAGACATGTGTACATGCATGCGCAAGATCCCAAGAGGAGAATGAGGAGAAAGGATTGTGGAATGGCCATCTACTCTGGGGAGCGAGGGGTGATTTCTCACTTTCTGTCTCTGTCTCTTTTGTCTTTCTGGCAAGTGTACATGCCCTACAGAAAAAAAAAAAAAAAAGTACACAGTTTCAGAAGTCAAGAATTTTTACTTTTACTAGAATTTTACATTTCCTAAACCAGATATTCTTTTTTAAAAAGAATTATTTTATTTAACTTTTATTTAATTTTTAATTTTTATTTAATTTATTTATTTATTTTAATTTGACCAGAAAGGGACAGAATGGGGCACAATCATTCTGTAATCCCTTCTGTTTCTTCTGTTTTCCAGATTTGGGGCATGCATGAATATGCTCCCAGAATGCTTTTCAGGCTGCAGGACCAGGACTCTAACCATAGTCAGCCATGTGGAATTCAGTTGCCTTCGCCATCAGGCCACAGGGAGTTGCTCTCTAATTTTTCCATGTGTAGGAATTTGAGTTCTTCCTTACCAAAGAGTTCGTTCTCCTAAGGTAGAAATAACACTTCTCCTATTGCTGATTATTTTATGTTTTTGTAGTCCATTTACATTTCAAATTTGATGTTGATTAAGTTTGGTGTCTATTTCTATCATGTAGAAAAGAACCCAGTCTAATTTTCAGAGGTTAGTGTATTTTTATAATAATTTTCAAAGTGTTATTGCTTGTGCAATTCATTCTAACAAGCATTTCTTGTGTGTCTACTATTTGCTAGGAAAAGATCAATGGATACAAATTAAAAAGAAAGCAAAGCAAAGCAAGGCACATGCCTCCTGGCTCAATGTTCTTAAATTACAGCATGTTCCAGTCAGCCAATAGACAGGGTGCTTCTGTAAACTAAAATAATTGGGATGATGTAGGACATATACTTCTTGCAAAATAGCAAAGTTATTGTAATTTTTTTTGCTGTATAACATGATGTTTACATGAAAAGCAAGAACCAGACCTTATCGATGAATGTTTAAAGAAGACACTCACATGAAAAACAGAAAAATATTTTCAGAATCGGTTATAGATTCTGCCCTTCTATAAATTATTCATTGTTTTTGCATCTCTAGCAACACATCAATAAACTGCAAATATTTAACTTTCTTTGATAACATCCTTGAAAAATCATGTTTTGTTTCTACACCCAATAAATTATAAAATATTATGAATTAGTATATGAAATTATTACATGTAAATATAGCTTGCATGTTTTTCTGATGTATAGGCCTAAGGAAAAAATAATGCCATTTTAATATCAATAAATTTTTGAGACTTTTTTGAGACTTTTTGCTAAAGGGCACGTGAGCTCACCAGGGATACAGAAAGCGAGAAATCAGAAACAGGGATACAGAAAGCAAGAAATCATCCCCAAGAGGGATGATTTCAAAGTAGATTTATGTGGCTACACCACAATCCTTTCTCCTCTATTCTACTCTCGGGATTTGGGGCATTCATGTGCACGCTCCTGGCGTGGGTTTTAAAATGCTGGGTCCAGGACTTGAACTGTGGTTGACTATGTGGGAGTAAAGTGACATTACCATTATACCATCTGCTGGTTCCAGTACATAAGAATTTTTTAAAAAATATTTATTTAACTTTTATTATTATTATTATTATTATTTCTTTAATTTGCTATAGGGCATATGCACTCACCAGAGAGAGACAGAAAGAGAGAGAGAAAGAAAGCAAGCCACCAGGTCCTGAACTTGAACCATGGTCAGCCATGTGGGAGTCCAGCACATTAACCATACCACTTGCTGGCCCCATAAATGGTAATTTTTAAAAGCATATATGTAAATGGCAGGATGAGTGATTAGCTAAAAATTCATATTAAACAATCGATTAAAATACAAATTCTATAAACAGTATTTCTTATATTTCAGATAATTTAGGTCAAAGTAGATTTATGTTTGGTTGGTCATCTTATAAACTTTGAGATAAATGTTGATAAATCAAAAGAAATGTAAGATTAGAAACACATTTCAACCTGAAGCTAGCTTAAAGCTATGAAATATAAGAGAAAAATTTTAATATTTTTTCTTTCATTACTAAAGGAACCTTTCTTGTTTTATTTCTTCTATAAATATTATTTATGTAACAGTTTAATTATCTTCTTTCCATTTAGTGTATATGGACAATTATTAAGGGAATTGACATAAAATACTGCATGATCAGAAAGTAAAAATGATTTAGGAATGGAAATATGTTGTGATGCTATCAGTATGTTATTTGTTCACCAAGTGAAGACTGATATATCATGGATCAAGTATGTATGTTTAAGAGGTTACTGTATTTCAAAAAGAAAATACTGAAATAGGGATACTTATTAGGAAGAATGTTGTTTAAAAATTAAAATAGTGGGGACCAGCAGTTAGCGTAATGGCTATGTCGTTGTACTCCCACATAGTCGACCGCAGTTTGAATCCTGGACACGGTGGCTTAAACTTATGCCAGGTGCGTGTGCGTGCGTGCCAAGATCCTGAGAGGAGTATGGATGAGAAGGGATTGCGGCGTGGCCATCCCCCCTGGGGGGTGATTTCTCTCTTTCTGACTCTCTGTCTCTCTCTGTCTGTCTGGCGAGTGCATGCACTCTATAGCAAAAACCTCTCCAAAAAAAAATTAAGATAGTGGAACCAGCAGATGGCATAATGGTTACGTCACTGGACTCCCATGTAGTCAACTATAGTTCATGTCCCAGACCCAGTGGCTTAAAACTCACACAAGGCACGTGCATGTGTATGCTCAAAATCCTGAGAAGAGAATGGAAGAGAGCGGATTGCAGTGTGGCCATCCCCCCTGGGGCATGACTTCCTGCTTTTTGTCTTTCTTCTGTCTCTCCAGTGAGTGTACCCACCCTATAGGAACAATCTTTAAAAATAAAATAAAATAGCAATTATTACTATGAATGTATAAAAGCATTTAAATTTATATAATGCGTCCTTTGGTGAAATATTGCTAACATATTTGAATTCATCTCTATGATGTGCAGTAGTTTACTTATTCCAAATAAAAAATATTTTACTGTACAGGAGGAGTTTCTATTGACAGGAAAAGTACTTACTTAATTTTTCCAAATAATAAAGATAGAAACTTGCAAAACACAAATGTGCATGCACACATACACACCCCTTTACTTAAAATACTAAATGCAATGGCATTCAAAAGATGAAAATTCCAGTTGATGATCTCAAGGTATCCAAATTCTCTGACATTTAATATCATAAGATACAAGACTTTGAGCATTTCTGTTTATTTTTTTCCCTGAAAAGAAAGATCAAAAACTGTCTCAATGGTTATTATTCTATAATTATGTTAACAAACATAAACAAATTGGATTTTTATGTTTATTATAGAATGACATATGATTTGTGAAAAGGTTTTCTGATATTTTCCATAGAAGATGCACTGTCTAATTTTCTTTGGTATTTCAAAAATCAATCTTATTTGTATGAAATTTTTCACAGGACATGTAGGACATTAAAGGAAGAAGGAGTTTTGATGGAAAGGCATCAGGCAAAATAGTTTCGTATTTTTCAGTGAAAGGAAGGTGTAGCCCGTTTGTCTTTTTGTTTCTTTGAATCATTTGTAATTGTTTTCTTCTTCTTAAAGAATTGCTTATCTTATTATTTTTCTGCTTTCAACCCAACTAATCACAGTTTTACAAGTTTCCCATTCGAACAGTATAACACTTAGGGCTCTGATAGCCCTATGTACAATTTGCTTACATTTTTTGTCATTGTTTTTACACAGGAGATAGAATAAGCTGTGCAAGTATATTGCACTTAATTAAACTTGGTGGTGTTGAGTTTATGTGATCTTGGCATACATAGGCCTAAATTTAGATATTTTGGAGAAGGCACTTAAGAGATGTTATAAAATGGGAGGTTTAATAAATGACAAAAATTTAAACTAAAAGTTATGTGATACATTGTCCCAGGGGGAAAAACAACAACAAAAACAAAAACAAAAATCTTAGAAACATAATGCTACTAACATTTAGAGAATAACAAGGATGATGAATTATTTGTTAAAACATCGAGATGAGAGAACAGCAGTTAGTGTAATGGCTATGTTGCTGGACTCCCATGTAGTCGACCGTGGTTCGTGTCCCGGACCCTATGGCTTATAACCCACGCCGGGCGCGTGTGCGTGCATGCCCAAGATCCCGGGAGGAGAATGGAGGAGAAGGGATTGCGGGGTGGCCATCCCCCCTGAGGGGTGATTTCTCACTTTCTGTCTCTCTGTATCTTTCTGTCTGTCTGGCGAGTACATGCGCCCTGTAGCAAAAACCTCTCCAAAAAAAAAAAAAAAAAAAAAAAAAAAAAAAAAAAAAAAAATTTGAGATGAGTATATTTAATAGCATCATTCCAAACAAGTAATTACGTATGGTAATGGCTCCAATACATTTAACACAGTACGATGGATTTAGGATACAATTTGCATTGTATTACTTATTTATTGCAGTATTTATATCAGTGTTCCTTAGTGATGCGTATTTAAAATGTCTCTGAGATTGTTTATGGAGATAGAAAATGCCCAAATTCTTACCTGTAATTTTGCCCCTGCATAATCATAGTAGAACTTCAGAACTAAAATATCTCTAGCATTATCCTCAAGCTTCTTCCTTGATTTCCTGTTCAGTTCACCTGAGATAAAGATTGAATACTGGAAGTTTTCTTCCTGTCTTTGTTAACATCATTGTTAAAATTGTAGTTTACCAATTTCTGGTAGTATGGTGGTTAAGGTGCTGGGTTCCCACATGACTGACCATGGTTCAAGTCCCAGATCCAAACCTGGTGGTTTGAAAATTATGCTAGGTGCATGGACGTGCATGCCCAAAATTCTTGGAGGAAAATGGAGGAGAAGGGATTGTGGTGTGGCCATCCCTCCTAAAGGGGGTGGGAGTTTCTCACTTTCCTTCTCTTGCTATTTTCCTCTGTCTCTCTAGTGAGCACATGTACCCTATGACAAAATCCTAAAAAAAGAAAAAAATATCAAAACTTCCAAACATGAAAATAGAAATGGGCATTAATACTGTTTTTATTTCCTTTGCTCTTACCAGTAATTTGAAACCTAGTTAGTGAATGTTTCTCTCCACATATGCTTCTTGTCCTTAGTTGAAAAAAAAAATTGTAAATGAGTAAATAAACAGGATTTAAATTTCATCTTGATACTGAGCATACTGCTTCAAGAAAGAAATATGAATAGGTATTTAATAATTTAATATAAATAACCTGTGTGCCTATAAGGTGAAGAGGCTCCACTTCAGAGAGATCTTTACATGAATTTCTGTTAGGAGAATGTTTATGGTACTTACCCTGGGAGAAGAAAACAGAACCTCAAGGAGGCATTTATGAAAGACAGAATCCTAAGATTCACTCTGACAACAGAAAATTAAATCACTAATAAAGAGGAAATATTGTATTTAGACTTCCTGAAAGCTTTTCCAATTCTGTCTTGATAAACAACACAGCAAATCCATAAAGAAGTGGAATGCCTGCAAAATGCACTGCACGGTTTTAGGTGCTATGGTTGAAAAAAAGTGAAATAGCATATAATGACCATGCTATCTATCCCAAGAATCAATATGAACTGTCAGACAAGTTTGAATGAATATATGGGGCCAAAAGTGCAGAAAGTTTTAAATCGGTGTAATCTTGCAAATTCTAGAATATGTTCACTGAAAACATAAGTGACCCCACAATCTAATTGGAGAACACATACAGAATGCAAATATTTTATGATGTATTCATTGTCTACCTTTCCAGCTTAATTTATGAGCCCTTTCCTCCTTGCCGTTTATCCTCAAGCCAAAACAAATTAACTTTGGGTCCTTGAAGGTGTCATACTGTTTCACACTTCTTTGCCTTTCTACATCCTATCCTTTCTGACTATAAAGCCCTTAATCACCCTTGTCAACCTGGTGAACTCTAATTTATCCTGTAAGACATAGCTCAGAGTTTCTGACTGCCTCCACATAGATCAGATTATTGTCCTCCCACATCTTGTTTTTTTTTTAACTACCACTGTCCTTTGGACATTCCTGTATTCCAGGCTTTGCAAAAATAAATAATGAGATTGTGTTCATTTATACATTTTTTTCTTCCATCCTTAAACTATTTGTAGACAGGAACAGAGTGCACTTGATACCTCACACGTGCAGCACTGGCTGTAACATGTACAGATGATCAACAAATGAAAAGTGAATCATTTCATTACGAGACAAACACTAAAGAATAAAATATTATTTTATAGTATGCTAAATTGTATTAGGAACCATAAGTGCTGTGAAAATGTATAGTAAGGGAAGAAGAATGGGACCAGCTGGTGACATGGTAGTTAAGGTAGCTGGATCCTGCATAGCCAACTACATAGTTCGAGTCCCAGACCTGGCAGCTTGAGAAACACACTGGGTGCTAGTACATGTGTGCCCAAAATCTGGAAAGAAGAAATGGATATGAAGGAGAAGGGATTATGGTGTGATCATGTCCCATGAAGGTTGGTTTTTCACATTCTCACCCCCTCCACCATCTCTCTCAGACAAATGCATGTGCCCTCTAACAAATTAAAAGAGGGAAAAAAAGAACGGGGTTAAAAATGTAGATAGTTATACTTAGCATAAGATTGTAGACAGATAAGGTTCAAGTGATTTCTGAAATTTGCCAGGATTAAAGGGACACATAGGTCATTCAAAGCAAAGGGAACAAGAGGGAACAAAATGCAAAATGACAGTGGCAGGAAAGTGAATTATTACACATTTCATTAGTAATGATCCTGGAAGCGAATAAAGTAGCAGTTTAACCATAGCTTCAAGTTCAGAGGTTTTTCTCATCTCACACCCTCGATATGTAATTTCTGCCACGGGGGCCAGCAGATGGCATAGCAGCTATGTAATGGGACTTCCACATGGCTGACAACAGTTTGAGTCCTGGACCCAGTGGCTTGAAAATCATGCTGGGTGTGTATGCGTGCATGCCCAAGATCCTGGGAGGAGAATGGAGCAGAAGGGATTGTAGCATGGCCATGCCCCCTTAGGGGTGATTTCTCACTTTCTCTCTCTCTCTCTCTCTCTCTCTCTCTCAGTGGAGCACATGCACCCTAAGGCAAAAATATCTTAAGAAAAAATAAAGATTTCTTCCACAGTTCAATGCATTAGATCTAGACATGATCCAAAAATCATAAGGAAAAAGGCAAATTTATTTATTTGCCTTTTTTTTTACCATAAGTAAGTATTTCCTATATTTACCTCATTTGAATCCCCTTAATGGCCAGAACTAAGTCTTAACAATGATCAGACTTGGGGATATAATTAATATAACTAATTAATATTCATGATGTATCCCTATGTCATACTGAGAGGGGACAAGGATCAGTGAGGAGAGATTAGTAAACAGGAGAGACTAGCTATATAGTAAATAAGCAACCAGCAATTTCTGACACATAATGTTTTTAGGAAAATAGAAAATGAGTTTGTGTAAATGTGATAAGGACAATTTAGGGAGGAACATAGACGTGATGCAATAGGAAATAAGAAGGCATTAAAATTTTTAAATGAAGTGTATAACTGTTGAGACAGATTTTCCTTGGAGACATCTATATTAGTTCTCTTTAAGGTTTGCAATGCATTTTTCTCATGTTTTGAGAAATCTGTTATCTTTTTCAGAGGAATATCTATTCTGTGGTCAGGAAGCTATGGAGTAAAGGTGGAAAGGGAATTTTTATTTTCCAAAGGCATATGCAATCCCCTGGAATAAATATATAAATTCATATAATAGGTTTTAAATATTTACAAACAAAACATTCCATTGCACTTTGCTTTTTCAGTTACTCTAATATACGTTCTTCTTCATTTCTCCATAAAATGGAAAAGCTGACTTTTCAAAGAAATAAATTCCCTTCTTGCAGTCTCTTCAATATGTTTAGTGTTTTCTATTGAGTGCAACTTTTTAGAATTAACTGTGAAGCTGCAGTCTCATTAATTTAACAAAGAAATATTCTTACTTCAATAAACATAAAGTATAGGCAGATGTGTAGAAAACATTTGTCAATTTTATTCACTCAAACACACTAGCTTTAATGATGCTTTCTACATTTGCCCAGGAAACATAATCTAGTTCATTTTCTTTGTTTCAATTAATCTGCAACTTAGGAAAAAAAAATAATCACAGAGGCATTTCTCAGAAGTTTCAATCATCACACCTAAACCATGATCTCAGGATTACATCATATGTACTTATTGATCCTTCTAACACCAACAAATTGAAATAAACCACGATACAGTATTGCACTGATGTTCTTAGTGTGTTGTCAGTTGCTTATGTTTCAGTAAATGATGTTTTCTTAAACATTTCTACTTATCTTTTACCTTTAAAACAAGGTCAATAGACACAAAATTGTTTCAATGCATAGGACTTAATGTAAAAATAAGCAATGTAAAAGTAAGTGTACTGAGCCTTTCATTGGGTTAGCAAGCAGGTTGAGGTTCCATTAATTATTGAAAAGAAAAAAGTTTAAATTTATTTTGGGGGGAGAGAGACAGAGAAAAAGAGAGACAGAGAGAGAGCCCCTCAACATGGTCTTGTTAGCACAGTCCACCTTCAACTTCAGCCAGCCGTGGAGCATGGCATACTCAAACCCATTGCACTCAGGTGGTCTCCAGAAGCCAATCCAGACCCTTCCTGTGTGGGTCAGCCTTTCACAGTGTCATGCTTTACCACCACATCACCATTTGGCTCTGTGTTTTTTAATATAATGGGTGGAGATTAATAGCTGCCTCTTATCAGAGTCAATGCCAGTTTCTACAACCAATATTCATAATATTCATTTTATTACACTAAAATGAAATCTGTAGATAGTATAGACTACTTACCCATACAATTTATAAAAATCAATATAAACTAATGAACTAACTTTCACAGAGGAGAAATAAAGCACATGCAATTCTAAGCTAACTACTCATTTTAATACATGGATGGCCAGTATGTCCATGATATATTGTAATGGAGGAGTCAGATGTGTGCTCCTCCTCACAGAATCACCACCAGTGCTGCATTGCTGATGCCTCTGGTCCCTGCCTACACTGTCACCTCAAGTATCTCAAAATAAGAAATATTCAAATGTGCCTTCAGAAAGAACCACTGCCCTGGATTGAGACTCTTTTGTTTTTAGTGCAAGAAATGAGTTAATATGGCAATGGATATACAGCAAAAAAGAAAACCTTTCATTTCAATTTCCCATTTCTTTGGCCTATTGGTTTAGGATTCCTGTCTCTTTTATTTACAATGGAATTAAAAACACTTGTCCATTTTTTTCCCCAATAGGAACAGGAGAAAACGAATATTTAAAATGTACTTTATAAGAGAATGTAGAAATCATTATCTAAATTATTATATAGATAATTGTTTAGATAATGTGGATATTAGTCTTCTAATAAAAATAATGTTTAGGAGTGGTTTTAAATAAAATGAGATCTATAAATGATAAAATAGTGAATAAACAATCAGAATATGATTTTATTTATGAGTATAACTTCACATAAGCAAAGTACATTTAGTTATCTTTGAGAGAAATATGCCAAAATATCAATAGTGATTAATTCTGGATTTTAGGATTATGGGTGATTACATTTCTACATTTCCCTCCTACTTCTTGATGCTTTAAAAATATTTCAATGAATGATTCACATAAAAAATACATAAACCTAGAGAAATGACATGGATTGATGTCTGTTATTTACTTTTTACATTTTTAATCTCCACTTGTTCCTCCAACAGCTCAATAGATTTTTCTTCTTCTAAGAGTGTTTCTGTGCTACTGCTTTGATTATTCCCATCAATTCGATTGGTTATTTCCTCTGCTTCTCTCTTCCATATTTTTCTAATTTTCTGCCACTGGAATTATCTATATCTGTGTCTTCTTTTAGCTCTACAGACAGCTATGGCCTTGAGATCACGTTATTGATTCCTTTGTACTATCCTGATAATGTCCTCAGGTATTAGGTGATAATTCAACTGCATGATACTTAACATTAATATTAAGCTTGTCTTGTATGCCTACACACTAGCATATTTCCCTTTATGATCACTCCAGCTATCAAGCTTGACATGTCAATAACCTTTGACTATTTTACTTTCCAATTAGTGACTAACATTGACTTTTTCTGTACAATATCTTTGTCCAATAGTGGCTCCAGAATTTCCATCAGAGGAACTCAGGGTGACAGTTTCATGGCAAGAGGAAAAGCAGTTATTGCTTAATATGCAACATTTGAGAATCAGAAAACATGAAATGTTTTTGTTAAAATTAGGGAAGGTGGATGAATTGGGGGACAAGTAAATGAGTGAAGCTCCACTTTTATTCCACTTTCTGTTCCTAGAGTGTACACCTCACCAAGTTGGTGCCTCAAAACCTTAGCATTCATAACTCGAGAGTATTTTATCTTTATTAATCTTATTGCAGTCCTTTAGTGACATAATGTCCTTCTTTTAAAAAATACATGCCTGCAGTTGCTCTACTTTATCAATAAAATAGAGCTCTTAGCTTGTCATCCAAGCACTTCCAAACCATATTGAAGTCTTCCGTTTTTCTGCTCCCTACCCGCTGTGTACACACAGATGCACCAGCAGAGCCTGAAAGAAATTGCTGTTCCCCATACAAGGAGACTTCAAAAAGTTTGTGGAAGATGGAATAAAGTCCAAGATTATTTTAGTGCAAAAACAATTTGCCATCCTTGCATATTTTTCTTCATAATATACACATCTAATCAACTTTATGAAGACCCTTCATAAGCACTTGTGCGATTTTCAGTCATACAGTACTCCACTTTCCTATTCCGTACAGCATCCTTCCTAATTCAGGGACTGCCTTTCATGTGCAGTACTCCTGGGTCTTTTAAGACTGTAGCAATTGGTCTGTGAGTCTTTGTGGTTCTTGTTTCTCTGTGCTCTGCACTATTGTTATTTATGTTCATGTTTTAGATATTCTATTTGGCTTCAGGCAATATAAGGGCATATCTCTGGATGTTTATTTCTAATGTTTTTCAGACCATAGATCATTGTCTTGAACATAGCAGGGGCTCACTAAAAAGTATATTTGGTAATTCCACAAATACAGATGATAATATTTATGTTTTCTAGTCTACTGTTAACTTTTGTCAAGTGACTTTACTTGTATATAATATTTTCAGGTGGTTGTTTTCCTATTAAATTTGCCCATGTTTTTAAACTTAAAAAAAATTATGATCTTCTAATTCTGAATTGCTTGCTTTCACATAGATTAATTTCCCTTTGTTTTCTACAATTCTCCCAGACCATTCTGGTTTTCTAGTGAGTTAGTACTATTGTACTAGCAGTCTGATTTTGTCTTAAAGAATTAGGACTAAAAAAAAAATAAGTTCCAGAAGACATTGAATTAAAGAGATTCAAAATTTGTATGATCTCTTCCTTTTCTTGATTTGATTTTTACAATTGGCCATATTTCCAAACTTTTTCTCAAATGATTTAGTATTCAAATTCTTCTTGTCACAATAGCTATATGATAAGCATAGGTAAAGAAGGAGAGGAAAAAAACATGAGACCTTAGCACTATCTCAGTAGGTAGAAAACCAAGTTAATGGACAGAGAAGTTAATAAATGTTGACTATAAATCTGAAGCGTAGACATAAGAGCTGTCAGAACTGAAAGAGTAGAGATAATGTGGAGTTAAAAGTTGTTCTATTATTAAAGGGAGAGGCAATAAAGGGGCAGCAGGTGGTGTAGTGGTTAAAGCACCTGGACTTGAATTCCAGACCCTGCAGATTGAAACTCACACCAAGCATGTGTGCATACATGCCCAAAATCCTAAAAGGAGTATGCAAGAGAAGGGATTGTGGCAAGGTCATCCCCTTGGGGGCGGGGGGAAGGTGATTTCTTGCTTTCTGTCTCTCTTTCTCTCCGTGCCCTATAGCAAAAATCTCTAAAAAAAATAATAAAAATTTAAAAAAAGGAGAGCCAATGACAGTGTACACATGTCAGGACAAATAATATAGTACTCTATACAAGAATATATATGTATAACTAGAGTGAAGTCATTGGTATGAAACCAAAAGGATGTGTACTATGTGAGAAAAGTAGGAGCTTGAGGCTTTGATCCTGGTCCAGTTAAACAGTGGGTGATGGTAATAATAGTGATATCCTCAGAGACTATCAAATATTTACCTATATCAGATATAATTTCCCAGTGTTTTACATGTATAAGTGAATATAGTCCTCAGAGCAACATCACGTAATGGTGTTACTTTTGTCCTGATTTCATACAGAAGGAAAACAGGAGCCTGGAGAAGTTGAGTAACCCGCCCATGATCATTCAGTCAGTAAATGGTAAAGCTTGGCTTGGACCCAAGCCAAGTGAATCTGACTCCAGCGTTTCTATTTTTTCCAATATACTAAAGAAACAAACAAACAAAAACAAGCAAGAGCAAAAGAAGAGAAATCTAATCCTATAGAAAATTTTGAATTGAGGCTATGCCAAGCACTTAGAATTAGAACACATTACTTCCTAATCTCACAAAAATCCTCTAATTTATCAACTCTTAGGCTATTAAATTATAGAGAGGATACCTGATTTGTCAAGGCCAGAAAATAAATAGGAGCCAGAACTAGAATTCTAACTTATTAAGTGTTAAAAGTTCATGCTTTTCTTATTTTACAAGACGGAATCTAAAAGATTTAAAAATTTTATATGATTCTTCTCTGGATCCTTTATTTATTCTAAAACAAAAATATTGAAAGTATTTTGGGACACTGGAGAGTCACTGGTGGTTGTACACAGTCCTCTTCCTGGCATTAAGTTCCTTTAGGGCTCCAAGCATACCTTTTCCAATAATGAATGTGGTCCCTGTGCAAAAGAACTGTGCCATGCAAAATATATAATAGTTACTTCTGTAACTCAAGACGGCAGAATAGCAAGGAATTTTTTAATTAAAATAATAAAACAGAGGACTTTTTTCCTCCTTAAGATTCACTTTTCTTCCTGACTATATTCAAACTCATGGGTATGCACCCTCTGCAGTCACACAGGGCCCTATGCTCAGAAGCCCTAGTGCTTGGTTTAAAGCTTGACTATCACGGTCTTGACATTTGTGAATTTGGCACTATTAGTAATGAATTTTTGTGTTGGATTAGGTTTCCCAAATTATATACTAGTGATAATATTTTTTGCCTTCAACCATATGGATGATGTGAATAGGAGTGTTGCTGAGAGCAGGTGGAAACATGAAACCTCAGGTTCAGGTTCCAGAAGCCTTTCCTAGGTAAACCCCAACACACATTGTTCACACTGGAATGATGGTTTCTGACTGCACCCGCCACCACTTTGCAACACGAGCTATGAGCGTCCTTTTCTGTGCCTTGGTAATGGTGATAGTGAGGTGTCTCAGCAACCGCTGCTATCAGAGAGATTGTGTATATGCTCAGGGATATTGCGGAGACACTGGTTTAAAACCTAGCTATTACATGACCTGTTTAAAAGTTACTCCTTTGGCCTTGAAATCAAGGTTGTGATCCTTAAGAGCAAGTGAACACTTGAGATTTTCTTTACCAGTCAGATGACTGAAAAAAATAAAAAGTGATTCTTGAAAGAGAAGACTGAATTTGACAGAGGGATGCACCTTGTAAAAAAAGTTCACCAAAGGGTAATGAAATGCAAAAGGTGGGAGAAATGCCATAGCAGCAGCAGCCGCAGAAGCGTGAGGAGAGAGTGGCTCTTCGTGAGAGTGGAAAATGCATGTTTTATAAAACTGAGTTGGAGAAGCGCTATGTGCCTTGATAGAAGAGTATAAAAAATAGGAGCAAGGCCCTACGTTTGGACTTGTGTCTATGTAAAATGTTCTTTATCACCTGTTACATTGTTCACTGAAGGAAGGAAATTGTTATTTAGCGATTTTGTACTTGATTTCAGTTTTAGAACTTAGTACACAAAGGAAATGTATGACACAGTCTTTTAGATAAGCATCAGTGAAAATAAGTCAACATAAAAATTCTGAGAAACGTTTTAAAATAATAACTATAAATAATCTCGTTTCAAAATTTAATTTAGCATGTTAACCTTAACACTGATATCTTTAAATAATTAATAATATCTGTAAAAATAAAGTAAGAAATAAATATCCCAGTTTAAGTCATCAAAGATTCTTCAAAAACTCATATAATATTAATAATATTACTGAATTCATGAGAGAAAATTGAAATTATATTTAATATAATAAGCCTTTTGCTTTAGATACAGTTTCAGTAAAGCAACACAAAATATTGCTATTTCTATTCCTAATCTATAAATATTATATTAACAATTGTGCTTTATGGCTAATAACCTACCAGCTTTTATTAGTCACTGCAAATACTGATTAAATAACACTCATATAGTACTTACTATGACCTGGTTGACATTGTGTACACGTAATTTTACATACTGGGTCGTTGGGAAAGTCAAGATGCATTTTTGCATAGGAAAACATAGAAAAATGTGTCATGACTTTCCCAAAGACCTAATAAATATAAGTGTTTTATATAGATGAACTAATTTGTTGTCGTTTTGCTTTTTAATCCTGTTAGATAAGCGTTACCATTATCCTCATTATTTATGGTTAAATTTATTTATTTATTTATTATTTATTTACTTACTTATTATTTATTTATTATGAGATATAAATAGGCAGGTGCCTCTGACAGGGTCCCACCGTGCTGTGATCTCCTCACAACTTTCCCTAACCCCCCAAACATCTAGCAAACCAGGACTATGGTTATGCCCATGGGTGGGCCCAGCATGCTCAAGTCAACCTGGATCCGAAATGACTTTCCTACCTGGTTCTGGTATTGAGCAGTGGTGCCCACCAACTGTAAAACGGTGCACTCCCACGATTTTCTAGGGTTTCATATCTAATAAATGACAGAGCCAAGATTCAGTCCTAGACAGCAGGGATCCAGATACTGTGCCTTTAGGCATTTTCTTATACATTATTTCTAGAGAAAGATTATTTACCATTAAACAAATAAAGTGAGCTATCAGCAACTTGTGTTAGCATATTATCCTTAGCAACATACCAGCAATTTTAGAGTACTTAAGTATATATATTTAATTATAGTTCACAGAAAGGAGAAAGCCATAAACAACAAGTGCAAATATTCATAATATGAACATTTGGCATGTTACTTGTTACTTTACTTTTTATATTAAATAAGTATTTTCATTTTAATTCAGAGTTTCTGCATAGGAACAGAAACTAACTTGAAAAGTCATGAGACGATTTGAACCAGCCCTGACATTGGCACTATTATTTGTATGTATGATGGGCTTCATAAGTGCCTGCCGATAATAATTAATTGCTATTATCAGGGAAGTTTCACTACCCACCTGTTCCCTGAATGTATGGACATTTCTTGCTGTAAATTTGAAACATGCTTTGAATAATATACCACTTTTCTAGAGATCCTTTACTGTTTCATTGTAGCCTAGTTTCTTAGAATAAAATAAGAGCTTCATACCTATATTTTACTATATTATTTTTAAGAGGTAAATTTTAAAGATTGGAAAGGCCTGTGTCAAGTATGTTTTCCCATTTATTTCACTAATTTGAAATAGTATGTAAACTTAAGCAGTAGAGATATTTATTTACATCAAAAACCACCTCCTCCTGTTTAAAATGTAAACGTAATTTTCATTTTATATAAGATAACTTACTACAGAGTAAATCTAGACCAGCAGCCCCAGGAAGTAGTTTGTGCCTGTTGTGGTTTATAGAACAGGAAATTGGGAAGAGGCAGAGAAGGAGAAAATGGGAATGCAAAAGGTTCATTAAATTTTATAATTTTCTTAGCTCTAACTCATAGTTGCAAGGGACATACATAACTTATTAGTAATCAATGCCAGTAAAAAAAACTTAGAAAGTTCCGAAATTGTTTGTATAACAGATTTTTTTTTCAATCAAAGTCAAATAAAGAATAATAATAATCAAAAAGGCCACAAGTCTCTTCCCCCAGGCATGTACGTTGTGAAAGGTATATATTAAAGATACAAAAAAGAGTAAAGTATTATTGTCTAAAAATGCTGCAAAAAAAACAAAGTTCTTGTTACTATCAGGAGAGTTAATTTTTTTTGTAAATTTATTTTTATTAATTTTTATACATTCAATCACTGTATATGATTCCAGCTTGCAAAATAATTTTTTCCAGCATGAATACACAGTATATTAGCCCAATTAAAGATTTTACATACATGTTATCAATAGATAAGTTTCCATTTATGTGTCTCTTTTTTTAATCATATTTTATTTTATTTTCAGTTTCCCAGGCTATGAAGGAGAGACATTGTATGTCTCCACTTATTTTATACTGACTGTCTGCATTATATAGCAGAGACTGAAAGATTAGAGGATATGGAGAATGGGTATGGATGCTGGATACAGTGTGGGAAGAGAGTGGGAGAAGGAGAGTGTGAGAAAGACATTAAGGAGAAAAATAGGCAGGACATTTGTGGAACACAGATATGGACTATTGTCTGTTGACAATAATGTTTATAGGAAAGTGATTTCTAATATATTGTGCTGACGACTCAAGCTCTAAGTCTCTAAAATACCTGCCTTTCTATGTTAAAAGATGCATAAACTGAACAAGTAATTCCTCCCATGTGTAGTCCTGTGGCTACTCCTTCATATTTTCCTTTGCTCAAGGATTAGCAATTATTTGTAGAAATTCCTACATGGGAAACTTGAAAGCCTGAATACTTGGGGTTTAGGTGGACCTGGATTTGACTACTGAGTTTACTCCCTGGACATAGTCGGAGAATAGAAAGCATGTTAAATAGATTTGTCGTGCTGATTTCATACTGACACCCAATGACACCATTGTTAGGAGATCTGAAAGACACACTGAACCAAGTCAAACCCAGGGATTCACAGAGTAAGAAGCTGCTACCACGGGTAAAGCTGGGGGGTTAGAAAGTTGAGTGGTGTTACAGAGCCCAGGAGAAGGAGCCACCTGGAGGGACCTGGAATTATAGTATGACTGTTGTGACAGTCGCACTGATAAGGGAGAGAGCATTTAATGGGAGTTGGGTCAAGGAAGAAGTACATCACCTGCTGGAGACACTGCTCAGAGTGGTGGTAGGCCTGAGGTTGAGGGGACAGCTTAGCCTGGCTTTTCTTTTTTTTTTCACCTATAGTCTGCTGCACCCCATTGGCTAATGGCTGTCAGCAATACTTGAGCAAGGTAGTTTTCAGGTACTGGTCTATGTTGTTATGTTGTACAGAACAAGGCAACAGAAGGACAGAATGGATATGAGAAGAAAAAGGCAAATGCCTGACCCAAGGAGCTCAGTGATCTTTGTTGAATGGTTTATACTCCTTGGCTTCAATGTTTTATTTTTTCTTCTATGATGAAGTTATTACCCAAGTAGTAACATTTTTGTTATGATTAAGTAAAATAAAACATAAAGGGCCAACGTGTGGCGTGGTGGTTAATATGACTAGATCCAACGTGAGGTTGGAGTCCTAGATACAGAAACTTGAGAAAAATGCTGGGTGCATGTGCATGCATGCCCAAAATTCCAAACGGAGGAAGGAAGGGAAAAGAAGGGATTGTGACATGACCATGCTCCAAGGGGTGTGTTTTCTTCCTTTCCCTGTCTCTCTCCAGCAAATGTACATGCCTTCTGACAAAAACAAGCAAAAAAAACCACATATGAAATATAATGTACCTCATATGTAATAAATGATATAGGAATAACAATAATAATTTTCTTCCCCAATTTCAACAAAAACTGGAGCAAATATGTAATTAAAAGGTTTTTTTTGCTTGTTTTTGTTTTTTATTTTAGAAAGTAACTTTCTAAAAAAACTATGAACTTTTGCTTGTGTGACTTCTACTATATTTGATGTGCAACTTTTTAAGGTAATATCAATATGACAAATTTCAGAGTTATTGTTAGAAGACTTAATAGTCTATCTCAGATTAGAATTAATAACTGTCTAATAAGTAGTTTGGAAATATAATGGAACTTGAAAAAAATGAGTAGATTTTGTAAAAAAATAGTTTGTGAGTTTATATTTGAGTAACTGTGTTTTATATATGTGTGTGTGTGTGTGTGTGTGTGTGTGTGTACATATTTTAGAGAGAGAGAGATTTGTGCTATAGGACACGTGTGCTTGCTGGAGAGACAGAAAGTGAGAAATCACCCCCCAGAATGGATGGCCACACTGCAATCCCTTCTCCTCCAGTATCCTCTCGGGATTTTGAGCATGCATGCACATATGCTTGGATTGAGTTTTAAGCCGAATCAAACCATGGTTGACTATATGGGAGTCCAGCAACATAACCATTGTACCACCTGCTGGTCCAAATACATATTTTTATGACACAAAATATTCTGATATTTATTGCTAGACAATGCAAAAATAAAATATTTTCATATTTCAAATTGAAGTTTTAAATTTATTTTGGTAAATTCCACTTGTTGAAAATTAAAAAAAAAAAAAAACTGGTCAATTTCAAAAAAAATTAATCCCATTGAATCAAAGTTTAAAATATTTGAAAAAACTGAAATCAATATTAATATACATCACTTTAGAAACTAATTAAATTTTGTTTTAGCAAGACACACAAATGGCATAATAGCTATATTGCTGGACTCCCGTGTGATCAACCGTGGTTCAAGTACCAGACCTACCAGCTTAAAATTCACACTTGGTGCATGTGTGTACATTCCCAAAAATCTGGAGAGGAGGGTGGAAGAGAAGGGATTGCAGTGTGGCCATTCTCCTGAGGAGTGATTTCTTGCTAGGGTATGCACACACTCCCTATAGCCAAAAATCTCTCTCTCAAAAAAAAATATGTATATAGTTTAAGTATATAATACCATGAAATTATTAAATACTTACTTATGATTACAAATATTAGAAGTTGTATATGACATATTATTCTATAAATAAGCATAATATAAAATAGCTTGGTGCATTTTTGTTAGGGATATGTATTTGTATTTATATGCAGGGAAATTTTGCATAAATTTTAATGATAATAGTAGTTATCTCTGAGTTTGTTATTAATGGATTAATTTTAATTTGTTCTTTATACATTTCAATATATTCTTTGTTTAATAATTATTTGCGATTGATTTTTTGCAATTAATTTTTTAAAAATTAAGTGGTAATTTCTTACATTAAAAAGAGTCTTGCAAATTTCATTATATCTTTATCATAAAATTTTAAGATAATGATTTAAAGAGAATTTCTATTCTAGGTCTTACAATAGGTAGCAGTTTCTTAAATGAGAGCATAAATACAGGATGAACTCTAAAAACTTTATACATTGATTCCTGGTTTATAGATTAATAGATGGATTTTCTCTAATTTAAACTTATAAAATTATAAGTATATGAAGGAGTCAAAGTCAAATTTAATTTTCTCAAGGCATGATTGCTTTTGAACTTAGTCAAATAAAGAAGTGAGCTGTAAGCCTTCTGAACGACGTTCATTTAGGATTCCTGTTGCATTTGCTAGGTAGTGACGTGCGGAAGATAGAAAGAAAAGCATAAGTCAAATGAGGCAGTCTCTGATGTCTGCTGGACAGTGCATCAGAAGACTGGAAAGGGGTTGTGATTGTCTTTTGTTTGTTTTCTTTTCTTATTCATTTTTATGTTTGGTTTTTTGTTTTTAAAATGTGTCTATTCAGTTAACATATAAGCCGTTATTGTCTCCTAACATTAAAGGTGACCTCTGTGGGGAAGGCCAAATGCCAGCTACTTACAGTGCAAGAGGTCAGAAAAACAACCACTAAAGCCCATGAAGTTGGCAAATGTAAAAAGAGAAAAGCAAAGTCAAATGAGTGCTTTTGTTAAATTAACAGTGACAAAATTAGGGACAATATGTAATAGTCACCCCTGATTTTATAGCGCTTTGCATTTTGTCTATTTTTGTTTTATTATCACCAAGTGAGACAAGTTAGGGAAATGCAGGTCAGGGCAAGTGCAATTATCTTTATGAGGAACCTGAGGCTCAGAAATTTAATAACTTGCCTAAATCTCTTGGCTTTTGAGTCAATGTCCTTTCTACTGTGCCTCATGGTTTTCATGCTAGAGGGCCACACTTAATCATTTCATATAAGTACCCAAATCTACATTGCAAGTCACTTAGTAATAATGTATTGATACATAAAATTGAGATAATTAATACAATTTAGTGAACAAATTTCTGACATTAATGGCTTATACCCAATTAGATACTGCTACTGTACTTATGTATCTTCAGATAATACAGCTTCAGATCCCATACTACCACCATTAAGTTTATGTGTTTTTTTTGTCACTCTATTAGAACCCTAGATAGAGAAGGATTTTTTTGTGAATTCATTAATATCTATAATTGTCATAGGAGTAACAATAATGATAATCACAATGTTATTGCCAAAATAATGCATTATTGATTAATCTCATTAATATGTCATTATTGTTAGTAGTATGACCATGCATAATTCAAATTAATGTGTATCTGAAACATTGATCCAGTCTGAGAGAACTCAAAATCTAATTTATTATTAGATTGCTTATAGCAGTTCTAAAATCCTAACATTTGGAGCTAAGATTTTAGGAAGATATCTAGAAATATCAAGTATCTAAATAAAGAAATGAGCATATAAGTAAATGCAGTGGCCCTTTTTGGTATAAGAGAAGCAGTTTCTGATTAAATAAACTAACCATTTCTTTAAAGTATAAATGAAGTCCTTATGGTTAAAGAACTGTTCTGTTGAGAAAGAAAGAAATGTCTTACAATATATTTAAAATATGAAACAGCTCAAGAATATGACAGACATGATAGAAGACCACCACCATAATAAGCCAAAGAAGAGGAAGAATGATAGTGACAGTGTTATTAGCAGTCCAGGAAGGAGTAGCTGCTCGAGTTGAATGGACAGACTGTAGTTAGCAAGAAATGATGCCATGGGTAGATGGAAATTTATGAGTTTTTAACCAAACACCACCCCCATAAATACTAAAATGTGTTTCGGGCTGACCAGACCTGAGATTCACACCATGGTTGCCATGTGTAATCTGGCTTCTCTTGAGCATCCCATTACCACTCAATCTGAGCTGACCCAAGCCTCCCAATCTTATTAAAAGTACATTGATAAATTGAATGTGATCAGACAATATAGTCATCTTTAGTGTGAGAAAAGAGATTTATGATAAACAGAAGTATATAGTGTAAGTTTTCTAGTTGTGTACTACATAGTATCTACAGCCATGCATATTATTAACTAACATATACTCTATACTAAAGTTTCAGAAGTCGATGGTAAAATCTTATCAAAACATAGCATGGGAACCAGCAGTTAGCATAATGGCTATGTCGCTGGACTCCCACGTAGTCGACCGCAGTTCGCGTCTCGGACCCGGTGGCTTACAACTCACGCCGGGCACGTGTGCGTGCGTGCCCAAGATCCCGAGAGGAGAATGGAGGAGAAGGGATTGCGGCGTGACCATCCCCCCTGGGGGGTGATTTCTCGCTTTCTGTCTCTATGTCTCTCTCTGTCTGTCTGGCGAGCGCACGCTCCCTATAGCGAAAAACCTCTCCAAAAAAAAAAAAAAAAAACATAGCATAAAACAAAGTCTAACTTATCTAATGTATGGAATGTTTTACCTAAAACACGACAGTTACTTAGGGTACTCCATTTTTACCCTTATTCCTCTCCAAACAGTGTATTTAAGTCTTGTCTCTATGAAGGAGAGGTTCTTACTTTCTTGTAAAAATACAAAATGGTATGTATATATGTATATGTATATATATATATGTGTATATATATATATGTATATATGTATATGTATATATATATATCTTCCACTAGCTATAATTTAATAAGAATATAATAATTATATGTTTAGATGGAAGTATTAGTTTTATCTGGGTCTTGAATGTGAGACTATCAATTTATGTAAAACTTGAGTGATGAATGGAGTATCAATCAAGAAAGTGTATGAGCAGAATATTTCCATAAAGACAGATGTGGGATGTGAGATATTAAAGCACATTAGCATCAGGCTAGCTAAGTGGAATGGGGGTAATTAAGAGATACAGTACATGTCTATGTGCAATTTTGGAAAGTGAGATACATAATATTTGTGCTAAGAGTAGAAGGAGGTAGCAAATTAACAAATGAAGTTGGAACTGTGGGGGACAGATTTGCTCTGCAGGCTAAGTATTTTGGACTTTATTCTGTAAGCAATTGGGAATTATGAGCTTTATGTTCAGGGCAGTTAAGAGAATAAGGTAACTTACTGAAAGTCATACTATGATTTAAAAAATTCATGTAGTTCTTCAACATATAAACAGACCTCATTTCCTTTTCATCCATTCTGTTTAAGAGCGTTGGTTTTAAATATGAAATAATGGTATTCATTTGATTTTATTCAAATAGCATCCATATTTAAATTGTCTTTAATTTACATAAATTGTAAAACAGGGATGTTTTAGTTGAATTAGCACCTTGCAATAATTTCAGTCCAAATGCTTTGTTGCTTTGGAAAGTATCTACTGGTTAAATAAATGTATCCAACTGTGAAGATAATGTGATAAAAATATCTAAATATACATTAAAGTTCATTGGTTTTGAAAAATAATTTATTTTAGATAAAAACTATTAGAATTAGTAAAAAAGCCTAATTTAGAATAAAATTTGTTCATTTCTATGCAATTACTTTTGGTTATGGTAGATGTATTGGTGAGGGAAACAATCAAATGATTTGGGACTATTAATAAGTAATGCTTCTGCTTCAGAAAAGATGAAATGGATGAGATTCATGAATTTAATGGATCTGTAATTTAAAATAAGCATCCAAGACAGAAAAGATATTTAAATATATGTTTCCTTTTAATGAGAAACATGTAGAATATAATAATGTCACAGAGTTGTCTATTACTGCATAGATTACAAAGTGTTTTCTCAGGCTTTATTTCACATGATCCCAGAGTAATCCCTTGAGATTAAAAAAATAGTGTAAAATGTATTGATACTTTAATGGCTTGTTCAAGGATTAAGTTCTAAAATTAGGGGTCAGTTATGTTTTTCTTTTTCATGTATTATTTACTGGTATTAGGTTATTATTAAACTTTTTTTGCACAAAAATATTTCAGCATTTTTTTTTGTTTCTTTTTTTGTTTGTTTTTTTTTTTGTTTTTGGCCAGAACATTCAAAACCTCAGTCAGGTAAGCGCATATGAATAGCATGGCTGTTTTGCGTTGATTTTCATTGTAATAATGCTTGAATAGGGGTGCTTCTAGGCAGATTTATTATAAGACATCTTTACTTTTCTTGCTGTTATACTTTGAAAGTAATGATTTCAAGACTATTTCAAAAGCACTGCAGTTTTCATTTTAGAAATTTTATTAGAAGGAATGTCCTATGGATATTGTGGAAATTATAAAGCCACAATTGCATTTCTTGTGTATGCATATACTTGCATATACTGTGCTATACCTCATTAGATATCACTATCTTGTGCAGATTTGCAAGTAGAATGTCAACATTTATATATATATATATATATATATATATATATATATATCCTTCAAGCAATTTTTATTGAGTTCAATTTTCTGAATCAGACTTGATTCAGAGAAATATACAGAGGAAACCACTGATAAATCTTTTCATCCAAATGTTAACTTCTGTATTTTAATCTAGTACCCTTTGCACATACAGTCTAACAACTTTTTAGAACTAGAGAGTCATAAAAATGTGTCAGAATCATTGCCTATGAGATAATATAGGGACAAAGTGAAATAGGTTAGGAGATTCTGTAAGTTTTCTCAGAAAACTGAGAAAGAAGGAAAATAAAATTGGGACCAGCAGTTAGTGTAATGGCTATGTCGCTGGACTCCCATGTAGTCGACCATGGTTTGAGTCCTGGAGCTGGTGGCTTAAAACTCACGCTGGGCACGTGTGCGTGCATGCCCAAGATCCTGAGAGGAGAAAGGAGGAGAAGGGATTGCAGCGTGGCCATCCCCCCTGGAGAGGTGATTTCTCATTTTCTATTTCTCTGCCTCTCTCTGTCTGTCTGGCGAGCGCACGCACCCTGTAGCAAAATCCTCTCAAATAAATAAATAAATAAATAAAATCAATAGTGTGTTATCACAATGAATTTAATACATGCAAGTAATCTCTAAGATAAATATATTTCATTTATGAGCACCAGCAGATGACATAATGGTTAGGTCACTGGACTCCCACATAATTGACCGTGGTTTGAGTCCCAGTCTTGGTGGCTTAAAACTCACACCAGGAGCATGTATGTGCATATGTGCTCAAAATCCCAAGAGGAGAAGGGATTGTGCCGCAGCCAACCACCTAGGGGGTGATTTCTCATTTTCTGTCTCTTTGTCTCTGTTTCTCTGGTGAGCGCAGGCACCCTATACCAAAAATTTCTCTCTCTCAAAAAAAGAAAAATGCATTTATTTATATACCATTACAGTAATTTAAGTGTGTTCAAGATTTTAGGAATTTTTTTCAAACTATTTACATAGGTTTGAAATCAAATTAATAAAAGCATATTATATAGTATTGTATAATGTCTGTATATCTACATGGAATAATAATTTTTTTGCAAATTTGAATTACTAACAATCCCTTTACTATATTACTGTATTACTCTTTGAGATTAATCAATATTAATTAATTTAATATTAAATCCTTTGCTTAAATCTAATTTTAAAACTTAAGCTATTTTGAATCTAATTAATGAAACAAATAATCACTAAAGAGGATAAAATGGTATTTTCAGGAACCGTGTTTGCTTAATTTTAGTAATAAGAATCACCTTACTTTCAGATATTTTTTCCTATGTAAGAAAATCCAGTTTATATTTAATTTGAGTGTATTTTCTCTCAGCATTGAGATCTGTATAAACTGAGGGTAAAAAGGTGTTTGCATATTTAGAACAGTAAGAAAAGAAAGGAAAGATAAGATGTTTAAAATCAATGGAATAAATTAAAAGGCAAGGTTTTCTAGAGAATCAAATTCACTGCATGTTTTCTGAGTGAAAAAGTTTAAATTTTAAGATGTAACAAATTTTTTTATCTGGTTATGATAGAAAGTCAGCTATTCTATATACCTCATTTACCCTGTCCGTATCTAAACAGGAAATAAAAGGGTTCTTCTCTAAGTAAATAAATAAAAAACAATATCTATCTCGCTAGATCTAACATATTTATCATTCATAGCTTCAATAATTTTAAGAGAATTAGAGTTTTTGATCATAAAGAATATTTACTGATTTATTGATGAACACTTAGGCCTGTAAACTGGATTGGAATAGATGCATTTCCATCATGCGTGTGACATTATTCCCTAAGAAGCAGGTATTAACCTTGGACAGTGACATATTTGACAAAGTAGGCATGTAAGACAGTATAATCAGAGCAGTACAGGTTGGAAGTTTGCTTTATTTCCTTGAGGTAACCAGAACTAATTTCCCACTTTCATAGACCACAACACTAAAGGCTGGAACAGCCGAAGATTTTAGATCAGGTCACCTACACCACAGGGGTAACTGGATGAAAAGGGAAAAAAAAAAAAAAATCAGCTCTCCAACATGAGGTTTCCGTAGTGGCAAATGAAAATTGCTAGTAAATGATGTTTTTCTCTGAGAGAGGAAAGCTATTGTTGCTGATTGTTTAATGTACAACAGTAATTGTCAGATTCAAGATTTACATCTAAATGCAACAATGGGTCACTTTCCTTTCATCTTTTATGCACATTTTTTTTTCTTTCAATTACTTTAATCCATACCTCATGTCCATAGCATGCTTATGTTTCCCATAAGTCCATAATAGAAAGTGTTTGTCAGGAACTAAAAGGTTTCCACAAGAGATACTAATGGTTTCACACTAGTCACCAACTTGATTTTTTCTGCTTCTCAGCTGTCTTTAGTTTCACAGTCCAGAGACCATCTGTCTAGACAGGTGTTATCTCACTGGTATCTAAAAGTAGAAACTGAACATCATTATTTTCCAAATCTATTTAGAAACTGCAACTCTAGTAATAAAGCGGCACTGGTCTAAGCTGTGCATGCTACAGAGCTCTTCCTTGGAACAGATGGATGGCAAAATGGCTTACTTTGCATGAGGCAGCTGTGACCCTAAGTAGTAAGAGGGATTGTGGATGTCGCTCACATTGTACAGAAAAAAAAAAATCAAGAAATTTGACAGACATATCCAAAGGAGTTTCTAGTAGGTTAGGCATTCATCTAGGGTGTTTCTATATTGATTGAGACTATTTTATGTACTTATTTCGAGAGGTAGGGAGAGATAAGCATTTTCAACAGTTGCATACTGCATTCCTTGCCCCAGCCTTTCCAGCCAGCCAAGATGCACGCACCCAGCATATGCAGGTTGACTCGGAACAAAATCTTCCATGTAGTTTCTAGCATTGCATTCCACTGCTAAACACCAAAGCTGGGCCATGGATTTATTCTTAAAAAAAAAAAAAAAAAAAAAAAAAAAAAAATCCACTGTTTACTACAACAAGTATAACAATCAGTATTAAAGTATTAAAGATATCACTATAATAGTAAATTCTACTTAACTATATTTCAAGGCCTATGAATTTATGGCTCTTGGCAATGCTCTACAACTTTTAGCTTTACAAATCATAGCTCTTTTCATTTCAAACTCAAAACTCTTGAACATTAGTCAATATTGATATATAGATTTTTTTTCTATTAAGTAGCACCAAAGAACTGAGTGTTACGAACATAATATGAAGACATTGTTGGAAAAGAATACTTAATTCTATCACAGAATAACCCTCTCCCTCTCAGTCTTTCCACACACACACACATGCACATGCCGTCTCTCTCTCTCTCTCTCTCTCTCACACACACACACACACACACACCTTACATTGGTACCCACTTTATTAGAAATATAGTTTAATATACCTAATATTTTGTTTAGTACCCAAATCTGCTATCCTGCTTTGGGAAAGTTGCTTAACTTCTTGATGTCCCAGTATTTGTCATTTTCCTCTGTAAAATGTGAATGAAAACAATCCCTAAATCATAGGGTTGATGCAGAAATAAATGACATGTTACATAGGAAATACTTACAAAAAGCTTGACAGGTAATAAGCAGATAATAAGGATTAGCAGTTACAGCTGCTGTTATCATCTGTGTTCTAAGTTGGTTGAAATGTTTTGTCACACATCACCTGAACTCAAAATAAATTTTCCTGAAAGAAAAACAGAAACAAAGTTTGGACATTAAAGTTATAGTCTATTATTTTACTGTTAATAAAATTTATTTTTATTCTCTTAAGATATTAAATAATCACTTAAAGTAAATGAGACAGCATATATTTTAGTTAAAACAATCAAGTTAAATTGAACATTTGGGAGCAGAATTGTGTACGTTAATGACAAAATAAAGGAGTCACTTTAGGTCTATGTATGACCTGCAAGCTATGTTTAATGTGAAGAAAACATCTGTCTATGCAAATATTTTTCTATGTAGGTTTGAAAACTTTCCTTCTTGTCTCTTTCTCTCTTTCCTTCCTGTCTTTTTTTTTATGCCAGAATACTTCAAGGAAAACTATAAATAAGAACTAATATAAGGCAAGTCCCTCAGTGATATGGGAGCCCAAGGCTAAGAAGTAAATGGTTCATGTTAGAGCAATGTTCTTCAACTTGATCTAATGAAAAGTTTTAATAAGTGACAACATATTTCCACCTTTGGGATTTATGCATACTAAAAATGCTAAATACATTTGGTTTTGTTGGCTTTCCTTTAATTTCCATACTTTATCACAATATGTCTTTCTCCATTTAAACTGATGAAATCACAGAAGTAATAATTGAATATATTTCAGGATATCATCATTATTTATTGTTTGTTGTTTATCATTAAGTTTTAACAAGATATTTGGGGCTGAAACCAATAAAGGAGAAAATAAAATCTATCTCTTGGGCATCAATCAAATTTAGATGGGGGAAAGTGTAAAATATGTTGAACACAGATTGTTTCTTCATAATATATTGTTAAACTTCTACAAAAATTATTTGAAATAAAACTTAAGGAGTAAGATGAAATAAATTTCATCTGCTTACACATAGATTATACAAATACATAAAATACAAACCAAATAACATGCTAAATAAAGTAAAATAAAATGTCCATAGAAATCAAGAAATGTGGAGATATCACTAATATAAACTGAGTCATTCTGCAGTATACTGAATTGCATTACTTACCTGACTCTTTCAAAAGGAATAAAAATTAAAATGATACTTTTTTTATTGATGCTTGGAATAAAACTTTGATTGTCACTTCTTTGCAGAAATAAATGCTATAATGTATGTATATAATAGCACAGCACTAAGTTGGTAGTGGACACTCAATAACTGTTCATTCTCTTCATACCCCATGTGATGCTGTTGCCCACCATTTTAATCCTTATATCTTTCTAGGGTCAAATATTTTTACTGTTTTAATTCTTCACATGGTTTCTTAGCATCACCTTATTCATTCACGTTATCCACATGGTCATTAACTAGTTTTCTTTCAGTATTCCAATTTGGAATGAGTTTTATAGCGTGAATCAATATAAAAATGAAGGAATTTTACATCAGTACTAATAGCCTAGTGCTTTTCCTAGTGTGTGTGTGTGTGTGTGTGTGTGTGTGCACGCACATGTGTGTGTTTAGAGAGATTTTTGCTATAGGGAACATGTGCTCCCTGGGGAGACAGAAAGACAGAAAGTGAGAACTTGCCCCCAAGGGGGAATGGCCATGTTGCAATTCCTTCTAATCCATTCTCCTCTCGGGATTTTGTTTGTTTGTTTGTTTGTAGAGGTTTTTGCTATAGGGTGCATGCGCTCGCCAAAAAGACAGAGAGACAGAAAGCAAGAAATCACCCTCCAGGGGGCATGGCGATGCCACAATCCCTTCTCCTCCATTCTCCTCTTGGGATCTTGGGCACGCACGCACACATGCCCGGCGTGAGTTTTAAGCCACCGGGTCCGGGACGCGAACCGTGGTCAACTACATGGGAGTCCAGCGACGTAGCCATTATGCTAACTGCTGGTCCTCCCTCTCGGAATTTTTGAAACACATGAACACAAGCCCTGTATGAGGTTCAAGCCACCTGGTCCAGGATTTGAACAGTGGTTGACCATGTGAGAGTCCAGCAACGTAACCATCATACCATTTTCTGATCCCTTCCCAACCTGTTTTATTCTTAACTCTTAGCACCTGTGAATGTGACCTCGTTTGGAAAAGGGGCCTTTGCAGTTATAGTTAAATGAAAGGCATTGAGATGAGATCATTTTCGGTTAACCACATGAGTCCTAAATCCAATGACATGTATCCAATAAAAAGACAATCCAGGTAGAAGAGGAGACACACAGGGGAGAAGGTCGTGTGAAGGTGGAAGCAGAGATGGGCATCATACTTCCCTAAGCAGAGAAGCGCATGGAGTCCCCATTGCTGGAGTGTTTGTCTGTTTGTTTTGGTACAGTTTGAGCATCCCCAACCCTCAAAAACACTGAAGTCCAAAATGCTCTAAAATCCAAACTTTGGATCACAACATCCTCAAGTGGAAAATTCTACATCTGACCTCTTATGATGGGTGCAAACAGAACACACTTATACAGTATATAGTTTGTTCAGCTTTCCCAAGGAAAGAAAGACCATCTCAGTCCCATTAGTTACAATATATATTTTCCACATATGCCCAGATTCTCTCACAGAAGCACTTCTAACAAAAGTCATCAAATGGCATGTGTACAGGCCTCATGCCACAATGACAGATTCCCCACAGTGCCCCACGTGGGGCCAAGACCTGTGAGCATTACACACTGTGTTTTTTTTGTTTATTCACTGACCTGTGGCTTAAAGACATTATTGACAATGTCAGAAAGACCTATACATACCCCAGCTGGTAACAGTGATAAAACACTCTTGCTTTCTGATGGCTCATTGCACACAAACCTGTTTCATTAACAACATTACTAAACATATTGTATAAAATTCCCTCTAGCCTGTGTGTATAAGAAAGATGTGAAATATAAATAAAGTTCATATTTAGCCTTGGGGTCCCAACTATAAGACATTATTTACATACAGTTATTAAAAAATCTGAAAACTTCTGGTTCCAAACATTTTGGATACTTTAACCTATTATTACTGGGTTGTTGGAAAAGTCATGACATTGTTTCTATTAATATGTTTTTAAAAGGTCATTTATTTACAAAAAGAATAGATCAATCAAGGATATATTGCCTGTTTTCTTTGGTAACCTTTTGCCAACTTTCAGTGAGCTTCATAATTCCTCATTCATAGAATTACCTATTAATGAAAAATTGAGTAAGGTGCTGAATTGAACGTTATACCATACAAGAAGTGTTTTTTTTTTTTTTTTTTTTTTTTTTTTGTAGAGGTTTTTTCCTATAGGGCGTGTGCGCTCGCCAGAAAGACAGAGAGAGACAGAGAGACAGAAAGCGAGAAATCACCCCTTAGGGGGGATGGCCATGCCACAATCCCTTCTCCTCCATTCTCCTCTTGGGATCTTGGGCATGCACGCACACGCCCCGGCGTGTGTTTAAGCCACCGGGTCCAGGACTTGAACCACGGTCGACTACATGGGAGTCCAGCGACATAGCCATTAGGGTAACTGCTGGTCCCCATACAAGAAGTTTTGAAGAGAGTGAAACAAATGGAAGTCTGATGGTTTCAGGTCAGGCAACTATGGTGGATGTGGCAACACATCCCATCCACTCCAGTAATCTTTGATAAGTGATCAAACTTATATGTGATCTTGTGTTGTTGTGGTGGAACACAACTCCTTTACGATCAATGAGCTCTGGATGTTTTTGGATGATGGATTTATATAAATTTTTCCATTGGTGACAGTCCACATTTGAATGAATTGTTTGGTTCCTTGACTGGAGCTTAAAAAACATGACACCTTTAAAATCCTACCACACTGAGAGCATAACCTTCCTCTGATGAATGTCTGCTTTCACTGTTGTTTGAGGCAAATTATCATGTTGAGACCAAGGTGGTTTGCTTACCACATGGTAATAAACAGTCCAAACAGTTATCAGTTGCTTCAAAAAGGATCCTTTTCCACACATTTATTGAGTATATCACAGATATTTATATGTGCCATCAAATGAACTTCTTTGAGTACATGAAGAACCCAAATATTGAGCTTGTTTACGTATCCCAGCTTCTTCAGGTGGTCATGAACGCTTAAATGGTGGACGTTCAGTATTTCTGTATTCTCTGGTGTTGTATACCATCGGTTCGGCTCAGTCAGTGCCTTTGTTGTCATCAGCCTCGGTGGGCCTCCCTGACTGAGGACTTGTGTTGAGATCAAAATCATCAACACAGAATTTTGTGAATAATCGTTAACAGCTGATGCACGTTCTTTCCTTTAGAGAACTAAAAGAGTGAAATACGGTGAAAGTGCGCAGTTCGGTCTTCCATCTTCAACTTGGAAAATCTGCAAAATTCATCCAAATCACGTAATTTTTTCTGGGATGAAGCTAGAACTATCAGCTGTCAAACGACATAGCAATAACATAGATGTGAATGACTCTAGTACTTCTGACAATGAACTAATGCCACCTATTGCAAAAATGCATCATGGCTTTTCTGACACCCCAATATTATTATTATCAGCATTATTATTACTATTATTTAATTTTTTGCCATAGGGTGCATGCGCTTGCCAGATAAAGTCAGAGAGAAAGTGAGAAATCAACCCCCATGGGGAATGGTCATGCCACAATCCCTTCTCCTCCAGTCTCCTCCTGAGATTCTGGGCACTCATGTACCCACACCTAGTGTGATTTTCAAGCCTCCAGGTCTGGAATCTAACAATGGTCTGCTATGTGGAAGTCCAGCTGCTTAATCACTATGCCACCTGCTCACCCCTTATTATTTTATACATTTTTTAAGAGGGATTTTTGCCAGAGGCCACATGCACTCACCATAGAGAGAGAGACAGAAAGTGAGAACACACGCTCCAGGTGGGATGGCCATGCCACAGTCCTTCTCCATTCTCCTCTCAGGATCTTGGGAATTCATGTACACATATCCAATGTCAGTTTCAAGCTGCCAGGTCTGGCACTCAAACCACAGTCAAATATGTGGGAGTTTAGTGACGTAACCATTACACCATCTACTGGTCCCCTTATTATTTTTTAAAGATGGATTTGCATGGTATCTTGATCTTGCCTGTCTTCCTGGGACCTCAGGCATGTACCACGGTATACAACTTTTTGCTTTGGCCCAGAATCGACAGATTTCCCATGTGGCCTCAGTCTACAGAGCAGCAGTACTACCAGGGCTGGGCCTCAACCTGCAATTTTTATTTTTATTTCATTTTAATTAATTAATTAATTAATCAGTTTATTTATTTAGCTGTGGTGTGTGCTCACCAAAAGAGACAGAGAGACAGAAAGTGAGAAAGCACTCCCCCAGGGACGATAGACATGCACAATGCCATCTCCATTATTCTCCTCTCAAGATCTTGGGCACACACACACACACACGCACCCAGCATGACTTTTAAACTACAACCAGGTCCCGGACTTGGGAGTCCAACAATGTTATCATTGTGCCATCTGCTGGTCCCTCAGCCTGTATTTTTAAACTTCAGTTTCCAAGTTTCAAACATGATAGAGAGAGTATCACCATTTAACTTTTTTTTTCCTGGTGAAATGTTCAGTAAATGGACAGGAAGGCTGTACTAACCAATTCCTTTTCCCCATACTACTGCTTGGTAGTAGTTGGGCTTAGAGTATGGAGAAATGTAATTCAGAGTCTATTTGGGGTAAATAATAGAAAGAAAGCCTGGAATTAATGGTGAAACCCTAGAACTGCATGAGGCAAGCAGTAATCTGAGAATACACTCAATATTACAAGTTATCTTTAAGTATGCTACTGAATTTTTGTATACATGGACATAAAAATAAATCAGTTCTATTTGATGACTTAGAATTTTTTTTTCTTTTGAAAATTACAGTGTTACTCTCATTTTAATTGCACTTGAGAACCTACTGAAGAAAGATTGTGGAGAGGATACTGTCTGCAAACTTCACGGTCTTACAGAATCTCTATTTATTCTTTTAGAAAATAATTTGAAATAGAGTCACTTTTATCATATGACTGACTTTGAGTAAAATTTGAAAGAATTTAAAATTTTAATATACAGCAGATAGGATAAGTTCAGAGTCTTAGATAGAATTTTAACAGTGCTGTTACACTTGAAGTTGATCAAAAAGAATAAATATCCATACAGAGAATGGGAAATATGCAGAAATGTTAAGAGTATGTAATAACAGGTATAGAGAAAATAGGTCTGAAACACACTTAAAATGCATTTCAATTGTATAATCTTTTCTCTCTTTTTTCTTTTTGGAGAGGTTTTTGCTATAGGGCATGTGCGATCATCAGAAAGACAGAGAGACAGAGAAACAGAAAGTGAGAAATCACCCCTCCCGGGGGGATGGCCACGCTGCAATCCCTTCTCCTCCATTCTCCTCTCAGGATGGAGAGGAGACACACACACGCACACGCCCAGCATTAGTTTAAGCCACCGGTCTGGGACTCAAACCACGTCGACTACATGGGAGTCCAACGACATAGCCGTTAGGCCAACAGCTGCTCCCCAATTATATAATCTTATGCATATCTTATTGAACAAGACATGTTAGTAGTATGACCATTGAGAATTATATGCAGGATGATAAAAATTATGAATATATACACTAATTTTGTTGCATGGTATATTAATAATAAAGTTATCCCATATATAAAACTGTGTAATATGCTACATAAGATATAGAGCCTACAATTATTTCTCTTAAAAATGGAGATTGAATAGTACAGTAATATATTTGGGTGTTATTCATTTGACATATTAAGTTTTAGCTTTCTGGTATAGATACAACCATGTACACTTCACTCGTGAGTAATCTTGATGAAATGATTCATATTAAAATAACTAGGGAGTTTAGCCTATAATAAGTCTCATTTTTAAATAATTTCATTGTAATGTCATGTACTGTTGAAAGCATTCAGTATTAGTACTACTAGAGGAATAGGTCATGATATACTTTTTCTGCATAACAGAAAACAAAATATACAATAGCATTGAGATTATAACATGATCTTTCGTCTCAGTAGCATTCTGTAGGGGCAGGACCCATAGACTGGTGAGTAAAGGAACCCAGGTTCCACGTGGCTTACCACAGTTTAAGTCCCATCTCTGGTGGCCTGAAAAAGATGCCACATGTGTGTGATATGTGCCCCAAATCCCAATAGGATAGAGATCTGAAAGACAAGTGGTTGTGGCGTGACTATGCCTCATTGGGAGGTGCTTTCTTCCTCTCCTTTTCTCATTCCATTTTTTTCCCCTCTCTCTGGCAAGCACATGTACTCTCTAGCAATTAGAAAAGAAAAAATGAGCACTCTGCAAATGTCCCTAAAAAGTATGATAAGGTGTATAAATATTGTCCAAGAAAAACTGTAAGCACAATATTACATGCATTTTTTTAAAACCTACTGTTACTAGTTCATTATAAGGGATGCAACTCTGGAACAACCAGGTGTAAGAGATGTATATGATACTGTGTGGCCAAAGGGGCTCATGGCTTCCATTTCCTCTCTGGGTAACCACCTTCCTGGACCTACATTCGCCATCCCAGAAACTTCTTTTTATGCATATTTTTAATATCAATAATACAAAAATGATCCTACATGATTAAAAGTCACTGAGAAAAGGATATAAAGCAGAAATTCATGAAAGTCATCAGGAGTGCAAAAATGCCACCATAGAAAATATCTATCCAAAGTGCTGTTATTGAACAAGTGATAGCTGTAAATGTTTCTTGTTTTTATTATCCATGTCCTTCTTATAACTCATAAAATGATATAGATTTTTCATTATATGTGCTAGGGATACTGGAAAATAATGTCCGGAGCATATTGAAGAATAATAAAAGAGAAATATGTTACAACCTTGTTTAATAGAACTGACATTGGTACAGAAAAATAATGGAACCAATGTGCATATGTAAGTGGCTGTCTATTAAATTATATCTATACTATGAAGAAATTTAGACAATTATTACTAAGCTTTCTTGTTTTTGTTTTTAAATTTATTTTAAAGACATTTTGCTTTTTCACTAGAAAATATACATGAATTCCCCTATGTTCTTAGTATCTGGTTTTTAAAAATCTATATTCCATGTGTTAGTTCAGTATCTATGTATAATAAATAATTATACTTAGTTATTTCTCCATAGCTTAAAGGATTTGTCAAATTTAATTTTTGAGTTTCCATGGACTATATTATGCTGAGAAAGGCTAATAGCCATGATTAGTGTAAAGTCTACACTGCAAAACAATCCAGGACAAGATGGGTCTTGAACAAAACCAGCATCATGATTTTTATCTGGAGAGGAAGGAATGTGGTTGTATTTAGCAGAATCAGAATGTGCATTTTGGGGCTGATATTATATTCCATTTTAGTATGCTTAATTTCCTTGAAACTTAAAAGTCTAAAGGCAATTCTTTAGTTGTAATTGTTAGTTGTAGATTACCCAGAAGGCAGGATAGCTGCAAAGGAGATTAAAAAGGATTAGAAATTTTGTACAAGAAAGGCTTAGTATAAAAGTTGACCATCGAAAAGCAAATAGATTCTAAAGGTACCATATGCTAAAGGCAGACTTTGAGATTCTGAATTGGTTTAGATCGAAGTCAGATCCTAAGCTGCCCCTAGGATAAAATATGATGCCGGCACCAGAACATTATGCTAGCACCTCTCCTCACTTATTTTATTAGACATGGCCATAGGAAGGTGTACAGTGGGGTGGATTCAGGCATTTAGGAGGAAAGATGAGTTTTCTTAAGGTTAAACCTTTATGTGTTAAACAAGAGTTCCTGGAGGATGTACTAAAAATTTGGTGAATACTATCTTTCTGTTTTATTTAATTTTTCTTAATCTGTATATCCCATGATGTGACTTATTTTTATAAACACATGGACTTTCTAATTGCATAAATAAAATATCTAACATGCCCAAATATAGAGTTATGTTAGTATAAAAATTAGTGTTCTGCACTTGTTTTTTTGGATTAACAAGAAATGGTTTCACTTTAAGTAAAATCTTCAAGAAATCTATACATTTCTTGATTTTACTCTTTGTAATTTTATTGTTAACAACTTGTATATAAACAAGAAAAGAATCAAAAATTCAGATTTTTGTGTTGAATTACTGGGAAATGGAAGCTGTGATAGGAAAATCAGTTCATTAAATACTTACACTGTTCTTATAGCATTCCCAGCACTTCAAAGTGATTATACCTATATTTTGGTTACAGTAAATTATATCTAAGACTATATGGATTTTTAAGTAAATATGATCATATAGAAAATTAAACATTTTAATTATAACTATAATCATTATTTAAAGCATGCATTACACATTACCCTGTGAATATTCATTTATGTATATGGCCTATGTGTACCTATACACACATAGGTACCTATGATTTTGTATTTCTGCAGATTATTTCTCTTTCAATACATGTTCTCAGTATATATGATGTTTATATTTCAGGTATATCTATCCACATATCTTAATCTAGTATATATTATATCCTTGGAGACAAATATTTTTTGAGTGAATAATGCAATTATTAGAAGTTTAGTATATTTGCAGCCAAGCTATTTTTAATTATTGTTTCCAATTTGTATTGAGCTGTTGGAAAAGTCATGACATATTTTTACAGAGGAAAACATAGAAAAAATACATCATGACTTTTCCAACAACCCAATATATAACTCTATATCCTTGCACATTTTCCATATGGCGTTAACATATCTCAGTGGGATAGCTTTTATTATACTTATTTTGAAGGAAAGGAAACTAAGGATGAAAGAATTTAAGGGACTGTTCAAGGTCACACATTGAGATAGTTTCAAAACTTGCAATTGCTTCTTTACACCAGATATGCCATTATGCCCACGTATTCATTCCCATCACTCTTGTTTTTAAAGTAAGTAAAATGTGTCTGAAGAACGTCAAGTGATTACAGTTAGTTGTAGATCACGTTAGCAACAAATGTAATAGAACCATCAACATTTGAATTATCAGTTTACGTCCAAGCCGCTGCTGGATATTGCTTCCCTAGGCATAATGACTTCCAGTAAAACATAGTCTGCATGGCTTATATGTAACAGAAATAAAAGCAGCCATAAACCATTTCTTTTGCTTTTCAGTTATAGCAAAACCCTCATATAAATGTGAACATATAGAATTACATCAAATGATAAATAGTATTCTCAGGTAATATGTAAACATTTTATTCCATTATTCTTAGGCTCCTTAATAAACTAGTCTGTTAAATTTGATCTAAATATCATTTATTGTTGTAAGTACTTGATTTTTAATTTTTGAAATAATTAAGCCCCTATCCTCTCAAAGCTCATAGTCTAATGAAAAATATGAGCAAATAAACAAACATTTGAATAGATCAGAAAATGTATGCTCCAGATACTGGCAGTTGGCGTAGTGACTATGTTGCTGGACTCCCATGTAGTCGACCGCAATTCAAGTCCCAACCTGGTGGCTTAAACTCATGCCAGGTGCATGTGTGTGTGTGCCCAAGATCCTGAGAGGAGAATGGAGGAGAAGGGATTGTGGCGTGGCCATCCCCCCAGGGGGTGATTTCTCGCTTTCTGTCTCTGTCTTTCTGGTGAGCGCACATGCCCTATAGCAAAAAATTCTCCAAAAAAAAAAAGAAAAGAAAAGAAAGAAAAATGTATACTGCAATAGGAATCTCATGGAAAAATAGCCTGGAATTCTAGAGGAGAGACACCTGATTCAGATTACACTGGGCCTGCGATAATGTCCTCAAAAAAGTAGCATGGGTTTTTTTTCTTTAAGCCTAAAGAATACATTATCCACACAAATGAGAGAGAGGGAGAAAGGGCAGGAATACTTGAAAATTGAGTAAAAGAGAATACTATTTTTGAAGATGAAAAAAAAAAACGCATAATTCTGAAGAATTGAACAGTGCCAAGTGACTCAGTTATGGCCTGAAATGGTGAAAAGGAGCAATTAGAAGTCATACCTGGGTCGACAGGTGGCATTGTAGTTAAGGTGTTGGACTCCCACATGGCTAACCACAATTTAAGTCCCAGACCTGATGTCTTGAAACTCATGCTGGGCATGTCCATTCCAAAAATCCTGAGAGGAGAATGAAGGAGATTGGATTGTGTTGTGGCCATCCTTCCCGGGGAGTGATTTCTGATTTTCTCTCTCTTTATGGTGAGCACATATAACTTATGGCAAGAATCTAAAATAAAAAAAAAAAAGAAAGAATGAGCAAATAAGTAAATAAACAAATAAGCCATGTCATGTTGTTGATTTAGTGTGGATTGTCTCACTTGAAAAAATACTATATGGTGTTAAGTAACAATTACTCTTGGAGATATTAAAACCAACATTGGCCTTGAATTTGAAAGAGTTGTAAAACACCACAGTGATGTAGTACATTTGCTCTGCTTGGGCCTCAATGGTTAAAAAGTTGTCTATAATTTAGCATTTGAGACCATTTTGAACAGCCAAGATTTTACTTGGGAAGATCCCCTGAGTCTAGTCACTTATCACTTATCAACAGTGAATTAATATAAAAGCTGTGATAAACAAAGAGTCGGTTTATTTCCATTACTGTAGAAATCTTGCCTTCTACTCATAATGGTTCTGATCACCATAAACCTTAATCTCTCTGTATTCCAGATCCTGTTTTAAAATATTTATAAATATTTTAGAAAAATAAATTAGTATTAACAGGATGATATGAAATAGAGCCCACAGGTGATCTTTAATACACATAGATCCATTATATAGAGTGACCAACTCACTGAGATTGTCGTTTTTTAACTATGACATAATATAACCCATCCTAAGTAACGGGGATTTTTTTTTTTTTTTTTGGAAACAGTTCTAATGTGTTTAGATTTACTTTATTTTATTTAATTTATTTATTTATTTATTTATTTATTGGAGAGATTTTTGTTATAGGGCATGTGCACTCACCAGAAAGAAAGAGAGAAGACAGAGAGACAGAAAGCGAGAAATCACTCCCCAGGGGGAATGGCCATGCCGCAATCCCTTCTCCTTCATTCTCCTCTTGAGATCTTGGGCATGCATGCACATGCGCCCAGCGTGAGTTTAAGCTACCAGGTCCAGGCCTCAAACCCTGGTCGACTACATGGGAATCTCCAGTGATATAGCCATTACGCTAGCTGCTAGTCCTCTTTTTTTTTTTTTTTTTTTTTTTTTTTTTTTTTTTTTTAAATAAGCCAGAGATTTTCATTGGTAGTATCAATTAAAGAATGTATCTTTCCAGGACCAGCTACATAATTTTGAGGACCCTGTGCTAAGTTGGTATATCATTAAGTATATCAGGGTGCTGACACCAGTGTGTTAAAATAAGTATGGGGTCAAAGCATGTGACCCTAGGAAACTGCCCGAGTTGTACACCATGAACTCCATCTGGTGTCTCTTAGAAGTCAACCCTTTTCCAGTAATGTATAAGTAGAAACAAGTGTTTGATGGGTATGTGCATGGGGTGGAATGAGTGTAGGAATTGGTTATCCAAGAAATCAGGAAAAGGGCAATTCTTCTCATTTTGCTTTCTTCTAAGAAGACGTTTGAAACTTGTTCCCCCGTTTCTCCACAACATAGAAGAAGATATGGTTTGCTAAACTTTATTTTCAATTTTAAGGTGATATTGTAATTTTAGAGATAAGGAGTAAGGGTAGTAAGCAAAGCCACTGTGGATACTTAACTGAACTAACAATGGTGAAAATTCAGCAGCACTGTCAACAGATCCGTCCTAAAGATGAACATATTAAGAATTTATGGATTAAACCCTGGGCTCTTTTGAAACATCAGAGTGTAGTTATTTTTATATCTAGCAAAAAATTAGCATTGGAATTTATAAAATATCTGAGGAAATAACGTTTACTTAGTTTCAGAAAAAGTAGGAAAATACAATAGGCTACTGAGCTCTTGAATGCTAAACATCTCTTTAATATATCTTAAGAAAATTTTTTGAATTTTGGGTTTGTCCTAATTAATAAGATTTTTACTCTTGTTGCTGACAGCACTTGAATTAGCATGACCCTAGGCCTCCACTAGACAATTATGTTCAAAAAAGTTTATTGGCAAAAATGTTCATCTATGCAGTTCACTGGGCATATTATTTTGCATGCTACTTGTATTTCCTACAGGGAAATCTTATAACCCAACTTCTACAGAGAAGTAATCCAAATTATTTTTGATAAAAGAGATGAATATTCGATGTGAAAATTACTTTCAAACGTGTATTTTAAGAAAAACTTATCAGTAGGATCTGCAACTAATATTGAACAAAATTATATATATATATATAGGTTACAACAAAGATTAAGATTTCAGTATCATTCTGAACTTTGTGCTATTCCTTTGAGTCTCGCTGTCTATAAATTAACTTATTTTAATCAAATATTTATTAAATATTTTACACAGGGTATGTAATAGAAACTTTGCAGATTTTAACAGACAAATAAATAAGGGATTCTTTTTTTTTTTTTTTTTTTGCGGAGGTAGAGGTTTTTGCTATAGAGCATTTGTGCTCGCCAGAAAGACACAGAGAGACAGAGAAACAGAAAGCAAGAAATCACCCCCCAGGGGAGATGGCCACACCGCAATCCCCTCTCCTCCATTCTCCTTGTGGGATCTTGGGCACGCACACACACATGCCTGGCGTGAGTTTAAGCCACTGGGTCCAGGACTTGAACCACGGTTTACTACATGAGAGTCCAGCGACATAACCATTACACTAACTGCTGGTCCCATAAATAAGGGATTCTTGATCTCAAGAAGTAATATCATAATCTGAAATATATTTTTCATGTTCTCTTTATTTTCCATTAAGAGAAGTAACAGGACATTAATCTTCTAAGTATTAATTCTAATTGAAAGTATTAAGACATACATCTATTAAAAATTGAAGTAAGAATTTTCAATTATAGAAAGAATTAACAAGGCAGGCTAGATTCTAAATGTACAGGTTTCTTTTGCTGGTGCAATTATTGACTAAGGTATTTTTAGAGATAATCTATTTGCCACTTGCCTATATGACTTAAAATCCAGGAAGGATATTAAGTTTTGAAGATGATAGTTAACCAAATTATATTTAAGTGTCCTTCAGGGATCTAAATGCAGAGCTAATTTCAATATTTTAAAAGCAATATTGAATCTACAGCACTGAATTTGTGCTAGCTTATTTTACATGAAATAAAAGAAATCTTGACCATGTTCAGCAGATGGTCATCACTGACATTTTCTCTAACATTGATTTCCAAGTCAAGTATAAAAAACTTCTGCTAACTGTGCATTCTCTTTGCTACTTTCTTTCCATTCTTTCCTTTTCTAATTTGAGGTTAATTGTCATAGCTACTACAATAATATGAAATTGACAAATTATATTTTTACAGCTTTTTTAAAGGCCACTGTTAGAGTCAAATTTCAAATTTCTCTCAACAGTCATATGACAGGCAGTTAGACTAAAGTATATTCTCAGATTCAGAGAAAAATAGGTACTAAATAAAATGAAATCTAGGTTGCTTTTTAATAAGTACACACAACTGTAGAAGCATTGTATTAGCAAACCTACAAAATTGTTCCCTTTTCAGGTAATAGTTACACCTTGAATGTGGTCACACACCAATGATCTACTACATGATATCCCCTTTTTTTTTTTTTTTTTTTTCTTTTTTTGGAGAGGTTTTTGCTATAGGGCGCGTGCGCTCGCCAGACAGACAGAGAGAGACAGAGAGATAGAAAGCAGGAAATCACCCCCCAGGGGGGATGGCCACGCCGCAATCCCTTCTCCTCCATTCTCCTCTCGGGATCTTGGGCACGCACGCACACGCGCCCGGCGTGAGTTTAAGCCGCCGGGTCCGGGACTCGAACCGCGGTCGACTACGTGGGAGTCCAGCGACATAGCCATTACGCTAACTGCTGGTCCCATGATATCCCCTTTTTGATGATTAATACAGGAGATTAACATCTCCATACATTTATTTATTATTTTTGAGAGTTTGTTTGTTTTTTGGAATTTTTTTGTTTGCTCATTTGTTTTCTTTCTTTTTTTTATTTTTATTTTTTGCTATAAGAGTGTGCGTGCTGGCCAGAGAAATAGAGAGAGACAGAAAGTGAGAACGCACCTCCCAGGGGATGGCCATACCACAATCCCTTCTCCTCCATTCTCCTCTCAAGATCTTGCACACATGAACATGCATCCAGCATGAATTTTAAGCTGCCTTGTCTGAAACTCAGACCATGGTTGCCCACATGGGAGTCCAGCATCATAACTATTATGCCATCTGCTATTCCCAATATCTCCATACATTTATCACCCTTAAATTATTAGAAATTCTTCTTGAACCTATTTCCTATACCATTATCACCTCTATTTATTCTGTTTGTCTTGATAATAGGGTTTGAGTCAACGTCTGAGTGTGGTTAATTAGGAAAAATAGTAGTGAGATAAATGGAAGGAGGAAAACTAAAATAGGGTCTGTCATTTACTTGGTTACCCTGGCATATACCCAGGACTCACTCCTGATAGAAACTTTCTGAGGAGGGAGCCGACAGGTGGTGTGGTGGTTAAAGGCACTGGACTCCCACATAGCTGACCATGGTTCAATTCCCAGACCTGGCAACTTTCTCTCTCTCTCTCTCTCAGTCTCTCTCTGGTCAAAATTGAAAAGTAATAGTAATAAATAAAATGATTCTTTTTAAAAAAAGAAAAAGAAACTTTCAGAGGAAATCTGTAAATGTGCTTCAGAATTGCCCATTTGAAAGCAGGTTGACGAAGCATTTCTTCACTAACTCCTGCCACTTCGGATTGAAGGATATTATTATCAAACATGTAAACTCACTCATAATCCCAGGCCAGTAGAATTATGAATGTTGCCAGTGTGCTTGAGAGCTGTCACCATAATGTAGCTGCAATTATGATTGAGCCAAAGGAAATGTGCTATGTCACACAAATAGCCTCTGTTATACCACTGTCAGTAAATTTCTGAATTATTATATGTGGAATTAGTTCCCTGTGGTTTTCTAAAGCTAAGTATTTTCTTGTAACACTAACTTAGGAATATTACATTTTAGTTTTTTCTCTAATTATATCCCAAACTTTCCAAGAAATCCCATAATATTTTGAGAATCCTTCTTATAACTTAAGTTTAACTTTTATTATAATTATCTGTGACTTTAAAGTATTTATACTAGGGCTGACCTTGTAGCTTAGTAATTAAGAGAGCTGGATACCACATGGCTGACCATAGCTGGAGTCCTGGCCCGGTGGCTTGAAAGATACACAGGAAGTGTTGTATGCATGGTCAAAATCATAAAGGATGGGGACCAGCAGTTAGCGTAATGGCTATGTCGCTGGACTCCCACGTAGTCAACTGCGGTTCGAGTCCCAGACCCGGTGGCTTAAACTCATGCTGGGCGCATGTGCATGCGTGCCCAAGATCCTGAGAGGAGAATGGAGGAGAAGGGATTGCGGCGTGGCCATCCCCCCTGGGGGGTGATTTCTCACTTTCTGTCTGTCTGTCTCTCTCTTTCTGTCTGGCAAGCGCACGCGTCCAATAGCAAAAACCTCTCCAAAAACAAAATCATAAAGGATGGAGAAATGGAAGAAAAATAATGGCAGCATAACCATTTCCTCTTGGGGATGCTTTCTTTCTTCTGGGGTATGGATGTGCTCTCTGTTAATTAAAAAAAAAAAAGTTAGGAAAAAAACAAGGGCTGACCATACAGTGCAATAGTTAAGCATTGTGAATAGGGGGCCATACTCACAGAGTCAATAATGGTTTGAATCCCAGCCCTAGTGGCTCAAAAATAATGCTGGGCATGTGTGCATATGTGCCCAAAGTTCTCACAGATAGGAGAAATGGAGGCAAGGAATTGAAGCATGACCAAACCCCACTAGGGGATTCTCTCTCTCTCTCTCTCTCTCTCTCTCTCTCTCTCTCTCTCTCTCTCTCTCTCTCTCTTTCGTGTATAGACCCTCTAACAATTAATACAATTATATTTCATAGTTCTCCAAAGGAGAGATTTATTTATATGTCAAATAGATGATATTAGTTGGTCTTTTGAATTCTTACTGAATTTAATGACTGAAAGTTTGTGTGCCCGCAAAATTAACATTTTTAATCTTATTGCTCAATGTGATAATATTTGGAGGTGAGGGCTTTAGGAGGTAATTAGGTTATGAAGGCAAAGCAGTCATGAATAAAATTAGTACTCTAGTAGGAGAGGTCCCAAGAAGTTCCCTTTTCCCTTCTGCCATATGAAGTTATAGTGAGAATCCCTTCCTGAACCAAAAATTAGGTCCTCACCAGACACCAAATCTGCTTTGGTCTTGGTCTTCCTGGCATCCAAAACTGTGAGAAATAAGTTTCTGCTTTCATAATCTACCTCGTTCATAGCATTTTTTGTTATAATAGCCTGAATGGATTAAGAAAGACTGCAAGTAGATTCTAGTTTTCTCTGAAATTAGCAAACTTCATGGCTTTTGGCAGATTTAAATTGCTTGTACCTCCATTTCTTCCTTTAAGGTATTAGGAAGAAAAATAACTACCTTAACATCTCTTACTAAGACAAATTAAAATATAGCACAAATATAAATCCTTTGTATAGCGTCTCACATATACTATACAGTACATTTACCGTTTACACAGGCATATGAATATGAAATCAGTGTTGACATCAAGGGGAATATTGCTCTTAGAAAAGATTAAATACCAGCACATAAATAACAGACCTACAAGGTAAGGAGTGAGAAGCAAAGAAAGGGAAGAGTCATAGTTAGTATTTATAGGGAAAGAAATGAACAAGTATAATCGTTGAAAATCAAGGGCAGATTTTAGAAAGAAATGTCATTCAAACAGGCTTATTTATGAAACAAGAGGTTTGGTCGGAAAGCATGGAAATGAAAATGATCTATTTTGAGAACCATCACATTATACTATATTGCATTTGCTAACCTTTTCATACATATGGTCAACTTTTCCTCCAGAAGCATTTACTAATTTTATCCTGGAATGAGATTGCCTTCATTACTGAACCCTTCACAAAAATCTCTGAAATTCTCTTTATATTCAATCCTTTTGAGTACTAGCATTAACTATTCCTTTTGAATTTATTTGTCCTTAAACCATCTCTTAGTCTTTTTCTATATGCTTAGTGGTTACAGTATATATCACAGCCTTCTTTTTAAAGTGTTCATGTATCAATTTCTGATTGTCAGGTTTTGTGCTACTTAATAAGTACACAGTTGGCCAACAAAATGCTCTTTTCATTTTCATAGAGGTTATATTCTAGTGAGAAAGACAGATGTTTTTAAAAACACAAATGAAAGTATAAAATAACGTAAAGTTTATAAAGTGGAATGACATGATTGTGTAATCTATGTTTTAAGACTATTAGTTAATTGATGCATGAAAATCTGGCATGATAAACTGGGTAGATGGCAGTATGATTTACTGAAAAGGTCAAAATAGTGGTTGGCAAGTTTGGGAAGCAGAAGTTCCATTTGGTTCTGTTGAAGTTGAATTGTCTATGAGACAGCCAACCAAATAAAATAAGGTGTTAGGTATAGAAATATGGTAACCAAATGAAGATTTGTCTTGAGAAATAAGTTGAGAATCACTAGCATAAAGATGTTCCTTAAATCCATATGAATTTGATAATGTACATGATAGTGGGAGTGAGGGTATCCTCTCCTGGTAGAACATTTAAGTTTAGTAAAGGAAGAGGGCCCAATGAAAATACCTAAAGAGGAAGAGAGGTAAGAGGAAAACCAATAAAAAAAAAGTTATCCCAGAAATCTAGACAGGATTTCAGTTCAAGAAGAAACAATTGTTTCTCTACACAAATTGTTTCTGAGAATTATACTTAAAGTGAACTATTGGAAGAAGCAGCTGTTATATTTCTTTCTGTCACTACCAGATTAAAGTTTGAACTATTTTTAAGGTATAGGAAAATCATAACATTGTAGCATGATAAATTTTTAAAAACCGAATTCACCCATATAACCAGCAGAGATCAAGTACAGGACTTAGTGGGAAATATATATATACATATATATATATATATATATATATATATATATATATATATGTATATATATATATATTTTTGTATATATATATATATACACACACACATACACACACATATATAATCTATATACATATACATATATATGTATGTACACACACACATATATATATTTTACTTAAACTGCAAATAATTCATATAAACAATAACCTGGATCACAGCTTTCTAATTGTACCTTATAAAATTCTATTTTTTCTAAGGCATCTAAGACCTGAAAATTTTAACAGTAATATCCCCAAAATAACTTTTGGGAGTTTGAATCACTGCCATTTAACCTAAATTTCCACCAGTGTGGCAAAACTCAACACAGCATAACTTAGGAAATTATTATAAATATGAAAAATAAAATTTTGATTTGCATAAATGTACAGATTATCATTTCATATAGCAATATAAATATTTTAAATTGCTTGTAACTTGTTAAAAAGCCTCACAAAAAAAGATATAGGTATTAAGCATATTAAGTTTAGCTTTACCAGTTATGCTGCAGACATATGATTATTCTCTCTGTTACAGACCCCGTTAAGTGGGGTGAGTCATATGCGGAGTTGCTATGAAAGCCTGGAACAGTGGAAGTGCAGAACTCTGGATCCTTGGTCCACTATTGGAAAGTACTTTTGATAAATCTCAAATATTTGGATGATTCTTTATATACACTATTGTTTTAAAATAATCTATATTTCATAGCACTAATAAAACATAATGACGTCGTTGAATCTTTATGTCCTGTTGTCTATGATTTTTTTAAAAAATTTTATTTCTTTTTATTTCTATTTCTTTGATACATTAAATCATGTTACTTAGCTTACAAAGTGAATATTCCAACGTGTGCATTTCTCACCAGTCCAGTTCACCATACTAGCAAATTATCGTCAATAGATAATAATCCATTTGTTTGTCCCATAAATGCCTTGCCTCTCTATTTTTCTCCTTAATGTCCTTCCTCAGACTCTACTCCTTCACCCGCCCTCTCCCCACACTGTATCTGGTATTCAGTCTATAATACATTTCTGTAGGTATAAACTTTAATGTTAGATTCATTCAAGGTTTAGTAAAGAACAAATGGAAAGATCAGTGTGGTTTATTGCACATTACTCTTTTTTTGCATAAATTGAGTCACAGATACAAATGCACAAAATTCAGTCAGACAATTTTCTCAAGAGTTTGAAAGATAAAGCTTTGGTTTTATTAAAAATTTATCAGAGTAGTACATTAATACTTAATTTATCAGGGCTATGTATATATTCTCTGAAACATATAAACTTAATTAAAGATAAAATGTTTCATTCAAATGCAACTTTACTAATCATCACAACTATACAATGAAACAGTTTGTTTTCAGTTAAGAGCTGGGCTCAGCTTCAAGTAGAATGAGTATAGCCTTGTTTAACATGGCCCTATTAATTATTATAGCAATAAGGAGCAAGTTTTGAGGATTTTAACATTTTTTTTCATTTCCTCTACAAAGCAACACTAAGATACATCATGCTGCTTATCACAGATCCTGGTCTCTGCCAAAAGTGGGATGATTGGGTTTTCTGAACACTTTCAATACCAGAGGGCAGAAGAGCTGAGCTCATTTAATGGAGAGATTATCAAACGGGTTTGCCCACAACTCACTGCGAAATCTCTAAGGCAGTGTGGCACCTTTTCCAATGGTAAAATGTGTTCTGATCCATTTTATTACTTGCTTTGAGGCAGAAATGGAACACCAAGGGATAACCAGTCATGGCCCTTATGTCTTTTTCAAGTCATCTCAATGTGAAGATCCAGTCCCAGGACTAACTCATTTGAGGGACCAAGGATCACATGCCTCTATTTCCTTATAGACACATTAAGCAAAAATAATGCCACAAAATGTTATTTTAAAATGACTTTCTGAAAGCAATTTTAAATTTCTCTCTTTTTTTTTTTTCTTTCTTCTACAGATATATTTTCTGGGAAAGGTTTTGTAGAGCTTTGCTGTGACTTGCTTTAGGTACACAGTTTATTAATCTCATTTATTTTCAACAAAATGGATAAAAGTCTTTTGGAGGTATTGAAGATATCCTGGCATATAAAGCCATTTTCTATGAGTATGCCATAATATTGGTAAAAGATGAAAATTCTTTATATTTAAAAAATGATACTTTTTAGAGAAGTTAAACATATAAGAATAGGACATGATCTATAATTTATAGAAACATATTTGTCAACTTGGAAATATTTGCTACAAAAATATCATTAATCAGTGATTAAAATAGGAAAGGATTTACCTCTTGCATATAAAACACACCATATATCATCTAGTCATCTTCTATGTCAAATTTAACATATATGCTCTCTCAGAGAATTTTCAGAATTTTAACATCACAGTTTCAAGTGATTCAAGAAACAATGAAGGTGGCAAAGCTAGTATATCATTAATCGATCTACTGAATGAGAAATGAAGTTGAGACTGATACATTTCATTTCATTTATATGTTCAAATATTAGATTCTTCAAATTTTTTTCTTTACACTAGTTAGAAGGTGGAAAATTCTGAATGCTTATTATTTGGCTGCTATGATCTGCTCTGATAATAGTAATTTAACCATGCAGTGATGTTTATAGGAAAGATTCTGAAGAGAGATTAAGTCCTTTTTTAATTACAGGCTTTTTATTAGGCAATCTCATTAACAGATTCAATAGAAAATTTCCACTGCAGTTGACTAAGTTAAATGGTCTTCTAATTAATCTCATTAGTGTCTTTTAGGTATTCTTAGTGTTCAGGTATATGTCAGACAGGACAGTGAAATAGAACTTGGGATGTTAATATTAGCTTGACTAGTTCTATCTCCAAATCTCTGCTGCCCTCCAGCTCCTGTCGGAATTAGGAAGTTCCTCTCTGGCATATTTTCAGTGTTTTATTAGGAAAGTGACTAAAAGAGGCAGACAAGAGCTACTGAATAAAATTTGTAAGACTGTCTCTCCAGCCTTCTCCTGAATGGGCAAGGAAAGTGGTCTGGGCAGTGTGTACTGTTTGCTGTTTTCTCTCTTTGTCCAAAGGAGTTACTACTGAATACAAACTAGGTCCTGCTTTGCCGACTAAGAAATAATGAAAGGAAGGAATGGGTTTGACGGGAAAAAAGCCCATTTAGGACCCAAGTTGCCACTGAATATCCACGTGAACTGTAATGCCCAAGATACATAGACTACAAAAATTAGAGATGGTATTCCTCAGCAAAATGAATTATAATTCCATATTCCTGAAGGTTATTATTAAATATATTATACATGTTGCATATATTTATGCATATACATAAAAGTTAAGATATATAAAATGTGTGTGTGTGTATTGATTGATTGATTGATTGAGAGGTTTTTGCCTTAGAGCGTCTGTACTTGCCAGGGGGAGAGAGAGAGAGATACAGAAACAGTAAGAGGGAAAGTGAGAAATCACACCCCACGGAGGATGGCCACACAACAGTCCCTTCTCTGTTCTTCTCCCGTGATGTTGGGCATGTACGCATACGTACCCAGCATGATTTTCAAGCTACCAGTTCTGGTACTTGAACCACAGTCAGCTATGTGTGAGTCCAGTGATATAACTGTTGTGTCATCTCCTGGCCCCTATATTTATTATTTACATTTAATCACTATACATTTTTACAGTGTACATGTTTTTTTTTTTTTTCCCATAGCACAAATACAGTATATATCAGTCACGACTTTGCCATATACATTGTCATCAGCAAATAACTTTTCATTTTTGTATCAGTTAAACATATTGTTTGTTTTCCTTGTACTCCTCTCCCTCCCTCGATCATGATGATTTAACCTTTCAAAATTCAGATTTCTATCTCTAGTTTATATGTAGATACTTCTAAACCACTTATGCTGGATCATTTTCTTTAGACATCAATTAAACTTTTATAATTTCAGAATTATATAATTTTCCCTTGTCCTATACATCATTTTATAAAGTGTCAAAGCCTAGCAGGAATTTGAGTCAAAAACTCATGCCCAGAAGTAAAACTCTCCCTGGGTCATGCTATTTCATGATATTAGGATATACGTATTGTTACCACTTTTTCATTTGTATTTCTAATTCCAGTTTACCTCTTCAGAACTCAATAGATTATGTAGAATATATTATCTGTAGAATGCCTTCATTAAATCAAACTCAAATCCCAAAAACAGGAACCATAATAGCCCATTCATTCTTTTTTTTAATCCTCACTCACACTTCTTTCCATGCATATCCTCACTAGTGAGAAAGTAAATTACAATAAATAAATAGAGCATAATTCACTTCTCATTTCTTTGTATATCTGCCTTCGATTTGCAATAGGTATTCATTCACAACAAAAATTTAGCCAGAAGCCTAATGTCATCCATATTTTTAATTGCAACTGCCAGTCCAGTATTATCTTCTCATTTGGGCCGGTTGAGGCATTTACTCTGCTTCTAGTCTTACCCTTTTGTTAGCCAGAGTGAAGGCCAGGCATCTATGTCCCTTCTGTTTCTCGCCGCCACAGGATGAAATGCAATCTCTGTCGCATAGAACACAGTACACTTCAAGATCTCATTTCTCAGGATGCTGCAGTCCCTCTCTGGCTGCTGTTTTTCTGCACACCTTATAAACTCCATCTACATCTGAGTCCTGATTTTATGGCCTCAGCTCTCTGTACTCTCTCCACTTTCATCTGGAAACACTGCCCGACCCTTCATCCTCTTCCTTACTCTGCTCATTGTCCTTCAGGATCCCCATCACATTGTCATTTAATTCACAAAAGCATATCTTGACCTTTAGGACTAGGTGAGGTGTCTTGTTCCAAGTGATCCCCTATAACTGTCATTATCACTTCCTGACAAATAATTATGTGACATGGAGAAAGAGTCAATAATAACATTGCTATTTATCCAACTTTTTCTTTAGGACTAGGTTCTTTCAGGACTCTCTATTAGGCCTAAAAGGTGATACTTAAGTATTTCCTGTAAGACTAAATCAATGAGGACCAATGTAGTAAATAAGTTTGATTAAGTACAAATGGTTCCTAAATACTTGAAAAATAATCAACCTCACCCCACTAATAGTAAAAGAAATAGAAATTTTAAATACTTGAAGTATCACTTTTGAGGTATCATTTGCAATTGTAAGATATAAAGATGTTGGTGACCATAGAAACATTGACATTTTAATTTTAATTGAAAAATTTTAAAAATATTTATTTTATAATTTTTAAATTTTATTTATTTATTTATTGATAATTTGACCAGAGTGATACAGAGAGAGAACAGGAACAAGTAAGAAAGCAAGCCACCAGGTCTGGGACTCAAACCTAAGTCAGCCATGTGGGAGTCCAGCAACCTAACCACCAAGCTACCAGCCAGCACACAAAAATTTGATCTTTTAATCATTAATTTGCTAGAGGATGTGGTGCTTACTAGAGAAAGGCAGAAAAAAAGAGAGAGAAAGAGGGAAAGTGAGAACGCACTCCATGGAGAATAGAGAATAGCCACTCCTCCATCCCTTTTTCTCCATCTCTCCCTCCTTTCAGGAATTTGGGCATACACTCACAAGCAGCCATCATGTTTCTAAAGCCACCAGATCAGGAACTCAAACCACCTGGCTGGGCATGTGGGATCCAGCTGCTTTAACTACCATGGGCTGGCCCCCCAAATTTCTATTTTTATATGTCACTGGTATAAATATATTAGGTCATTGGGAAAGTCCTGACATGTTTTTCAATGCAAAAATGCATCATGACTTTCACTTATTATACGAATTTTATGAATTGTAGTCACATTTTTATTGTGTGCTAAGATGCCATTAACATTTTACTAAAATGAAAAAGCATATCAATAATCAAACAACTCATAATACATATAAGTAAATATGTTTGTTATGATTTATATAATGTTTTGTCCTCTAAAGTTTCATGGTTTGGAATTTGGTGCTGGGAGATAGTGATGATGTCAAATGGATGGTGATCAGATCATAATTCTATTATGGATGCAACAGTTTAGTGACTAGATTAATGATGTCTCACAGGACCCAGTGAGTTCTAGTTTTCTTGATAATGAATTGATTCTCCTAGAAACAGGTTGGTACAAAAGAGCGAGCTGTCAAGAGCTTGGTCTCTCTCTGCATGTGTCTGCCATCTTCTGTGCTTCCAATGGCCATGTTATAGGCTGACCTAATGTAATGCCAGGCCCATGCCTTCAGAATTACAAATTAATAACCCCCTATTTCTTTATAAATCAACACACCTCAGGCATTTTTCTTAGCAACACTAGTACAGATTGGAGAAATGTGTAAAAATTCTGTACTGTGAAATAACGCATAGCCAGTATAATGATAATTAGAATGAAACTTCTGATGACATAAAAATGATTATGACATATGCCAGGAAAATGGTCTCATATTCAAAAATTTATAATTGCAACTATGTGAAATTAGAGTCAAAAAAGAAAGTAAATACAACAAACAGTAAAAAGTAGTAATTTCCTCCTGGTTTTAGTATAATAAATGATTTTTATAATTGCCTTTTTTAAAAAGAATCATTATATTTAACTTTACTTATTTATTTATTTTAATTTGGCCAGAGATGGACAGAATGAGAGAGAAAGGGAGGGGAATGAGAAAGCAACCCACTAGGTCCAGGACTCGAACCACAGTCAGCCATGTGGGAGCACCCTTAGCCCCATACAACCTGCTGGCCCCTATCATTGCCTTTTTACATCTTCCACAAGTTCTATTATCAACATATACTCAATTTACAAACAGAACATCATGATGCAAGTCCTGCAATGCCCTTCTGATTTGTAAGTATAAAAATCTCTTTTATGTTAATTCATTCATTCAGTTATTTGTTCTCCAAATATTTATTAACCATCAATACATAAGGCAGACAATGTATATAATCTCCTCATTCTACCTGGAGAAAATAGACCGTGAGAAAGCAAACAAGTAAATACATAAATAAATTCAAACTAACATTAATAATTGATAATTGTAATACATGCTATGCAGGAAATAAGTAGGCAATAAATAGAAATATGTGATAGGAAGTAACTCATGGGCAAGGATAATAGGTAATAATTGATAATTAAGAGAAGTCAACCATGTAAATGGCTGAGAAAGGGCATTCCAGGGAGAGGAAGCAGCAAGTGTAATGATGGTTAGATATCATAGCTTATAATGTCATAGAGAATGCTCCAGAAAGAAAGCCAGAGTTACTGAAATGTACTTGTTAAGAGGAAATGTAGCAAGGTGGGGTAGGGGAGCTCATTTAGGTACATGGCAAGGGGTTTGGATTCTATGTGCAATGGAAAGCCCTTTAATGGCTGTTTTGCATAATTTTCTACTTGATAAAGTTTATTTTTTCCCAGCATAAAGGCTTGCGTACTACTGCTCAATGAAGGTAATTGCATTTGTTGTTGACATTACTCTTTTCCTACTAAATACTTGCCAGTGTGTAGCAATCACTCAACCAATTATACAATATATTGTAAATTTATATAAATGTAAATAAGTACAAAGCTCAGTGTCTGTAATTATCTTATCACTCGTTATTTGTCACCCATTTTTCTCCCCTGAAACATTTGTTCTATGAGAATAGATTACTTCTGTTTTGTACCACTGTATTCCCAGTAATCATACTGTGCATTTCAAACAGTAAATTCTCTGTAAAATTTCATTCATGCATAAATGTAGCCATTTTTAGTAGATTATAAAACCATTTAATAATACTGACACCTTTATAAAAACTATTTTTGTTTCAGATTTCTGAATCTTTGACTTTCTTTGTGACATTTCTCCTTTTTTGTACTCTAAGGCCATATCTTATTCTGGTTGTGCTCTAATTGGCCCACTTTTCTTACATGTCTTATTTTTCTAAAATACTGTCCAATCCCCAACCTCTCTTACTTGACAGTCTCGTGTATTTTCACAAGTTCAACTATCAAAACTCACCCGTTTTCTTCCCCATAATGGGGGGAAAGATATGCACTCAAGATTGGATTCTTTGCTTAGATCTATCAATAAAAACATGGCCACTACATTTCTTTGCTTGAGACATTTCTACACTGATGCTCTCTCCACTGCTCCAGAACTATATACACAACATCTAATGAATTATTTTCTTGTCCTTTGATTTGACATTTCTGTTAATAAAGTCAATTCTATTGATCAAATCACCCAAATTCAAAACCACAGATTCCAACTTTAATATGGCTTTGTATCTTCTCTATGATCCTGGTTCCCCCGCTACTGCCATCTCACCACTCACTGGTCACTGGTAAGGAATCCTCACCTTACATGTACACACATTCCCTCTTTAACCAAGACAGCGTAGTTTTTATTTATTTAGTTTTAGTTTAGTTTAGTTTTGTTTTTCTTCAATTGCAAAAGAGCTCATGAGCTCATGGGAGTAAGAGAAAGATGGAGGGAAGGAGGAAGAGAGGGAGTAAATGGGGGGAAGAGAGATGACCTTGATGAGGTATGGCCACGCAGTAACTTTCCATCCTCTATCTCCATCCTGTCAGGATTTTGAGCACAAACAAACATACTCCGGATGTGTTTTCCAAGCCACCAGGGCCAGGAAACAGACTGCTCTCACCATATTTCACAGAGCTCTTCGTGCACAGCGTTTAACCACTGTGCTTGAGGGACAGCTCCATAATTTTTGTTTGAACTACATCTTTCATGTGTCCTCTCTTTTCTGTTCCAACTTTTGTCATCTTCTTTTTCTGAAGCTGAAGCTTATCAGCCATCAATATCAATAATAAGAGGTAAGAGTAAATCACCAAATATAAATAGTGGCAATTGTCAGAGGCTGCACAGATATATAGATGGCATTAAAAAACAGTAAATATCTATTTCATCCCACTGCTAATGGATTTTGGCAGATACCATAATCATGTAACGTATAAAACTTAATATTCATTCTGCATTTTATTATGACTAAATTAGATTCCCATATGGAAAGTATAATTTATTTTTTTATTTTTGATGAAGTATGTCATTAAGATACTAGAAAAATATTACATTTTTTGTCATATACTGAACAATCTATCTACTCAAACAACACAGCAAACTCACACCTGTGCTATTTGTTAAAAGTAAGAATGATTATAATTACATAATCATTCAGAAGCCTTCTATGACTATAAATTGACTTTACATTTCACTTTATTTATTAAGATATATAGAAATGAATCTTATCAAAGTCATGCATATTTTGTGTTTAAAATTTCTTACAAATTGAATACTTGCAGATACAGTAATTGTAAAACATCTCAGTTGGGAATTCTAACATTAAAATTTAAGCAATGTTTGAGTCCCCGACCGGTGGCTTAAAACTCACAGTGGGTACATGTGTGTGCATGCCCAAAATCCTGAGTGGAGAATGGAGGAGAAGAGATTGTAGCATGGCCATATCCTGGGAGGTGATTTCTCACTTTCTGTCTCTCTATCTCTCTGGCAAACACACGTATTATATAGCAAAACAAGCAAACAAACAAAAACAAAAACTTAAAAAAAAATAAGCAATAAAATGTAGGCTAATTTTAAACACAGCATCTTCTGCAGCAGAGGCAAATGATGTCTAGAATACAAAAAAATCTTCAGACCCATTAGAACTGTTTCTAGCTTAGCAACTTTGCAATGCCCCATACACTTAATAATTTCTCACTTGCTCTCTCTCTCTCTCATTAACAGTTATTGAACAAGGTGGTTTTCATATCACTAAAGTAAGAAAATAAATAAAGTCTATTTTTAGTTAAGGCAGAATAAGAATTAACCTATAAACACCCAACAGAAATATTATAAAAGGTGGTCATATTTCATTAAGTTGATTTTTTTTACCTCTCTATTTTTAAAATTATTTAAAGGCTTAAGTATCCTTGGTTATAAGGAAATATATTTGACTATGCTTGCTTTCTATCATCGTTTCTAGAAATAGTTTCACCTTAAGGCACTCTTACCTGACATTTAAAATCTCAAAGCATTCCAGAGTCTGCCAGACCTAGAACACTAATTTTGTCTATTGTCTGTCATTTTTTTTTTCTCCTATAAAGACTCCTTAAGTGTATATCAGTTCACCAGAAAAGGAGATTACGTGAGCTGAGTGAGGTAAAAGATGTCCCTTACCTCTCCTTTAACATTGAACTTCTCAAGCTAGGACATTGTTTTGACATTGAAATGGTAGAGGTCTATTTGCAATATATAAAAAAAGATCATGCCTTAATTAAAAACGTGTTTTCAAATGCAACCCATTATAAATAAAAATATATTACATCTGTGGTAGCAAAAGTTTTGAATTGACTTCTGTTGAAATGTAACTTATTTATGTTAGGTATTTTAATTTTACATTGTACATCATATAAATGCATCCTTTCTCCTTTTATTATCTCAGTATATCTCACAGAAATATTATAATCGATACATCTACGCATACCACAATTCAACATGATAGGTTTTAGATGTTTATATTTATTACAATATTAGCACTCTTTTTTTCTTTTGCTTTTAACAGCTTTAGCTCTTTTCCTTTTCTCATTGTATGTTCTATTACAGATATAAATCTCTCTAAGCCCATCAGGAAGATGGATGAAATGTTAAGGAGATGTAAACTACTAAAAATTTCTCTTTTGCACATTTGATGTACAGGCACATGGCAGTTATGTTAAATGAAAATGAATGGTTTTTAAAAACTGTATATAGATAGATAGATAGCCAAATACATTTTTTAAATTTATATATATATATATATATATATATATATATATATATATATACCTTCAATTACTTATTATTATTAAACCAAAGTAAGCCTATTCTTTATTTCCAAATAATGTTGAGATACATTATAGTCTGTGTTTTTCACTTAAAGTGATAGTTGCAACAACTGTGGAGTATTTATGTAAAATTTATTCATTATGCAGTAGTTATAAAACTTGAGAGAAATGAGAATTCAAAACTTGTTCAAAATTAATTTGATTAAAATAATAAATTCCAAAAACCTACAAATAGCTTTAGAAATTATTAAAATATAAATAAAGTCTCTATCTGCTTAATACACATAAATTTTATTGGCTTAAAGATAATTTTTTTTAAAAAATTAGTCTTGACAAAACATAAATGAAGCTGGCCATCAGTCAAATGTTTTACCTCCAGAAGATTCTATTTTTTTTCTTTTCCTGCTCTGAGCAAAAAATGGATATGGTAGCAAATAATATTATGGATATAGAACTAAAGAATAAAGTAACTAGCATACTCAGCATGTGAACTTGTACAAGGATAGGTCTATAAAAGAGGAAAGAGCAAGAAGTATTCTATTTGATAAATTTTGCATAGAAAGATTGCCTGAGATACAGAGTGCTCTGAATAAAATATAATACTGGGTCAGCAGTTGGCATGGTGGTTAAGGCACTGAATTCCCACATGGTCAACCCTGGTGCAAGTCCCAGACATGGTGTATGGACTTTTCTTCTCACTTTCCTCTCTCTTTCTCTCTGGTTACTTAAAGAAAAATAATAATGATAAATAAAATAATAAATAAAATAAATAATAAATAAAATTAATTTCTAAAATATAAAATGTAATACTTAAAGAGAAAATACTTTGTAAATGTGTTTTTACTTTTTAAAAATCTGTTTATAAATACAAATAGGTTAATTTGATATCAGTTAAGAGCATCTGAAAAACGTTTATAAGATTAAATGGAACTGTATTGAGACTTCTTTAGTTGTACAATATTCTATTTTTCCCATGTTAATATGAGCTTATCATCTTATAACTTTTTAAAATTTGTCTCATTAAGTGTTCCTCTTCTGTTTTTAGAGATAAGTAGCTTGAAGAAGTTCACGTCTAAAGTAAAACAAAAATTTCTGTTGGCAGGTATAATGTACAGCACTTGGCAATTATATTACTTGGTATTTTTTAAAAATTACATAACAATGTCAGGGACATTTTTTAATGATAAAAAAAACCTCCCATCATTAATAGATTGAAAATATATGTTAGATAGGCACCCTTCTAAGGGACCAGCAGTTGATGTAATGGCTATGTCACTGGACTCCCATGTAGTCTATCATGGTTCGAGTCCTGGACCCGGTGGCTTAAACTCACGCCAGGCACGTGTGCGCCCAAGATTCTGAGAAGAGAATGGAGGTGAAGGGATTGCTGCATGGTCATCCCCCCGGGGGGAGGGGTGATTTCTCGCTTTCTGTCTCTCTGACAAGTGCACATGCCCTATAGCACAAACCTCTCCAAACAAACAAACAAAAAAGATATACACCCTTCTATTAGACATAAAAATTGTGCAATTGATAATATATATCCTGTTTTGTTTTCCAAAAACCCTCAGATCTCATTACCACTCATTATTTGAATGCTTATCCTCTTCATTTCCACAATTTTTACTTTATATTTCTATTTTAATAGTTTCCTTAAACTCCTTTAAAATAAACTGGAGCAGAGGGACTAATTAAGTACACTAAATGTCATAATTTTGAATCATATTAGTAATTTGGAAAAAATATGAGCAAAAGTAGGGAATTTTATATGAAAAACAGATCATTCAAATTTATTCCAAAATTTTATTGTGTTTAAATTTTTAGTGTAATCAAATTTTATCAGATAACTTCAAAGATAGAAGTTGTTAAAAAATAGACAAAACAGATATGAAGGAGAGGGAAGTATATAGCTGTAAAATGATCTACAAATAATTCACTTCTCTTTCATAGCTTAAAAGTGTACTTGTATATATATATATATATATATATATATATATATATATACACACACACATATATATACATATATATACACACACATATATACATATATACATATATACACACACATATATATACATATATACATACACACACACACACACACACACATATATATATGTATGTATGTATGTATGTATATAGGAAGAAAATAGAGAAGCAAAGATTTAATGAGTCCTGAGATTTCTGTCATAGAGGAGAGATTGCTTTTTATATATATGCAATGGGATCCTCGGGGTGAGCATTTTCTATCTCTCTTTCCCTCTCTCCTATTGCTCTCTCTCTCCAGCCCTCTCTTGAGCCCTGTTTCCCTCCCTCCCTGTTGCCGGTTCTTTCTCTAACCCTCATGTATTCATTGAAATACTTCCTTGTCAGGCAGCAAACTGTGGCTAATTACATAGTTGACCATACCAAGTTTTGTATATAACTAACTTTGCCCTTTTTGGTGATCTTAAACATGACATTTTGAGGATTTAGAAGAATATTGTTTTAACAAGTATGAAAATTCATCACAGCTGGCATTCCAACCAGTTCCAGTCACAATTGTCTTTTTGTTTGTTTATTTTTGCACACATACTACGTATTTTGCAATGACATTCTACAGGATAAAGACTATTTAAACAACTTTCTGGAGCCCATGGGAGGGTTGGAGATCAGAAACACTATATTGGGAACTTCAGACCTTGGAGAGAGAACCTAATGACAGAGTCCATGTAGTATTTTCTTATTTCCCCCAAACCTGCATATTTATGAAATTATCCAATCAAAATAAGAGATGTTAGAATATAGCCCCAATTTAACACTCATTTCCACAGATTTAAATTTTATAAATAAAAGTTAGTGTCTTTGTGGAATAGTAACTGACTAAATCACAGTTTATAATCTTATTTTAATTTCAGGGACTCTTACAAACTGGCAACCATTTATTCATTCTTTGGCCCAACAATTTTAAGAATATGAGTCCAGAATAAATTCTAATCTATTTTAAGTTTTTATAGTCTAGCTAATATTATATATTTTACTCACCCAAAAAGTTAGCATAAATAACAGGACTGTTTTACTAAATATTTCCAAATGTTAACTATGCTAAATCAAAGGAACTTCTGGATGCATGTTATTATTAAGAAAATTATTTGTCCAGAGGAGTATATTGAAATAGCACACATCTCAGAACTAAATCACAAAAAAAAAAAAAAAAAAAAAAAAATCAGAAAATAAAACTGTTCAGTTTTGGGCCAGCAGGTGGTGTGTTGGTTAAGGCACTGGATTCACACATGGCTGCCTACACTTCATGTTCTGGACAGTGACTGGAAAACCACACCGAGTGTGTGTGCATACCTGTCCAAAACCCTGAGAGGAGACTGGAGGAGAAGGGATTGCAGCATGGCCATCTTCCCTTGGGGATGATTTCTCACTTTCCCTCTTTCTGTCTCTCTCAGGCAAGTACATGTGCCTTATGGCAAAAACCTTTAAAAAAATTGTTTAACCTAAAGGAGGATTTAGAGAAGAAAATAAAAAATCAGCATTTTTAGAAAATTAGTTCCAGAAAGTAAGGAAATGAATTATTGTCTTTAGAATTTGAATAGCCAGTGGCAATGAAAAAAAGTTAGAAGGACATGTTAATTCAAACAACTCACACACACACACACACACACACACACACGGAAACGAATATATACACAAACACAAAGCACAGTAGGCAAAGGCGATGAATAATGACTGTGGAAAATAAACTTTACTTGAGGAGCAATGGAAACTGGCAGATGGATAGCAAAGTTTAGATGTGAAATCATGAATCTTTCTGGGCACTGAGAGTAGTGGAGTTGGTTAAAGTAAACATATGCTAATTAATATTTATAAAGTTAATATAATTAAATGATTGAGTATAGAGAGTGAGATAAAACTTTAGGATTGTCTGTGTGTTTTGTTTAGAGGAAAGTTGTGGGTGGAATACTGGTTGCTGACACAGGGATACTGGATAAGGAGACAGCTGAAGACTGAGAACAAGGGTATCGTTTTAGACATTGAAACTGTGGAATTTGTGAGATGTGTTAGAAACAAAAAATGATGATATCCAAGCAATTGTGCATGCAGGTATGGATTTAGAGATCATCAGGATATAAATAATATTTGAAATAATGGGACAGGATAAATGCCTCTGAAGAGGCTATGGAGTTAGGGAAGAGAGTAAATTCTAGAAGAGTTGGGAAAAGATCTCAAAATTTGAAGAGAGAGACAGAGAGAGAGAAAGAGCAGCCAGCACAATAGCAAGCAATCTATGTAAGTATCCATCTTGGAAAATTGGAAGCTTGAAAGATATAGATGATTCCTGGGGCCAGCAAGTGGTATGATGGTTAAGGCACTGGACACTCCCATCTGGCAGATTGTGGTTTGAGTCCCAGACAAGGTAGCTTGCTTTCTCACTTTCCTTCTCTCTCTGTTTCTCTCTTGGGCCAAATTAAAATAAATGAATAAATAAATACATAATAAAAATTAATATTATTTATAATAAATAGAAATGTTGAAGAATCAGCGGACTGGGAAATAATTATATATATAATTAATGTTTGTTTTTCCAGCTTTCCATTGTTTACTTCTGGATGTAATTCATTTTACTATCATATATTGCCCACAGCAGGGTAGAAAGCTTGTAAGAATAATTTAAATTGCCATTGTAAACAAGTGTGTTTGTAGTGGTTGAGAAATGTAGGTTGTTATGGAAATGGTACTTGTGGCTAATTTTACCTTCCTCTGCTAAGAAATTTATAAAATTGGGTGACAAAAAGAAGGAAATATTATAAATTAGGAAGTGGTCTCACCTATGATTACTTCACAGAAAGGAAATTTTAATGTTATATCTCAATAAAAACAAGTATCAAGAACTTTGAAAATTATAATGTGAATTTTGTGTCCATTTCGTGATGCCAATGGATAAATTTTAAAATTACGTTTGCTAACAAAAATGTTCTAATACAAAAGACTCTAAGATTAGACTCTCAAATTTCATTGGCTGAATTGTTTTCCATTATTTATTTCATAAAATAGATAAATATATTTTAAGAATTCTGTGATCTTTGTCCATTCTATTTGTGTGAAAGATAATTCTTCTTTTACGATCCAGTTTGTCCTGACTAGAATTAAAATTGAATGTCAGTAGCCTCTAGGCAATGTTCTTGCTACTCTGAATTGCATCTAGTTTTAAGTACTTAGAGTATCTTATTTTGCTCTACTTATCTTTCCAAATTAGATCTGAGTTCCTTTTTAGTAGCTGAAAGACATATCAGCTCAAATAACAACCATTACTATCCCTTTTAAAACCAACTATGATGAGGATGATAATCACCAGGCAGGGGCTCCATAGACAGTGGAGCTAGTGGTTATTCCTCAGTTAATTAGCTGTATGACCTTGTGAAGATCAACTCTCTCACTTTCAGTCTATTCAACCTAAAAGGAAGACAAAAATGTATTTCTAGCTGAAGAAATGTTATAAAAATCAAATGAAGAAAACCCTCAAAACAAATATATTGATTTTTTTTTTAAGTTCACTCTGTTTCTTCCATGAACAAGAAGCAGAGAGAAAGACAATACACCCACAGGATCTCAGTGCTGTGAACCACTCCAATCCTCAGTCAGGCCTAGATCATGAACACTCTTATGCTTAGCATAGTCCAAGACATCGCTAGACCCAGGTGTGGAGACTTCCCATGTAGGTCAGCTGTGAAGAGGGTTCATTTGTAACTGACCCCTGTGTGGTCCTGATTCGTTTTTTGTAATGGTGATTGTATTTAGGCAGCCATCTCCTCTTTTATCCTCACATGCAGTATTTGAACAGTTTTGGCTCACACAGTGGATTTATTTTATATATAAACTTAATGGATGTGTGTGCATATAAAATCTTTTATTATTATTATTATTTTATTTTATACATTTAATCCCTGTATGTCACTTAGCTCATTAACACGCTCCTCTAATTGACCAAGCTATTTAACTTTAGCAATTACTATCAAAGTGACATACTGAATTATATAAATTGTTAAATATTTATAGAGTATTTCTCACTTGAAAGGAAGATTAGAGGGTTACCTCATGGCCTGCTGATTAAGGATCCCACATGGCCAACTCACATTTCAAATCCCAGCCTTGGCAGCATGAAAGAGCATGTCAGTAGTGTGTGCATGTATTCCACAAATCCAAAAAAGATGGAGAAGTTGAAGAGTAGTAATTGTGGAGTGACCATGTCCCACTGGTGCCCCTCCCCAGCTTTCTCTCTCTCTCTCTCTGGGGAGCACATGTTCCCTATCACAAATTAAAACAACAATAGAAACTCCAGTAGATTGGAGAGGATCTAAGGAAGAATTCAGGGAAAGGCAAAAGTGAGTGATATTGAAGTTATAGAATACACAGTAATATAATTTATCTCTACTTGCAGACTGCTATGAAGATAAATTGTGTATTATAAATATTTAGCCCTTGTTCATGTTTTCACTTAAGTTATACTGAATATAAAATGTATGCATAATCTTTAACATTTTCATCTGTAGATTTAACCTACCACAGAATAAACAAAGTACCATATGTATACTATTCAAAGAGAGTAATTTGCTAAGGAGCAGGAAATAGGGGTTATATCAGTAATGATAATTTATAGCAACTTAGAAAGTAGGGTGCTAAACATAAACACTGTTAAAGCAACACCTTGGCAATTAACATTTTTCAGGGAAAAATAATTTAATATTTACCAATATTAGTAATTTTCAATGAACTAATCCTATTAATTTTACGGTGTGAGAACTTTAATAAGAAAGGATGTATTTTTCCTTTTAAAAGATGTGTGAAAGCCCAGCAGCCATGGTACATGCAAAAAAGGCACCCCTGTGCACAGTGGATGAGGCCATAGAGAAGGTTAGAGTTTGTCTGCTGGCCCGACTTGAACAGGCTGGGGTCTGTGTTGTGTGCCTGTGGTCCTAGCTCAGAGACTGAGGCAAGAGGACTGCAACATGGTGAGATTCTGTCAAAATACCTTTCTCTTTCTCTTATTTAAAAAAAAAAAAAAGTGTTGGGCCAGCAGGTGGCATGGTGTTTAAGGCGCTGGACTCCCATATGGCTGACTGCAGTTCAAGTCCTGAACCTGGTGGCTTGCTTTCTCATTTTCTCTTTCTCTCTTTCTCTCAGTCTCTCTTCTCAGGTGAATACATGTGCCCTGTAGCAAAGTAAAATAATAATCATAAAAATAATAAATAAATGAATAAATAATTCTTTAAAACTGTGTTAAGGACTGTAGCGAGAATAAAATGAAAAGGAGAACAGTATTTTGTCTTATATGAAAAGCTGTATAAATATAGATTTTTTAAATATAAGTTGACATTGTGATTATTCCTAAGCCTGACTTAGACTTTTAGACGTTTTGTTTTTAGTTATCTTCCTTTTCTTTTTGCTTTTTTTTTTTTTTTTGCTAAAGGGTGAGTATACTCACCAAAGAGGCAAAGAGAAAGTAAGAAATCACCCTGAGGGGGAATAGCCATGCCACAATCCCTTTGTCCTGTCTGGTTTTGGGAATGCATTGCCACATACCCACTGTATTTTCCAAGCCTCCAGATTCAGGACTCAAACTGTGCAGTCTGCCCTGTGGGATCTAGCTGCTTTAAACACCATGCCAGCTGGCTGGCCCATATTATTTTACTTTTAATCTACCTTTCGGTAGCTTATCATAGAACAGGACACAACTGAAATCACAACAAAAAGTCTCTTTTTCTCTTACTTATGATAACTGAAGTGATTGCTCTGTTAACTAAAAAAATCATTGTTAAAAGCAGAGAAAGTTGAAATGATCTTTCTGCTACATTTACCATGATCGTATGTTAATTATAATGGAATAACCAGGGGGACCAGCAGTTAGCATAATGGCTATGTCGTTGAGCTCCCATGTAGCCGACAGCGGTTTGAGTCCTGGATGCGGTGGCTTAAACTCACGCCGGGCGCGTGTGTATGCATGCCCAGGATCCCAAGAGGAGAGTGGAAGAGAAGGGATTGTGGTGTGGCCATCCCCGAGAGGAGAATGGAGAAGGAGGGATTGCATCATGGCTATCCCCCCTGGGAGGCAATTTCTCGCTTTCTATCTCTCTGTCTCTCTGTCTTTCTGGCAAGCGTACACACCCTATAGCAAAAACCTCTCCAAAAATAAATAAATAAATAAATAAAGGAATAACCAGAATATAAATGAATGGATTTTATTAAGGAAAAAGTGTCAGAAAATTAAAGTATAAGAAAAAAACACAAATACAAACAGAAATATATTATATATTTAAAATTTTATTTCTGAAATGATATCCTAGATTTATTTTTCATAAAGAAATAAACTTTCAAAAATAATGCTATGACTTTACACCAAAGGGTAGGACAAATTTAACACAGTTGAAATTATTTATGATAAATGTTTGAGAGATCAAGTCACAATAGACTGAAACTTCTGGGTTTCATTTTCATAAGCAGAATGACAACCTTTCCAAGCTGAGCTGCTGAATGTGATTATTTTTTAAGAGGAATGTTCTAATATTTGTTCTTTCTCTGATAATTCCTAAAGTAGAAACATTTATATGTTTACATCATCATTTACAGAGATATTATGTTGGTGAAAAACTACAGAGACATCCTATGTCATTTAACATACTGCCTGAAAATGATGTTTTTATTCTTAAAATCATGATGATGCATTGCATTTAATACATGGTGGTAATTCAGTGATGAATTCTAACATTTTATATGTTAATTTTTGGAGTAACTATTTCATGGAATGATTTATGCAAGACAGTAGAATGGGATACCTTCCTAACCAGTCATGTCAGTAAAAATAAAAATAATTAAATAAAATTAAACACAATATTTCATATTTTTAATTAGGTAGTATAATATTTTTACCACATTAAAAAAAATTAATGTGTTGTCTGACCTGAAAGAATTATATATCTCTTCAAGTTTTGATCATATTTGCTTGTGTAAACTTCATCCTGAAAAGGAATGAGTCAATACTTTACATTGAAATAACTGATTTTATTATGGACTTCGATAATAGTAAAGATTTTCATGTTTATTTTCTTTCAACAACTATTTTCATCTCCCCAGTGCTTTAATACATTTGATGTATATAGGTATATGTGCAGACACATTCACACATACACAAAAAACATACACATTTTTCTTCAATGTAACCTTTTTTGTTTGTTTGTTAAGTGTTTTATTTGTTTGTTTTGGTAACCTTGTTTAATTCTTTGAAATCTGTAGTATCCATTCTCCTCATTTTGAAAAAAATGAATAGAACCAAAAAGTGTTAAAGTATTGAAATGTTATGTGTATATGGCCATATTTAATATAAAGCTGTTGTTTTTAATATTCTAAACTTTATCCCTGTCACTTGCTCTACCTCCAATTAAAAAAAAGCTATTGTACAGGAGGATTTTAGATCTATATATTATGTATTGCACATAACCTTTAGTCTCAGTACTCTATGAGTCTAACTATAGAGGAAAATGGCAGAGCGACTCTGACCAATTCTTTTCTCAATAATTATTAGAGTTATTGTCAGGATTTTACTGATGGTCTAAAGTATAACTTTTGAAGAAATAGAAATGTGTTGATTATAATGTATATGGTAATGTCTTTGACAGGACTGATATGCAGTACATTAATGATGGGGAAATTCATTTGGTATGCCGTAATGGTACACATTGATTAAAAGTAAAAAAAGAAAAAAGAAAAAAAAGAAATAGGGGTGAATGTTCTGGCCAGTGAAGGCATTAGCTTTAGCTGCCTGTGACCCAAAGCTCAAACATTGCGGGGTATGTGGTTATAGGGCTCCAGTCTCAGCTGTAGGGCCTGAGGGCTTCCACTGAGGCAGATTGGGCAAGAGCTGAAAGGAAAAAAGCAACAGAAAAAAATGCAGAGAACACAAATGTGAAAGTAAGGAGATAAGAGTCAATACGAGTTGCCTGGGATTCTGTTTTACTGGAGAATATTGAATAAATATTATTAAAATAGAAGGATCCTCATCAAATTTAACCTTTTATAGATCATTGCATTTCTTTTATGATGAAGAGGCTTGTTAATTGATTTAATTATTTTAGAATGCTAGCTGTACAGAATCATGATTATTAAGGCACACAAATATCCTGTCAGTATTGTAATACAGAAGACTACCGAGGCCAACAGCTTAATAATCACTAATAATCAGTTAATTATGATCTCTCTAACTCATTAAATTTGGTTATTTGTCTCTCAAAATGTGTGGAAGATGGAATTAAAGTATGGGTTTATTTTGGTGCAAAAACTCAATTTGAAATCTATTCATAATTTTTTCATAATATATATTTTCCATGAACATTTTAAAGACCCCACTGCACCCAAACCCTACATAATTACAAGTATATTTATTATCATTTTCAGAATTTCAAACTGGCCATATCTATAGCTGTCTCCCCCTACAGGGCCATACATTTTTTTTTTTTTTTTGGAGAGGTTTTTGTTATAGGGCGCGTGCGCTCGCCAGACAGACAGAGAGAGACAGAGAGATAGAAAGCGAGAAATCACCCCCCAGGGGGGATGGCCACGCCGCGATCCCTTCTCCTCCATTCTCCTCTTGGGATCTTGGGCACGCACGCACACGCGCCCGGCGTGAGTTTAAGCCGCCAGGTCCAGGACTTGAACCGCGGTCGACTACATGGCAGTCCAGCGACATAGCCATTACGCTAACTGCTGGTCCCAGGGCCATACATTTTTGAAGTTGTCCCCAAAGTTTAAATGAGAGACAGAGAGAAAAAGAAAAAATGCCCTCCATGGGGTCTCACATGGCAATCCCCTCCCGAATTAGAATTATGGGTTCTCACCCAGTGTTGACAGATCAACAGGGGAACTCAATCTGCAGTCTTCCATGTGGATTTAGCATCCATTGAGCAGCAGTTACAACTGCACCACTAAGCTGACCCATAATTTTGTTTTCTTTTTTTTTTTAATAAACATTTGGTAACAAGAAAAAGAGAAAAAAGAGTTCACAGTTTAAATAATTTAAGGTAAGTATAAATAAATTAAGATAATGACTCATGTAAGTGTAATAATTATATACAGCCATGTCTTGAATGTAGTCTTATAGAACATTGTTTTTTTATAGGTTTTTGCCAGAGGGCAGGTACTCTTGCCTGAAAGAGACAGAGAGAGGGAAAGGGAGAAATCATCCTCTAGTGGGGTTGGCCATATAGCAGTCTCATCTTCAACATTCTCCTCTTAGGATTTTTGGACACATATGTACACGAATATCTGGCATGATTTTCAAGCTGCTGGGTCCAGGACTCAAACCATGGTTGTCTTTTTTTTTTTTTTTTTTTTTTTTTTGAGAGAGAGAGTTTTTGCGATAGGGCGCGTGCACTCGCCAGACAGAGAGAGACAGAGAAACAGAAAGCGAGAAATCACCCCCCAGGGGGGATGGCCACGCTGCAGTCCCTTCTCCTCCATTCTCCTCTTGGGATCTTGAGCACGCATGCACACGCGCCCGGCGTGAGTTTAAGCCACCGGGTCCGGGACTTGAACCGCGGTCGACTACGTGGGAGTCCAGTGACATAGCCATTACGCTAACTGCTGGTCCCACAAACCATGGTTGTCTTCTTGAGAATCCACCATACCACTTACTGACCCCAGAACAACTTGTTTTAAAAGTAGTTATTGTTGTTTGGTGGTATTTTAGAAGTTAGTCTCTAGAAACAGTAATGATGGCTGTATATGTTATTATTTTAAATTATAAATGTTTTCATTTTATTAGTTTATCCCTGGTTGCCTTAGGTTCACAGCTCACTCCATATGAAATATTTACATTATCTGGTATGTCAGTCTTACACAATGTCTGCTCATACTTTTTATGAAGGATATATCAAATTTTGTTGAAGATTCTCATAAAAATAAAATACATCACAAATGCTGACAAGTGTATTTTCCTTCAGTAGAGAAAGAATAGTAATTCAAGATTTATCAATATATTCGTCAGCTAATATAAATTAAGTGCATCTCATTCTGCTTTTGCCTTAAAATCATGTTTGAAGAAGACAATAATTAATTGGATTCTTGAAGAATTTTTTTATCACATTTTTATTTTGAAGAAGTAATTACATTATATAATGAGGGGAAATGTCAAAGAGTAGTAATAAATTGTCATATTTGATTATCTTAAAAAGTGAAAAAGAGGAAGATTTAATAAGAATACTTTGTTGTGAAAGTAAAACAGCAGTCATATTCAATTCCATTTAAAGTCAAGGAAAGTGCTTTTCCTTATATTTAAAATGATAGAGACCAATTTCCTTGTGGATAAGATTGTTTTTATTTCCCTTAGCCCTAGGCCAATCCTGGGCACATAGAAGAAATACTAGATTTAGACTATTTCATGTACATGGGTTTTCGAAAAATTAATGGAAAATATTTATTATGAAATAAACTACACATGGATTTCAGAAGTTTCATACCAAAATAAACTTGTGCTGTAATTCCTTTTGTCCACGAAGTTTTGATGTCCCCTTATATAGACTGAAAGGAGATTATCAAAAGCTTTCTTTTGGAAGGTCTTTATTTAAGAAAATATTGTTTCCTTATCACAGTAAGAATCAAAATAAGTCTGTTTGAGAGGCAAATAGTAGGAAAAAATAAAACTCGAATAACAAGTGTTAAATGAATTTTATTTTTTCCTCAGAAACACAGATGAGGGTTCAAAATTTAAAATATTCAGTTGAGAAGCAAAAGACATTGATTGCTCTTTGACTTTTTTCAGATAACTATTTGATAATGGCAATTTTAGAAGATGCTGTTGGTTTGTTGTTTTACCAAAACAATTCATACCCATAGGTTAGCTGTCCTTTCAGGCCAGTAGGTGGTGTGATGATTAAGGCTTTGGATTCCCACTTAGCTGACTGCAATTGAAGTCCTGGACCCAGCAGCTTGAAAATCATGCCAGGTGCATGTGCATACATACGCAAAATATTAGGAGGAGAATGAAGAAGAGATTGTGGCATGGTCATCACCCCAGGGAATGATTTCTCACTTTCTCTCTAACTGTCTCCCTGTCTCTTTGGAGTGTACACACCCATGGTAAAACATTAGAGAAATTTTAAAAATAATGAAAAAACTATCCTTTCAAGGATCTTCTTTCAACATTCTAGGAAGATAATAGGTTGCATATGCCACATGTGTATATACATGTGCATGTGTACACATGTGCATGTATGGTAAAGACACAAATGGGGGAATTGAGATAATTATTTTTTATTAAATCTATTTATACTGTGACAGCTTTCTCTGTGGATTGATTAATATCATCATCCTCTTTTCTTTTTGCCTTGATCTCAAAAATTCTTTCAATTTTGAGTGAGAAAGATTTGCAATCTTCTGGCACTTTTAGCCAAAAATACATTTTAGATATTTTCATGGGGTATATTGTATCTTAATGTGAAGAAATTATTATTCATAAGAAAAAGAAAAAATATTCCAATGGATAAATTACATATATTATTATTTTGATACTATTTTGAATTTTAATATGGAATATGTGATGATCATTGCATTATTAGTTGAGACCAAACCATAGAATGTATTTACCTTAATTTAAAAAAATAAATTCTTATGTCTCTGGATTCCCACATAGTCAACCATATTTCGAGTCCCAGATCCTGTGGCTTAAAACACACCAGATGCATGTGCATGTATGCCCAAAATTCCAGGAGGAGAAGGGGTTGTGGTGTGACCATCTTCCCTGGGGGGTGATGTCTCTATTTCTGTCTCTCTGTTTCTTTCTGTCTCTCTGTCTCTTTCTATCGCTCCATAAAGTGCATTCACCCTAAAGCTTGGAATGAATGAATGAACGAATTCCACTTTTAATGTAGTATCTACAAGTTAAAATTTGAATTATTTCTTTTCTTTTTTTTTTTAGAATGTTTTGCTGTAGGGCACATGCGCTTGCCAGACAGAGACAGAGAGACAGAAAGTGAGAAATCATTCCCAGGGGGGATGGCCACACCACAATCCCTTCTCCTCCATTCTCCTCTTGGGATCTTGGGCACGCATGCACACGTGCCTGGCATGAGTTTTAAGCCACTGGGTCCAGGACTCGAACCATGGTCGACTACGTGGGAGTCCAGTTATATAGCCATTACTCTAGCTGCTGCCCCCTAAGTTTCTTCTTTATAGAGAAACAAAATGATAAAAATATGAATATCATAATCAGAGGAATAAAGACAGTTGAGGTTTAATATTCAGTTGATTTTTCTCTCTTTTAAGTAAATATATCTTTTTTTCTCTTTTTTTTTTGGAGAGGTTTTTGCTATAGGGCGCGTGCACTCGCCAGACAGACAGAGAGAGACATAGAGACAGAAAGCGAGAAATCACCCCCCAGGGGGGATGGTCACATCCGCAATCCCTTCTCCTCCATTCTCCTCTCGGGATCTTGGGCACGTACGCACACGCGCCTGGCGTGAGTTTTAAGCCACCGGGTCCGGGACGCGAACCGCGGTCGACTACGTGGGAGTCCAGCGACATAGCCATTATGCTAACTGCTGGTTCCCTATCTTTTTTTCTCTTTAATGACTGAAAAATGTAATTAGCCTATGCCCATGTCAACTTTTTTAACCCTGTTATAACTGATATTTTAACAATATTTATGATTTACTGGGTTCTTTTTCTATCACAGGAAGCAAAGAAAAATGTCTTCAAAAGACTTTTATCAGGAATATCCTGTGGGTTATAAACTAGTTTGTGAATATATTAGTAATTTTCAGTATGATTTGTAACACGTATTTATTTTCTCATCCTGTCTTTGCTTTCTGTGTCCAATTTCAACCTTTGAGGTGTGTCCAGTTTCACTTCTAGTATCAACCCTTTCAAATTTTTTGACCACACTTTCTTTCTTGGCCAATTCACTGTTTTGATTAACTGTTGTTTGTTTTCTTTATATTAGAATGTGTGCATATGAGAGAGAGAAGCACTCTCCATAGTGCTGAGTCATGTTTCAATTCCCTTCAGACCCACTTGGCTGGGAACTTGAACCATGGTCAGCATGAGGCTTTCAGCTTTGCAATCTGGTTTGTTCGGTACTATATCACAGAGGACGCACTGATTAACCATTTTCCATAAAGTGACATAAGAGTTTGTTACTGCAGGATACAGAGGCAATACAACTACATAATTTGCTATTTATGAACTAAATATCATATCTATAATAACCACTGAGTATGTTGTCCATTAGGAGTGATCGCAGCGAAGTTTGTACTTTTTTCAATTCCTTGTAGTTGTGATACCATGGTAACTAAAATATGAATCATATTGTTGCTAGGCTGATATTTTCTGACTAAAAAAAAAAAAATCTAGTAAGTGAATCCTGGCCATATACTGGTACCAGGCATTGTGAAAACTGCCAGACCTTCAGAGTCATTATGTTGACAGCAATGTTCAGGAGTAGAAAAATGAGTGAATTGAACAAAATCAAGACACTGACACATACATTGATAGAGATTAAGTTTATCAATAATGTGGCAGTTAAAACCATCAGGAAAAACATGAGCTAGTCATCAACTAATATATGGAGAAATTGGTTAAAATAAAATGGAGAATGAGGGAGTATGACTACATCACACTCAATTGTAAAGTAATTTACAGAAAAAAAAAATTACAATAGCCAGGGGGAATTTTTTATTTTTATTTTATTTTATTTTATTTTATTTTATTATTTTATTTTATTTTTTAAGATTTTACTGCTATTCTATCTTCTGGTTCCCAGAACCTTTCCCCCCTTATTTTTTTTTCTCTCTTTCTTTATTTGGAGAAATTTTAGACAAGTATTTTTATTATCTTAGTAAGAAGAAAATAATCTCAATTATCAAAACATAAAGCCTGGATATCTGATCATGAAAGAAAGACAGATTTTATTTTCTAAAAATAAAACATTTCTTTATTTTGACAGACCAGTGACAGACTGTAAATATTCATTGCAAAAAAAAAAAAGAAATCCTTAATTAAAAATAATCTAAAGTACAGTAATAAAAACCCTAATACCTCAATTAGAAATGTACAAGCGATACCAACAAGAAAATTAAGAAGTGAAATACAGATGGCTAATTAGTATTAGAGAAGATTTTTAAACTTAGAGTAAATCAGAAAATGCTAATTAAAACAACATTTAGCTATTCACCATCATATTAGCCAAAGTAAAATACTAATAATAACTAGTTTTAAGAAGGGTACACAGGGGACCAGCAGGTGGCATGGTGGTTAAGGGCACTGGATTCCCACATGGCTGACCACAGTTTGAGTCCCAGACCTGGTGTCTTGCTTTCTCACTTTCTCTCTTTCTCATCTAATTTAAATGAATGAATAAATAAATATATAAAGTTAAGTAAAATCTTTAAAACAAAAGGAGGGTACACAGATACTGGCATTTCTATACTGCTACAATGAGAGTTTGAATTTATAGTTTTTTTGGAACCTTCTATAACACTGTCAACATTTAAGCATGCATGTATTTTACCTTTAAATTCAATCTCTAGGATTTTTTTCTCCAAAATTAGCTGTAGCATATGATGTATGATGAAAACATATGACAGGGGCCAACAGTGGTATGGTGGTTAGAGTGCTGGACTACTGCGTGGCTGATGGCCGTTCACGTCTTGGACCCAGTGGCTTGAAACTCATGCCAGGTGTATGTGCTTGCATGTCTAAAATACCAAGAGGAGAATGTAGGAGAGAGGACTGCAGCATGGCCATCTGCGGATTGGTAGGGATTTCTCCCATTCTTTTTCTTTGTCTCTCCATCTCTCCGGTGAGTGCATGTGCCCTATGACAAACATACTTTCCAAAGGAAAAAAATAAAAATAAAGTATATGGCAGATTAGACCAGCCAGTTCTGTTTGTTAAGTCAAATGGATCTCACATACCAGACTGGGCAGTTCAAATCCCAAATGGGCGGCTTGGGGAAAAAAAAACAAAAAAAATGCCGTGTGTGTACCTATGTGTGCCCATAGTACTGAAAGGAGGGATAAATGAAGGAGGAGGGATTGCAGTGTGGCCATGCCCTTTAGGAAGGTTCACTCTCTGTCTCTATCTCTCTCTCTCTGTGCTTCTCTGTCTGGAGAGCACATGAGTCTTCTGGCAAATAAAAAAAAAAAGTGCAGAACAGACTACAGATATGGAAATTAGCATTTTGTTACCTAAGATTTCTTTATACTTGTTAACCTGTTCCTCAAACTAGGCCTACTCCATCCTCTCCTTTCTGAAAATATTTATCTTGTCAATATTATTCTTTTAAGTCAAACATCTTCTAATTATGTGTATACACATACAGTTTATTCAAGATAGCCATCACAAAAGACATGAATAGTATTACAGTATGCACATGGAATTGTTTTCCTCAGAGAGATTATAATACGAAGGGTGCTCAAATATAGTGCAAGAATTTAAAACAATTCTCAGATATAAAGTGCTGTATTTGATTAACAGCATTTAATAGAGCTAAATATAGAGTACTGCTGAAATTGTTTGGATCAGATCATTGTTTAATCTGTCTTCGTTCACTGATTTGTAAAGCAGGAATAATAAAATCTGATATCATGAGTGTTTTTTGTTTGTTTGTTTGTTTTAGGTTTTGCTATAGGGTGCTATGCTTGCCAGAAAGAGAGAGGGAAAGTGAAATACCCACCCCCTCCAGAGACATAGTCATGCTACAATCATGTCTCCATTCTCCTCTTGGGATTTTGAGCACACGTACACATGTGCCCAGAGTGATTCTGAAGCTACAGTGTCTGGGATGTGAACCACACAGTGGCCATGTGGGATCCAGTAACTTAACCTCCATGGCACCTACTGATCCTTGTGACACTCATGATTTTTAAGATTAAGTGAGTCTTAGGCATCAGCAGATGAGGTAATAGTTATATCACTGGACTCCCACATAGTTGACTATGGTTCAAGTCCCAGACCTGGAAGCTTAAAACTCACACTGGACACATGTGTGTGTGTTCCCAAAATCCCGAGTGAAGAACAGATGAGAAGGGATTGCAGCATGGCCATCCCTCTGGCAGGAGTGTGGTGGAGGCGATTTCTTTCTTTGTGTCTCTCTGTCTGTCTCCATTTCTCCATCTGTCTCTGTCTCTCCAGCAAGCACATGTGCCCTATAGCAAAAATCTTTCTGGAAAAAAAAAAAAAGAGATTGAGTCATATGCTAAACACTGAATATAAAATAATTAGCAAGCGTTATTATTATATCTTAAACATCACTGGGTTACAGCATATGTGAACAGACTTTCCCTATGAAAATGGTATTTGTCGATTTCAATTAAATATTTAATTAATATAAAATATAAAAATACAGCTTGAAAAACATTTTATGAAATACTTATTATCTTTAATACCCTTATTACGGTATCCTCATGAGTCATTTTTATTTTGGTGATGTAAAACCTTTCATGAAACTGACCTTTTATGAAGACATCTGTGAAAAATCAATATATCTATTTCCTCATTTATTTTTCAGCAATTGAGTTGCTTTTAAAACCTCCACCAAAAAATTTATTAGTGTAGATTGCTGCGTTTAACTCTATCTTTTTGAGGTACATTTTGGTACATACTTATACTTAAGAGCAAAAACAATGATACCATGTTGTGTATTAATACCATATATTATAATTATGGCAAGTATAAATGAATACTTTAGTAAAGAAAGAATGATTTGCTAAAAATATACTTGTATTGTAAATTGGAATTACAGGCTATCCTAGAGTATAAAAATTAAAACTAAGCATGTTAAATTATCATCACTTTTCTTCTGATCTAGATTGCTATTCACTCTGACATAACTGGATTGCTAAATTATCCTATATTATATTATTTATATTAAAATACATTTTTTTCAGAGAGATTAGTTTGCAACTTGGGTGCAATTAAGAAATCTCTGTCATTTTAAAACATCTATCAAGTTTTCTTTTAGGTCTAGGATATGGTTAACCAGCTATATCTAAGGAAATATTTTTTACATATTCAATGTTTATCTATGCATTTGTACAATGAAGGTTGACACTGCTTAAATGCATTTTTAAAACAACGTCTGTGCATCTGTGTTACTTTTATGTATTGAGCTACATTTATCAATGTGGTCAGCTTGAGAAATATTCCAGTTTACCACAACAGACTGCTATCTGCTACTTGCTATAAAGTCCTGTTCTAAACACAGAGGTTGCCAAAGAAAACAAACCAACCAAAAAAATTCTGACTTCGAAATTCTCACATTAGCAGAGCAGATAGATGAACCTGAGTGACTTTAAGCAAAATAGGTTTCTAAGGGACATAGTAGGGGCATAGGGGAGTGTTGGTTTATTATTACCTGGAGAAGTTAGGGAACGCTTTCCATGTATTCCATTCATTGTCTCTTACCCTAATCAATGACCTCATCTCTTCTTTAAAAATAGTTTTACATTTATGCATTCATTTCTTCCATGGGAGAAAGAGAGAAAGAGACCCCCAAGAAAATATTCACAGCACAGTCACAGTGTACCATTGAGTCATAGCAGGGTTAGGTCATTGGCACTCACGCATGCTCAGTGTGTTCAGGGAGGTCTCAGGATGTGAACCCAGAATCTTTCCCATGTGACCTCACTCTCCTTGATTAAAGTTAAATAGATATATAGAGAGAGACAGAGACAAGGCAAGTATTTGAACCAATTTCAAAGAAAAAAGTATATGGGCATGGACTTCAGAGTCATATAGCCACCTGTATCACTCTGGGCACATGTGAGTGCATGCTTGAAGTCCCAAGAGGAGAATGGAGGAGAAAGGATGGTGGGGTGGTCATACCCCCTGGAAGATGATTTCTTATTTTCCCTCTCTCTCTCTCTGTGTTGAATGCATGTGCCCTATAGCAAAACCTGAAAGAAAAAAAAAGAGAGAGAGAGAGTCTCAAATTTTATTATTCCTGCTGTGCAGCTAACCTCTGTCTCCATTTTGATATCTTGCTTGGCATCTGAATTTAAAATGTTCAAAGTCAAGCTGTTGATATTCCACTCCTAAACCTGCTGCTCTCTGATATTCTCACTCAGTAAATGATCTTTCTGTAGAGCAGCTCAAGAATCTGAGGTTTGTTTGCAAGTATGATTCATCTTTCTTATCCTAGATGTTCACATTTCTCTCTCACTAATCTACTTTCTAATATGGTTGTTAATATTTTGATTACCTCTGTTTTCTGTTTCTTCTTGTTATTGTCACTTATTTTAGTTCTCATTTCTACTTTATAAAAATGCCTCTAAAATGTCTTTTTTATTATATAATTTACTTTTCCTTATATTTTTGCCTGATGAAACTTTTTGTGTATATCAAAGAAAATTATAGTATTAAATTCCAAAAAGTAAAAACAGACTTTAGACACCTTAGAAAACATTGCTCTCTAGTTATGAGCATGTCATTGGGGACAAGAGAACAAGTACTAATTTTTTTTTTTCTTTTTGGAGTTTTTTTTGCTATAGGATGTGTGCACTCACCAGAATGACAGAGGCAGAGAGAAAGAAAGCAAGAAATCACCCCCCCCCCCCCAGGTGGGATGGCCATGCCACAATCCCTTCTCCTCCATTCTCCTCTCAGGATCTTGGGCATGTACGCACATGCACCCAGTGTGAGTTTAAGCCATCAGGTCCGGGACTTGAACCGCAGTCGAATATGTGGGAGTCCAGTGACATAGCCATTACACCAATTGCTGGTCCCACAAGTAGTTATTCTTAACATGAAATTATTTGCTAATAACATTATGTTATTTAAAAATTAAATAACGCTATACAGATAACAAAATCCTCTTCTGTAGTGATATTAGAAATGATGGGCCAACAGGTGGCACAGAAGTTAAGGCAACTGGATCCCACTGGGGCCAACTGTATGGCTTGAGTCCTGACTCAGCAGCTTGAAAATAACAGAGTTTGTGTGTATGTGCACTGAAAATCCTGAGAGCAGAGTGGAGGAGAAGAGGTTGTGTGGTACCATCTCCCGGGGGTGGGGGGGGGGGGGGTGATTTCTCACCTTCTGTCTCTCTCTACAATGAACTCACACACCCTATAGCAAAAAATCTCTCTCTAATAAAAAAGAGAAAGAACCTTGTTTATATCAGTGGCTTAATGAATTTTTGGGGGGGGTACTAGAATGAAATTTATTGCAGCATACAAATTAGCATTTATCTACCAATCAGTAAGTAGTTAATGGGATTGTAAATCTGATAGTTGTTGTGATTGTTTCACATCTTGTTAAACCATTAATAAGGATTCATAAAACACAATTGAAAGTTAAGCTTTTTTGTTTATAGAGGCTATCATTCTGAAAATAATAGAAGATTAATTCATTAAATTTACTAAATAACAATATTTCAGAGACAAATTAGTAGGTTCTAGTTATTATATACAGCCAAGTATTATTACTATGTAGGAACATCAAATGTGGTATTTCATACCTTGTGGTAGCATACTAATTGGTCTGGTTATACTTCGTTATTAATTACTTCTATACCAGAAGTCTAAAAACATAATATTTCTCAGAGGGGAGATGAGAGGAAGGAAATTAACAGCATTTTAAAATGAACTCTTAATTTTGGTACTAGTCAGGATATTTTGAGGTATCTATGACAAAATTCAACTCAAAGCAGAAATCATTTGACTTGTACAGTAAGTCCAGAGATAGACTTCATGCCATGGCTCAGCACCATTATATAACAGAACCAAGGATACTTGTATTTTTCCACTTTAATTCAATGTTTCCCATGCTCAGTGTTGGTTTTCTTCTGTACTCAATATAAGAAATAGAAATGATAATCCTCTTCACAGTGAGGCAACTTTTCTCAGTGTATCAGCCTCTACATCAGCGTGGCCAGATTTGGGTGTGTGTCTCTCCTGGAAGATATCATTGAAAAGATTGAAAAGGGAGATTGAATTTCTATGATTGGCTTAGACCCATTATTTGGATGGGATGGTGGTTAAGTAACTATGAATGTTCAGTATAATCAATTTGTAAAAATTTTACTTTTAAAGAAATTTTAATGAATGTTTAATCTATGGGCAATTAATCCATTCATCTTGGTATTTAATTTTATTCCTCTCAGGGCTAGCAGTGGCACAGTGATTAAGGTGGTAGATTCTCACATGGCCAACCATGGTTTGAACCCAGACCCAGCAGCTTGAAACCCATACCAGGTGTGTGTGTGTGTGTGTGTGCGCGTGCGTGAGCACGTGTGTGTATGTGTGTGCCCAAAATCCTGAGGGTAGAATGAAGAAAGGATTGCAGCATTGCTATTCCCTCTGGAGAGGCGATTTTTGCTTTATGTCTCTCTGTCTCTCTCTCTTTCTCTGGTGAGCACATGTGCCCTATAGCAAAAATCTCTCTTAAAATAATAGCAAAAATCTCTAAAAGAAATTTCTCTTAAAATGAGAAATAATAAACAATGACTACCTGGACCATATTCTTCTGGTACCCTAACATAAGCGTAGTGTAAAACTAGAATATTTTTCTTAAGCCTCCAAACCTAAGAAAGGGGTTCAGGGTTCAAGTAGTATGCCCTCCCCCAAAAAATAAGCAACATACAAGAGAGGGTAGTAGATGACCTGAATGACATGGTAGTGCATACAAGGTGTTTCTAGACTTTCTTTTATAAAGCGTCATACATTGATTTCGAAAAATCATCAATGTACACTGTCATAGCATATTAAAAATTTACCTAAGTTTACACAGTTGACATCATAAAGTTTTAATATGTAGGGCCAGCAGATGGCATGGTGGCTAAGGTGCTGGACAGTCCAACATGGCTGACCGTGGTTTGAGTCCCGGACCTGGTGGCTTCCTTTCTCACTTTCCTCCTCTCTGTGTCTTTCTCTCTCTGGTCAAATGAAATAAATGAATGAATAAATAAAAATAAATAAATAATTATTTTTTAAAAAAAGTTTTAATATGGGAATCAGCAGTTAGCGTAATGGCTATGTTGCTGGACTCCCACGTAGTCGACCGCGGTTTGCATCCCGGGCCCGGTGGCTTAAAACAAGTCGGGCGCGTGTGCGTAGGTGCCCAAGATCCCTAGAGGAGAATGGAGGAGAAGGGATTGCAGTGTGACCATCCCCCCTGGGGGGTGATTTCTCGCTTTCTGTCTCTCTCTGTCTGTCTGGCGAGTGCACGCGCCGTATAGCGAAAACCTCTCCAAAAAAAAAAAAAAAAAAAAAGTTTTAATATGCCTGTTGTATTTACCGGGTCACAATTTTTTTTTTCCCTCCATTTTCTCCATTGTGTTTAGGGCAATTTGCATGACCCCAGAACTGTTTGAAGAATGCATTTTATTGAGATCCCTTAATTTTAATTTCCAGAGGACATATACTCACCAGAGACAGAGAGGGAGAAAGCACCCTCCAATAGGGCATGGTTACGTTGCAATTCCTTCTCTATTTCCCTATCCTATCAGGATTTGGGGTACACACATACATGAACCTAATGTGTTGTTTAGCCTACCCAGGTTGGGAGCTGAACTGTAATAAGCCACATGGAGTCCAGTGCTCTTGACCTCTAGGTGGTAGGGCTGGTACTTGAGCTACATTTTTATTTAATTTTAAAGTTTCTATTGACTAAATCTACAAGAAACAGCCTTAGATAACTCATTTTAAGTGTTGCATGGAAGTTATTGAAATTGTTATCCACTATATTTTTTTAAAGCCCAAGTGAAAATTTTCCTTTAGAGTTAATTGCTTAGAGTGCCTTACTACCTCTGAGTCTGCAGCAGGCTTTACTTTTCTATTAACTGAGAAGTAGTATATATGAAAGGTGTATAGTCATTTTTCTTTGAGCTGTCAGAAGTTTCACAGACAAATTATAAATGACCCATAATTTTTGGAAAGAAAAATAAAACTCGTGAAACATATTTTATGTTATTTTTGTTCCAATCTTAACATTCTGAGTGTTTGTATTATCCCTTCAAGTTGTTTCTGAAAATATTTCATTAGATTTGATGAAAATTCCTATGTGCTTGGACAGCCTCATGATACAATGGGAACACACTGCTCAAGAGAAACCAGATCCGACATGGCAAACGTGGTTCAAATGCCTGACCTGATTAGCCTGAATTAATCCAGGCACTTGTGTAGGGTCCAGAGAGCCTATGAGCTGGAGGATGAGAGACAGCAAGGTGTGACCAGACTCTACAGAGAGTGTACTCATCTGCTTCTTGATATATTATAGATGAATTTCCTTACCTTGTGTCAGTTATAAAATGAATAAACCCACGTGTTCTTTCACAACCCGTCAGTTGCAAAACCCCATCCATGACTGTGCCTACTAGACAATACATCCCTAGGAAGTGAGCAATAGAAATTCTGATTCTGATTTTGCCTCACCTGAGGTTTTGTATTCCTGATAAGGCATATCACAAACATGGTTAACTCTGAGTTATCCTAACAACTAAAATTTAATTTTGACAAAATGGTATATTCTAGAGCTATATTTATAATTCAAATAGAAATAGCCAATAGGCTAGTTCGCCAGAAGTGCTTGTCAGATTTGCCACTGATAATAATCACAACCACTTGCTTCATCAGGAACACAAAACCTCACACAAGGCAAAATCAAATCAGAATTTATTTTAATCTTTTCTCAGAGATTCATTGTTTAATAAACACAGTCATGGATGAGGTTTTGTGAATGATACTGTGGTGTGAAAGAACTTGTGTATTTACTCATTTTATAATTAATACAAGGTAAGGAATCTCTCTATGATATATCAAGATTGGATATAGTTCCCCAGTAATTCTTGATTAAAGTTTACTGTAATGTATCATAATCTACTTTGATAAGACTATAATGAGATGAGACCTGAATATCAACATCTATATGTGACATATATCTATGACATAAAATTTTGAAAATTTGGTCTGATCCAAATGCTTACTTTTTTGAACTTATTATCATGGATATATTTTTTTACATGATTAAATCTACAAATCATGGCAGAAAATTGTGAGTAAATAATAACTACTGTTGATAAGAAAATGAAACAAAAATGATGTATAGTTTCAGCAAAATATTACAGACAACACAGAATAATACTGGTAAATAAACAGAAAGGCAAACTTGAATAAATAAAACATACTAACATATACCAATGATTAAGCTTAATAAAGAAAAGCAAGCAGGCAGTGGATGATGAAGTACAGGTAAGCTTCTGTAGAGTATCTGAAGGTTACTTTTGTTTTGTTTTGTTTTTGTGAACATAGTCTACTGAATTTCAAATGAGCAGACCTAGCTTCAGTTTGAGGATTTGCACTTAGGAACTTTGACCCTCTGTGGAGTAGCTGAGGCTCTCTGAGGCTCCGGTTCTTACTTGTAACATGGTGCTAGTCTCATTGCCCTCTTTGCACTGCTGATATGAAGATCAACTATGGAAGACCTTTGTAAGCTATGCGTTTAGACCTCAGAGTATTGTTCTTTCAAGGATAATTTAAAAAATGGAATAAACACTGGGGGTAGTATCTCAGGTTTCACAAACACAACACAGCTGTCGATTTTGGAACACAGACTGCTTACACTTTGTTCTTGTGCTGAAAACATTTTGTTTCGGAAAAATTATATATTATTTAATACTTATGGCTGTCTTCCAGAAAAATTCCTGAATATGAATATGTTAGTATCTATAAAGGCTTCTGGAATTCCTACTCTATTTAATAGTTACTGCTTAGAGAGACAGAGAGAAGATATAAATAGATCAATGTAAAATAAACTTTGTGTGTGCATACATAATATTTAGTATGTATGTTTTCCTCCACACATCCACATATATGTATGTATGTACATATAATTTTTATAGATAAGATACTTTGGAGATATTATAGGTTCAGTTTAAGTTTTATTATGAAACTGTAGCAATTGAATCATATCTTCAGGTACAATTTTAATTCTATTGTAGTTCTCTTATAATTCTTACGACATCTTAATTTCTTCTTCCAATGGAGTTTTGAACCCCTCATAATCATCCATAACATTTGAAATCAACTTCTAACTCCTGTTAATGTTAATATTTTGATCCTCTTCCATAGATCATGAATGTCCCTATTGTCATCGAGACTAGTGAATCATTTCCAGAAGGTTTTCTATTTTACTTTGCCCTTCAGAAGTATTATCTATGGCAGCAAGAGCCTTAAAAACATTTTTCTTAAATAATCAGATTGAAAGTTGAAATTACTCCTTGTTCTCTCAGCCGCAGAATAGATGTTGTATTAGCAGTTGTGAAATCATCATGCATCTGCTGGTACACTGCCGTCAGAGACCTTGGATAGCCTGGTATATTGTCAATGAACAATAATATTTGGAAGAAATTTTTTTTTTTCCTAAGCAGTAGATCTCAACAATGGGCTTAGATTATTCAATAAATGATGCCATATATGGATAAGCTGTCATTCAGACTTTGTTGTTCCATTTATAGAACATAGGCAAAGGAGACTTAGCATAATTCTTAAGGTTCCTGTGATTTTTGAAATGTAAAGGAGCATTGGCTTCAATTGAAAATCATCAACTGCATTGGTCCCTAGCAAGAAAATCAATCTGTTTTATGAAGATTTGAAGCCAGGCATTGAGTTCTCTCTAGCTCTGAAATATTACATGTCCAGATGACATCTTCCAATATAAGACTGTTTTGCTTACGTTGCAAGTCTGGGGACCAGCAGTTGGCATAATGGCTATGTCTCTGGACTCCCATGTAGTCAACCGTGGTTCGAGTCTTGGACCCAGTGGCTTAAACTATTGCTGGGCATGTGTGTGTGTGCCCAAGATCCCGAGAGGAGAAGAGGAGAAGGGATTGCGACATGGCTATCCTCCCTGGGGGGTGATTTTTCACTTCCTCTTTCTCTGTCTCTCTCTGTCTTTCTGGCGATTGCATGTGACCTATAGCAAAAACCTCTCCAAAAAAAAAAGAGAAAAGAAAATCTGTTGTTTAGTGTAGCCACCTTGATCAATTATCATCAGAATAATTTATTGCCACTTCAACATTAGTACTTACTGCATCATCTCATACTTAATTGCTTTTTTCAGTTGCAAGTGGACATATGTGCTCTACAGAGAGAGAATGAGAAAGGACCCCCAGTAGGACCCGGTCACACTGCAATTCTTTTCTTCCATTTTTTCATCCTGTCAAAATTACTTTTAGGCATACATGCACACACACTCAACATGTTTTTCAAGTCACTGGGGCCAGGATTCAGACTGTGGTTGACCATTTAGGATGTTGTTTTCCACAGCATCTACATGAGATTATAATACTGTGTAGCACAAATCTATCTGTGCTTTTTTTCTCAAGAGCTTGCACTCTCTTCCTATCTTTTGGTAATTCTCACAGTACTGCAAACTTTTTCATAATTACATCAACAAAATAAAGACCTTACAGGTTTTGTATATAAATATTGAGGGAAAGAAAAGAAGCTACTTTGTACGACTATCTTTGGCACCTACCTGAGATAGCAAACTTTTTATAATACTGTGATAATAGTAATATAAGCACAGCATTTAACCACTATATTACAGGATCAACCTGACCTTGCACTTTTATGGTATAGAGATGGACAGATTCTTTCCATGAGCCTCCTGAATCAATCTCTTCTCACTTCAAACTTTTCTTCTGTAGCTTCCCCACCTCTCTAAGCCTTCATAGAATTGAGAGGATTAAGGTCTTGCTCTGGATTAGGCTTTAGTTTTAGGGAATATCCTGGGTAGATTGAACTTTTAGAAAGATGGAATCTTCCTCACTTTAGTAAGTGAAAACAGTTATCTCTATATGTTTGGATTACCTTAAAAACAATCTTCACCTTGTATATAATGTATGTAAAAGTAGTATAATGAAATATGCAAAAATAAGGATATAATTTATATAGGTATGGTAATCATATAGATAAGTGATATTCACATTTTGTGAATATCTCAGTTAAATAATCACATAATTTTCTAGAAAAATAAGATGCATAATATGTAACTAAAATTATTAATGAAAAATTTATCATATTTGAGGAAAGAAAAAATGACTTCTAATTTCTTAGGAGTCATGAATCAGTTGATAATTAGATGAATCAGAAATATTCATGTAGCACTTTTTTGCTCATGTTACTAATATTTTTGTATTTTATATCACTAATATTTTGTATTTTATATTGTTCATGTTTTCTAATTTTTTGTCTATTTGTGTGTGTGTGTGTGTGTGTGTGTGTGTGTCACTAATATTTATACAATTTATGAAGTCAAGCACTATCCTAAGTGTTTTAGAAACTGGAACTTAATTTACTCTCTCAACAGTCTTAGAAGATAGAGTCTAATTTTATTCTCATTTTCAAATAGAGAAAATATGGCTCTAAAAGCTTAAATGTCTTTCCCAAGGTCACACAGACAATATATACAAAAGGCACAGTTAAATGTGTAGCCAAGAAGATTGGTTCTGCAATTTTGTTCTCATACACTGTTGATACACTGCTCTATAAAGGAGAAAAGATTAATTTAGACAAGAAGTATAAGAGCCAAACTGAAGGATGGGATGATTATTATAGTAGGAATGAGCACATTCCTGATGTGTGTTTGTAACTTAAGAAAATGTTACAAATATATCTTTGAATAATTGAATCACGGGGCAAGTGGATCAAGTACCGTGAGCTTCTGGAGAGTAGGGAGCATGTTTTATTCATCTCAATGTCGCCACAGCCTAAAATTACGCAGGGCATTCAGTGGAAACTCAGCAAATGGTTGCTGAATGAAGAGAATTTCGGTAATGCTGAATAAACTAAGATGTGGAAGGACCAAGCAAGAGACCTGATAAAGAACTTTAAGATTTCAGTTGAAATTATTTTGCAAATGAGACTCTTTTATTAAGAGGTAGTACAAAAAACAATAATTAGAGAAAAATCACTTTGAGAATAATGCTGAGAATTTCAGCAATGCTAAAAGTGGAAAGGAAATAAAGAAATGGAGAGATGATCAATATCTGTTCAGGGTTTATTACTTAAAGATGGAAGAGGTTCTGACTGGGGAGAAAAGTAAACCCAAACCAGAAACAGAAACCATGAGATATGGAGTAAAACAAAATATATTAAATAATGAGCAACAATAAATTTGAAAAAAAAATTAACACGTCTACACTAATTACTATCTAAAATATTCCCATTCACATTTCTCATAAAATAGATATTGGATTCAAGAAATTTAGCCAAAATTAGCAGCAAGCTATAGTAACAGGTTGATCTAATCCTGCCTTTGTAATTGGCAAAATGTGTGATCTTGAACAAATCATTTTACCTTCCATGGCTTGGTTCCTGATGTCTAAATAATAAGTAGGTGATCCGCCAGATTGTCTTGTCCTAAATTTTATGACTGTGTTTTGGAATTAACAGATTCCTGATAGAAAATAAAATAATGAATATCTTTATGGAAAAAAATGATACAGAGAAGGAAAAATAACATTAAAAAAAGGATATAATTCTTGGCTGCAAGATAGAATAAAAACATTTTTGTTTTCTATTGCCAGTGATTTATAAGCCATTAAGGAAGGCTGAGGAGATGCACATTCAATTTTATTTTACTCCTTAATCCCAAGGAGCTGCAGGCTCCAGGCGGCTGCCACATTAGCATTTTGCAGGCACACATATAAACTTGAACCTCTTTTAAAATCTTGTTTTCTCAGTTCTAAATAGTCACTGATCATGAAGTCATGGTGTTACCACCCAGCAAAAGAAGCAATGTCATGTCAATTTACAACCTTTAGAAACACATTTCTAAATTAAATGGAAAAAATATGCTAATGCAATATTAAGACTGCAACTTCAAAAATAGAAAAGTCAAGACCTACTAAAGTTATGGTTTTCATTATCATCATTAACATGACTGCATCACATACACTGAATATATTAGTTTTTTCCACCTAACTTGTAATCCAAAATATCACATATATCCAACTTAATTTAGCTTCATTAGGGGAATTTTCACTTGCATTTTATGAGTTTATACTTATATTTGCATGCTTAACTTTATTTAAAATTTCATTTCCTAGGTATATATGCCATCAATGATTAATATACGAATAATAACAAGCAATACAATATACTACATCATATGTGATATTTATACGAAGAATGTTGCCAATTATATGTCTGTACACAAGGATAAGTTTAATTTTTTCCCGATGGGAGTTATAGTTTCCTAACTTTGCTTTACAAATTGCTTAAATTATCCTGAAGTATTTTCTGTCTTAGATATTCTCTTATCTGAACATTCAGTCTCTCTTCCTTCTTTCTTGGCTACTTAGCCATTTCTCCCTTGTCACGACACATACTCCGGGTTTTTCTCTCTTCCTTTTTTAAGCAGATTTCTCTTTCTTGAGAGTGAAAGATGGAGGGAAAAAAGCAAGCCCCATCAACGGAGTCTCGTGCCATTATCCATGTTCTATCCCCAGCTTCCCGAGCCATCCAGAATGACAGACACAAACGCCTGACGTGAACAGGTCAACCTCGAAACTGAACCCTTGCTATTCCACATGGATACAGCCTCACTTGAGGCACCACTGAGTCATTCCATTCGAGTAGTTTCTGTTCCTCATCAAAAGTTACATGCTCTAGGTCTTAATTTCTTGTGGTTTGTTAAATGATTAATTCCTGAGTATGTTGAGGTAGAAACAGAAAATCGGAAGTACTTAGAAAGAACTAAGGTATACAGACTTTACTAAAGTCTATTAAATCAGAACTTTTGGAAAATGCTTTTTTTTTTTTTTTTTTTGGAGGTTTTTGCTATAGGGCGCATGTGCTCACCAGACAGACAGAGAGAGACAGAGAGATAGAAAGCGAGAAATCAACCCCCAGGAGGGATGGCCACGCTGCAATCCCTTCTCCTCCATTCTCCTCTCAGGATCTTGGGCACACATGCACATGCGCCCTGCGTGAGTTTTAAGCCACTGGGTCCGGGACTCAAACTGCGGTTGACTACGTGGGAGTCCAGCGACATAGCCATTACACTAATTGCTGGTCCTGGAAAATGCTTTTTTTTTTTTTTTTTAAATGATACACTTTTCACATTTTCCAACCAGTAACATTTGTGAAGACCCATTTTGTTCATATTTCCAAGTTAGTTTTGCTATTACTATTGATATTTTTGTCATTATTGTTATTGATGATATTGATATTGATAAATAATATTGTTCCTTTTCAATTTTATTAGGATTTCTAGACTACATTGAGGATTTTATTCCAGAGAATGAATAATATGAGAATATCATTCAGGACCAATGGAAAGTTACTTCAGAGCATAGGGACTAGATTTATATTCATGGAAGTCAAGTACTCGTGAAGACAAGGAGCAATTTTATCTTAAAGCCAGAGCTATAACTATTATATAGGTTTATGTCAGCAAATTCAAGAGGACTTTTAAATGTGGATGTATATACATCCTTTCTATGCAAAAAGCAGATATAATGAGAAGCAGTGTGTCTGAAACTGGATAAAAGTTCCAGTCCTGCCACTGTGGATAAGAAAGATTCCACAAGTCATTTAAAATAACTTAAACTTAGTTTCCTTATATACAAAAGTTGGATAATTATACTAATCTCTGAATAATCGCTAAGAAGCCAGAAGGTGACTGTGTGAAAATGTCTGGTAAACCTAATACAACTTACAGAAATATTATTGCAGGTAGAGATACATTTGAAGGTAAATATAAATCTGTGACTTGTACTTTTGTTGGTTACGTTTATTTGACTGAATGAATCTTCTTCATTCAGAAAAGTGCATGATTCCTTCTGATAAGAAAATGGTACTATGCTATTGTATGTAAACAGCTGCAAAATAATGAAATGAGCACTGAACCTGAACCAGAAAATCTTTGAGATGTTAACCTCTCTAAACTTCAGTTTCTTTAGTTTTTAAAAAATGTCATTTTTTCCACCTCACAAGAAATAAATTAAGTAAATTAAATTAAGTGCAGAGGAAAAATGTTAATTAGATAATCACAGCAATAAATCTATGGTAACAGACCGGTAATTGTTCTGAAGAAAAGAACTTGACCATTAGAAGAACATTTAACAGAGAATTTAGCCTAATTTAAGTATTAAAAAATGACATGAGCCAAAATCTGAAAAATTACACACCACATAAAAATTTACTTCCAAGGCCAGCAAAAGGTGTAGTGGTTAAGGCACTGGATTCTCACATGGTCAGCTGCAGTTCGAGTTCCAGATCTGTCAGCTTGAAAATCACACCGGTTGTGTGTGAGTGTGTGCCCAAAATCCCAGGAGGAATTGGAGGAGGAGGGATTGTGGTATGGCCTCCTGATGCACCCCCCCCAGGGGTGATTTCTCATTTTCCCTGTCATTGACTCTCTGTCTCTCTGATGAGTGCACATGACCTATTCACAAAAACCTTAAAATAACTTACTTCCACTGTGAGCAATGGTGATCCCAGAAATAATATACAATAATATATAATAAAATGAGATTTAAGTATATTTTTCTCTTAAAAAAAAATCTTGAAATGGCTTGTTCAGGGCTCCTTTGGTAGTACTGAATTGTTCTAGGTCCTCTGATAGCCACAGGCCAAGGTTTTCATTCATATTCTCCAAGTTGGTAGCCAGAACCCACCCATCACAAATATATCGTCAGTAATACAAAAAGAGAGAAAGAAGATATCCTTTTGCTTTATGGAGATTCCCTAGAAATTTTATAGTATTTCTTACTAGATATTATTCACCAGACTTTATCGCTTAAAAAAACTGATAAATGTTAAATTCATACTGAAAAATGTGATGGCTATAAAATAGGATTCTGTTCACTGCGGGAGACTGGTCCTAATAAAGTGATCAGTAGCATACTCTACCATAATTGTCAGTTCGATCACTAGATAGTTTCCTGAACAAAAGGAATATCATATGTAAAGGATAAGAACAGGGAATGAGATCAGGCAAGAGAGAACAATAATAGCACATTATGAAGGGGCATTTTAGGCCACATTGCCAATGTAGTGGGAATCAAGGGAACATAGTCAAATACAATTGTGAAAAGACTCTATTGTTGCTATTTGGGGAAAATAATTTATGGACCCATCAACATATGAATACCAGTCATTAGGCTATTTTAACAGTTGAGACAACTGATGGTGACAGCTCAAGACAGGATGGTAGCAATAGAATTTGTTTCAATTTAAAAGCTATTTAAGAGATTAAATTTATAGGATTAACTATATTGAATGTAAAAAAAAAAAACTCAAGACATGTCAAGAATGACTCTGAAGACGCTATTTCTCTCTCTTCCCCCTCCAATTAGATATTGGTTCTATCACTAGTGAGATATATAATTTTATATGATATTTTTTTTTTTTTTTGGAGAGGTTTTTTTTCGCTATAGAGCGCGTGCGCTCGCCAGACAGACAGAGAGAGACATAGAGACAGAAAACGAGAAATCACCCCCCAGGGGGGATGGTCACGCCGCAATCCCTTCTCCTCCATTCTCCTCTCGGGATCTTGGGCACGTACACACACGTGCCCGGCGTGAGTTTTTTTTTTTTTTTTTTTTTTTTTTGGGAGAGGTTTTTGCTATAGGGCGCGTGCGCTCGCCAGACAGACAGAGAGAGACAGAGAGATAGAAAGCAGGAAATCACCCCCCAGGGGGGATGGCCACGCCGCAATCCCTTCTCCTCCATTCTCCTCTCGGGATCTTGGGCACGCACGCACACACGCCCGGCGTGAGTTTTTAAGCCACCGGGTCCGGGACTCGAACCGCGGTCGACTACGTGGGAGTCCAGCGACATAGCCATTACGCTAACTGCTGGTTCCCTATGATATCTTTTTTGATTTACTGAGTGTTCTGTATGATATCCTTGATTTCTAAATTGAGGTACTTTATGTCTTTCCACCCTTCAGATTGATTCATGAGTTGGTCAGATTATGTAGATTTCAGATCCTGTCTACATTTTGGACACTATTCATTAAATCCCATAAACTACACACAAAAAAAGCACAAAATCTATCCTTTCTCAGATTAATAAAAGTACAGAAGTCCAGAGTTAAGTCCTACATTGAAAGCACTAACTATATGCTAACTCACGATAGAAATGTAAGGTATTGTTATGCTGATAATTTATCATACAAGTATTTGTCATTCTCATTATTAAATTAGCAGTTTAATTTGTCTTATATATGTATTCAAATATATATTTAACTTATTAACCCAATGATTTCCCCCTGCTGTATTTGTTATGTGAAAACCATTATATTATACCTGGGGCTGTGTGAAAATGAAAATTTCTATCTTTCAATGCATTTATAGTTATCAGTTCTAGTGTATTTTAAATCTTAGTGTTTAATACATTATGAATATTCTTGGTCTTATAGAAAATTAGCATTAAAATTGGCAATATGCATATATATATGTATTGTATATGCATGTGTATATATGCATATATATGTATTATATATGACACATTTGTGGTGCAAGAAAGAATATAACTCTAAGGAAAGGTAGAGAGAAGAGAAGGAGCAAGCAAAGGGAAAGGTGAGATGCTCGCAATTCAAACTGCACAAGAAGCAAGAAAAATTTGGGTCAGTTCCAGGCTTTGAAATTTACAGGAAGAAGTAAGGAGGTTGGTTTGAAAGTGCTAAATGGCGTTCTATCCTAATCCAGTTTGATTAAGAATAGAAGACTTCTATTCTAGGAAATCTACTGGAGAAGAAGCAGGGAATGCTGTGAAAACAGAACCTAGGTAAAGGGTCCAGAAACTACAACTGGAGTTCAGAGCTTAATTCATCAGGAAAACTCAATGAAAAGTCTTCCTTCTCCTTGCCAGAGAATTTAGCAACCCAAAAGACCTCTCCATCTAGATAGATTTTGCAATCTACTATTTTTTAAAAATTGCAGAAATACTAGAGATGCAATTTTGACACATACGGTAGTATTTAAGAACTCATTCTCAACAATTCTAAACATTTTAGGGACAAGAATGGATCCTGAGAAAGCTAGCCAAAAATATGGTTCCAAGTTATGAACTTGGATGAACATGGCCTACTTGTTAAATACAAAGTCAGTATAAATTATTTGAAGATTGAAATTTTAGCTGATTTTATTTTTGTGATAGTTTACCACCACTCCATGTGCTGTTACCACAACTCCATCACTCTAGCAAATATTTCCTGTTTTCTCTACAAGACAACATTAACCTTGCTACTGGATGGTTTTTTTTGCTTTTGCAGGTTTTCCAGTGGTTTTCACCTAATCCCAATGGTCAGTACTTAGTCTTCTTGTTCATCCAAGAATGCCTTATGATACAATCTTTCACTCTATTTTTGTATTGTTTACATAAAAATCACTTTGTTTTGCTTTTCTGTACAACACTAGCTAGCCCATACTTTTCTCTCAATAGCTCTTTTCCCAGAACTTTCAGCATTGAAGTCCTACAGTAGTCCACCCTAAGACTGCTTTCATCCTCCATGCTCCCTCACTTTCTTGGCTTTGAATACTTCACATATAATCCTCACGTTTTATTGCTCCAGACTTGTATACCCAATTTTCTATTTAACCTCACAACTTCAATGTATAAGAAGCATCTCAAAATTAAAATTATAAAATTAAACCTATGATTCTTCACATGTATTTCCTGTCTTCCTCATCTCTGTAATTGTCATTTATACACTTCTAATTATGGTCGTGAGGCCAAAAACCTTGAAATTTTCATCGACTTTTATTTTATTTATTTATTTTTTACTGAACATTTTCAGTTTATCAGAAAAGTGTTATGGTTCAACATTCTATATTGGAATCTCATCATTGTTCACAACCTCTATTATGGCAACCCTTAGGTAGTTACCATCATTTTCTTGTACTTTTGCAATACACTTCTTCTAATTGGTCCCTGAGCTTCCACAATAGGCCTACCTTCCAATACTCAGAATATTTTCATCACAGTATTCCAATATCAGAATCGATCATCTCCATTCTTAAATTCTCTAGTGGCTTCCATTTTTTTTTTTCTGAGTTAAAACTCTCATAATGGTCTATAGAACTTAATCTCGGTCCTTGTTCTTCTTCTAACAACGTATTGTTGTTCTCCTCTACTCTCAGCTATGTTTGATCAATTCTAACCTTCCGTCCAAGAACAAGTAAAGAACCAAGCTCAATTTCAACCTTGGGTCATTTGTACCTCCCAGTTTCCCTGAATGGAGAAGCTTACATAGATACTATATGATGGCCCACTGCTGAACCTATTCCCAAGATTTTTTCCCATATCTCTGTGTTAATGAGAGCTGAAGACTCTCTTTAAAAATAGCATATTCAGTATCCAATATTATCTCTCCTTCCCCACTAATTTCCTTTAAAACCTCACTATTTGACTTCATAGACATGCTAGCTACCTATTTATGTATTATCTCTCTCTACTATATAAGGTCTGTACAGCAAGAGCAAATAGAATGGTGTCTGGCACATGGTTAACACCCAATAAATATTTGCTGAATGAGTAAATAAATAAGTCAATAAGTCAATTTTAATTTCTTTAGTGCTTTTTGCCTTAGGATGTGTATGTTCATGAAAGAGAGAGACAGAGTCAGTGAGAGGGAATGTGAGAAATTACCCCCAAGGCGATGGCCATGCCACAACCCCTTCTCTTCCATCCTCTTCCCAGAATCTTGGACAAATACACACACACACACACACACACACATACACACGCATGCACGCACACTCGCAGCGTGATTTTCAAGCCACCAGATCTGGTTCTTGAACAGTAATTGGCCATTTGGGAGTCCAGCAACATAATTGCTACGTCATTTGTTTGCACAATAAGTGAATTTTAAAAATAGCAGTTTTGTTACTGTAAGTAGAGAAACTAGTAAAGCCAAAAGACAGGGTCTGTTTGTTTCCATACAAATCATTTAAATGTTTTTTTTTTTTTTTTTTAAATAAGGACTTTTTTTTCTGACATATATTCTCAGTGTGTGTGTGTGTGTGTGTGTGTGTGTATATACACAAACTTGATCAAAAGGTTTGGAACAGAATTTGTGAGATTGATCCAACAAATCAAAAGGAAGGTAGGTTCTAGTGGGTGAATAGTTACATGTCCCGAGCACGAAGCCCAGAGAAAAGGGGAAATGTATGAAAACTGCAGAAACTGTCCTCAGCAGCCTAGCTGTTTAATCTAGAGATGTGAGCCCTGAGGTCACTGTTCATTAACAGACCAAAAGAAAAACAGAAAGTACAAAGAAGCTGAATTCAGCAAAGCAATGCAATACATATAATGTACGTAGAACAAAAGCATTAAAACAAAAAAGTGAAATTCTATGAATTATTTAGAGAATCAAATTGACATCAAAAGCAGTATCAACAGGTAAGAGTCAACTCTTCAGAAAACTTTATGAAAAAAAGACAGGCTGTGAAGTCTTTGGAATGACTGATCATGGGAAAATCATAAATAATCTTTTTTTTTTTTTTTGAGAGGTTTTGGCTGTAGGGCACGTGCGTTCGCCAGAGAGACAGAGAAAGACAGAGAGACAGAAAGCGAGAAATCACCCCCTAGGGAGGATGGCCACGCCGCAAGCCCCTCTCCTCCATTCTCGTCTCGGGATCTTGGGCACGCATGCACACACACCTGGCATGAGCTTAAGCCACCGGGTCCAGGACTTGAACCACAATCAACTACATGGGAGTCCAGCAACATAACCATTACACTAACTGCTGATCCCAATCATAAATAATCTTTAAGCCTCTCTAATGTTGTGATATTTTAGGAATTACTGGTGGTGTAACCATATTTAAAGTGAACAGGAGGACAAGGAATGTAGCAGATGACAGACACAGGTCTATACCTCAGACACTGAACAGCTCAGCTAGCCAGGAGACAGGAGAATGGAACAGTGTGAACTTCAATGGTAGTTTTTAGAATTAATTGGAATGGTCCATTTGACTACGTGCAATGATATCTTTTAACTATCCAGTAATTCATAATAAGCTAAAAATAACTTCTGTGAGACATTGAGCAAATTGTATTGTCTTGTGGCTAACTTTATCTGTAAAATGAGTATTATATACACACACACACAATCAAACTACATAATTCTTTAAATTAAATAAAACTTCTTGGATATCTGAACTATGTACTTGAGAGTACAAAATAATTCATTCATCAAATGTTCCTTTAAATGCCAAGAATGTGCCAGACACTGGAAATACAAGGTGACATAAGATATAACATTAGCTACATAGTGAAGACTATGAGGAACGAGGATATGTAAACACACACGCACACATAACGCGCACACACACACACACACACACACACACAGATATATACACACATTATGCATATGAATTTATTTACCTGCCTACAAAATACGTGGAAACATTAATTACATGTCACCAACAAACACTACAGTATAACTAGCTTTACCTAGTTTCTATAAATATTTCTAAAATGTTGATGTAATGCCAGAATTATGTTTACCCTGCTCCTGCAGCTCAGGATTGTATATAATCCATAACCCAGAGACTGTGATCAAAGAATAATGCAGAATTTATTTTATTTTCTAGTTTCATTTAGGCAGCAACACTACATTGGCCTTAGGGTGGGTGCTGTGGATATGGGGTTTTATCTTCATGTCTCTGCATTTCCTTTGAGACACAAATACAATACAAATGTTCCATTGGAATGTAGCCAATAAGATCTGGGAGTGATGGCGATTTGTGTGTACGTGTCCCTGGGTATATGTGTCTTTCAGTGTTGGAATGTGTGCAATTTTAGGTAGCACTTAAATCCTTAAAAATTCAACCACTGTATTTATTCAGTTTGGGTTACTAGATTAAGTTTTGATTAATATATCTGAAGCATTATAGTCTCTATTTTCCTGAACTGTACCATTCACTAAAGGTGTCCTTACCTTTAAGAAGCAATAAATGCTTTTGACTAATAAGTACATATGTTTTGAAGTATGGGTGCATTGATTTTTTCCCATTAATTTTTCAATATTTGTATATTATAACTTTGAAAATGAGCATTTGATGCATCAATATATATGTAGAGTGTCAGATTCAAGCAAATGCCACTCTCATTACTTTGTCACAAAGCTACTTGATAATGAGGAGGAATGAAGCACTCTTGAATTCTATGCCTCACAGTCATGCTCCACAGGAATCCTTTGTTCATTAAATAGTTCCCAGTAAAAATTCCTTTGGGGATTAGCTGGCAAAGTAGCTTCACACACTGGCATTTTTTCCCCCAATAACAATTCAGTAATAAATTATGAATAAAAATACAGCTACTCAAACTGAGTAACATCGTAGAGGAGCACAGCAATGCTGAGATGCATTGAGCAGTATCTGAGGAGCATCCTCTCCGATGTTTTTCTTCGCAGGGTACCCTCCATATCCCAGGTGTTATCAAAATACCCTGGCCAAAAATAGGGGGAATTAAAATTAAGGACATAATGTTTGGTCTATCAGAGGTTTCAGTCCTGAAAATAAGCTCTTTATTTAGTCATCAAGCCAGAACAGGCCAATAAAGCTGTCACCATTTGTTTCAGTAATATTAAACTATCACCTGAACTACAAAGAGTGGCTGCTTGTGTTCTGAAATGTAATCCCTGCCGTAAAACTGAGTCACTGTGCAATTAAAAATGTAAAGCTATTTATGCAATCAGGAAGCACATTCTAAGGTGGTAGAATAAAACGTTAAATTCAACAAATCTATAATAAATATTTATCATTAGATAATGGGATAAATTCTGTTATTGATATACATGCAAATGTGTATCATAGGCTTGCCACATAGAATCTATTCATCTTGCTTTGTGGAATCAATGATTGCTTAAACTCCTCCTTGAATTTTTTTCCTTATTTGGTTTTAATGGATTTTGTACATGTACATACATGCTCAGCTTGGTTTTCAAGCTGCTGGGGTGAGATTTGAACCACAGTTGGTCACGTGCCTAAGATCCTAATGGTACAGAGAAAGGAAGAGAAAGGATTGAAGCATGGCCACACCTTTTGGAAGGTGTTTTTCTTTCTTTGGAGAGCACATGTACCCTCTGGCAATAGAAAAGAAAATTATGGGGACCAGCAGTTGTCATAATAGCTATGTTGCTGGACTCCCACATAGTCAACCACAGTTTGAGTCCCAGGCCTGGTGGCTTAAACTCACTCCAGGCGCGTTTGCGCATCTGCCCAAGATCCTGAGAGGAGAATGGAGAAGTGATTGTGGCATGGCCATCCCCCCTGGGGGGTGATTTCTCTCATTCTGTCTCTCTATCTCTCTTTTTCTGGCGAGTACATGCGCCCTATGGCAAAAACCTCTCCAAAAAGAAGAAAAAAAAAGAAGAGAAAATTATGCCTTTAGAAAACTCATAAATATTGGGTTGTCAGAAAAACCATGGTGCATTTTTGCATACAAAATATACATCATGAATTTTCCCACAACCCAATAAATAGACAAGTCATTGGTTTTCGAATTCTATAGTGTTTAAATAATTAAACCACTCAGTTTAAATAAATCTATCCCAGGTGGTAGAGAAACCTTCTGAAATGAAATTGGGAAGAAATTAGATGTCTAAATATGTGACTAAGGAAATATAAAGGAAGAAGAAGAAGAAAAATCAGTTCAAATAGTTGGAAAAACTAAGTTGCCCAAATCATTCTCTCTGGGAAAACATAATAAAAAGCAATGCAAAAATAATCAAGAGATAAACTATCAATAAGGCCAGAAAAAAGAGAAAAAGAAAAAGACGGTAAATTTCAGATAGTATTTGGAAGGCTGTTGGGGGAAGGCAGATGGGAATAGGTGAGGGGGTGTGAGAATTATGTTAATAGGATGATTTGACTGAGTCAATCACTTAAAATTCTTTAATTCATTCACTTAACAGGTACTACTATTAGGGTGGGTAATAAGACTTGAGAATCATGGGTTAAAAAGTAATCTTGATTGGGTGAATTGATGATAGTTAAGAAAACAATGACTAAAATGGACTAATTTTTTCTAAAACAAAATAACTTTGAACTCAGAGGTAATGGGCAATTCTTTTTCAAGTGATTGTCTTTAAGCACAGAACAATACACACTAAAATCCTGAAAAGGTTCTTTTCCTATGACCGTAATTAAGATCATTGTAATACATATTGAACTTTTTTCTTCACCTTTTGTCTATCAGAATATATTTTTTTAAAGATGTAAATGCATTAAATCTGAACAAAAAAGTTTGGGTAACTACCCAATATAAGATAATGATTGAATTTCCTACTTAGTTGAAGGTGAATGTGTATATTTTTCCATTTAGTGAAGATCTAGGAGAGAGAAAATAAGAGCATCATTATCATAATTTTAAAATAATCCATCTAACATAGGTTTATATATATTGGAAAATAGTTTCTTCTGTAAATGCAGAACAATGTCACATATTATATGAAAGAAGAGAATAGGGGAAAGTAGAAATTTTTCTTAGAGTTAATTATAGGAAAACAAAATCTAATTTACAACTTAAGTTCCTACCAACATGTCCCATGTAGTAAAATTTCTATTTTCCTCTCTGGTTGTATCCATTAAAAATCTACCAGAAGAAAAAGGTGTTCCACTCATGGTTCCTAACAACATAATCAAGAAGATCATTATTATTTTTTTTTTACTTTAAATTCTCTATGATAGCATAGCACTCACACCTTATAGATATCATAACAGTAATTATTACAAAAGTTTTAAAATTTTTATCTCAGCCATGCTTTTATTGAACACAAATATTTTCTTTGTACTGGAAATTTGTACTTGAATTTCCAAAACGCTATGTTGTTCAGTTTCTTAATATCAGATTGAACTTTACATTTTGCCTCCAATAACTAGATTTCTCAGTTTTTAAATTTAAACTCAATGTTTACCATATTCACAGCCATTTTAAGAGAATGTTGAGTTGACTTTTCCTCTTGCCCTGGAATTTAAGAACACAAAGTTTAACACAAAAAGTGGCTTTCAGTATACATACTCTCCAAAGAGATGTATCAGAAGTGTGGACAGATACTGCTTTAGAAACTTTGTTGTTAATAAAAGAAAATACCTGTAACTCAGGGACTTCTAGTAAAAGGTACTTATTCAGCTCACTGTTTGAAGGCCCAAAGTCTGGCCATATTTGATGGGCAGAGTTCACTCAGATAACAGAATGAGGATGAGAGGAGACCTGAAGAGCCATGACCATCAGCGTGTCTCCATTCTGGTCTCATTCCCTCTCCTTATAAACCCACCAGAACTGAGTCATGGGAGTTCTGCCCTACTGCCCTAATCCTAAATTCTTCCTCAGGGCTCCACTTCATAACACCATTATCAGATTAAGTTTTCAGCCTCTTAATCCAATTAGAACGGCTCAGTAAATGAATTTGGGGGACACATTCAAACTGTAGTAGATACTTTCCACAGAAAAGTGACCACTATCTCAATCTATCAAATAAGATCAGAGGGAAAAGCAAGAGATCAAATAATAGCGTTACTACAAGAGAATCACTTTTGAAAGATGACTGAAAGAATCGATGTCTGGAATCCTGATCCCTGCTTGGGCATCTAATTGCCCTTGTTGGTCCTTCTTGGGGCTGAGGATGGAAAAAGGGAATTGGAGATGAGAACAAGGTAGAAAGAGATGTGAAGGTGGAACAGCCAGTTCGCAAATGCTTTCCACTGGTTACATAGACAATGGGGAGCCATCTTACTGGTACCTGATCTAATAGAGTTCAGTGGTAATTGAGGAATTCTCAGAAAAAGAAGTCAGGAGGGGCATACCGGGTAGCCCTGAAGCTAAGAGAGGTTGAAGAGCACTTCACCTGGGCTTTTCTTATCAAGTGTTATTTGCACCCAGTGAGAAGGCCACTTTTTTGGGGGAGTGGGGGGTGGAAGAGGTTTTTATTATAGGGTGCATGCACTCGCCAGAAAGACAAAAGACAGAAAGCGAGAAATCACCCCCCAGGGGTGATGGCCACACCACAATCCTTTTTCCTCCATTCTCCTCTCAGGATCTTGGGCCTGCACACACATGCACCCGGCGTGAGTTTAAGCCACGGGGTCCAGGACTTGAACCGCAATCAGCTTCATGGGAGTCCAGCGATGTAGCTATTAGGCCTTCTTCTGGTACCTTTTTTTTTTAAAAAAAAAAAAAAAAGAGAGACTTTTGTATACAGCCTGTGTGCTCGCTGGAGAGACAAAGAAACAAAGTGAGAAACCTTTCCCTGAGGGTGGGGGGGATGGCCACGCTGCAATCCCTTCTTCTCCATTCTCCTTTCAGGATTTTGGGCACTCTTGCATACGTACCTGGTGTGAGTTTAAGTTGCTGGGTCCAGGACTCAAACTGCGGTCAACTACATGGGAGTCCAGTGACATAACTATTATGCTATCTGCTGGTCTCCAAAAGCCCAGTATTTTGATGCCCTCTATAAAGAGGAACTGAAGTGGAGAAACAACAGACAAAAGAAAAAAATTAGTGAAAAAATTAGTTAAAGACAATAGAATGAAATACAAATATGCGGAATATGTTTCTAATCTCAATTTGTTTATTATATGCCATATACATATTTTTAAAAACCATAATGTACCCTACAAAGATGTATAAGGTTATATATAAATCAGAAATTGCAATACAAAATTAAAGAAGAAAGAAAAGAAATGTAAATGAGCCTTCTTACCGTAGAGCCCCACCTGATACCTGTGATAATAATGAGGACTCTGACAAATAAGGGAAGATGGAAGTATCCTTGAAGACAGAACTCCATCTGTCCATTTCAGGCATTGGCGTGAGAGGCACAATCACAGAGTCAGCCCTGTCCCAAGTATTTCAGGTCCTCAGAGTCTCTGATTGGAAAGTGGGGAAGTAGGTGGATAAAGTGCTAAATCACATATAAGATGTGGGTTTTAAACTGGTCTACATAGGATTTTTAGTAACTCGAAGTGAGCCAAAGCTATAGGAATATATATAATATTCATATATACATAAATGATATATAATATTCATATATATCTATATTCATATAGATATCTATATATATGATATGCATCATATATGATTGTGTTATTTTACGCAAATTTAAGATTACAGTGTTTTCAACTGAGTTCTTCAATTTTTTCTGATGCTGCATATCTTTTTTTAAGTTATTTATTTAATTTTATTTATTCATTCATTTATTTTAATTTGTCCAGAGATAGAGACACAGAGAGAGAGAAAGTGAGAAAGCAAGCCACCAGGTCTGAGACCTGAACTATGGTTGTCCATGTGGGAGTGTCCAGTGCCTTAACTACCACCCCACCTGCTGGTCCCCTGATGCTGCACATCTTGAGTTTTACTTATTTTCTTAATTTTCTGTTCTAGTAATAATGGCTCCAAATGAACATTATCATTATTACTACAAACGAAATTTATTTAGAGACTATTAAAATGTGTTTTCAAGTTACTTAAGGCAAATTTCTGGCATGTGATTTTTTTGTGGCTATGCTGGTATTTACATTGTTTGTTTACAGTTTTATGATTTCCTTTTCCTTTTAACTCAATTTTATTTCTAATTCTAAAGCAATATTGAATGTAAAATATATGAGCCAGGGTCTGGATGGCACCACAGCGAAGGTGCTGAATTGGTGTCCAGTGCTCTCCCTGCATACACTGGGCAGGTGGGTGCCTATGAGTCAGGGCTGTCTGAGGTGGGAGGTAGATGGCGGTGTCAAGACCCTGCTGGGGGCACTGTCCCTCTGTGTCTCTCTCTGTCTCTCTTTCTCACTCATGAAAGAAATAAATAAGCTTTAAAATGTATGTGTATATGTGTGAGAAACCACAAGGAAGCCTTATTCCATCTCTAAACACTTCTTTTCTCACAGATAATTATTTACTATGTTTGAACTTTCCATTGTTATGTTTATTATTACAAATATAAACAAACACAGAAATGAATATGAATATATATTTATATTTTCCCTTGTTATATAAAACTTAGCATATATACACATTATTCTGCCCTTCATATTTTGTTTAGCGCACACAGACACACATATCTATTCTGAAGATGGTTTTATTTTGGCATTGAGATATTTCTCTTTCTTTTTGCAATTGAGTCATACTTTAGTACACAGATGTACCACAGTTTAGTCAACCAGTCTTCTGATGATGAAACAATTGAGTTGGTTCCAGCTTTTCTATTACTGCAAATAATAGTAGAGTTGTGTATATGTGTCATTTCACATTTTGGCAGTGTGACTTTCTTATGGATTCCTGGAAGTGAGATTGCTGATTCAAAGGTGACTGAATATGTAATTTTGCTAGACATAGCCAAATTCCTTTCCATTTTTCAGTTCACCATCTGTGTATGACAGTGTCCCTTCAATCACAATCTTGCCAACAGAGCATGTTGTCAGAATTTTTATGTTTTGTTACTCTTTTAGGTGAGAAATAGGCTCTCAGTATGTAGAAATGAAAAACAAATTATCAAAAAGTGAGGTTGAGTAACTTTCATGTTTATAGGTAATTTATAATTATTTGAAACATAAATTTAATGCTTATGTTACATTTAATTATAGGAAACTATCACAATTTATTTTTATTTTTATTTATGAGGATGATTGAGAAAGTGCATGTACTATTTTTCTGATATTAAATAATTTTGTGATGATACTCATTTATATTTATTTTGGTTGACAAAAATTATATCTACTATGTAAAACATGTTTAGAAATCTGTATACATTGTAGAATGGTTTAATAGAGCTAATTAATATATGTATTACCTCACATGGTTATCATGTATTTGTGATGAGAATACTTAAAATTTACCTTCATAGAAATTTTCAAGTATATATTTTTATTAACTATAGTCACCATGATGAGCAACAGATGTATCAAACTTATTCCTCCTTTCTAACTGAAATTTCGTGTCTTAAGACCAATGTCTTCCCAACTACCCTATACAACCCCTCACTCTACTTATTTGGTAATCACCATTTTACTCTGTTTTGATAAGTTCAGATTTTTTAGAGTTTGCATATAAATATTATCATACAACATTTGTCTTTATGTGCCTTGCTTAATTTATTTAATATAATGTCCTCTAGGTTCTTCTATATTTTGCAAATAGGAGACTTTCCTACTTTTTTAGAACTAATTTTATATTATGTATATAAACCATATTTTTGGTAATCATTCATCCCTTGATAAAAGATCTATTTCCGTATCTTGGCTATTGTGAATAATTCTACAGTAGCCATGGAGTGCAGAAATCTGTTGCAACACAGATTTCGTTTTGACTGTGTACCCAGTAATTAGATTGCTGAATCATGTGGGAATTCTCTTCATTTTTGGAGGAACCACTATACACTTTTCCATAATGCCTATAATAATTTACATTTCCACAAACTGCAAGAATTTTCCTTCTCCACATCCTCACCAACATCTAGTATTTGTCTGATTTTGTTGTTTTAATTTTCTAGAGGCCACATGCATTCACCAGAGAAAGACAGGGAGAGAGAATGAAAGTGAGAAAGCACCCACATGAAGGATGATCATGCTGCAATCTCTTCTCCATTTCTCCTTTTGGGATTTTGGGTATGTACACACATGCCCCTGTGTGCTCTTCAAGCTTCCAGGTCCAGGACTTGAACCATGCAGTCTGCAATATGGGATCTCGACACTTTTACCACCACACCACTGACTGGCCACCATTTGTCTCTTTGATACTGCAATAAACACTCACATAGAAAAAAAGAAGAAAGATCTTAAATAAATAACTGTATGTTATTCCTCAACAAGCTATCATCAGAAAAATAAGGGCAAACTAAGTTCAAAATTAGCAGAAGAAATAAAATAGTAAAGGGCAGAGCAGAAATAAATGAAATGGAGACCAAAAAAAAAAAAAAAAAAAAAAAAAAAGAGAGAGAGAGAGAGAGAGAATATCAACAAAACTAAGTTGTTTTTTTTAGAAGATAAACAAAATCAACAAACTTTTAGCTAGGCTAAGAAAACAAAACAAACAAAACAAAACAGAGAAAACCAAATCAGAAATGAAAGAGGAAGCATTACAACTGATACAACGGAAATACAAAGGATCGATAATAAACTATTGTGAACCAATATGTGCCAACAATTTGGTATACTGAAATGAGTGGATTCCTAAACATGTGTGAGGTATCAAGACCCAATCATGAAGAAATACTTACTCTTTAGACTGTTTAATTGTAAGGTAAATAATCATATACTTAAGCTACCTATGCTCTACATATTTTTTCTATTTTCCTGAGTTCTTTTTTAATTTCAAGTTGGTTAAAAGAAAAATTAATTACAAAATTAGAAAAAATAATATATAAGTAGTATTAGAAGATATGCTAACAAACCTATGCGTATAATAAAATACATTTAAATGACATTAGATGTTAGAATTAAAAATTATAATTATCTTACTACAATTACTTCTTAAAATGTTTTTAAAATGTCATTTGGTCTTGAAGTATTTGTTTATGCAGCATGGATTTCTTACACTAACAAGCAGCAAATGAAACCAATTTTATGAAACCCAGCTAAAACATGCTTTCTAAAATCTACCATATGGAAATATTATATTTAAAAAGAACATTCCCTAGTTGGTATAAATACTGAAAATGGAATGACAGATTTTTACTTACTGTTATATTTGTTTTTCTGGGGACCTTAGTTAAATGTAATATTAAGTTGCATCTGCTGTAAACAGATGCACATATAGCAATACCAAAATGCTAACTCCAACATAAATGACCATCCCCATATGTTGCTGACATTTATTTTATTGGCATTTTTCTATGATACGTAATTATAAACTATGTGTAACACTTGAGAAAAACAAATTGATAATCTGGTCATGAAGACTCAAGGGCCTATTTAATAGAAAGTAGAGCTTCTTGTTTTTGTGTGTGTTTTAAACGCGTTTTATTAGGATATTATCATAAGCATAGTTACATTGTGAAATCATTTTACAAAATTTTTATAGGTTTCCTATAAATGATTGTTACTAGTTTTTTATTTCCTATCAATATGATAGGATTTAATATACAGGGTCCTATCTTCACTACAAATATGGACTTTGGGACAAAATATCATTTTTTATGTATAAGAAAGTTGAAAATTAAGGAAGAGAAGCCACAAGATCACAAGCAAAGTGAAAATGCAAAATAAGAACAAAGAAGTTGGAAATGAGTGACCTAGATGAATGTGAGAATTGAGCATTCTAGATCCTCTTTAGGATTCAGGATCTAAAATCATCTGAGGACAATAATCACAGATACTGATCTTTTGTGCAGTGGACAACTACTATAGGTCTCCTTCATAAATCAAAAAAGTAAAAAGTGATAACCTATTTCTAAATACAAGACTAGAAAAGTTCATCTTGCTAGCCTGAGAATGCACCATGGTGGTATAACTTTTGCCTGAGCCCTTTCACCTGGATGTGAGAAAAAAGCAGTAATTGAAAAGTAGAAGCTTAGGCTTGTACTCTACATAGGTATAGGGACTTTTAACACTGTCATAAAGGTGCTGAAATCCTGAGGCAAAAGCAAACACACACACACACACACACACACACACACACACATTATGATACTGAAATGGACTAACAATGAGCCCATTCCACTGACGAATGCAAATAAAAAATGTAGTGCAAACTCATTTCATGGTTATTGCATTAGAATCTATAGTACTAAACTATCTATTGAAACAATTTCTGCAATGAATAAGTTCACTATTAAGGTATTCCATATTCAAATATCTTGAAGAAAAGTCAGGAGACACAAACATTCATATCCCTTAAGAGGCAAATAATGTACATTATTCGGGGGGGGGGGGCAGGCAGAGACAAAAAGATCAGCAGGTGGCATAGAAGTCAAGGTGGCTGGATTCTACATGGCCAACTGCACCATTCAAGTCCATTTCAGCTGTCTGAAAAACAAGCCAAGCTCATATGTGTGCATGCCTAAAAACCTGAAAGAAGAATGGAGAAGGAATTGTGGTGTGGCCATCCTCCCTGTTGGGGCAGGAGATAATTTCTCACTTTCCCTTACTCTCTGTCTCTCTCCAACAAGTATATATAACCTATGGCAAAAAAAAAAGACCAAAAAAAAAAAAAAAACAAAAAAAAAACCAAAAACACAAAAACCCACCACCACCACCAAAAACCTACAGAAATATGGTCTAAAATTAAAGGGGTCGCACTTAGTGGTTAAGGCACTGCACTGCCACGTGGTCAACCATGGTTCAAGTCCCCACACCTAGAGGTTGAAACTCACTCACACTGGGCTTGTATGTCTATGTGTGTGCTCAGAATCCTAAGAAAAGTATGGAGGACAAGGAATTGCAGCATGACCATTCCCCCTGGAGTGTGATTTCTCCCTTTCTATTTCTGTCAATTTCTTTGTCTCACCATTGAGTGCATGTGCCCTGTAGCAAAAATCTCTCTCTCTCAAAAAAAAAAAAAAAAAAAAAAAAAAAGAATACTAATATACTAATAATGTGGGAAATAGTAGAAATAAGATCAGTAAATTAAGAAAAAGACATTTTGAGAAAGAAACAACAAATTGGAAAAGGATTTTAAAATAAAATATTTCCTTAAGTTAAGTATTTATTAAAAATATTACATAGTCTATTTAGATTTGAAGAGAACAAACAAAAAAAACTGAACCAAAAAAGGTTAAATTTGCAATTTCCTAAGAAAAAATGAATTCTAAAAAATTAATTGGGTTAAGGGACAAGCAGATGATTAAAAAGAAATGGTAAATAAATATGCAATAGATATATATGTATGTACTTATGTATACATATATATTTAGAGAGAGAAAGACTAAGAAAATAGTAATCTGAAGAATTATAACTGATCTAATTATTTTATCCTTGTTATTTTAATTATGTTACTTATAAAATTCCCAACATTTTAGTAGGTGAAAAGTATTTCATTCCTTTTGAGGGAACCAGCAGTTAGCATAATGGCTATGTCGCTGGACTCCCACGTAGTCGACCGCAGTTCGCGTCCTGGACCTGGTGGCTTAAAACTCATGCTGGGCAGGTGTGCCTGTGTGCCCAAGATCCCGAGAGGAGAATGGAGGAGAAGGGATTGCGGCATGACCATCCCCCCTGGGGGATGATTTCTCGCTTTCTGTCTCTATGTCTCTCTCCGTCTGTCTGGCAAGCGCACGTGCCCTATAGCGAAAATCTCACCCCCCCAAAATAAAAGAATTTCATTCCTTTTGAATGACTGAGTAATTTGTTTACCCATTCCCTCATTACTAGGCACCTACTTCATTCACATTTTAAGGTCATTACAAGAAAGACAAACAAACCATTAAGGTTCTACTAAATTTTTCTTAATGTGCGCTTCATTTTATAGGTTACATTCTTAGAACTGTGCTTTCTGGGCTGTGACTGGTTTCAATGAGTAGATATGGTGTCATGTTTATTTTTTCAGAAAGTGTAAATATTTACAATTCTAAACAGCAATATAGAAAATAATCTTTTTTATGCTAAATTTCTGACAAGAATAGATGCTAATCTTTCTAAAAGTGGCTTTTGTATTTCCCAATATCTAGTAAGAACTTAAATATTTTCTTATACAATTTCAATTAGAATTTCCTCTTCTGTGAATTGCCTAACAATACTCTTTAAGTTTCTTTTTGGATTTTGGCTCTGTACTTATCCATTTATAATATTTTAATTACAAATGTACAGTAATCTGGATGCTTACATTATGCATCAGTTTATAAATAGACCAGACTTAAAGGATGTTTATAATATGCTATATATGAATTGAGATAATAATTTAATAATTATATTTTTTTTAGAAACTGAGGAAATCTTTGTATTTTTTCCATTAATTTTAAAAAGTTATTTTAGTGTTTGCTATATAGTGCATGCATTTGCCAGAAACAGACAGAGAGAGAGAGAGAGAGAGAGAGAGAGAGGAGAAAAGTGAGGAATTAACCCCCAGGTTGCATTGCCATACTGTAATTCCTTCTCCACTCTCTTTTCAGGATTTTGGGCACACATTTGACATGATTCTCAAACTACTGGGTATGGGAATTGAACAACACCTTACCCTCCATGCCACCAACTGGCCCTAATTTTAAGAGTTTTATAAAAATGCTATATTAGTCTCTACAGAGTTTCAAAGACTACATTTCAGTACTCACAGCTGTTACTTATAAGTTTTTTTTAAAGCAATTATGCATCACCAAGGTTTGTGTTGTCACTGGGGATGATATTGAACAGAAAACCATGGATACCAGGGAATTCAAATTAAAAAATGGTTTAGAAGATACAGATTTCATATCTGAAGAAATGTTTAAAATGTTCATACTGAGCCAGCCCACAGTGTGGTGGTTAAAGGTGGCTGGACCTCACATGGCTGACTATGTAGTTTGAGTCTCGGACATGGAGGCTTGAAAATTATGGGACTAGCAGTTAGCGTAATGGCTATGTCGCTGGACTCCCACGTAGTCGACCGCGGTTTGCGTCCCGGACCCAGTGGCTTAAACTCACGCCGGGTGTGTGTGTGTGTGTGTGTGTGTGTGTGCCCAAGATCCCGAGAGGAGAATGGAGGAGAAGGGATTGCGGCGTGGCCATCCCCCCTGGGGGGTGATTTCTCGCTTTCTGTCTCTCTGTCTCTTTCTGTCTGTCTGGTGAGCGCACGCGCACTATAGCAAAAAAAAAAAAAAAAAAAAAAAAAAAAAAAAAAGTGCATCTTTTTAAAAAAAAAAAAAAAAAAAAAGAGAAAAAGAAAATTACACTGGGCATGTGTGCATGCATGTGTGCCCAAAATTCCCAGAAAAGAATGGAGAAGACGTTGCAGCATGGCCATCTTCCCTGGGGCTGAGGGGGGATGATTTTTCACTTTCTCTCTCCCTGGGTCTCTATTCAGCAAGCACGCACACCCTATAATGACAACTAAAACAAAAAAAAACTATACTAAATTTTTGCTTAAATTTAGCATTTTTCATAAGCAGTAAGTGATATACAATTAAAATGTCATGTGTATTTAAGTCTTAAACAATGTTTATTTAAACAGCCGGTTTAGTATAAGTTCCAAGTAAGAAGATATTTATTAACATTGTCTTTTCACATATATTACACATATTTCCACAGTCTACTTATTGTCATTTAATTTTATCGTATAGTTTACATTACAAAAACAAGTGTAAACTTTTATGTAACCAAATGTCCCCATCTTTTTACTTACGTGCCTATCTTTTTCTTTTGAGATTTTTGGGTTTCCAGCATGTGTGTAAGTACATGTGTGTTTTTCTGTGTATGTGTTTTTTTTTCGCCTGTGCTCGTTTTGCTTCATATTTATATATTTAAAATTAATATTTATGTATTTAAGGTCTTATGAAACTCATTTTTGTGTATATATGCCAAACACATATGGCATGTTGTATTTATGTGAGTTATATGATACTTCACATACTTGGGGTTTTACTAATACAATTTGCTTACTACCATCTTCCTACTACATTGAAATAGAATTTTTTGATATAATAAATTCCCATAGGTACTGTTTTTATTTTTCTCCTTTTTTTATTTTGACTCATAGATCTATGATTCTGTTTGTGCTGATACTATATTTTGAACCCGTAATTGTGTTGTGTATTTTAATACATAATGAGTAATTTATTTACCAGTGTTTTAAAATCATCATTAATACTTATTTAACTAAATTTGAATGTTAAAAATATTAATATCAATGTAATTGATAAATGATTAGCATACATGATTAGAAATATGAATATCTTCTAATTTAGTATAGGTGAAGGGAGTGAAGAAACATTACTAATGCAGTTGAAATCAGGAAAAGAGAAAATAGAATTGAATTGAATTCTTCATTCTTGTACTTAATTACTAAGTAATATTATATATAAAGATTAGCTTATTTAGCTTACTATTATCTAGTTTGGCAGTAGAGATAATTATCAAACCATGAATATTACAAGAGATAAATGAAATAATTTGCTAATAGATGTGTGCTTAAGTAGACATAATAGACATCAGTTTGTATAGACAGACTTCTTATGTTTTGTAGTTGGCAAAATCTGTAATCCTTATCATTTCTGATGCTTCTCTTTGCCTCACTCTCTTCCCATCTTAATGTAGAATTAATGCTTGTTACCAAGTTGTCCCAACTGACTTTTTGAATTAATTTGCACCACCCTCAACTCACATTATTGCAATAATATGGCTTAAATGTCTGTGTTCTCCTGCAATGGTAAAATCTGGAAATATAAGCTTTATCCTTTGAGGAAGGTTGGATACAGAATTCAAAGAAACAGGTGTATCACCTAAGAGGCTTTTACAAAGAGTGTACTTAAGTAATCTTACCGGCTGGCTTAATTATTTAGAGAATTTTGAGTACTAGAGAGAAGTTGAATTTCTCAGCATGATTTAAAAAAAAATAAAAGGTTATCAAATGCTTGTAGTACAGTGACCCTAAAACTGCAATAAACCAAACACACTGTTCCAGGTAAGCTACTGTAGAGTGTACAACAACTCCAAATAAGAAGATTAGAATTATATATGTTTTCCTCCTAGTTATCATAGTATGGATTCTCTAAACATGTTTATTAATATTTACAGGGAAACAAATCAAGACAATGAAAAAGATAGCTGTTTGACAAGAAAAGAAAAAAACTTAAAAATTTAAATTTTTAATTAGAAGGCTTATAATAATTTGATTATTAAAGTAGAACATTTTGTGTATTATAAAATGTCTCAGTGTCACGATCAGGTAAAAAAAGGGCATGGGATACTTTTATTTTTACACAACTAATTTTACTTTAAAGAAAATCAACTCTTTCTTGTTGAGAAGAGAATATTTTTGTTTGTTTGTTTGTTTTTATTGTTGTTAGTTTTGGTTTCTTTTGGACACTCATTGATTAATTTGATCCCAACATGATGTAAAGCTTTCTTTCTTTCTTTTTTTCCTTCTTTCTTTTGAGTTGAGAGATTTTTTGATATAGGGTACATGTGCTTGCTGGAAAAACAGAGAAAGAGAAAGCAAGACATCCTCCTTCAGTGGGGATGGCCATGTTTCAATACCTTCATCTCCATTCTCCTCAGGATTTTGGGCACTCATGCATGCACACATGCCCAGGAAAAGTTTTAAGCTGCTGGGTCTGGAACTCAAACTGCGGTCAACTATGTGGAAGTCCAGGGATGTAACCATTATGCCATTTGCTGGTCCCTAACATGATGCAAAGCTTTAAAAATAACCTGTTACCTTGAAGACAGCTTCAGTTATAGTCTAGCTTGTACCCCAATGTCGTGCATGGTGTTAGTGCACAGTAAGTGTTTAATAAATGCTTATACAAATATAAATTAATGTATGAAAGAAATAGTGAGATGAGTACAAGAGAAGAAAGAAAGATTACTAATGGTGGTATCATTGATGTTGGTGATGTTTATAAGAAGTAAATTACAGCAAATAAACTCTAAGAACCAAGTTCACGAATATAATATGAGAATCTGCACCTATGATGTTGACTGTGGGGATTGAGCAGAAATGATATTAACCTGTCTCTTAAGAGGCATTCTATCAACTCCTAATGATAAATTAATGAAAGAAAATAAGAATACAGGTTGTAAGTGTGAGGACTAGGATTACAGGTTGCAAATATGGGGGTTAGGATTATGTCTGTTCCACTGACTGCAGTGGGTGAAATAAAACATGAAGTGGCCCTATCTGCTGTGGTGTCAGAAGTAGGATTCTGCTGCATAGCACTGAAGCCATATGGGAAGGCCTGGGGTTTAGGTCCTAGTCTACCTGAACACCAGGGATGCACAAGAGTGTGCCTATGATTCTGGCTGTCTGCAAGGCTGGAGTTGAAGTGAGACTCTGTCAAGGGTGCTTGTCTCTCTCTGGGAAAAGGAGAAAGAATGAGACCAGCAGATGGTAGTGGTTATGTCACTGAACTCCCACGTGGCAAACCGTGGTTCAATTCTGGACCCGGTAGCTTCAAATCACACTGGGAACGTATGCACACATGCCCAAGATCCTAGGAGGAAGATGGAGGAGAAGGGATTGCAGTGTGGCTATCCCCCCTGGGGGGTAAATGTTCATTTTCTCTCTCATTGTTTCAATCTTTCTCTGGTGGGCATATAAGCCCTAAGGCAAAAAAACTCTAAAAATAAAGAAAGAAAGGAAGGAAGGAAAAAATGGGAAGAAGGGAAGAAAGGAGGAAAGAAAGAGACTTAAGAAAAGAAAGAAAAATTTATGCTGAATCATTTGGATGGACTCAATGGAATCTGGTGGATTTCTGAAGGTGAACAAGGGAGACAACAGTGTAGTCAATCGGACAAACATGAGGTCATGGAAGAAAGGTACAGAGAATGCTACACTGCTGGCTCTGAAGATGCAAGGTGGACCTTGGAACAAGGAATGTGGTGGCTTCTAGAAGCTGAAAGGAAAAGGGTCCTCCCCTCACAGGCTCTAGAAGGGAACATGGCCCTGCTGACAGTTTGATTTCTTTCCAGTGAGACTTCCATCCTACAAAACTTGAAGATAGTAGACTTGTCTTTTTAAGTTGCCAAGTTTATGGTGACTTTTTACAATGGCAACAGAAAACTAGTGGGCCAAGGTATTTATTTATTAAATATGTCATTTATATTTAGAAATGCCACATTCACGATCAGATAATTACTCTTATTGCATTCTATCAATAAATAAACATCTTTAAAAATTTTTACAATCATTTAAGGTAACTACATTTCTACTATTTTTAATCAATACATTTCTTTAGCTTTCCCTTTGACAAAACGGTTTGGGATTTAACATTTTGTTGAGCTACTCATTCAAAAATTGTGTTGGAGCTCATAGTTTATTCAAGCCCAAAAAGTAACAATTTAATTCAATTATCATTTATTCAAGGCCTCAGAGGCTTATGGCATTATAGAAAATATTAGTTAAATGACTTTGAAGTTTATTTTCTTCAACAATATCAGAATTTTTAAAATGTAGGTCACAGAAAATTGGATAGTAGCTAGCAGTTCAAAGATAAGGGCAAAGACATAAGATATTTGCAAATAAAGAATAGATTTTGCATTTATTTTGAATTATTTGCCACTTGTAATAAAAATCATACTTAATATATAAGTAAAATCAGGAAATTCTTTTTTATTTTATTTTTAAATTTTTGTTATTTTTTTTAGAGAGATTTTTGCTATTGGGTGTATGTGCTCACTGGAAAGACAGACAGACAGAAAGTGAGAAATCACTCCCTGGGTGCCAGGGGGGATGGCCACACATTGCAATCTCTTTTCCTCCCTTCCTCTTCTTGGGATTTTGGGCACGCATACACACGTGCCTGGCATGAATTTAAGCTGCTGGGTCCCGGACTTGAACTGTGGTTGACTAGGTGGGAGTCCAACAATGTAACCATTATGCCATCTGCTGGTCCCCAGGGAATTCTTAGGTTCACTTTGTTTTTAAAAGTTATTTCTAATATTTTAATGAATAAAACAACAGTTACAATGTGATTTTCTAGTATAATATGACTATAATGAGTAATGATTAAATTAAGGTAATTAGTAGATCAATTGTTATAATCATTTTAATAAGGTTTTTGTTTGTTTGTTTGTTTTAAGAGAGATTTTTGCTATAGAGTGCACGTGTTTGCCAGAGAGACAAAGACAGAGAGACAGAAAGTGAGAAATAAACCCTTGGGGAAAATGGCCATGCCATCATTCATTCTCCTCTTGGGATTTTGGGCACACATGCCCAGTGTGAGTTTCAAGCCTGCTGGTCTGGGTCTCAAACTATTATCATTTATGTGGGAGTCTAGTGATGTAACTGTAATGCCATTTGCTGGTCCATTTTTAAGTATTCTTAACCACATGACAATTTTAGGCCTAGGAAATGACCAATTATTCTTATTATTTTTTTCTTTTTATCATCTAATCTCTGAAATTAAATGTTTTGTTATTTTTAGTTTTTTTTTTCTTTTTTTACTATACAGTACATATAAAACAACACAAAGATGAAGCTCAAAAACAAAACACTATTTCAGTGAGTATAAGCAATATGATAAATTTTTGAAGTTATTATTTAATGTATTAAATACCATTGAATTTTGCTCAGTATTAAAATATCTGACTTTGGGGACCGGCAGTTAGCGTAATGGCTATGTCGCTGGACTCCCACGTAGTCGACCACGGTTCGAGTCCCGGACCCGGTGGCTTAAATTCACGCCGGGCCCGTGTGCGTGCGTGCCCAAGATTCCGAGAGGAGAATGGAGGAGAAGGGATTGCGGCGTGGCCATCCCCCCTGGGGGGGGGTGATTTCTTGCTTTCTATCTCTCTGTCTCTCTCTGTCTGTCTGGCGAGTGCACGTGCCCTATAGCAAAAACCTCTCCAAAAAAAAAAAAAAATCTGACTCTGTTCTTTTTTCTAATTGCCCATATGTTTGAAAATAATCTCAAGGGTTTTAACATGTTAAATTCAGATTCAGGACATCTCCAGAAAGAACAGAGAGGTGGAGGGAGGAGAAAGAGAAAGGAATGAAAAAGCGAGAAAGGGAGGAAAGGAAGAATGAGAAGGAAGCTAAACGAAAGAAAATAGGAAAAAAGGAAAAAGCGAAATGAAAGGGAAAGAAAGGAAGAAAATAAAAGGAAGGAACCAAGAAAATTAAAGGAAGAATGAAAAAAAGATAGGAAGGACAGAGGAATGAAGGAAAGAAAAAAGAGAGGATGAAGGGAAGGGAGGAAGGACAAAAGGAAGGAAGGAAAGAAGGATAGATTCTAATATTTATGTAATACTTGTGCCAGAGAACTCTTGTTGGGTAGTTCACCTCTTTTTAACACTCGTAAGAAAATAACCTTTACCTTAAATATTATTCTTACTGTTTTCCTGGTGAAGACATTGAAGGTCACAGAGCACATTAGTTAGACCTTACCTCCTCATGCAATTGGTACTTATTTGACCTTTAATGTCATTCTACCCAAAGTCCTGGGGGCTTCATGAAAGTTCAGATTGCTTTACATATCTTCTAAAACAAAACGTCCACTGACTGGTTTTCCTCTGGGGAAGCAATTACACATATAGTACACTTTAGAAAGGAGATGTATTCCTGAGAATATAACATATGGATTCCTCGCATCCATTTTATATTTGTGTCATGTAATAAAAAGGTTTACCATCTGAAAAATACAGTCAGGTTTTTGGTAAGCTTAACAATCTCATTCTAATGGGAGTATTAACTGTAGTTGCAGATTTAACATTTAAGTGCAATCTCTTCTATGACATATATCTACTGTTGCTTTTTTGACCTTAAAAATGAAGTATCATATTTGGAGACATTACTTGAAAAGATTATAAATTTTCTTTTATAATTCTCACCTAAATGAACACTTCTAATTTTACAAGTTATATTATAATGCTCTGTCTCAATATAAATGTAATTCACGTACAGTTTGTTGAATTTTATAAACTTTGGATGAAATGCCTCTGTTACTGTTTCTGCAGAGGTAATTGCTAATTCCCCCAGATTTATGAAACATCAAAACTCAAAGAACTACTAAAATACTATTTGCACTACATTTCCAAAGCAACATTCAAATTTTTGACAGTGTGGCAATAGAAAATCACATCTAGATGATAGAAATACTCCAAATTGATACAGTATCACTTTGTGCCTGAACCTCTTTGCATGAGTATAACTGAAAAATTATTAGCGCTTAAGATCCCATATTACCTTTTTTTCCCCTTGAACAGTTACAAGCATTTCTGTTACTGAACCTAAATATTGACATACATTGTCCTTATTGCAGAATGATCAACTCTCAAAAAAAATGTAATGTTATAGGAAAAAGGGTAATTTTCCTTTCTCTTTCACATCGTGTCAGAAATCATGACTAGCTTCTGGCTGTGACAAGACCTGTGTTAGCATCACCACGCAACACCTGCGATCAGTGTGAAATGGAAGTAATTTAAGAGCCAGAACTGAGTTTGTAACTGGAAGTTTCCGGACAATGTTAAATGCACTGCTCTGTCCCCTACAGTAAAGTAAATGGCCTGCAGTGAAGTCTGAAGAAAGCGCAGCCGCAGCATCAGCGTGAATTTAACTGCTAGAGAGCGGGCACAGAGCTGTTCAGTTCTGAATCTGCTTTGCCGCTGAATATTAAGCCTACACTTACATACAACTTTTATTTCTGATGCCCTTTTAGCTCACTGTGCTAAACACTTGTACTTATTCACCTTGACTGACATTCTAGAAAATATTGATCTAAGAGTTTGGTGCATTTAACTTCCTATTAAAGAAATATTCACCACATAGCGCTAGGCTCACTCGGTACCAATTTCAAAGAATTGCATTTTTAAACAAATATTACACTTATCTGAAAATCAGACGTAACTAATATTACATCTAAATTCTGAATTTCAAGTATAGTCTGAAAATTTTGCTTCTTTAAAATCAATTTAGATGAAAATTTTTAGCCATTCTAATGAATGAACACACACGCAAAATATAAGAAACTATTTTGAAATAAACATGTTTTCCTAATAACTGAACAATTCTCTGAAAAAACAAAAATTTCTGGCACATCACATTTCCTCATGTGTCCTGTGGAATAGGCCTATTAATGCACAAACGACGGCATTTTCCATGACTTTCCTTCCAGCTCTATCTCTGTCTGCTCTAGAAGAAGCTATTTTTTTTTTTTTTCTCAAGGCTCAGAGTTTCACTACAGCATTCCTGGCAGTTCCTTTACCTCCCCGTATTGGATCTGCTGTTCCAGTAATCCACGTCTTTGTTCCTCCCTGTTTTCTCTGCTCGTTTTTTTTTTTTTTTTTTTTTTTTTTCCTGGATCACAGTCTCAAATGACTTCCAATGAAAAAGTTTATTAGTCAAAGTGTAAAAAGTTTGTTATGCAGGATGAATATATTCTAGAGATTGAATCACAGCATGGTACTATAGTTAGTAGTACTGTACTGTATTCTTGAAATTTATGAGCAAAGTATATCTTTTTAAAAAGTAAGTATTTTAATTAATTAATTTTTCTATAGAACACATGTATCCATGTATTCGGAGAAAGAAAAAGGGAAAGTGAGAGAGCAAGCTGTTAGGTCCAGGACGAGAACCATAGTCAGCCATGTGGGAGTCCAGTGCCTTAGCCGCCATACCACCTGCTGGCTCCCATAAAGTAGATCTTAACACACATACACACAATAAAGGTAACTTCATGAGATGATAAATGTGTTAACTAATTAGGTTGATAGTGGTAATCACTTTGTAATTTACTCCTATATTAAAACAGCACAGTATATACTGTACATACAGTCTTAATTTGTTTATTATACCCAATAAAACTGCAGTAAATTTAAGAAGGAAAGGCTTATTGGAGGATTAGAAAATTTCTGCTTCCTCACCTTCCAAAAAATATGTTTATTCTACTATTTTATTGATTGATAGTCTCTCTGATCATAGATTTATGGGTTGGGATTACTTTTGATCTTTAGTACTGACCTGCCTTGTACTCTTTGAGGGAAAAATGACTTCTTTCTTTTTTTGGAGAGGTTTTTGCTATAGTGCACTCACCAGAAAGACAGAGACAGACAGAGAGACAGAAAGTGAGAAATCACCCCCCAGAGGGGATGGCCACGCTGCAATCCCTTCTCTTCCATTCTCCTCTCAGGATCTTGGGCATGCACACACATGCACCCAGCATCAGTTTAAGCCACCGGGTCCGGGACTGGAACAGTGGTCGAATACATGGAAGTCTAGCGACATAGCCATTATGCCAACTGCTGGTCCCATATGACTTTTTTCTTGTACGTGTTCTATTCCATGAGGTCTCCAAATGGCCAGATCTTTCAGGAGATTGTACAGCAACTTGTGGTTTTCTAGTTTTTCTAAATGTGTCCTACTCCCCTCTCCAAGATGTTTGTTTTTTCTCCTTATTTTCATTTTATGGGTTCCTATATGAAATGACAAGATATTATTGCATGTTCTTAATTTATTATTCTTAATGTGAATTTCATACTGTGATTTTCCTGTAATGGTATTTAGAAAAATCTTGGATGAGGAAAGATTTTTAAAAAACATTTCTTGAGAGCAAGATAAATCAAATTAATTAGTTTGTGACCTTATCTATTTATATTATAGGACCAGTAATAAAGTGATGCCGGAAGCCATGCTTCAGCTGGGGTGGGTACACAGGAAGATGACACGGGTGAACAGGAATTAGACTGAGACCTCATGCCCTTTAGCATGTTTTCAGCCGGCTACAGCCAGAGTAAGCTCCAGACTGCAGCCCTGATTGCCAGGAGACATGTGTATTTATTATTGAAGGAGTTTTACAGGAGTAGGGTGGGTGAGGGGAAGTATGTGAAAGATTTTACTCCAAAAAGTAAAGCTTTCAAAGTATAGGAACAATAATCATAAAACATGACGTCTGCTTTGTTTGTGTATAAACAGTCATAATTCTTAGAAGGAGGAAGTTCATTTGTCTGGTGCATTCTCTCCTTAGATCTTGATTACCGGGAAGGGTCTTTTGGATGAGAGGGCTCCCAGGAATCTTAATTACCTCAGTCCCAGGCCAGCTTGATAACTTTAGTCCCAGATTGGCTTGACAACTTGAGCCCCAGGTCAACCTGAGAACTTCAGTCTCTGGCTAGGGTGGCAGCAATTGCTGGTTACAAGGGCCTAGAAATAAATCCTGTCTGGTTAAGTAAAGACAAGGCTAATATATACTAAAGTAAAATACCTATATTATCTCTGGGGTAATCTAAATTCCAATATTTTATATAGGCATATTCTACATTTAAAATTAAAGTAGACATTCCTTAAGTAAAATAAAATTTGAATTTCAGACTACTGTCACCAAATAAAGTAATACAACATATCACATATATCTATCTATCAGTTTTATAAAGCTGGACTCTAAATAGGATGAAATCTAATTGCAAATACCCTTGCTTAGAATATTGTAATTCTTCTTTACTTCTGCAGTCTTTAAATTGTAAAGACTTCTAGAAGTAAAGTCCCTTGAGTCTTCCTCTCCCCCTAAATCAAATCTATAGATTCCTTTTCTTCTGGGTACAATTTCAGTGAACCCTGGAGTAGAACAGTTGTATGTGATAAATTCTCACTCTAGAGAATGCTACAGGACATGCCCATACATTCCTTTCTGAGAGAGGATACTTCCCCCTTGATAGACTCTGAATGTTACTTTATTTGCACACTGTAACCCCAACAAGATAAGGGAGTTTTATTCTTGTTTACCATGGGTATGATTCACTCCATGTGGGGAACTTTAAGAACATAGCTGAGGTCTAGTCTATCTTAAGAAATGACATATCCCCAGGATAAACTGTGCTTGCAAAAGTCCAAATATGGATCTAGAGTAGTTGCCTACATCTATCCGTTTTATACTTCTATTTTCATAACTAAACTTTGAATAGGGAATAGCATATTGAAGGGGAAAAATGGTGATAAATTAAAATGCTAGTTTTCTCTCTCCATAGTTTCTATCAATTATTGCTATAAAAGGAATTATAGAAATACTTAATGGCTTCCAAATAAAAAAAAAATCCATAATTTTTTTTTTTTTTTTCCCAAGTCGGTTCACTTGAGCAGGCATTGCTTGAAGTCGTTCATGCAGGAGAGACTTGCTGGTGGCTGAGGTTAGAGACATCTGAAGGTTCAACTGAGCTGTGCAGTAAGAAGGTGCATCCACATGGTTAGCAACTGATGCATTGGTTTACTTTTAGGTCAATTGCAGAAGTTGACTAGAGCAGCTAAGGTGACCTATCCATGTGGCCTCCTATAGATTGGCAGCTGCATTTGCAGGTGAATCATATGAAGAGTGAGCATTGCAAAAAACCTAAGAGGAAGCTGTTCTATTGGCCAAAAAGGAGTCCCAGGACCAGTTCAAATGCAGAGGAAAGGGACTACACAGTGTTGAATACTAAGTCATGATACACTGGGGTAAGACTGGTCTTTAGACACTAAATTGTTTCATGTTATCTCTCCCTGGGATAACTAGTAAGAATCATGCTAAAAAGCTCTTTTGAAATTTCTTTCAGCAAGTACTCAAAAGTGTCCACTGGATTTATTTTAAGTTTTTAAAGGTATGATAAGAAAGCAATTGATTTTTTAATTGGTTTTCTTAATAGAAGCTTTTAGTATATGTCTTTTTGTAATGAATTTTAGAGTGATAATGTTTAATTCTCTGGGGATAAGCTTAGGATTTTGTTGTTGTTATTAATTTTCCTTACCACAGACAGAACTTAAGTTCTGGTAGTTTTTTTGTTTGTTTGTTTTTCCTGCTTCTCTTTTAATTATTAATTTCTTCCACTTTTATGAATTTTATTAATCTTTTGGATTTTTTTCATATTTTTGTTTTTTTTTTTAATATAATACAAATAGTCTCTATTTTATTATACAAAGGCATTCTATCAAGTTAATGTCTCTTTTTTAAGAGAGATTTTTTGCTATAGGGTGCATGCATTTGCCAGAGAAACAGAGACAAAAAGCAAGAAATCACCTCCAAGGGGATGGCCATGCCACAATCCCTTCTCCATTCTCCATTCGGGGTTTTGAGCATGCATGCATGCATACACGGCCAGCATGAGTTTTAAGCCACAGAGACTGGGACTTGAGCTGCAGTCAGCCATGTAGGAGTCCAGCAACTTAACCATTATGCCACCTCCTGACCCCAATTATTTTTTTTTTCTTTTTTAACATTTTAGCAATAATTTTTAAATCTCTAATCACTTTTTTTTATTTTTTTGCCATAGGGTGGGCGCCACCACGCCCTCTAATCACTTTTTTTTTATAATTGATTTATTATTTTTAGGACTTTTTTTTGGTCCAATATCACCTTGTTCTGCATATTTAATTTGAAATAATTTTTAGTTTTAGTTTTCTCCCTTTTCCTGAATTATTTCTTTTTTTTTTTTTTTGTAAAATCATGTTATCAGCAAGATTTTCTTAGTATTTCTCAGTAATAAGTCTGCCTTCTTCTTATGTCTACTGACCTCTAATTTTCTATTTATTGATACTAATCTAGTGTCCTCTGGTATTTTAGGTAAATGTTTCTAAGAGTTATCTTGTCTGAGCAATAGTCTGTCTGGCAGGAACTTTATACAGTGGATGGAATATGTACTGTACAAGTATCACTTGATAATGTCTAAGAAAGGGCCCTTAATTCAGGTGATGAGGTACCTTCCCACAACTTTAAAATTAGAATGATTCTTATCATAGCAAACTTTTCATTCATTTCTTTTTTTACTGAAACCACTTGCTTTGTTAGTTTTAATTTTTGTTTGAATTTTAGTCTAGGGTAACCTGTGTTTTGCAAGCAATGGTGAAGATTCAATTCATCAGTAAGTTGTCCTTTGGTTTACTCTGATTTTTCCATGTGTATGTATGTGTGTGTATGATTTCTAGGGCTTTGAAAAGAATTTTTATCCACTTACTACCTTAACCAAAGCTAAGTATAGCTTCTGATGCAACTCTCAGAGTTTTGGCCAGAATTCTAACTGCTTCTCATGTTTTCATTAACTTGTTGAATCCCTTTCACTTTAATACACATATTTTAAACATTTAGGCACAGATTTTGGATAGCAATTTATAAAGTTGTTTTGTTAGAAATTTTTTATATCACTTTAGCAAAATGGCAGAATTTCTTTTAACATACTTTGTGTGTGTGTGCCAAAATTTACTCCCGTGTCTTATAAAAGGTGTCTGAAAAAGAAAGGCGAACAAAAAGAAGCATTTAACCTACTTTATTATTTCATAGGCAGTAACATATTTTGTCATCTATGAAATGAGGTCAAATTATAATTCTCAAAATAGAAAATAGATTGTAAAAGCAGATAAGAAATCTTTCTTTTGGCTGCTTGATTTGTTTGTAAGCAGTATCACGTCAGTTCTTACTTCACTTATTTGATTTTAGTCCTGAAAAATTTATAAGCGTTGTTAAAACATGACTCATCAAAATCTGAAATAGGGACGCATGAAGTCTTTTTGATGAATAAAATTGATATGAATCGAATAACTTTGACACAAATAAAACTGTTTGCAAAATTGCACAGGAAAAAGCTGCAGCACGCACCAACTACAATAATTATAGTAGCAGCTCTCAGAGGACTAGGGTACTAAAAGCTGTTTGGCACCAATCTGAAATCAGGTAAATTAATCCTCAGAGGAGTCGTGTGCCACAGTCTCAAGTAATCAGTAATAATTGTGTCATATTGCTGAAGCACACTCCAAGAGGTATAGTTTTCCCTACATACGGAATTGCCTGCAACACCCGAAAGTTGTTAAGCTGCAGCAGAATTTCAGGCCCATGATCGGTGGAAATCCAAGAGTTTGGAATACATAGGTAACAATACTACAACAAACTTTTTCTTTCTTTTTGTTTCTGTTTGTTTGAACTTAATCTCTTCTTACCTATTACATTAATATTGTTAATAATGCATTTGTATTTACTCTGAATACTCTGAAGTGTTTGAAGAGTTAATATCGAAAAGAATGTTGTTTATAACAAACTCTAAACATTAAGTATTTTCGCTAAAAGAATTTACTTCCCAGATTTACACTATTCCTTACACTTTAAAAAACAGTCTGCATTCCAAGTAGTCTACCGTAGGTTGTGTAAATCTTAGCATTTTTCAGGAAGCATATATAAAATGAAGCACATATAAAAGTTGTCTTGTAGTAAGTAATGCTAAAGCCTGGGTTAATGAATTTAGCACTGGTTTGAATTATTTCAGATACGTCTTTGTTAATAATGTCCTTCCCAAAGCCATCAAATAATGTTAATTAAATCTGTGCTTAGTTTCACAGTTGTGTTTAATTAGCTCAATCACTTTTTAAAATGTAACGGCCTATAAAAAGAACGATCTATTGACAGAACGGTTAATGACAAATTGTTAGCTGCCAGATTTGATCCCTAAATGATCATTGGATGTGAGGGAAAGTGAAATGCATCAAAATCATAGCATTTATAAACAGGCTTTGTAGCTGAAGAGGTTAGTGCATGCAATTAAAATGATTTCCTTCCTGTATTAGAAGAGAGTAATACAAAATGAGCTTAATAATATATGTATTATATTCTAAACTTTTAATAAAGGTGAAGTTACATTTACAGTATCTTTTGAATGTTATTTGAAATATGCTTTTGCCTAGACAGACCTTAATCTTTGGCAATATAGAAAGTGCCCTGAGGTGAATATGGACTTTTACTCTCACTTATGGGGAAGTTAAATTAATACCCTGAGGACATGTCATCAGAGAGTCATAACTACTACTAAGTTGTTATAATAATATACATTTTCTTGAACAAATCTACAATAAATTTACAAACAAAATTTCGATTAAACTTCACTTACTAGAACATGAAAAAGTAATGTGTTATATTACTGTTTTGTAAACAAACAATTCATAATTTATCTTTTTTTCTTCCTGATGAGGATGAAGTATTATGTCAACATTATTTTGTTTAACCTAGGAAACCCTAAATTTTCAATTTATGAATTAGGATATTGTGGGGGACATGGGTTTGAAGCATAATTATATTACAATGATATCAATGAAGAACATTTCAATTAAATAACTGACATTTTGACTTTTAATATGAGAAAATGCTATTCTTTTCTTGAAGGAAGTTATTTGAATGAAATTGGGGATAAAATATATTATCTACCAAGAATTAAGAGAAAATTGTGTTTATATTAAATAAATAATAACTATTTTAAACACTTTCTCCATTCATCTCACTTTGCTAGTCACATATAAATGCAGTCTTGCGATGTAGTTTAATAATACTGAACATGAAATTTATAGAAATAATGTTATTCGACTTTTTTTGCCACAATTCAATGCTACCTTGTATATCAAAAGCATGAAAAACTTCAAAACTTTCTATCTATAATGTAATGAGGGAGGAAATAGTCTGTAGAAGGTGAGACATATTTATCCACTCTTAATATTATCTCTTTTTCTGGGATTAATTTTATCATCAATGAATGGATTATAAATTCTCGTTAGACTCAAACTATAGACTTAGTGAGTTCAAAGGGTATATCTTTACCATAATACCGTGTAACTAAGACCCAAAGTTTAATATTTTAAATGGGGCCAGCTAGTGGCATTGGTGGTTAAGGGTGCTGGATTCCCACATAGCAGACTGTGATTCAAGTCTCGGACATGGCAACTTGCTTTCTTACTTTCTATTTCTCTCTCTGGTTAAATTTTAAAAATTAATAATTAAAAATGGAATTAAATAAATAATTCTTAAAAAGGTTTAAAAATAAATATGTAGTTTAAATGTGCACAGATAGATTAAATTATATAATGATTATATGAAAACAACTACACCTACTAGTCTTCTATTAATTCAAAACCTATCAGAGCACAACCTGTGATTTGTCTGTGATAACGAAATATTTCCATATTATGTAAACTCCCAAGCTGGCTAGTTTATGAACCATTTAAAGGTTCATAGAAAGAATAATATCTTTTCAAAAGATTTTGGATTTGCTATTTGCAACTATCTAGATAAATGAGCTGGACATAATCATCTATTTTAGAGCTTGCAAAAAAATCCTTAAAATAATTTTTTAAAAAATGAAAACTTCATGTCAAATTATAGCACAAGAGAACTCCCATCCCTATCTTCCATGATCTAATTTGCATGAACCCAACCTCATCTCGATTTTTGCAATATTTTATCTTGTAGTACATCATATTCTAACATTTAAAGCAGTTCTGTAATTTGAGATCTGGAAACTAAGGTTAAAGTTCATTTAGGAAAATGTGTAACACTTTAGGTGCTAACTCTAGTAGCAGTTACTTCCAGATCTTGGTAGAGGGATTTGGAGGGTAAGCTGATTCAATCTTAACAGAAAAAGGCTTATGATGGATTCTTTATGTTAGACATTGAAGCAGTGTGCATATTTAGGTAGGTCTTGTTTCATTTATTTCCCTAATTTTATGTAGCTATTTATGCCTATACCAACATCATTTTCAAAAATCAATAAATAAAATTAAATGAGTTTTAGCATCTTATTTACTTAAATTGTGTATAATATGTATGACTATTATAAAGATTGCTCTTAGATGTTCCAAGTGATATAATATCATTACAGTTTTTCTTGGACAGCTTTTATTTTATTTATTTTCTTTTTAAGGAGTTAATAATTGCCTAACATTTTTGTCTTGGTCACAGTATCTGCTAGAGTAGATATCATTGTCCGTTTGGTCCTTTGATGGACCTTAAATTATTTAGCACAATACCCAAAACATGTTAAAATTTCAGTGAGCATTTGTTGAATTGAAAACATTTACTTTCCATGACTAGCAGATGACATAATAGTTACATCATTGGACTCCCACATAGTTGACAGTAGTTCAACTCCCAGACCTGGTGTCTTAAAACTCATGCTGGGTGCACATGCATGCATGCTCAAGATCCCTAGAGGAGAATAGAGGAGAAGGGATTTTGATGTGGCCATCCCCTCTGGGAGTGATTTTCACATTCAATCTCTCTGTCTCTGCCTATATGGCAGGTGCACGCCCTAGAGCAAAAATCTCTAATAAAAAAAATTAGACTTTCTAAAGTCTATTAGAACTATAAAAATATTCTCTATATAATAAGTCACAACTGATTCTTCAGTTCTGTTTTAATCTTTGATAATATATTACCTAAAGCCCTCTATATTCCTGTTCCTATTGAATAAGTTTTCTCTTGGCCTATTGCATAACTATGATCCTTGGATTCCCCTTTTATTACAGTTATAGAAATTCTTCTCTTTTCTATTCCTGTGTATAATTTCTTATTTCCTGGATTCCATGTTTACTCAGTTGTTTTAGTGAAGCATATTGTTTAGTAACTTCCTCTGAAAGAATTTATAGATGGAAGTTTTTGTTTTGTTTGTTTGTTTTTTCCCAACACTGTATGTCTAAAATCATCTATGCCATAGTGTGGCTAGACATTGAACTCTAGTTTAGAAAAAATTTCTGACAGTTCTAATTTCCAGCAATGTTTTTCCAATCTGATGCTATTGTGACATATATGTGACATATTTTTATATGACTATATTATCAAGAGACCATTGTTAATTGAAAATATTCTATAATTCTAAAAAATTTCATGTCTATTTTTTTTTAATTTCACCATATTGCACTTTTGTTTTTATTTTTAAATTGCCAGAGGGCACATGTGCTTTCCACAGAGACAGAGAAAGGAAAAGTGAGAAAGTACTCCCCATGGAGAATGGTCACACCACAATTCCTTCTCCTCCAAGTCCCCATCCTTTTGGAATTTGGGGCATGCACACTCACATACACCCAGCATGTTTCTCAAACCTCTGGTTCCAGAACTCAATCTGTGCAGTTGGCCATGTGGAATTCAGTCACTTTAACCCATCATGCTACCTGCTGGCCTCCCCCTCACTTGTTTTCATGATAGTTTTCCTTATTTAGACATATTATGTCCTCATTCAGTCATGCAATTTTCTTGTATTATCTCTCTTATTTTAGACTTTTTTTCTGCTTCATGGGACATTTTTCTCAACAGTTTCTTAACAGTTTTGTTGAAATTTTTTTATTCTTTTATTTTCAATATTGAGGCTCAGATTCTTTGTGTATTTCTTTTCAATATTTTTATAATATTCAATTCACTTCATCATGGATGCTTTTTGTATTCATATCCCAGTGAAAATATATTTATAGTTTTTATTTTCTTAGAGTAATATTATGGTTTGGGAAATGTTTTCTTTGACTTCTTTTTCAGTTTCTTTTGGGTTTATTTACATTTTACTTAGAAGCTTTTAATGACTATAATATGTATGGATATTTATAAAATTTATAAAACTATAAAATAAAAATTGTATCTTTAAATGTTACATATTTATAATATAGTATTAAAAATGTTCATTGGAAGCATTGTGTAGGTTGACACTATTTGGCCAGTAAGATTTATTGTAGTGCGATACTACAACAAGCCTGTACAATTACTGGATGAACTGAAATTAATAAGGCATTTGTGGGAACCAGCAGTTAGCGTAATGGCTATGTCGCTGGACTCCCACGTAGTTGACTGCGGTTCGCGTCCTGGACCCGGTGGCTTAAAACTCATGCTGGGTGCGTGTGCGTGCGTGTCCAAGATCCCAAGAGGAGAATGGAGGAGAAGGGATTGCGGCATGACCACCCCCCCCGGGGGGTGATTCCTCGCTTTCTGTCTCTATGTCTCTATCTGTCTGGCGAGCACACGCGCCCTATAGCGAAAATCTCTCCCAAAAATAAATAAATAAATAAATAAATAATTAAAAAAATAAGGCATTTGTTTTTTCATTGGGTAGTTTAGTCTCCAGAAATGAACTTTCCAATTGCTTATTACAGCGTAAGTTTAGTTGTAAACATTTTACAAATCAAACTGGGAAGACAGTGGAGGACCTTACCACTTTATGTAAAATTTACAGTTGGTGTCTATGATTTCAGTATGATGCTTCCTCTCTAGCCTCAGGTATAGCTGTTTCTCCTAAATCCAGAATCTTCTTGGTTCAGTTATTTTATTTTTTTTTTCCTGAGAATATACCTCTAATATTCAGCATGACTAGGGAAAGTGTAGTCTCTTTGCATAATCTCTTGACTATGAGGTAAGGGTATTTGGAAGGATTCTAAATATTTTCACACACGCTTTTTTTTTCTTTTTTTTTTTTTTTTTTGAGAGGTTTTTGCTATAGGGCGCATGCACTTGCCAGACAGACAGAGACAGAGAGATAGAAAGCGAGAAATCACCCCCAGGAGGGATGGCCATGCCACAATCCCTTCTCCTCCATTCTCCTTTCGGGATCTTGGGCACGCATGCACACGCACCCAACGTGAATTTAAGCCACCGTGTCCGAGACTCGAACTGCGGTCAACTACGTGGGAGTCCAGCAACATAGCCAATACGCTAACTGCTGGTCCCACACACTCTTTTTAATAGTCCTACCATTGATAACATGAACACTTGTATTAAACTTTAGAGGTACTTCTTGGCATCTTGTGGTGTTGCTATTTAAACTAATTCACTTCTTGCTGAATAGCCCTCTGTTAGCTTACTTTCCAGCTTTTTCAATCTATTCCATCATTACCCGTTGTCCATAGACTTTCTATCTTCTATACTGTTGACATCTTGTCACCCCCCCCCACACACACTTTGTACTTGTTCTTTTAAAAAGAGCGTAAAAAAGTTCTTTGATATTATTTGGTGGAATACTAAAGAGGGCAGATCTGTAATTAATCTATCATAATTTACTGAAAGTTATGTCACATTATATTTCAGAACTTTAAATAAATGTTCAAGAGCAGAACCTTCATGCTGAAAATATGATTAGGTAACTGAAAGTATGAAATATTATTCACAGTATTCAAAAATGTTATAAAGGAAATCTTGAGTATAAAGCTGTTCATCACTAATTAAAGATAGGGTACATAAAAATATATTTCCTAAGGCATGATCCTTTCTTTTGTAAAAATTTCAATTTTGATAATAGGACAATTATAGTCATGGAACAATTAAAAACAATTTTAAAAAGGTGTAATCAAATGCTAAATTGGGGGTTTAGTCCATAGAGCCATAAGAGTTTAGGAAAGAGCAAAATCAAAGTATTCCAGAATTCTGCATGTTATTACCCTTATAGTTGATGACTTTTACATCTAGTTTGTTTCGTACATCTATGATATTCTTTGGATTTCTTCACTGCAGAAATTAAATGAGGGTTTTATGAGGAATGGAAAAATATAGCCTATGCAAAGGAGGGTGCATATGCAAAGGCACAGAGTATTGAGAAGGAATGAGAGTTCGGGAAACAAAGGATTTAGGTATAGCTACAGTCTGGAAGTCAGAGAAAAGCAGCAAGCTGTACAATGAACTTTCAGGAAATTAGAATACAAAAAGGTGTGTGTGTGTGTGTGTGTGTGTGTGTGTGTGTCTATGCATGGAAAATCCCAATGTACAATACCAATGTAAAGCACTAAAGGGTAAAAAAATAATGTCTTTAGTCATATAAAATGTATGTGTGTGTGTGAATATGTGTGTGCATGTGTGAAAATCTTATGTAGAATAGTATAGTCTAATAGAATTTTTACCTGGCCTAATTACCAGGAAATGTTACTTCCTTGTGAACTTGGAGAAAACCTTTAATCTACTCAATCTGTATAATGAATTTATTGATTTAGGATCTCTCATTTGCCCTCCAGTTCCAAGTTTATTGATAAGATGTTAATCTTCCAAAGGCCCAATTGGAAGATCCTTTGGAAAATTCAGACTTCTGTACCTCCCTCTCTATTTGAGGGCACCTAGCCAGTCTGATGGAAATTCTTTTTTTCTACCCACACTGTAGAATATTTTTTGCATTCCTACAAATGTAGACCACTCTTTTTCCAGATTGTCTGAGAATCCTAGGTTTCCATACAGTATAGAATCATGGAATTCCAGTGACACTGTAAGCTTTACTCATCGCCTATCTCAACCTCCTAACTAATGCTTAAATCCCCTGAACATTCTTGCCAGGAGTGTCCTTATTTAGCTTGAATATTTCAAATAGGAGTCTACTAGGTACTCTAAAATGAGTCTATACTTATTAGGCTGCTCTGATTGAAAGTAATTCTTAAATCATTCCTTTGGCCATAGTTCTTTATATTCTTAGAATTTGTGATTAAGTAGAAACCGTTATGAAGTGGTTTTATGTTTTGTTTCATTTTCAAATGAAGATAGGGAATTTCAAGTGTCTGATTCAGTGTGTGCTTCACTGATGCCCAGAAAATGTTAGTGATTATTTTCCCTTCTATTATTTGAAGGTAGAAATCAAACAACCCCCCTCCAGTTTCAGGCTTATCTGCTCAGTGTGAAACATCCCAGATTCCTATAATTATTCATCAGCTGAGATGGTTTTTAAGTCCACCACCAAAATTTTAAGTTGCTCCAGTTAGGTTTTTTTTTTTTTTTTCTTCTCCCAAACTTAGAAGTTTCACAACTAAAAAGAGAACCATGAGAAAGTTGTTGAAATCATCCAGGAGGAGATAATGGAGGTTTGGTCAGGATAACTGAAAAGATGGAAATAAACTCATCTGGGATAGATTTTGGTGGTAAAGTCCACAGGACTTTCTAATGGATTGGAGTAGATAGGAGAGGCTAAAAAGAATCAAAACCGACTCCATGATATTTGGCTTGTGTAGTGGGGTGGATTATGACGTCATTTAATGAAATGGAAAAGACTAGTAAAGGAAGAGATTTTTGTCTTAGACCTTTAATAAATCTCCTTTATTCATGATAGAGCACACACATGCACATATGAGAGAGAGAGATGGCAGCCCTCACAGAATCTGCTCATGCTACAGTCCCCCTTCCCCTAGTCCTCCAGCCTGCTGGATCTTGAATACTTGAGGATGAGCCTAGAGTGTTTCAGGCTGACTCTACTGGGTATTCAGACCACAGTCTCCATGTGGGGCTTGGCTTCTCTTGAGCAGCATATTACCATTGTGCCACAGAATCAGCCATGGCTTTGTTAAGTTTGAAATGTCCAAAAGAAATCCCAGAGGAGATCTTAATTAGAATGTTTACTAAAGATTGCTGGCAGGAAATGCATTTCACTTTAAAATCTTAACCGTTCTCAGAAAAGCAGCTAGTCCTTGAGATAATACTACCCTGTTTCCCTTATCAGTTTGTTCTCCTACTCTCTTAGACTGGTGCTTCTCAAAAATTACTGTACGCTCAAATCACTTGGAGAGCTTGTTAAAATGCAGAGTTTGACAAGCTGTTGAGAAATCTGAGAATCTGCATTTCTAACATGCTGGCAGGTATGCAAATGCTATTGATTCTAAGATGCACTTTGAGTGTCAAAGTCTGACATACACAATGCTTTCCCACTTCTACCTGCACTTGCCTGTCTTAATGCTCCTTCCTCATTCTCAGCTACTGGTACTATGTCTTATTTCAGAAGAAAGTAGAGGATCAGAAGGCAATTTCCACATGCTCACACACCATTACATCTACCAATTCATTCATATAGTAGGGCTTCCATCTTTAAAAAATGGGCTGTGTGTGTGTGTGTGTGTGTGTGTGTGTGTTGGGGTGTGTGTGTGTCTGTGCATGTGCACCTGCACTCGCAGGTACATGAGGTACATGTTATTTTTAGACAGGCCTCATTATGTCATAATCCTCCTGCCTCAGTTTTCTGAGGGGCGGGAACCACAGGCACATGCCTGAAATTTTCGGTGGGCCAAAATTGAAACTGAGCCTCTTGTCTTGCTTCAGCCTGTTGAAGAGCAGAGTCCAGCGTGTGCTACCATGGCTCAAAACTGGGCATCTACAATATATAAGGCCCTTTACTTTTTTGCTGGATTGAATCCCCTTTCACCTTTTTAATGACATCAATACTATAATTGCTCACTCTCTTCCAAGTATCATATATTTTCCCTTTTTACTGAATCATTCTCCTCAGCACACTTACATTCTGAGATATATCCTTGCAAAAAACAGAAGAAAAAAAATATCCAAATGTGTTAAGACTCCCTTTATTCCCTTTTTTCTTTTCTTCCCTGTAAAATAAATTTTTTTTTTCAAAAAAGTATACACTTTTTTCTCCAATTACTTTTTTTCCATTTTGTGGTGGTAGTTTTGGTAGGAGCCATTGCTAATATCAATGATAATCCTTTCGTTGTTAAATCTAGAGGTAAATTCACAGTTTTAATTTTAGGTTACCTATCAAAGTCACTTACATAGTCCTCTTGAAGCACTATCTTTTTTTGACCTCTCTGACCTCTCTGACAGTAGCCTCCCTCTGATTTGCTTTCTTTCTTTTTTTTTTTTTTTTTTTTTTTGTTTTTTTTTTTGTTTTGCCAAAGGGTGCATGCATTTTCCAGAAAGAAACAGAGGTAGACAGACACACAGAGAGAGAAAGTTAAAAAGCACCCTCCTCCTTGAAAAAGCATCCCTCTCTGAGGGATGATAACACTGTAATCTCTTCCCCTCTATTTCATTTTGGGGGATTTGGGGCATGCACATACATGTGCCCAGCATGTTTTCCAAGTTGCCAGGTCTGACACTCAAACTGTGGGGTTGGCTATGGAGGATCCAGCTGCCTCAACCACTACACCATCAATTGGACAGTTTTTCCTTTGACATAACTGGTTTGTTTATTCATTCATTTATTATTTACTTATTTGCAATCATTCTCTGTACATCAATACAGTCTACAAAATGAGATTTTCCATCCGGTATATATTGTATATTGGTTCAATCAAGGATATTACCATACATGTTATCATCAACAAATAATTTTTTATTTCTTATTTCTTATATATTTTGCTTTCTGCCTCCCCTTGATTCCCTACTTCTCACGCTCTCCCAACTCCGCCCTTCTCCCACACTGTTTCTGATATGTACAGTTGTTTTCCATGCCTTTTGTTCACATTTTATTGATTCACTAAAGATCTTAATTAAAGCCTTCAATAGCAAGCATACATGATATATACATATTTATGAACACATGTCTGACTTTAGGTGTAAACCTCAGTGAGTAAAGTGAACATACTATAAAGTAGCACCTTGCTGGGGATCTATAGCTTACTGCAGTCATTAAATAGGTATTAATAGGTATTTTTCAGTGCATTTTTAATTTTTAAAAGTTCTAATTTTAATAGATCAAAATTTAAAAATGTTAAGAGAAATTTTACTCATTTCTGGAAGCTAAAAGATTCAGTCACCCAGAGTGGAGATTAGAAGATGGTTGTCAGAAGCCAGGATAAGCATAGAAAAGGGGGGGGGGGGGTGGAGAACTTGGTTAACAGTTACAGAATTGGAAGTAGAAAACTGGAATGAGGGCTGGCCCATGCCTTAGTGGTTAAGAGAACCAGATCCCATATGGTCAACCACATGATTTGAATCCCAGATGCAGTGGCTTGAGAAACATGCCACGTGCATGTGCCTTCATGCCCCAAATACTAATAGGATGAAGAAATGGAAGAGAAGAAGTTGTACTGGGACCGTACTCCATTGGGGGATGCTTTCTTCTTTTTCCACTCTGTCTCTTTCTAGTGAGTGCATGCCCCTCTGGCAAATTGAAAAGAAAAAGGAAACTGGAATGAGTTCTAGAATACTGTAGCACAGTAGAGCAACTACAAATGGTGACAACATAATGTATATCCCCAAATAGCTAGAAGAGGGGATGTCAATTAAAATTATAACAAAAGCAGGTGGCATAGTGGTTGTCACTGGACCCCAACTTAGTAAACCATGGTTTTAGTTCCAGACCTGGTGGCTTGAAAATCACACTGGGAGTGTGTACGTGCATGACCAAAATCCTGAGAGGAGAATGGAGTAGGGATTATGAATGGTCATCACCTCTGGGGAGTGATTTCTCGCTTTCCCTCTACCTCTTGCTCTCTCGCCAGTGAGTACAAAAACTCTATAATAAAAATCTCTCCCTCTCAAAAAAAAAAAAAAAAGTTATGACAAAAGAAAGTATTGTACTAGCTGTGATATGAGAATATACTAGGGCATAGGGGATGTGCAGAAATGATGGAAAGGATAGAAGAAAGGATGCCAGTTTGTAAATTACTGTACGAATCAAGATAAGGAATGATGATGATAAACTCAATATGCCCTAAATAAAATGCTTGATTTGTCAGAACTGCTTTCATCCAAATAGCTCTTTCTGCAGGCTTCTATACCTCAATGAGTAGCAATTTTGTTTTTCTGAGAGCTTAGGCCAAAAACTTTGAGTCCATTTGGAATCATTCAGAGTTGAGAACTCAGAAAAAATTGGCAATGTGTAGATTTTTATGCAGCTTGTTTCTGATGCCCAGTCACATCACTGTCGTCAGTTTTGTTTGTTCATCTATGCTACAATTATATATGATAATGCAATGTCCTTCCAGTGAATCCTTCTCTGTGCCTAAGCCAGTTCACACTGGGTATCTATCACTGGAGCCCTTTTTGTTACCATAGTCTGTGTACAAGTACAGACCACTAATACTTGTTAACTTTAAATAAAATATACTTTCTATTAATTGCCCATTTGCTTAGTGATTATTAAAGGTATGTTATGTGTCATTGTAATTCAGATCATGAAAACAAGAGCACTAGCTTGTTTTTTTTTTCTCTTTAGAAATAGTAATTTTCATCAGTACTTTTGATTATTTGATTACATAAATATTACTTGCACAAAAAGCAATGAGGTGAAGAATATGAACCTAACCTTGCATTACTAATTTTCATTGATGCTTTTCTTTTAGAGAGATGTTTGCTGTAGGGCACATGTACTTGCCGGAGACAGAAAGTGAGAAATGATCCCCTAAGGGGGATGGCCACGCCTCAATCCCTTTCCCTCCATTCTGCTGTCAGGATCTTGGGCATGCACACACACACACACACCCAGCATGAGTCTCAAACTGCCAGGTCGAGACTCAAACTGTAGTCCATTACAAGGGAGTCCAGCAACATAACCATTATGCCATCTGCTGGTCCATTAATTAACTCTTACCTACATATTCTCCTTTCCTGAAGTATACTATTTAAATGAATTGAAAATCACATATAACTCTAAGTTGAAAAACTATGATTTCCCACATTACTGATAACAGTCAATTCTTAAGTTGTATTTTAAAGATTTAATTACCTTTATTTACACTTTTCCAGCTGTTACTATAAGAAAAGACATATGTTAAAGGAATGTCTATGATTTTACTTTTGTGTTTTAAAATAATACAGAACAAAAAGGTCTCATTGAGAGGGCCAGATTAATACTTTGGAAACACTATATACCAATAGTGTTATGGTATGTTCCCTTGATGCCATAGAAATCAACACTGAGACAAAACAAATATCTAAATTAATGTAAAGAACTCAATCCAATTAGGATCAGCTGAACAGTGTAGTGGTTAAGGGCTGTGCGTGGAAAGCTAGGTCCCACATCACTGGCCATGATGGTTTGGTCCTTGCTTCCGAAGCTTGAAAGACACTCTGCTCATGTGCACATGTACCCAGGGCCGCCAGGGGATCGAGTGTTGGGAAGAAAGGATTTCAGTGAGACCACACTCCATTGTGGGTTGCACCCTCCACCCTCTGTGTCAAGAGTATTTGCCCACTGGTAATTTTTTAAAAAAAGAAAGAAAGAAATATTATTTTTCGTCTGACAAATAGAATGATTTTCTCTAAATATTAGTATTCTAGTGTATCATATGGATGGGGAATGCAGAAGCAGGGAAGCACAAGAAAAACACTTCTGGAATTATCCCATTTTTCCTGAAATCTATATAAGTTACAGAAAATTGGAAAGGTTCTACAAGCAGAGGGATGATTACATTATTTTGAATTCCCCGTAAATAATATCTAGAGAGTTAAAAAAGAGAAATAAACAAATGAACTATGAGAAATAAGCAAATGAACTATTAGGAATTATTAGAGATATTTATTATAAACAACATATCAGGATAATTCTACAATTAAAAAGTCAATATATAGCAATTATTAAGAGGACTTAATCTATCTCTATATACTTAATTGACAATAGAAAGCTAATCTGGGGAAATAATTAGTTTTTTTATGCTATCTCAGAGACACAGATAATACACACCCCAAAAAAATTTCTAAAGTTCAACTTCTTAGCTTACTATGAAATACTGCTGATCAACTGCTGATCATTTTAACTTGTTTCCTGTTTAGAAATCAGCAAGGTAAAATAAGCCTATACATAATATTACCATTATCTAAATTCCATTCTATGTTACAAGGGTGACACAAATGTCAACTACATTCATACAAAGCACTCCTTTCAGCATATTCTCCCTGGTGGAAAACACATAAATACTCACACCTTTGTGAAAAAAAAAATGTTTTATTAAGATCAATAGTCATAGGGACCAGCAGATGGCATAATGGTTATGTCACTGGATTCCCACATGGTCAACCACGGTTCAAGCCCTGGACCTGGTGGCCTAAAACTCACGTCAGATGCATGTGCATATGTGACCAAAAGCCCGAGAAGAGAATGAAGGATAAGGGATTGATATTGCCATCTACCCTGGGGGTTGGGGGGGGGTGATTTCTTGCTTTCTGTTTATCTGCTTCTCTCTGTTTCTCTGGCAAGTGCATGCATTCTACAGCAAAAATCTCTAAAAAAAAAAATCTCTAAATAAAAGGTTAATAGTCATATGGTTTTCTTTACCTGTGTCCCAGAAGCATACTCACAGTATATTTTATAAGTTTAAAATGAAATAAAAATAATAACCTATGGAGTCCAGCAGGTGGCGAAGTGGTTAAGGTGTTGGACTCAAATGTGTTTGACTGCAGTTCAAATATCGGACCTTATGCCTTGAAAATCATGCCAGGAACATGTGAGTGCATTCCCCAAATCCCAAGAGGAGAATGGAAAAGGGTTTGGGACATGGCCATTCTCCTGGGGGGAGTGATTTCTCACTTTCCCTCTTTTTTTCTCTGTCTCTCCCTGCTATAGCAAAAACCTTAAATGATAATGATAATAATAAGGATGATTATATTGATAATAACCTATGATGACATTTTAAATATTTATACTAGTTTATATTAATTTCATTTAGAAAAACAATTTTGAACTATCGAATGTAAACAATTCATACATAAATTTAGGGTTTTAGGAACAAAATCAATGTAAGCCTCATTCTATTTGTTGTTAATTGAGACATAGATATGTGCACACACACACACTTCTCTTATTTTACTGATAAATTTATACTTTTATCTAATGGAATATATGAATATCAGCAAGTGACAATAACTTTAAGACCCTACCACATTGCTATATTTACATATGTCAGAAAGATCAACATATTTTTTGTCTTTAGTAACTTGTCTTTCAGAGACTAGTTAATTTCCATGTATTGGGTCATTGGGAAAGTTATGACACATTTGGCATGGAAAACAGAAAAATATGTCATGACTTTCCCTGATGATTTAATATCTGATTATAAATGCTGTATGTATATTGATGTCAAAAACCAAAATTGGAATAACAAAATTACCTATTTTATTTTCTTTTATGTATTGCTTGCTAAGATAAAATATTAATATTTTACAAATATTTAATGAGTGGCAATAAGTAATATCAATTGTCTAAAATCTGTTTATGTAGACATATATGTGAGTGTATATGTATATATAATATATACATAGATAGATAGATAGATAGATAGATAGATAGATAGATAGATAGAAATTATAGAACAAAACATGGGAAAATGTTTATACATATAGAAAATGAGAAGTAGAAATTGAGGGAGGAAGGAGGGAATGAAGGAGAAAAGACAGAAAATAAACTATTGCATAAATCATCTCCAAGGGAAAAGCATGACAGTTAACCCAGGCTAAACTTTACTAGACATTCTCTGATCTGAAAGTTTCTCAGAAATTTTATATACATACATTCTCAGTCATATGAGTGAGTAAACTATTGCATTATCAAACCCTGCTTATAAGTATTTTTTTAAAAAGCAAATAAGATGAGACATTATATATTACATTGGTAAGCCAAAGTGGCATAACGTTGTTCATTTCTAAATCATTGCACTTTAGATGCCTATTCAAACAGAAATGTCCAAGGTTACAGGACTCAGACATTATTTATTAAATTTATGCCCCAGTTTCTGGATTTGTCATTTATTTATTAGCTATTCTAATTCTAACACATGATATATAGTATTTACCAGAAAATTACTTTTTTTATTATTACTTCTGGGCTTTTGCTGTAGGTATGTATGCATGCTAGACAGAGAAAGGGAGACATCCACTCTCCTCCAGTGTCCACACTGCAATCCCCTTTCCCCATTCTCCTCAGGATTTGGAGCACGCACACACACACACACACACACACACACACCATGATTTTCAAAGTACTGGGTTCAGGACTTAAACCATTGTCAGTCATGTGACAGTCCAGCTCCTTAACCACCATGCCTCCTGCTGGCCCCTACTTTAGCGTTTTCAGTTAATAACATTTTTTTTTTTGGTAGAGGTTTTTGTCTTAGGGCACATGTGCTTGTGTGTGTGTGTGTGTGTGTGTGAGAGAGAGAGAGAGAGAGAGAGAGAGAGAGAAAGAGAGACACAGTTGAAGGGAAAGTGAGAAATCACCCCCCACACACACACATACACACAGGGAGGATGGTCACACCTCAATCCCTTCTTCTCCATTCTCCTCTCAGGATCTTGGGGATGCATGCACCAAGTGCGCCCGGCATGAGTTTCATGCCACCAGGTCTGGCACTCAAACTGTGTTTGGCCATGTGGGAGTCCAGTAATGTAACTTCTATGCTATCTCCTGCTCCCTTAAGTCATAATTTAAAAGTGTATCTAAAGTTTACTTGTATTCTCCCTGATAGTCTTCCTGATAGTCCTCATTGACAATGGAATTGATTTGAGTATTCTTAATATTAGGCACCTAAAAAACAGTAAGAGCTGTTTACTAGGAAAGTAAATTAAAAAAAAAAATTATCTCACTTACTGTGTTTTAGTTCATTTTCTACTGTTTACTAACTGAATATTTGCATCTGGATAATTTAGAAGAATGAGGGTTTATTTTGCTTATGGTTTTGGAGATCCAAGGTCATGGATCTTGAGAATTCCTATTGGTGGGGAGTCTTCCAGTAGAGTCCTGAAGTGGTTCAGGATATCACATGAGACCAGCTTGCTCATACCTGTGTCCATGTGTCTGTGTGTCTCATTGTGCTCTTCTTATAAAGCTACAGACAGTCAATCATAGGTCCCCAATCTGAAGACCTGTCTAATCCACCCGCAATGCCTGGGCAATCTGAAGACCTGTCTAATCTTAATCACCTGCCAGAAACTCCATCCCTTAACATCAACACTCGATTAGATTTCCACTCTTTCAGCACTGTTACAATTCCACTCTTTTAGCAGTTACAATGCCTCACCAGGTTTTAACACATGAATTTTGGGGGATGCAGTCAAACCTTAGTACACTCTACTTTTCACCTTCTTGGTCAATGCATATTTTGCCTCAAATGTATTGATGGTAATCATGGCCATTCTGGAAATCTGCCCCACCTTCCTGTGTCTAAAGTTTTTCTTGGCTGAAGAGATAGAGAAAAGTGAGTTTAAAACTATACAAATAAAGGATCAGCAGATGGCATAATGTCTATGTTGCTGGACTCCCATGTAGTTGACCGCAGTTCGAGTCCTAGACCCTGTGGCTTAGACTCATGCCAGGCCTGTGTGCATGTGTGTCCACGATTCCAAGAGGAGAATGGAGAAGGGATTGTGTTATGGCCATTCCCTCGGCGGGGGGGGGGGGGGGGGGGGGGGGGGGGGGGGGGGGGGGGGGGGGGGGGGGGGGGGGGGGGGTGATTTCTTGCTTTCTGTCTCTCTGGTGATCTAGTCCCAGGTTTAAATAATTCTAACTCATCCACATGAACCTATTTAGTCAAGAAATCACAATATATTTCTGACTTTGTACTAACATCAGTGTAAAATTATCTTTGGATTAATTTTGAACCAAAATATTCTCTTTTTTTAGAGAGATTTTTTGCTGTAGGGCGTGTTTACTAACTGGAGAGACAGAGACAGACAGACAGAATAAGAGAAATCACTTTTCCCTTGGAATGGCCATGCTGCAATCCCTTCTTCTCCATTCTCCTTTTGGGATTTTGGCCACCAATGCACATGTGTCCACCCTGAGTTTTAAGACACCAGGTCTGGAACTTGAACAGTGGTCAACTATGTTGGAGTTCAGTAGTGTAACCATTATGCCATCTGCTCTTCCCAAACCAAAATAGTCCTTAGACACTGAGTAGCATGAATCTAACTAGTTAGTCCTTATCTCTCTCTTTTCTTTGTGAGTAGTGACAAAATTTTGCTTCAATTTCACTTAGTCTAAAAGAAAGTAAAAGGAAGTTTATATAGAATCACAGAATCCAGGGTGTATAAAGGTCTAAAAGTTTATCTAGAAGAATAAACAATGCTTGAACCCTGTGTACATCATTTCAATGAAATAATCTTATATGTGAAAAGCTCTGGTAATAAGGAACTTTTCATTCTTTTAGTAACTCAGTTCATTGTTTGATAGCAATAATCATCACAAGGTTTCTTCTCATATTTAACTCATATTAAGTTTTTCTCATATAAATCTGCCTTCTGAAGTTTTCTCTCATTGACAGTTTGATCACTTCAGACCACTTAGATCAATTCTGAATTCTGCTCTGTTTGCCACATGCAAACTCATCCAATATTTGGAGGGACATTTTATGTCCTCCCTGAATATTTGATTCTCAAGCTAAATATTCAAAATACTTTCAAGTACTCCTTATAGAATTTTAAAGTACTTCTTTCTTATTCATTACGATCTATATAACTTTCTTTTCCTACATATCAGCCTGTGTAATGAGACTACAGAAAATGCATTTTAATGTATCCATTACTATTGGGAGATTATTTTAAAATAATCCAATAATAGAAGTGCTGTGGACAATGTACAAACCGTATTAAATATATTACTTTGTGTGCCACAATTTAGCTTACAGGACTTCTAAAATATTCTTTCTAGAAATTGGGGGGGGGGACAGAAAGAGTTATGTTCTTATTCTTTCTCGCTGTTCATGCATTGCAATGTTATTTTAACACTGCGATGCCAATTGTGTACATTGGTAGAAAGTATTCATTTAAGTTTTGACACTTCTGCTACTGAATGTGTCCTGTATCGATTATGTATCAGCACAGCTAAACTTCAAACTACCTACCTATGAGTAAAAAATAAGTTCAGAGCTTCAGCAACACCTCTCTAAATATGTTACAGTTAACATGAAGAAATAATGGAATTAACTTCTGTGACTACAGACAAAGAAGTTTCAGTGCTTCTAGGTGGTATCGATAGTGGCTACAGTGATGTGCAGTACAAACTCTATTCCTATAAGATAGAACCACTCGTTGTGCACCCTAGAGAACGAGGGGGCCTGATAATTCATAGTTTGTCCCCTCTAGACTGAACAGTGCCTTCATAGCCTCTTTCCAGGGCAACAGAACCAGTCATCTCCCCATTCAGGACGTGGGTTTTGTTAACAAAACAAAACAAAACAAAAAAACAAAAAAAAACTTTGATAATCATGACTCGCTACCGTTAAAAATCTCCATTCAACACTGTGAGACAGGCATCAAACATTCAAATCAACTCTTCTTTTACTGACCAGGATTTAAAATTTGGGAGGCACTCTAAATTTTCACTACCAAACAGACATAGGAATGATAATCAAGTGCTGATGTGGAGCTCTAATGAAGCTAAAGATGTTTTGTCCTTATTAAGTGCTCATTAAATGTGGTTTATATAATGTCTTCTCTATTTTCCATTGCTTTAGTTTATTTTATTTATATCATGTATTTAAAAATTCTAGTGGGCCTATCTACTATGACACAGTGATAATATAATGCCTTTTACGGCTTCACACCACATGGTTGATTATGGGTATGGATCCCTGGGTTGGCCTGAAAATATGGGCACACAGGATCTTTAGGAGTTGGAGGGCTAAGAAAAATGAGATGAGGTATGACAGGACACTGGCAAGGGTGCTTCTCTTTCTTTCTTTCTTTCTCTTTTTTCCTTTCAGTCTTGTACGTGCATGTCCTCAATCAGAAAATGAACAAATAAGTAAATAAGTAAATGAAATAACCAAGTAGATTGTGATGAGATACCAGTTGCTTTATAATTAAGTATATAAAGTCATACATTCATAAAAGAAATATATTTGACTATTATAGTAAATGAGAAAATATTATAAAAGATGATTTAAGTCCTGAAGTTAATAATTATTCTTCTGAAGTATATAAAATCAGTGTGGAAATAATTATATTTTAGAATGTCTTACAAACTTTCAGCTAATTCAAGAGATAATGACATTTTATTTTTTAAAAATTAAAGGTAGATTTTCTTACATGGTTTTAAAATATGGCCAGATTTATTAAAAATGTTTCAGGTTCTAACAAAATAACTCTAAGGAAGAATTCTGTCAAATAATTAATTCAGGACAGAATCTCAGTTCTAAATGTGAAATTTAAAAGTATGCTGCAAAACTTAAGGAACACTAATGCGAGGCTCCTTAAGATCCTTTTTTCACATGTGTATACATGTACATACTTACTTGTGGCACTATATCATTATTGATACAACATAATTAAAAAAAAAAATAGAGGGCTGACCTCATGGCCAACTGACTAAGAAAACCAAGTCTGATATGGCCAACTATGGTTCAAATCCTTGCCTTGGTAGCTTGAAAAGCTTGAGAAAATGTGCTGGCTGCCTGGGCACACATGCACCAGGTCCCAAGGGGATGAGGAAATGGAGGCAATGAGCTTGCAGTGTGGCCACTGTACATTGTGAGATGCTTTCTTGTTCTCTGTCTGTCTTTGGCCAGTACACCTGCCATGTGATAATAAAAAAAATATAGATCAAGGCCGGCCTTGGTAGCTAGTGATAATGCAATGCCCCAACATGCTGAAGCCCCATATGCTAGGGCATGTGTGCGCTTGTGATCCAGGCTAACTGAGGCGGGGTGGGGGGCATGGGGAGGAAACCCATTGGGGGTAGCTGTTTCTTTCTATTTCTCAGAAGAAATAAATAAACTTGGAAATAGATAAAATGGCGAGGGTCAGTTTATTCAGGTCAAAGCTATTTTGCTGCACATCAGATGACTTTGAATCATATTCAACCCTGCACATTCTGGCCAAAGAACTGTGTAGTTCTTGTGCTTCATACCTCCTGGCCCCATATTCGACCTTTTCTGCACCTTGTCTCCCTTACATTTTTTTCCCAGAAGACCTCCTGCCAACTGTACCTGACTGAAAGGCCATCACCATCAGAAAGTTTTCTTTTGAAATCAAAATAAAACTCCATTATATTTCCTTAGAATATATGCAATGTCTTTGTTAAAGAAAATCTACCATGCAACTAGTGAGAGTTTATCTGCCTTTCACTATCAAGAAATTTCTAAAGTTTTAGGCAAAAACACCCATATAAGATATATTCAAATCTATTCAGTTTTCTGTTTCTCATATTACATGACATATACTAACGATGCTAAGTAGGTTTGCTAAAGTCAACTACACTGGTATAAAACAGAGTTTCGTTCTAACATATCTGTATTAGCTGTGTGACTTTAGGTAAATCACTTACCTCTGAGAGCAACTGTATATCAGATAAAGTTATAATGCCTACTTGTTAATCCTATAGGGATTTTACAATATGATAAATGAAAAGTAATTCTTCACAGTGCCCTACATGAAGTGGAGCAAAGTTATTCAAGAAAAATAAATTTCCTTATTTCAAAAGAACTATTGAAATTGTAAGTCTACATGGAATTATAATATTCTATTTGCATCCTGTACCATCATTTTATTAATTGCATGGAGGCAATTATGATTTTATGTTAGTAACAAAAGCAAAAAATTCTTGGACTCAAAAGAATTACTAGTGATTTAGTAACAGAAATCCATTTACCTCTGGGTAATGCTGGTAAACATGCTGGTAAATAAAAACAAAACTATTTCTGAATAGATTTATACACTCTTTCTTTTGAAAATTCTTTTTTGATAAAAACTGTTTAGGCCCTCTGTTTCACTAAATTATTAATAATAAAATTGAGAGACTTGAGATAAAAATGTATCATTTAAATACAAAATTACTTTAATTTTAAAAAGTCACTTTTCTTCCAATTATAAAAAATGCTGAATACTTGGAAAATACAGAAAAGTAACCAGAGGAAGGAATAGTGTGTACTTTTTGATTCAGGGATATATAATGTTAATACTTTATTGTCTTTTTCATTTAGTTTACATATTTATTAACTAGTTGCTCTAAAACATACATGAACACACATCTGTATCTATTTCTGTATCTACATCTGTATCTATATCTGTACAGTGTTTAACTTATCTCAAAATGTAATGTGAGTGTATTTACATAATATTAAACACTGATTTTTATGTAACATATATAAGTTGATTAATCCAACCTATTGACTATTCCCACCTTTTTTTAAATTATAAAGGTAATTACACTATACATCCTGACACATAAACTGTATCTGCAGTTCTAATTTGTTATTTATATTCTAAAAATAGATTAACTTGTATGAGTGTGTGAACTTCTGAGACACTGTTTTCTACAAAGATATTACCAGCATAAATTTCCAACTATAGAGTTCATCTAAATAGCCCTTGTCAGAATATAGCCTTTTACCTTTTAAATATTTTTCTAGTTCATTTATATTTCTTTGAAGTTAAAGGTTTTTTTATATGTTTATGTGCCATTTGTGTGTGTGTGTGTGTGTGTGTGTGTGTGTGTGTATTTTGCTATAGGCTACAAGCATTCGATGCAGAGAGAGAAAGAGAGATAAAGAGAAAGTGAGAAAGTACTCTCCCATGGGAGATGGCCACTCCACAATCTCTTCTCCATCTCTTCTTTTGGGATTTGGAGTATGCATGCACATTTGCCAGGCTTGATTTTCAAACCACAGGGACAGGAACTTGAACCACACCGTTGGCCATGTGGGATCCAGCTGCCTTACCCCCACACCATCAGTTGGTCTTTTGTTGTTGTTGTTGATGTTAAGGTTTTTTCCCTAGGACTCTTGTGATCACCAAAGAGAGACAGAGAGAGAGAAAGTGAGAAATTACCTCCTGGTGGGATGGCCATGCTGCACTCACTTCTCCTCTACTCTCTTTTTGGGATTTTGGACACACACACATGTGCCTGGCATGATTTTTAAGCCACCATGTCTAAGACTCAAACCACAGTGAGCCATGTAGGAGTTCAGCATCTTAACCACTGTGCCACCTTCTGGCTACCTTGTCTTTTAATATTGATATTTTGTTTTTCTTATAAGAGTTCATCATGTATTATTTGTTCATTATATGCCTTAAACCTTTGTCAAATTGTGGTAAAAATATTTCTAACTTATTAATGATGGTATTATATTGAAAATTATATAAAGTTTACTATATTAATTTTATTTCTATTTTATTTAGCCTTTATATTTTATCCTTGAATGTATATTTTACATATTTTTAAGAGTGTAATGATACTACTTGGAAATCATTTTCCTGATTTAGCTATATATATATTTCTATGCATATGTAGTTTTTACATAACTAAGATAATACTATACCTGTTGTAGTATAACCATACTTACTATTTTGTAATGTTTTCACTTACATAGGGTATAATTTGTGAAGCCACTAAATATCCAACTTAATTTGGTAACATAATCATGTGTTATATGGTGTAATTGAATTCACAATTTTTTATAATTGAATGTTGAATATTTTATCCAAAAGTTTTAATTATTATTGAATTCAAAAATAACACATATATAATATTACTAGTGAATATTTAATATAACAAAAATATCTTCCTTGAAAACATGCTAAATTGATGAAATACTGTGTTTAAATCACTTTTGTAAGTCATACCAATATTTTGTAATATGAGAGGTTGCTATTAAATACTGCATAAATTTTTTTGTTCACTGCATTACCTCATTGGTAGTTTTTTTTTTTTTAAACCTCAGTTACACTGTTTTAAAAGGTGAACTAAAAATCATTATTTTTATCACTTGAATGATAAAACTAAATCACAGTTTTAAGAAAAAGCAGGACACAGCATGAAGCCAATAAAGAGGAAAAAAATGAGGAAAGCATTTTATTTCCAGGAAAGAAGCCAATAATTGTTACTCAGAACACATAAGGAGAGCATGATTTTAAACATTTAGAGGGAATCACAAAAGCTTGAAGGGCTTTCCCCCAGGGGCACCTTGGAAGAATTCATGTTTCTAAAATAGGAAACATTTATCAAGAGTTTGAGTACAGAAGTAGTTTCAGGACAGTGTCAGCTTAACTAGAGCAAATGAACTTTCTGGTCTTTATGGTTACTGTGCTACTTCTGTCAACATGGTTTGCTTCCCTTTTAAAAAGATGTGTTTGTGTGTGTGTATGTGTGTGTGTAAAATGATCTTACACATTAATGGAAAATAATAGGAAAATGTACTCATATAAAACATTTTAGAAAAAGAAGGAAATTGTAAATGGTGTATTTTCATTACAATTCTCAATACTCATATTTTGTGATAGTATTCTCTCTAGAATCTAACTTATGTTCAATAGTTCTTCTATTGTTAGGTTTTATACTTAAAATAACTTAGAAGCCATTTTCTCTCACTGGTTATGGTCATTTTTGAGTAATATATTTGCTTTATGGAATTGTAATGGATTTACTTTTTTTTTTTTTTTTTCTGGCAAGACTACAGTCATGCTAGCACCAAAGAAAGAAGGGTGTAACAGCAAAAATAACAAAAACCCTTTTGGAATAAGAAGTGTGTGTGTCTAATTATAAATATGTATATGACCAATCATAATATCTGACCTTTTATGAGGAAAAATCGATTGATTTTTAGGGAAAAATGATTAATTATTACAGAATACATTTTTCAACTTTTAGATTGAAATAAGCCATGTTACTTGGGATTTCAAGAAAAAAATTGCTTATTTTCTGTGTGTTTATTTGTTTAACATTTAATGACAAGCATTTAGGAAAAAGCCAAACAAAAACTTGATAATAGTACATGAAAGGTTTTTGTCCTATCCTCTTAAAGCAGATAGTGATTATGAAACATTTTGGGTTTAATATCCCCTCTCAGTGTGTAACAATATGTTTTTTTTTTCTTTTTAACCTTTAATTTTTTTAACTTAATGTGGTATACAAAGATTCTATAACTTCAGTTTTATAATTGACAATTGCCAAGATGTCAGAGTGCTAATCTGAGATTTACCGAAATCATGTACTTACCTCTGTGATGTATTCACTTTGGGTCGTCTTTTAAATTTTGGGTATGCCTTACTCATTTTCCCAATTCAATTAATCAAAAATTGAGCTCCTTGCTGTGTCAATTGTTGGTTCTAGGATATGGCAATACAGAAAATGTTAAACAGATGAAATGAAGACACTTTGTCCAGCCAGGAAAAAGGAGGGAGAAAAGGCTTCCTATAAAAAGTCATCCTCAGGGAACTTTTGTTTCTCAAAGCAGACACTCAAGGCTTTCTTTCCTCACTCATACGTCCATATTGCTACATGTATTTAACATGCATAAGACTTTTCTGAACCCAGAGAAAAATGTCATTCACACTGAATTGATCTCACAGATACTGTCCCAGGGAAGCCTCAAATATGAGTGGGCTTGCCCATGCCATTTCCTGATCCCAGGAACACATCCAGAGGGCAACAAGGTTCTGCTGATGGCTGGGGGGAGAATGGTCCCTACAGCCATGAGCAAAGGGTCAGGTTTTATATAACAAGAACAAAGCACTCACAAATCAATTAAAGATAAATGCAGACTCCCTATCACTAAGCCAGGAGTCTGGTTTGTACATACATTGCTTGAAGTTTACAGCAAAGGTCAGTTTATCAATGAATAAAATCGGCAGAATATGTTTAGGGTTTAGTGCCCCTAATTTAGTGAGGTTAATGTACGAGAGGAGTGTATGCCTCTGAAATAGCCCTGGCCATAGGCCAGTGCCATGAGGTGAAGGTCATGGTCACATGATCAAGAGGCTCAGACAGAGCAGCAGCTGGGTCTCAGGGAGATAGGGCAAGGAGGGAGGGGAAGGAGAGCTCAGAGTAAGGACCCTGCTCTCATGTATTTATAAGCGAACATTATCACTCTCCTTTAGGGTTTAGAAAAATGATTTTTCCTTCATTCCATCAGTCATCTTGAACATTCTTCCACAGGAAAAAATAATAGGAATCTGAAGAGAATATATAAGTGAAACTTCATCATACACTAAAAAAGAGATGAAGAATAAAGAATATCAAAAGAAAGAATAAATAAATTTACACATTATAAAGTATTTGGATATAAGGCTAAACAAATATATTTTTTTATCTTTACATGTACATTTTTGAGAATTACAAGCCATAAATATAAACCAAAGTTATCTATTTGCTGCAGAGAAATTTTAAAACATCATGATTTAGCATCCCTAAGATTGAGAAAATAATTACCAAGTTTCCAGGAACATTACATCTATTCAACTATTCTTGAATTATACGACAGATGGCTCTGTAATAATATGTAGTAAAAAATGCCCTTGATAATGTCCTTACAATATGCATAACAGGTCTATTTTTTATAGCAGTCATCAATATAGTAGTGTCTAAGTATATCACTTTATTCAGATCTGATTAGATCTAAGAATCTAATTTTTTAAATATTTGAAAAGTTGATTGGTCATCTATACTTTGAATTATATTTACCTAATAAGTTTTAGCTGTTGAATTTTCTTAAATGCCTGCAGAATTTCCTCTAATAAAGTTTGGATGCCTGTGTTTTATCAGACAATCAGAGTTTAGATTTCACCCTAAAAGGAAAGAATGGTGTCTAAAAACTGGCCTCTGGTGAAATTTCCTGCCATGGATGTAACTTTCCTTATTAAGAAAAAAAATAAAATAAATACTCATTCTAGTGCAAATTTATATGAGCAACAGAAACTCCACAGTTAAACTTCATGGTCAACATGCTTTTAGTCCAGAAGGGGAAAAAAAATTATACAGAAAGAAAAAGCATTCACCATGGCCAAAATGTATTCTCTGTAGTCATAGAGCACTCACCATTATGCCATTGTCCTGATGTAATTCTCCTAATCCCCCAAATTAACTGTAATTATGTAATTTATAATTACATAATGAATCAGGGCTGGTGGGTGGCTGGTAGACTACCAAGTGGCCAATGTCCATTTATGTCCTGGACATGATGTCTTAAAACTTCTGCTGTGTGCATGTGTGTGTGTGCCTAAAATCCTAAGAGAAGAATGGAGGAGAGGGATTGTAGAGTAGCCAACACCCCCTGGGATTTATTCCTCTCATTCCATCTCTGTCTGTCCAGAAAGTGCATGTGCCCAATAGCAAAAATCTCTCTCTCAAAAAAGGAAAAGAAAAAAACATAATGGGAAACATAGATTCTCCCTTTTTCTGACCACACTTCTTTTTCTTTCATTTTTTGTTATCTCTTTCATGTATTCCCTATTTCTTCTTCTTACTACTCTCCAATACTTTTCCTTAAAGCTAGCATGTGAATGTGTTTTATATTCCAGGAACCAGATGCCAAACAACTACCTTAAATATTAGGTTTTCAGCAGTTTATTTTTAGTTTTGTTTTGATTTTTTTTTTCTTTTCCATGATAACATTAACATAGAAGTCTGCTCAGGCCACCTTGTTTGATAATAAAATCATTATCATTTGCAAATATTGAGCCATGTTTTCCTGTTCTCTCTCTCAAGAGGATATGTACCAATATGTACAAAAGTTATAACATAAAATTAGGAAGACCAAACTCATAAAGATGGGGAGGGCTAACAGTTCCTTTTTAAAAAATGTTTTAAATAACTTTTATTTACCTTCATTTCTACTAATATTCAAAAAACACTCCCCATATCTTCCCTCCTCCCACAAACACAACAAAAAGAAGTCTGGATCTCATTAGACTGCAATTCTGGTTCAGCCCTTACTAGATATCAATTTTAAATTATTTGTCTTCCACAAGCCTTAGTCTACTCATTGGTAAAATAGAGTGGTACTAATAACAGTATCTTTCTCATAAAATTTGTCTGAGGACTATGAAGTGGCATGAGCCATATAAAATGCTTGTCCTTTACAAATGTCATTTGTTAATAATGTTACTCCTCTTACTACTAAAATTACAACTATACATAATTCTTCCATTGTTATAATTTGGTATACCAAATTATAACAATGGAAGAATTATTGATCTCATATATATATATATATATATATATATATATATGTGTGTGTGTGTGTGTATATATATATATGTGTGTGTGTGTGTGTATATATATATATGTGTATATATATATACAGATCTAATATATATATATATATAAACAGATCTAATTTTTTTTTTCTTAAAATCCATCATTAATATTGAGACTCAACAGATAGGTGCATTTTTAAAACTAAATATGTAGAATCCCTGGCTTTCAGAAAGATTTTAAAAATTCTCTATTGAAATCATATTGGAATGCCCTTTTAAAAATCTTGCTAACACAAAGGACTTTCATTTTGTTTAGAGTAAACAAATGCGATAGATTTTTAAAAAATCATTCTTGTTTTGATATATTTTTATTGATGACAATTGGGATTAAATATTTAATATGTCTCAACAATTTATAATTTTTTATGAACTGCATGATCTATTCCTTAATCAATTTGTGTTTATAATACTGTCTTCATTTAGAATTAAAAAGCAAAGAAAATATTCTGACTTCTATGTGTATGTAGGTATTTGTTGCCAATTTTTGAATTTTGTTTGAATTAAAAAGTGTGAATTTATTATTTTTGATGAAAATCAATTTTATCTGGTATGTAGTCTACTAATAAATGATCTTCTTCATAATTATTTCTGATGTTAGCTCTGTATTTATAAATGCTTTAGACAAAGCAAAATCATTATTCCTCTATATATTCTCCTAATTTCAGAAGTTATATTTAATTATTTAATTCAAATAGATGCAGTTAGGGATTATATTTTGAGATATGTTTAAAATTAGGAAATTGTCATAGCTATATTAGTTTAAAAATATCGATTTGTTCTCTCTTGACTTAGGTCTTTGTAATACTCTAAATATCTATACATACATGGGTCCATTTGTGGACTTGTATTTCATTCCATTTGTCTTGTCCATTCTTAAGTCATTTACACTATTCTAACTATAATAACTACATGATACACTTTTGCATTTTGTAATGTGTATCCTTTGTCTATTGTTGCATATCAAAGCAATTCTAAACTTACTGGTTTATAAAATTTTATTTTCTAGCAATAAAGAGGAGTACAGGTGTGGGCTGAGATCAGCTGGGTGGTTCTTCTAACTGGACTGTAATCATCTGATTAGCACATTGGGATTGAATAAGCAAGCAATGGTAGTCTTATTCGAATGGCTGGTGGTTGTCAACCAGTCAACTACCTTTATTTTCTTTCTTGTTCCTTCTCCAGCAGACTGTTTCAGGCTCCGTCATATCATTGTCTCAGGGTTCTAAGAGTAAACAAGGAGGGTAAGTCCCAAGGCACAAATGTCTTTCATCACATTTGCTAATTTTATAACTGCTTCAAGTCATATGGCCAAAGTCTAGAGTTAAAGAGTTGAGAAGTAAACTTAGTATGTTGATAGAAGAGAGACACAATTCTAAGGCAAAACATGGTTTTAAGTATGGAAGAAATTATGCAACCAGCTTTGCAAACAATCTACATACAATCTGAGTAACTGCTTACTGTTTTTCATAAGTGTTTTCTTACAATTTTGTTTATTTCTCCAGCTACAATTTATCATTATCAAGTTTCCTTAGGTTCTCATTTAATTTACTCTCCTACCTTGCCCAATGCATTAGCTATATCTTCTTATGTTTTTTTTTTTTTCTTTTTTTTTTGGAGAGGTTTTTGCTATAGGGCGCGTGCGCTCACCAGAAAGACAGAGAGAGACAGAGAGATAGAAAGCGAGAAATCACCCCCCGGGGGGATGGCCATGCCACAATCCCTTTTCCTCCATTCTCCTCTCGGGATCTTGGGCACGCACGCACACGTGCCCGGCGTGAGTTTTAAGCCATCGGGTCCGGGACACGAACCACAGTCGACTACGTGAGAGTCCAGCGACATAGCCATTACTCTAACTGCTGGTCCCTCTTCTTATGTTTTTATTCTTTGATGTTTCTAAAAGATATTTTAATTTTCTACATAATTTTTTTAAGTTTCTTGAGTTTATTCCAATAATTTATATTTTTATGGTGTATTTTATCACAATATTTCTAAATGAGTTTTACTTACATAGAATAGTTCTTTTTTTCTTTTTCTTTTTTTTCTGAGAGGTTTTTGCTATAGGGCGTGTGTGCTCGCTAGACTGACAGTGAGAGACAGAGAGACAGAAAGTGAGAAATCACCCCCCCCCCCCCCCCAGGGAGGATGGCCACGCCACAATCCCTTCTCCTCCATTCTCTGCTTGGGATCTTGGGCATGCACACACACGCGCCCAGCATGAGTTTAAGCCACCGGGTCGGGGACTCGAACCGCAGTTGACTACATGGGAGTCCAGCAGAATAGTTCTTATTTACTTGTATTTTTCTTTTTCTAAGTGCTTTAATGTATAATTCAATGTGACTTTAAATTATTTTAGCTTATTCACTTATAAAATGATATTACCATTCCAAAAATGTTTTAATGTATCTACTCCTTTTTAATATTAATATTCATGTTCCTTTTTTTGTGTCCCATTGGTATAGTTAGAACTGCCTTATTTTTGTGGAATAGTCTTCAGTATTTTAACATTGTATAAGATTAATGCTATTTATGCAAGATATGAACACTTTAGCCTGTTAAAAATGGAAGCTTTAATTCTCATTTATTGGAAGATTTTATTCATTCACTTATTTAATAATAATAAATGTTTACTTAATATTTAATATTCAGTAGTCCCTTAATAAATATTTTCAGAATACCTAGTATGAAACAGTATTTTTATCAGAAATTTTAGAATAGATTTTAAACTATTTTTTTTAATTTTTCACCTTAATAATCATGAGCTCAATTTTTATAAGCAAAAATAACTGTCAATCTTATTTTATTTCTTACATTTATCTTATTATTGGTCACCATACACAAAACAAAGGCTAGGAAAAAGTCAGAAAAACTACATACATTGTCATCATGTTCCTGATGCTTTTTTTTTTTTCTTAAAGCAATACTTGATATGAACAGCGGAGCCCCATTGTAGAATAATCATAGCAAAGGCTGCAAGTTTTAGCATAGGATTTGTAACTTAGCTGCCCTATAAAATTGACATATGTCCTTGTATAGAAAAATTACATAATAAGGAAAACAGAGCACTGTTTCCTTTAAAAGTAGGATAAATCATATTACACATCTATCAAAACAGAATCATTCCTATGGGTTTAATTAAGAGGAACAAATTATTAAGAATTTTCCTTGATTACATCTAGAGGCAAAGGCAGTTTGACCTAAACCCTGTAAATGAACCAATAGGATACTTTAGAAAGGAGTCAGATTCTATACAGACATGACACATTTCATCTTAATCTTTTACATCAGGTGAAATTCATTGGCCAGTTATAACTGGAATCTGAGACTACACACTCTCAACTATCAAATTTATTCTTTTCTTTCTTTTAGAGATATTTTTGCTATAGGGTGGATACACTCACTGGAGAGACAGATACAGACAGAGAGATATACAGAGAGACAAAAAGGAAGAAATCACTCCCGCCCAGGAGGATGGTCATGCCACATTCTCCTGTTGGGATTTTAGGCATGCAAACATGTGCACTTAGTGTGAGTTTTAAGCCACCAGGTCCAGGATTTGAACCATGGTCAGCCATGTGGGTCCAGCAATGTAACCATTATATCATCTGCTTGCCCCTAGATTTGTCATTAATTTTGTCCCAGAATGAACTACCATAGTTGAATTTTACACACCATTTTAGTAACTCTTGCATAGCTATAGTTTTAGAAGCTTTTTTTTTTTTTTTTTTTTTTTTTTTTTTTGTGAAGAAACTTGGTTTGAGAAATATATCATGGCTTTGTTAAATAAAAATTTTATAATAACATACAGTTTTGGAAGCATTATGATTTTGGAACATTGCCTAGTTTGGCAAGAGAACAGTTTGCGAATAAGTGTTCTATCTTGTTACTATGTTAAAAATTTTTTTCAATTTTTTCACAGCTTTTATTATACAAAACTAGTGTTTCTTACAAATGTTCTAATTAATTAAAAACTTATTCTATCTAGATACAAATGCATAATCTGGACCTATAATGAACTTTGTGCAATTGTCAAATCCCTTCAAATGATTCAACTTATTAAATAAGATTAAGATAAATTAAAAAATCATAGATGCAGAAGTATCTGTACAAAAAATAATTTTATTTCATGTATTTTGTGACTAATAAATTTGACTAATGGAGAAAAGTAATGTGGAAAATAAAAAATACTTATAACTCTAACTCCTAGATACTACTTTTGTTGTCTGTATTTCATGACTTATGCAGTAATTTACTTCTGTATTCTTCTATTTTTCCTAATATAGCTTATTTTCATGTTTTTATTCAATATAGATTATAGAAAATCATTTGCTTACATAACTGATGAACAAGATACATGTTTTTAAAAATGAAATACATTTCTCATTGAGATGTAAAACATCATGGACAAATTAATGGAGTTGAATAATATAAAGATTAATTTCTGATAACATCCTGAGGTAATATTAAATTGAGACATAGAGTTAATTATCAACTGAAAAAGTTTTAAATTATTTTCTAGTTTCATCATCTGAGTTTTGAGTGATAATATGTTTATGATTTTATTATGGATCAATGATTTTAAAAGGTTTAGTCCCTAATCCAAGTTAATGGAACATTTTCTGATGTAGTCATAATGTCTCCCACATATTAGGTGACCTCTATTTTTCCATATGAATTGCTCTGAAAATTGTTGAGGGATGGAAAATTACTAAGGGAGAGTGATTCTGTAAACCAGCAGTGATTTTCTGTATATAGTAGGATCCATGTTCACATCTAATAACCACTCCTATCTAGCCATAGTCCTCATGGGCATGTTCATCAACGTTATGACAGCCAGAATGAAATAGACGCCACAAAGAGTAACATTAAAAATTTGAAAAAAATGCAAAAAAATTGAGCTATTCTTTTCTAATATCTTATTCACGTGCTCTTGAGGCATCTTATTCCTGGTAAGGGTAATGTTTTAGCAGCCTTTGTTCCAGATGTGCACCCAACTGGTGTGGTGAGAATGAATGTTAGGTAACAAATGAAACTTGATATTAATATTTATCTTGATGTTTAAAAAGAATTCTTTATTCATTTTTTATTATTACTATTTTTTAATTTGCTATAAAGCACGTGCACTCACCAAATAGAGACAGAGAGAGGGAGAGGGAGAGAGAGAGAGAGAAAGTGAAAAAGCAACCTGCATAGTCTGGGACTCAAACTATGGTCATCCAAAGGGGGAGTCCAGCACCTTAACCACCATGCCACCTGCTGGACTCTAATTTAATTTTAAAAACACCTGTTTTTTAATACTACCTTAAATTCCTTTTCTTTTACATAATGAAAACTTCGTATCAAACAATTGAGGAAAGTTTTTTTTTGAGGTTGATTTAAAATTCCATAGAATTTTGATACCAAAATGTTTTGGGGGGGACAAAATTAACAAAAATAATATTTAAAATTCTATTAATTGTGTGCAAACGACAATGGACTGTAAGGAAGAATAGTAGAGATGGCATTATTTGACCACCCCGGGTATTGTTATCTGTATTCTACTCACTCTATCTAAGGTCATCATGCCATCTGCTTGCTGTGCAACACCCAAGCGGCTCTTGGCCACATAAAGAAACGGTTGTCTATTTTATACACTTACGGAAAATTTTCAGAATCATCTCAGACTTGTCTGCTTTTAAGTCTTTCCCCTGCCTCTTACTCTTCTTTATTGTGCTCATTATGGAAAAAATCTGGGGCCTTGTACTTTTTGGGTTCCTAAGCTGGTTTTGTTTTTCTCATTTTTCTTACGAATTTCAGTTATAAGCCCTTGACAAAACATATGATTAGGAATTAAAATTATGATATACTTTCTTTTTTCCTCCTGTCTGTCTAACTAGGCATAAAAAACTCAACCAAACCAAAACAGTGTAAAAGCCAACAAAAGCAAAGAAACAAATTATTGACCAGCGTGACTAAGGGAATGGCTTATATTTGGATCTACATTTTTTTTTTTCATGATAGCATCTGTATTTTAAAACCTAGCACACACACTATTGTAAGAGTTTAATATTGTCATTACTAAAAAATAGATTGTGCCTTATAGAAATAATAAATGTTGTGCATGCCCAAACTCCAGAGGAGAGAATGGAGGAGGGATTATGGTGTAGTCATACATCCTGAGGAGTACTTTCTTACTCTCCCTCTCCTTCTCTCTGTTTCCAGCAAGCACCCATGCCCTATAGCAAATTATAAATGAATCAATGAAAAGGTAAAAGTTAAATGTTAAGTTGGTAATTATGCTAAATCATTTCTGGAACATGTCAGTATAGAACCCCAAATTCAATGGATCTTTTCCTACAACTTTTTTTTTTTTAATTTTTTAATCTGTCTGTAATTCAATTGATCTTTCTTTGTGTGGGCCATTTGCTTTTATTTTTGTATTATTATTCATCTTTACTAGTGTGTATGCTCAGGGTATCTGTGTATGCATTCTTAGCAATTTATTTCCTTGGATGTTATTCCCTTCAGTGTATTCCACAAGGTGCCAGGGAATATTTACAGATTTGCAAACAAATGAGCAGCATACTCTATTCTGACTATGCTTCACTTTGATTATATTCTTTCTTTTGATACCATTCGTTCTGGTGCTTTGATGGTGAGAACTTTGTTCTGCTCTCTTGGGAGAGATGAGTCACTCTGACTAGGAACTGTACTGAAAGCAAATCCTTCTTTTGGCTGACATGTAAGTACTTAAATTACTAATAAAATTCTACTTCCTATAGAAAGGAAGTTTTTCTGGATAACATTTGACATGCCAAAAAAAATGAAAATAGAAAAAAAGATAAGAAAGCAAAGCATGCCGACTTGTATCTCTGTCCCAGTTGTACACACTGTTGACTCCACATGTGACTCCACTGTCACTCCCACATGGGAGGTCCACTCTAAACCTGGCCATGGAGACCTAAGACCTGTAGATATATAACCTTTTTGACACCAGGGACTAGTTTTGTAGAGGACAATTTCTCCATGGATGAAAGTAGGGAGTGAGCAGGATAATTTTCATGGAGTCTTAGCTACATGAGAACCTGTGGCAGGAGCATCACAACGTAGCAGTACTTGTCTAAGAATAATAAAATAAAATAAAATAAAATAAAGTACTTAGGTGCCTACAGGTAGTGTGGTGATTATGGCACTGGATTGAGGAATCTCTAAAAAATGCCCCATCAGATACTTAGACATATAAAAATGTAAGAAGTACAGTTCTATGATGACCAAATGATGCTTAGAGGAATTCCACTCCTGGGCCTCTGTCCTATCCCTTCTAGTTAAGTGGGTTCCTAGACACTTAATTTACACTGGAAAAGGAATGAAAGGACAGTGTTGAGCCTTTAGATCATAGTCAGCAAATATCAGTGGATGATTAATTGTGAATCTGAAATTAGGCTCTTGGATAACTTTCATTAAAATTTCATTTAACATGGGACCAGTAGTTAGTGTAGTGATTAGGACCCTAGACTCCCATATGGCCAACCAAGGTTCGAGTCCCAGACCTGGCAGCTTGCTTTGTCGTTCCCCCCACACCCCTCTTCCTCTCTCTGGTGAGCGCATGTACCCTATACCAAATTTAAAAATAATAATAATAGTAATCAATAAAATTTTAAAAAGTTTTAATTAACGAAAATATATTTCCAAAATTATTTATCCAAAATAGTTGTATTTGTCTTCTCATTCCAGTACAGAGGCATATGCAAAAAATATTCAAATATCTATCAAACTGCATACACTCAAGTTCATACTTCTCCATATGCTCAAATCCTAAGTACACACTTCAGTGTATTTTTACTGTTGGGTCTTTGAATGTGTCTGGCAGCAATTAACTCTGATAGAGAAATAAGTAAAACCTGGGTCCCAGGCCCATCTACATTTATTTCAGTTTCTACACATTTGCAACTTTAATTTCATTGCACAGACATGTATGTATACTACTGAGCGCAGTGACCAGAAATCTGCTGTACAGTGCCCTGATAATATCCCCACTGTATGTCATTACTTGAAATTGGAGTTTCTGTCATCCAGAACTGGGAATATCACCTTCAGTACAGTTGATGTTTGGAGTCAGATAATTCTTGGTTGGTTGGTCAAGGTGCAGGGAGTCTCCGTGTATAGCAGAATGTTTAGCAGCTTAGCAGACCTGTACTCACTAGAGCCAAGTAGCGCTTCCCAAGATGTGAAATAAAAATATTGTCCTTGGATTTTACCAGATATCCTCTGGGGGAGGGGATGTGTAAAATCTCTCTTTGAGAACCCTTTGATCAATAGGATCTGAAAGAAACTATTATTCCCCAGAGATTATCTTGATCCTTGAATTACATTATAAAAACTGACTTGAGTGTATGTCATCTTATAAACCTGATTAGTTGAACCCAAATTATTTGTGCATGAATTTCCAATAATTGGGTTAAATATTAATTTACTTGATTCTGCCTATTAAGAAAGATGAAATCTGAGTTCTGAAGACATGTCTGCATATCACAAATTTAACTGGAGAGGTTGTGGTCACCCAATGAACACCTTTTGTGTTGTTAGCCAAATAAGGTAGTTCTACAAGAACAAGAATTATGCATCCTCATTATAAACATTAAAGTGATCTGAATTACACTACTCACACCTTGTTTCATCTAATTATGTGAAAACTGGCAAAGGTAGTTGAGCAATGGCTGTGAGCCAGCAGGCTCTTGGGAAATCGGCATTCTGACTATGTGATCAAGTTGGCCCCAATACTAGAGGTTCACAGATTAATGGTAGAAAGTTTACAGATTAATGGTAGGTACAGATTTATATTGTCATGGGGCAGGAGCCATCGTTAAATAGAATTGCAGTGCAAGTAATATCAGTCACAGGTTTCTGGGATGAAGCCATGAGATCAAAATTGAAGCTATGATTGTCCCTATAAATGCTTCCAAAGGCTCTGTGCAGGACGATTATGGCAGTATATTCCAACAGCTGCCAAATAGTAAATTCAAGTGTGAAATCACTGGATTTCAAAATATCTTTTGAAATGAGGCTTAGCATGGCAATGCAAAGAAAGATAAACCACCCCAATCTGATTTTTTTTACAAACCGACTGGTTTCTCTGAAGATAAACAGTATTCGGACTGTGAAATTCAGTATCACAGCAACAAAATGCATATTTGACAAAAGCAAGGATCACTGCTAATCATAGGCTAGTGTCTTTATGCATATGAGACAAAAAAAAGACATCTATGACGCTACAGCTTAGGATTGTAGCCAAAGTATGAACAATACGATATTAATACATATGATGTTGCAACTTAATTTTTGACTAAAATTTTTTAAATTGTATTTTCATTAAGGACAAATCTTAAGTTTGAAGAATTTTTTATTTAATTTTATTTATTATTATTATTATTAGTTTTTACTTTGACCAGAGAGAGAAGGAAAAGAAAGTAACCCACCAGATTCAGGACTAAAACCACAGTCGGCCATGTGGGAGTCCAGCACCTTAACCACCATGCCACCTGCTGGCCCCCAAACCAAATCTTGCTAAAAATATGTCTCTTTATTGAAAAGTGTCAAAAAAATGTCAAGGTTTTTCGCTATAGTCGCTCGCCAAAGATAGAAATAGAGACAGAAAGCGAGAAATCACCCCCCAGGGGGGATAAATCCCTTCTCCTCCATTCTCCTCTCGGGATAATGAGTTGTAAGCAAGACGCGAACCGCGGTCGACTTACATAGAACGCTAACTTGGTCCATAAATATTCTGGACCTATCTTGTAGACTATAGAAAAGCTTTGGATAATTTTAAGGAGTTATTAATACTCTTTTGGATAATTTTAAGGAGTTTGGATCATTTTGAGGAGTTATTGATATTTACTATTCCAAAAAAGTGTTAAAGTGAGGGCAAGATTCAAGCATCACAGCAATAAATATTCCTTCCTTCTACATAAAAGTGTAACTTGTTTCAACTTTCTGAATATAGTTTTTTATTTGAAATACCAGTTTTTGTAAGAAGTTAATAGTAAGATGATTATAAAAAACCTATTCTAGATTCTGAGGACACATCATCATATAGTTTATCTTATTCTTTCCCTTTCTTCATTTCAATTAAAAGGATGCAATCCTACTACACTCTGCTATATTTTACCAACTTCAAAAGACCTTGATGAGATGCATAAGTGCCTAGTACCATAGCAACAGATAGTAGACATTCAATAATTGTGATTAATCAATAAATAACATTTTTTTCAAAATAGACAAAACTTATTAGCCATAAGGAGCATACACAGGTTTAATGCATGTAATGATCAGAGTAAATCCTTAAGCACAAACTGAATGTCAGAAATATCCAAAGCTTCTGTTTTGTTTTGAAAGTGTCTGTTTTTGTTTCATGAGCAAGAGATATAGAAAAAAAGCAAGAAAGACAGGGGCCTCCCCAGTGGTGTTTCCATGTGGTGGTCCACCCTCAACTTCAGCCAGCCCCAGATCATGGACATGCTCTCTCAGTGTGTTCAGGGAACTTTCTGAGCACGAACTGGGAACCTTCCCACATGGGTTGGCCTCTAAGAGCGCTATGCTGCCACTGTGCCATGGTCCAGCCCCCAACGTTCTGATAAAGGATTACGTTATTGAAACTTTTAAATATTTTCTCATTTCTGGACTTTTATTACAGTTTTTCCTTTTTGCATATGAAGAAACTGAGGCAAAAACTTGTCTAACATATCACAATTAATATGTAGGGATGGTATATAAACTCTGGTAGAAAAATTCATACAGTTACCTACTATATTAAACTGCTAATATATTTAGAATTTTAGAAATCTAGTTTCTTTTAGTGTTGGTCAAAGAACCTTGCTATCACATTCATTATTGACTATATCTCCATAAATAATAAGCCAAAAATAGAGGCTTTTTTGATTCACTATGACTGTATTTAGACAAGTTGTACTATGTAGCTATGACATCTTGATAAGAGTTGTTTATAATGTTTTTCTCATGTGATGGGGAAAGATATTAATTTCTACAATCTGCTTTGGAGAATTGGAGGATGTGACTCCATTGGGATCATTAGTTGGCTCTTAATGAAGGCATCACAGGCAGTATTTTGCATTTCTGCAATAACTTAATTTAACAGACATATTGACATTCTTCTGGCATAAATATACTGATTGGGTGGTGAAGCTAGAAATAGTGATTTCTCCTGTGTTTCAGTAATCAATCAATTTACTTCTGCACTGCTTTCATGGCAAACCTATTTCACTTAATAGTGATCATTTTGGAATAAGATTCTTCCTTTAAGATTGAAATTGTTTAGTCATTACTTGGCATTATAAATTCATTGGATGTTGATTAATGTCCAATGCCCAATGCAATGGCAGAAACCACACAAAGGACATTAAATCTTAAAAATGCTTTGATGTACTAAATTCTTAATTCATTGATAAATTTTAAATAGTTTTTAGAAAGCCATTTGTTTTAACAGCAGCATCCACTCTAATGAAACCAGAAGTAACTATTTTAAAATCTAAGGAAACACAGGATGTTTACTGTTTTTATTTTAAATCCATGAAGAATTTCTTTTTAATTTTAAATTTTGATGTAATATAGGCTTTTTTGGGTCAAAAAATTCACATTTGTCTTTTTTTTTTTTTTCCTTTGGAGAGTTTTTTTTTGCTATAGGGTGCATGCGCTCACCAGAAAGAGCGAGATAGAGAGACAGAAAGTGAAAAATCATCCCTGAGGGGAGATGGGCATGTCACAATCCCTTCTCTTCCATTCTCCTCTCGGGATCTTGGGCATACATGTACACGCGCCCGGCGTGAGTTTAAGCCACCAGGTTCGGGACTCAAACCGCAGTCGACTACATGGGAGTACAGTGACATCACTATTATGCCATCTGCTGGTCCCTCACATTTGTCTTTATTTGACTTTACTATCTATGGAAGGTAGTGTGTTATAGTAAGTATAATAATGGGATCAGTTATTTATTTATTATAATCATAACTGAGGAATTAAATAGTTAATGGTGTCTTTTGCATCAAGTTCTTTATTTTCTAGAATAATACTAATTTTCTTTGTGTCTTTTAAAGCAGCAGTCTGTAATCTTTTTGGCATCAGGCATCTAGTTTTGTAGAAGAGTTTTTCCACAGATGGGGGTTGGGAGGTGAGCAGATGGTTCAGGGTGACTCAAGCTTGTTGCATTTACTGTGTACTTTATTTCTATTATTATTACAGTGTAATAGATAATGAAATAATGATATAACTCACCATACTATCAAGTCAGTGGGAGCCCTGAACATTTTTTCCCAAAACTACATCATGCCAGCAGGGGGCTCCTATGATAATGTAATGCTGCTACTGATCTGATAGGAGGCAGGGCTTAGGTGGAAATATGAGTGATGGGGAGCGATTGTAAATACAGATGAAGTTTTGCTCACTTTCCAGCTCTTTACCTCCTCCTGTGCAGGGGCCCAGTTCTGGTACCAATCATGCTTCACAAGTTGGGAACCCCTGTCTTAGAGGTCTAGTTCTTCAAATAGAAAGAATATAGTCTAAAGAAGCAGCATACAATATATTAGAATTTGTTTATATAGTAAGTTTTGGGTAATAGAGATATCTCCAGGGTAAAAAGTTTCAATTGGGGGAATAAAAAAACATTGATAGCTACTTTCTAAATTTAAAATTTTACTAAGATGGGAAATAACAGTAATTTTGCTAATGCCAAAATATCCTAGGATTTAGATATACTTCCCCAGAAAAAGAGTCAGTGATTATTATTCAACTATATATTTCTCTACAAAGTTTTTTGTATTAAAAATAAAACTCATCTAGGAATTTGAAATTCTTTTTTGTTGTTGTTGCTTTATTTTGCTTCTGCGAAAATAATATTTAAAGTGGCAAAAATTTGTCTTCACATACAATTACACTATTGCTTTGACTAATTTTGTATTCTATCACTTCTAAAGGTGCTAGTAGAAGAAAACATGAACTACATTTGCTCCAGATAACTCACTACTGAAGTCAAATTGTTAATAACTTGAGTATATAATTTTTCATCCTATCTTGAGAATTTTTGTTTCATGAAAACCAAACTGTCTCAAAGTATCACTTATTTCAATACACATAAAGTGCAATTTAAAGCAATAGATTGCAATAGTAATACATGCCTTTGTTTAATTAACTGTCAAAATGCTCATTGATATTGTTGACATAATGAGCATTTCTCATATAATCCCAATATTAATAAACAAGAAGAGTTGGTTAATAAAAGATGAGCTCTGAGTATAATTCTTAAAGAAGGATATAGAGGCCAATATTTTTATAAAAGAAAAAAAGAGCATGCAGTTTGCCCAGAGACTCTATTTCCTTTGAATGACATGCTGTTTTGAGCAAGCCAATGTTTACTTAATGAGGTTTAGCAGCGTTCAGTTCTGTTGGAAATAGTAAGATAGTGATACATTAGGAAAAAATACAGGGGAATAAGGCAATATTTGGCAAGAAATTGTTTCTACAATATGTATTATACTTAGCAACATTTATAGGGAGCACTATTGTACATCACTTGGGAAGAACTGAACACTGGACTTCTGTGAGGTGAATATTGCAGTTAATATTAATGCCAGACATAGTTCTAATTACTTGGGAGGAATTACTGTTAAAATATTGTCAAAAAATTGGAGCCAGCAGGTGAGGTGTTAGTTAAGGGTGCTGGACTCCCACATGGCTAACCGTGGTTCGAGTCCTAGACCTGGTGGCTTGCTTTCTCAGTTTCCTTCTCTCTCTCTCTCTTTGCCCCTCTCTGGTCAAATTAAAGTAAATAAAGTTCAATAAAATAATTCTTTTAAAAAATTGCCAAAAAATGAAACAATCAATGAAGAATAAGATTAAGTATATATAATAATATTTGGAACAAACAAAACCAAGAGAAAAAAAAAAAAAACTACTGTGGGTATTTGGAGTAAATATGTTTTGCAATGCAAAACTTGGAGAAATTTTTTATACAGTATTAATTCCATTTAGATTTTAGAGTGCCTAATGATATTTTATAGATAGGCTCAACACATAAAGTAATTAAATAAATACTCTAGAGGAACATATATTGGATAAAAATATATGCAAATCTTAAATAATTATCATTTAAAAACTGCAAAAGGATATTGAGGAAATTAATAGACCACAACAACAATTTATTCTATTTGTTAGACAGTGAAAACTAAAGAGCTAGTTACAAATTTAGACTATATGATTAATTACATAAAGACTATATAATAAATTATATATATAGCTTTGTATACTTTCACAAAATAAAAATGTGAACACTAATCTTTTTGTGTGTATTTATTTATTGAGTATTCTTTCATTTTTTTCAGTGTGATAATGCTTAATAGTTGATACAGTTCAGCATCATTTTTCTGAAAGAAAGAAATTTCATCATCACATGCAGAAATTTTAATTGTATAAATATATTTAGGAATTTTGGAGTAAAAATAATAACAGTAATAATGGTGATGATCAGTAAGCTAAAATTACTTACATTCTGCATCATATAGTTGGTGTTTTTATTCATTTCTTTTATTTTTAAATTTTACTAGAGAAAGCATGCAGTTGCCAGAAAGAGAGAGAGAGAGAGAGTGCGCATAAGCAAGAAAAGTAACCCCCATGGGGCATGGTCTTATCACAGCCTCTTATTTTCCTCCTTCCCTTAGAGATTTTGGACAAGCACACTCACACACCCAACATGTTTCTCTAGCCTTGAGGTCTAGGACTCAAACCATGCAATTGATCATATGGGATTTGGCTACCCTAAGCACCAAACCACAGCCCGACTTTTCTCTTAATTTTTTTTTTCTTTTTTTGGGGGAAGAGGTTTTTTTATAGGGCGCGTGAGCTCGCCAGAGAGAGACAGAGAGACAGAAAGTGAGAAATCACCTCCCGGGGGGATGGCCACACCAGAATCCCTTCTCCTCCATTCTCCTCTGGGGATCTTGGGCACGCATGCACACGCACCCAGCGTGACTTTTAAGCCACTGGGTCCAGGACGCGGTCGACTACGTGGGAGTCCAGCGACATAGCCATTATGCTAACTGCTGGTCCCTCTCTTAAAATTTCTATGAATAATGTTTTAGATTAGTCTATACTCAGTACTTTCTCAGTTCTGGTTAAAAATCAAAAACAGAAAGAATGCAATGAAAAGCTGGTTTCAATGGAATTTTACTCAATCTGGATATTGAATAATTTTTTATGGTTTAGATGTGTTCATTGTACATCTAGGGATCTAGACCTTTTTTTTAGTGTATACAAATGTCAAGCATTTAGATTTTTATAAATAAAGGCTTTCTCTGGTCTTACTGCACAATTTCTTAGAGAAATGATGTTCTTTTGAATTGAAAGGTCCCTGCAGCTATGTTTGATAGAAATGCCAAAAAACCATATATGAAACTATTAAGAGAGAAGAGCTATTATAGTTGAGTTCAGCATTGTTTGGGAGAGCAAATTAAATATATACACATATAAGTGTGCATGGGCGTGTATGTGTTATTTGCTCACAGATTGCAACTGGTCTATAAAAGCTTAGTTATTTTAACTGAAATTATTTCATAAGGCTCAGTGGTAATATTAATAAAGGATATTAACAAAGTAAAACGCAAGATAAAATGATACTATAAAAATATAGTGTGTCTATAACCAATGAAAAGTAATTTTATAATACAATAAAAACCTATTTATACCAAAATTTTTCTGTAAGCAAGTGTTATTTCATAGGCTTATAATAAACTTAAAGAGTAGAGCAATTAAAATAAAACCATAAGGATTACATAAGTAATATAAATATAGAATATAAATTAATGAAACTGATTTCATAAACCATATAATGCTATTGTCATTAATATTTTAGAGTTACATTTTATGTGTTTTTGTGATTTTTTAACTTTTCACCTACAATCAAAAAAGAACTCCCCTTTCAAAATGTTTATAAAATAATAAAGCAAGTGAAAATCAAATGCTTGTACAGAAAAAGTGTAACTTATTCTATGCATGATTAACAACTTAGAGAAAAAATAGATGTTCTAAGCATCTTAAGACAAAAGAATAATGATGTTACGATAAGGAGTAGGATACTAATAAAATAATATATTGATGTTAAGTTAATATTTTCTGTATATTAGGCAATACGAGACTTTACTTACCTAATTTCATTCTCACAACAAATCTGTATGACAGAATAATATAGTTCATATCATGCTTGTGAAGAAATTCAAGTCCAAAAAAGAAAAGGTATTTATCCAACTCACTCAGATAATAAATGGCAAAATCACAATTAAATCTTGGTCTACCTCATTCTCTGTATTGTTGTTGCATGTGTTACAGAAGTTACTGAAGGTTAAGAAGAAAGGTAGTAGAAACAATATTTGAAAGAAATGAACAAAATTACTTCTATTTTCATTTCATGAGATTTGAAAATAGTGACTCTACTTTTTTTGCAGAGCATTTTCACTCTTACCTACTCAGAAAAGTGTGTCATATGCATACAATTAGGCAAAAAGAACAGGTCAGATTCCATTGGACTTGTGAAAAAATGAACCTTTATAGGTTAAAAGCATTGTTCAAAGTTGCACTACCTAATTGCAAAGCCGTGGAAAGTAAGATGTCTCTACACACTGCTTTTATTGCTGTTTTTACTAGTTTATCAAATTACCAAACTCTGAAATACATACCTTAAAAAGAGATGTAACTTTAGGATGAGTGTACTTTACAGGGATTTATAGGGATTGTTGTGGCCACTTTAAAGGACATTATAGATTCACATTGATTTTTTAATGAACCGAAAGTGTAATTCTCTTTTACACTTATTTTTAATATTAAAGTTGGTTATACTTCTTTCGATTCTGTCTTAGCAAGTCCAGATTTTAGATAAGTAAATGAATAAATGTGTTCATTTCTGAACCCAATGGAAGTTTTATGAAGATTCTTCCAGTTATCATCTTAGCTAAGTATGTCTCCACAGGAATTATATATACAAGTGATCAAAAAAGCATAGCTAGATGAGGATTGTTGTAAAAGAGTGAAGAATTAAATTTAGGGGGGAAAATTTAAGCAGAAGTTGAGAAAAATCATAATCATAATTCTCTGTAGTGCTCTAATAGCTACAAAGTAATCAAGTATAATGACTCAGTTTTTGTTGTTGTTGTTGTTGTTGTTTTATCCATGAAGCTTTTGAAAGAAAAATCATTTCTGTTTTTACACTTGAGAAATTTAAGAGGTTGACTCACCAAAGTTCCTCAGGTGTAGAGTGGACATTTACCAAGATTAAGTTTTATGATATTGGGACATCCAGTGGTCCAGGGGTTAAGGTAAATGGATCCTACCAACATAATCAACCACATGGTTTGAGTCCTGGACCTGGTGGCTTGAGAAACACATTGTACGTGTGTGCACACATTTCCAGAATCTCAAAGGTAGAGAAATGGAGGAGAGGAGATTGCAATACGATCATTTTGCATGGGGGAGAGGAGGTGGGTAAATGGTCCCTGTCCTCTTTCTGTGTCTCTTTGTCTCTTTCTTGCAAGCACATAAATTCTCTGGCAAATTAACACACATACACACACACACACACACACACACACACACAATTCCTATTCTTCATATTATACCATAATTCTGTTTTCCCCCAGAATACCTAAAATGAAATTCTCACTAAATTTGGAAAACAAATTCATGCCAATGAAATCTTCAAATTCTTGAACTTATTCATGTTCAATGACTCAAGTAATATAGTATATGATTAATAGTTTATTATTGGATATAGTCATACTTATTACTTGTACCTATGACATTATATCACAAATCACTTTTTTGTTTATATGTGAGTAGTTTATCCATTCTGTATTTAGTTACATAGTAAAAACTTTTTTAATAATAAAAATTATCCCACCACCAAATATCCAGAGAAATAATACTTAAAATTCATCTTGCTAGTTGAATAGACATCATAAACTTATTTATTAGGATTTTAATATTTCTAATATATCATGAGATATGTTAAAACCTTTATCCAGAGGGCCAGCAGGTGTCATGGTGATTGGGTGCTGCATCCCACATGGCCAACTGTATGGTTCAAGTCCCAGCTTGGTGCCTTGAAAACCATGTTAGGCACATGTGCAATGCATGACCAAAATCCCAAAAGGAGAGGAGGAGGAGGGACTATGGCATGGTGATTCTCCTGGAAATGGTATGTGTGTGTGTGTGTGTGTGTGTGTGTGTGTGTGTGTTTGTATGATTTCTCATTTTAAAAAAATGAGAGAAGTGACCCAAAATATGAGAAAAAATATTTTTGATTGTTTTTACTAGTTTGTGTTACAAATTAAAAAGGGAAATATATTTGACAGGATCAATTTTTTAAAAATTTTGTAGATCAAGTGTTTTGTTGTTTTTTGTTGTTGTTGTTTGTTTGTTTTTTGTTTCTTTATCAAGAGCATAAGAATATGGAATAGATTCCCATTTAGTCAAACACTGTTTTTTTAAATCTCTACTAAATGTTCATAGTACTCTTCGCATACATGCAATGCCTTTCTTATGAAAGAATTAGAGCTTTGTCCTGATGTAAAATGCCATATTTTTCATGTTCGTATTCCCAGGTGCTTACTGCAAAAATATAGAAAGGATAAAGTCGATAATAATATTTTTAACTTAAAAACATCTCTTAGATGTTTCTAAGTTTATAATCATCCAAAGGAAAGTATTTTATCTCTTTTTAGAATTGTAAGTATGCTTTGTTTCAAAATTTGTTTCCAATAGTTAATTCTGGGAAAAAATGTGTACACCTGAAGGTTAATTTTCAAAATCTGGCCCAGTACAGAGACATAGTAATCCAGTGCTCTGCGATGCTTGGGCCGTATGGGAGAGTGAGGTCCAGTTCTCAGGCTGACCTGCACACACCTCGCACCAGTGTTCAGGGCCGTGAATCTGGCTGCTGAGGAAAGGTTGATGGGGGATCACAGCCTGAGATCCCTCCAGAGTGATTCCAAATGCTATGCGCATGAAAGATCACTGACTAAAAATGTTAAACTCTTCAGAATATAGAAGTAGTTCTTAATCTTACACTTAATTGAATTGTAGTCACAGCTATTTACAGATGCACTAAATCTGTCTTTAAAACTGCATTTAAAGAGATTATAGAAAGGTCACCATTTTTTTAATTTCAAAGCTTCTATTTATCTTAACTCTGCTGTACCATTATATTTAACCAGAGAAAAATGTAGTCATCAAATAAGTGTGTATTAAAATATCTGTGGTAACACAACTGGACCCGCATGGGAATGTTCTAGGTTCGCATTCAGAATCCTCTGTCTACGTGAACCATGTGCATATGAGTATCTGGCACACTTGCTGAGGCTGGGAATGGATTATAGCATGAAGACCCTGTTGGTGTACCCGTGTCTCTCTCTCTCTTGCTCCATTGATAGAATTAAATAAGGAACCTTTCAAAATATCTGTCGTATTACATTGAGAAGCTAACTAGTAATGCATACAATGAACTTATGGAATGTTACATATCACATGTACCATGAGCATTGGGTAAAATAATAACTAATAAGAAAATTGAATTGACTCTTAGAGTTAATTCAAAATATGCAATTGCAATTTTTTATTAAAATTTATAATGCTTAATAGATGCAATCTTTACAATGGCAACAAAATAGGAATACCCATTTAATAGCCTCTGTTTATTGGGTTTAATGTAGTGAAACATTGATTCCTTAAAAGGTTTATAATTGAAACTATTATATTTGAAACACACATATTAGCAGTTATTTTTAATGTGTCTCATTTATCTACATGTAAACAAGAACTTACAGTTGCATCCGATATATCACAATAGGAAATATGATCATAGGCCATCCAAGTCTTCAAGCTTTTAGGTGTAGGTGAGGTGGTCAGTATATTTGAATTGTATATTATTCTATGCTGCATCTAAAGTGATCTTCCCAAAGCATATAATTTTATAGTGACATGTTTATGGCAGAAATTTCAGTCAAATTGAGACAGGACTCTAAACTCTAAATCTCTATAAATCCTGATACTATATAGGTCTTCCTAAGCTAAATCATGAGAAAGTCGATATTCAGCACTCCTCCATTAGGTATTGGGATATTTCATCTTTCAAAGAATTTGTATATTCCTCCTGTCTTGAAAGTTCTTCATTTGATTTTTTACAAATTGAGACTTCTTTCTTTTCTTTTTATAATTTCTTAAAAGTGCATACACTTGGTAGAGAGAGACAAAGAGTGAAAGAGAGGAAAAGCACCCCCACATGGGGTGCAGCTATATTACAATCTCTTCTCCTCCATTTCTCCGTTGTGTTGGGATCCTGAGCACACCTGCACAGGCATCAGTGTGTTTTTCAATCCCCTGGGGCAGGATTCAAACTGTATTGAGGAACATGGGATCTAACTTTTTTACCCTTAGGCCATTGGGCTGGCCCAAGATTTATTTCTAATGTGGTAGGTAACTACATAATATAATACCTGAGATTTCTTCTTAAATTTTTTAAGCAAAAAATGAAGTATGGCATTTGAAGATAGAGCATTGAGATATAACTTTTGCCTCTAACAGATAAAAAGTGAGAAATTGCCCCCCCAGTGGGGATGCCCATGGCACAATCCCTTCTCTTTCATTCTCCTCTTGGGATTTTAGGGATGCACACACAAGCCTGATGCCTGGCGTGAGTTTCAAGCATCCAGGTCAGGGACTCAACTGTGGTCAACCGTGTGTGAGGCCAGTGCCTTAACCACTATGCCACCCACTGGCCTCACCTCTAACAGCTCTTTACTCTATGACCTTAAGAAAGAGACTTAAGCTCCAAGACTGTTTCTGCCTTTTTAAAATAGGAATAAAATAAAACCTACTCACAAGGATTTCATAATCAATTAATAACATGGTCTGTATGTAACTCAATATAAAACTTGGAGTAAAGTTGAGAATAACTTTGTTTTATGGTTTTCATTATTATGATAATCAAATTTCATAATAATTATTATGATGATTATTTTATTATTGATTAATCATCTTACAGAAACACTTCTTCCCTTTTTTTTCTCACTTTCTACATATTAATCAAGGCACAGCTTAAATTGAACCTACTCTAAAAGCTTCTTCAAGAATTTTGATATAATTAACTTCCTTGTCTTCTGGACTCTCTCCCCAAAAGAGTTTTTATTTATCATACCCTTCTTTTTTTTTTTTCTTTTCTTTTTCCTTCTTTTGAAGGTTCTTCATTTCTTGTACATACATATAAATTGGCAGTACTGTAAGTGAATATCAAGTGAAGTTTATATCAACTTTTTGAAATGTGTTAGAAGACCACCATGTTTTTCCCATTTGTAATTTTCAGGGCTCCTTTTAATGAAAAAGAAAAAAAAAATGTTAAATTTAATTATTTTTCCAAGTTTACAAAAAAAAAATTCAGAGGTCATGTACACTCACAGATACAGATGCAGATAAAAAGATAGAGAGGAATGGTGAGAAAGCACTTTCCATGGGGAATGTTCACACTGGAATTCCTTCTCCTTCTCTCCTCTTTTCAGGATTTTGGGCATGCAAACACATGTGTCCAGTCTGTTTTCCAAGCTTCCAGTCTGAGACTCAAACTGAACAGTCAGCCTGTCTTTTGGATAGATACCCAGGAGTGGAATTGCTAGATCACATGGTAGTTTTATTTGTAGATCTTTGAGGAACCTCCATATTATTCACCACAGTGGTTGGATGAGTTTATATTCCCACCAACAATGTAGGAGTGTTCCCCTTTCACCACATCCCCGCCAGCACTTACTAGTTTTTGTTTTTATTAAACTTCGCCATTCATACTGGGGTTAGGTGGTAGCTCATTGTGGTTTTGATCAGCAAGATGAATATATGGGGATCAGCAGATGGCGTAATGCTGGACTTCCACGTAGGCAATCGCGTTTTTAGTCCCAGGCTGGTGGCTTAAAACACACTGGGCACCTGTGCGTGTGTGCTCAAGTCCCAAGAGGAGAATCAAAGAGAAGGGATTGCCACGGGACCATTCCCCCAGAGGGGTGATTTCTTGCTTTCTGTCTCTCTGTCTCTGACAAGTGCACACACCCTATAGGAAAAGAAATCTCTCTTAAAAAAAAAATAAAAATAAAAGATGAGTATGTGAAGGAAGGAAGACTAGATAGATGCACATATTATAACTTATTTTCCTTTCCTGACTTCCAAAGGGGTTTTATTGGATGCCTTGGGTTTTATTACATAAGATAGGTTAGCCATGTAATTCTTAAATATAATTCACCAAATCAGTGAAAAGTCTTACCAATTTAAGAAGGTTTTCAAAATATAAGTTAATGATTTAGGAGGTATTTTGGGGGATAGGAAACTGTATCATGTGAGTTTTATTTATTTTCTTTTATATTTTGTATGTAAAGCTTTTCTGTGTGATCCAAAACCAATAAGCACAATTTCTGACACTACCCTGTTTCTTAATTTCTTACTTTTAGAATGGTAAACAGAGAATTATCTTTTTAAAATATTCCATGAAGTCTAATAACAAAAGCCTGTTCATTCCAATTGAACTTTATTGTCTTTAAATCTTACATGTAAAAACAAAATTTAGGAATCTTACATTGCTATATGTAAAATTTGGTACAGTATTTGTATAAATATATTGCATATGATACAAATCAAAATGTTATAAAAAAATAGTTTAACATGATGAATTTTTCCAGAAAACTGATTGTGCTTATGACATGTAGGCTTCATATAGTGGACACCTGAGGGAGATTGTACAATGGATAGTTCAAAGATCTTGCTCTAGGAGAAAAGAGAAATTATTTTACTGAATTAGGAAAAGTATAAGTTGTCAAATACTACTCTTGTTTGTTACCACAGAAACAATCCTGGACATATTTCAGGTTAACAGAATCAATTATATCAGTTAATCAAAGATATTTATACCTTATTTGATATTCTGTTTATAGTTCTGCTTGTATTTTGCTGGTATATTTAAATTGTTCCTTTTCATTGAGAATACAGAAATTATAAGGCAAAATATGTCAGTTGTGTATTTGAATAAAAATAAGCACATCCTACAACTTACAATTTAAAAATGCCATAATTCTTGCTCAAAGGATACCTATTTCTGCAACTATGGACAAGAACAATGGCTATTTTAAATTTCATGCAAGAAAATGCTATTTAATTAGATCTTCTTCAGTCCCTTATCTTGCAATTTAAAGGCTTGATAATTCATATGCAAAATTTGACTATTCTTTAACTTTTAAATACTTTCTTTTGCATTTAAATATCTTCTCATTTTATTAGAATTAACTAAATGTAATTTTTAAAGGATCCTTTTATTTTATTTATTATTATTTTTTATATTTTGCTATAGGGCACTCATGCTCACCAGAAAAAGAGAGAGAAAGAAAGAGAGAGAGGGGAAGTAAGAAAGCAAGCTACCAGGTCGAAGGACTCTAAATAATGTCATCCATGTGGAAGTCCAGTGCTTTAGCCACTACACCAACTGCTGGCCCCACTAAATGTAATTTTAAGATAGAAGCATCTATTGTATATGAACAAGCAGAAAACATGGAGCTAGACATGACTGACTGTTATTGAATGAATAATTTTATGAGATCTTGTTTAGGGGATTGTTAGTAAGAATTCACTGGATGTGGGCTAGAAGGTGATGTGATAGTTAAGGTGATGGACTCCCACATGGCCAACCACAATTCAAGTCCTAGACCTGGCAGCTTGGAAATCATGTGTGCTTGCACGCCCAAAATCCCAGGAGGAAAATGGAAAAGAAGGGATTGCAGCGTGGCCATCCTCCCTTGTGGCTGCTGTCTTACTTTCGCTTCTGTCTCTGTCTAACTCCAGTGAGTGCCCGAGCCCTATAACAAAAATTTAAAAAAGAAAAAATAATGTATATATAAACTAGGCACAAAGAATTCTAAATGCAAAAAAAGTAGAGGTAAAGGAAAAAATGCTTGGCCCACTTCACAGTGATACAGTTTGAGAATGATAAATTCTATTCAGTGATGCCACATAGTCTGGGAAAAGCTACCTTTAGAATGTGTGCACTAGCATAGACATTTTCAAGAAATTTATATATAAACTAGATCTGTTAGAAATCCTCTCTCACCATTGTGTTTCCGACTTTTATAAACTACCTCATAAGATAAGAAAGTATTGTGTGTGGATAAATATAACTTACTCTCCAAAAACAACTTTCACAGGTTTACATGCAAGGTAAGATTTATCAGTCCTGTTTCTTTTCCTAGAAAATACATATTAATTTATCATAATTATTTTTAAAAATTTTAAATTTTTTAAAAAAATTATCTATTTATTTCTTCTATAAATAAGAGAAACACAGAGAGAGATTGAGAAAGAGAGAAACATCCCAGCAGATGGCATAGTGGTTATGTCACTGAACTCCCAAATGGCTGATCACGGTTCAAGAACTGAACCTGGCAACTTGAAACCAACACCAGGCACGTATGCATACATGTCTAAAATCTCGAGAGGAGAATGGAGAAGAAGGGACTGCAGTGTGGCCATACCCTCTGTGGGGTCATTTTGCTTTCTTTCTCTCTCTCTGTCTCTCCATCAAGCATATGTACCCTATAGCAAAAATCTTTCAAAAAAAAAAAAAAAAGAGAGAGAGAGAGAGAGAGAAAGAGAGAGATAGGCAGAGAGGCAATACATCCAGCAGGGTCTTGCTACTGAAGTCTACCCCCAGCTTCTGTCAGATCCAAATCTTGGGCACATGTGTGCCTGGCATACTCAGGGAAGTCTCCTGATGCAAACCTGGGACCTTCTCATGTGGATCAGCCTTAGACCATTATATTTTACAAGTGCACGCCTGTCTGATGCCAATGTTGAATTTTAACATGACAGAGTAGGTAATAATACTAGCCAAAAAACTTATTATCAGTGAATTTTAACGCCAAGAGTGTTGATAATTCTTAGACACTTACTGTAATGGTTAACATTAGATACTAAAATAGACAAAGGAAGCAAAAGCTCCTGTATAAATGTTTCAATGAACTTAATTGAATTAAGGTACATACTAAAACTTAGAATGTTCTCAGGACCAGCAGGTGGTATAACGGTTATGTCACTGAACTCTCACATGGCCAACTGTAGTTTGAGTCCCTAACCCGGTGGCTTGAAACTCAGACTGGTCTTGTGTGCATGTGTGCCCAAAATCCTGAGAGGAGAATGGAGGAGAAGGGACTGTGGTATGGTCAACCCCCTGGGGGGTGATTTCTCCCTTTCTTTCAGGTGAGCTTATGTATGTACCTATCACAAAAATCTTTCTAAATATATATATATATATAAACAGAATGTTCTCACCAATGGCATACTACTGCCCAGTTGTCAGACCCAGATTTCTGGCCTCTGGACCCAAGGAGGCCTGTCCATGCCAAGCATCTAGGAAGTATAGCTGGCCCTGTCCCCTTACAGGTGATATTGGTTCCCAGGGAAGGGCAGGGGAAAACTTTGGGTGAAAACATGAGAGTCAGGGTGCAGAGACAGGACTTGCCCAAGCAGAAAGCAGAGCCCTGGAAGATGTATAATTTAAGTACACCGTTAATAATAACAATAATAAGATTCTTTTTTGTAAGAGAAAAATCAATATGTACATTCTGAAATCATTTTTTTCTGTGAATGGTTGGATTTCACTTCACCCATAAAAGGATGCTTAAAGAAGATAATAATAATAATAAAAATCTACAAAGTACCAAAAAAGACTTAAAATGTTCTCAGTGAATTAAAATGCACTGATTTTGGCAGTTTCAAAAGAATTGAAAACAAAAAAAATTAATAATTCAAGAAGTATCTGAAAGAGCATTGTATACAGAGAAATAGGAACACAAGTAATATTGGAGAAATGTTTTTCTTTCATGCAGATCTATAAAAAAACAGGAAAAAATGGTTCCTATTGTAGAACTGAGTCCAAATATGATTTTTACTGAATCATTTCTTTTATTAGGTGTTTAGCAAGGAGGAATATAGATTTATCATTGTTATCACTGTTTTTGCCACTGGCCATAGGACGATAATATTGAAAGTTAATTTGGAACTGTGGCTCTATTATTTGGTGCTCTAATTACTTGGCTTGGTCCATAATGCAGCCTAAAGACAATAAAGCCAGGAAAGACAACACATCAGAAAATTGGCATGATTGAAGCTCGAGGCAAAGTGATCAGAGGTGTTGCAGCCTGCAGAATGAAGGTTGAAATATTTGGTGTCTTGCTTGAAGAGCTTTCACTTCCTAATATTAAAAATAAATTGCAACTTGACTTTGGGATGGAATTTTCAGCAAGTGGAACTTTGTTATCATGCTCCATTCCACCCACCTTGTATTTGAATTCAAATATTTACATCTTGGAAACAAGGAGAAAATCTGTTAGTAAGATAGTGATACTTTCTGCTTTTTCTCACATGCTACAGTTTACTACCTTAACTGGATGTTTACTACCTTATTATTTAAAATAATAATAAAATCTAATTCATTCAGTAAGCAACTATTGAGCCACTACTATATATTATACCAAGTTCCTAGTGTGGCAAAAGGTATAGAAAGATTCATTTGAGGCTACTGTTAAATACTGTGCAGCACTTAAAATGAGTTCCACTGGCAGAAACAAATGCATAAACAGGTCATAGCAATGTAGCATAATGTGCTTTGTGATATAATGTACAATACATGGGAATGGAACACAAGTGACTAAGTTTGCCAAAGGAAAATGGAAGTAGGGGAAGTATAAAAGTTAAGTTCATAGAAGAGATGATACTTAAGCTGTTAATTGATGAAAGCAAGGTGCTAAGAGCAGACATTTTAAGCAGACAGAGGAGTACAGATGATCAGAAATAACAACAAAATATAGCCACACAGTGTTCTCATGGAATTCCAAATAGTTTAGTTTGGAATATCTGGAACTATAGGCAAAAGGCAGCTTTAAAAGTGTGTTCTATTGGGGTCAGCAGATGGTATGGTGGTTAAGGCACTGGACTCCCACATGACTGATTGTGGTTCGAGCCAAACCTGGCAGCTTGCTTTCTCGCTTTTCCTTTCTCTTTCTGTGTGTCTCTCTTTACTCAAATAGAAAAATAATAATAATAAATAAAATTAGATAAATAATTATTTTGTTTTAAAAAAGAGTGTTATATTTCATACTAAGGAAAAATTGAATTGCCTTCTGTTAAATAGTGAAGAATATGAGAAAACTTATTAAAGAGGCTGGGGAGTAAGGATGAAACCTGAATTCTAGAACCTCTCAGTTGTAACTGTATAAAGAAGAACAGAGGGACCAGCAGTTGGTGTAATGGCTATGTTGCTGGACTCCCATGTAGTTGACCACAGTTCAAATCCCAAACCCGGTGGCTTAAACTCATGCCGGGCGTGTGTGCGTGCGTGCATGCGTGCCCCAGATCCTAAGAGAAAAAGGGAGGAGAAGGGATTGTGGTGTGGCCATCCCTCCTGGGGGGGTGATTTCTCGCTTTCTGTCTCTCTGTCTTTCTGGCAAGTGCACGCGCCCTATAGCAAAAACCTCTCCAAAAAAAGAACAACAGAAGGGAATGACACTGATAATAAAAAACCAATTGAATGAAGAAAAGAGATAGTCTTCTGGAGAGTTGATTGAGATCTGAAGTAAGGCATTGGGCTATTGACAGTAGAATTCCCAAAGCTAAAGTTGTTCATAGGTAATCCTAATGTCTAACTATTGTTAATTCTAATAATGAAATAAATAAACACTAGAGTTTATTATCTTTAAATCAAAGAAAGTTAATATTGGAAGTATTTTTAGAGTTTCATAGAATAAGAAAAAGACAATATCTTCCTCTTTTTTCATTCAGTTCATACTCTTAATGCAAAATTCAGTGTTTCAAAATACTTGTCTTTTTGGTTTCTAAGTTACAAGCTATGTGCAGTTTAAAAATATAACAAACCACTGATCTTTCTCCCTCATTATGAAAGCTAAAGAATGGAATTTAATTAAACCCCTTCCTTCTTTCAATAGTAGGAGCCTTGTCAATTTAATTGATACTTGGTCAAAGCAATATTGATCTGGTAAGAGCAAATCTATTTCCAACCCCAACAATTAAAACATTTAAATAGGCTCCATCTTCTTTTTTGATGAAAGGGCCTAAAACCACTATCAGTTGCCCATAAGATCAATGAAAAACATTAATAAATGAATTCGTATCCATTCACTGGATTCCATTTGTTTAACATTCTAATGCATTAGTACATTAAAGAATATGGATTCAGTTGTGAGTCCCAGATATTCAGTGTTAGCCTTGTATTCGTATATCATTTGTGTATCATTTATGTCAACCTCTCTCTTTTCTATCTTTCCTTCTCTCTTACACACACACACACACACACACACACACACACACACACCACTACATAAAGTGCCAGGTCCTGTTTGGGTCCAATCTGAACCAAGGGCATGGGTAGCCACACAAGATACATTTTTCATTTAACTAAGATTTCTGACAATCCCCAGTTTAAGTACTCACCCTGCTATTTTCTAGCTATTTGGTTTTAGGCAAATTAATCTCTCTGAGCTGCAGTTTTCTCAACTAGGAGTTATTACGGGATTAAAAGGCATAACGTATATAATGTGTTTAGGACAGAATAGTAGGCCCAGAATGAAGAGAAGTTATTAGAGTTAAAGAAAGGTGCCCTGAAGCCAGTGTTTGGGCCTGGAAAATAATCAAAGAGCTGGAGAATCTAGAAAAATGAAGACAGAAATAATCAAATCAACATCTGCCAAAATATTTAATCATTTGCAAAGATTAAATTCAGTTTAATCACTATTTTAATATAATTAAAACTTCTTAAAGTAAATTAACAAAGTAATAATTATTAAAATAGTTAATATAATGAAAATTGTTAAAGCAGCATTGATATCATACTGAAATAGGACTATCATTATACTTCTTGTATTGTTTCTCGGAAATAACGGCTGTGAAAGGTGTTTATTTCTTGCATTTTATTTAAAGAAGAGAAAAGTTATACTATCTTTACTGGGAAAACCAAAATATTTGGTCTTGTCATGTGCATGATCAGTGTGGAAGGGATGGGCCAACACACATTAAATATATTTTTGAACAAATATGTGTTTAGATGTACTCACATGTAGTTACAAATAATATTATGTATGGACCCTGCAGTGGTGGCATGCATTGCTAAAATCCTATCTTAATCAATTCTTCCTCCAGCCTAAAGGCCACGTGTAGTGGCATGCATCTATAATCACAGTGATTTGTGAGGCTGTGGCCAGAGGATGGCAATATAGGAATCCTGTCTTTAAAAAAAGAAGAAAGATAAAATAGACTTTGGGTGTAGCTGCCGAGATCTTTTTACAGCATTGGCCTAATGATTGTCTAATTCCTTTGAAGGCATATGTTTAGACAGACCATGGCATTTACTTGTACCTACATTTAACCTGAATAGAATTTAAGAGAAAGCTCTGTTGTGAAAAGGACGCTAATCTCCAATGACCCTAAAAATCAGAGTAGAGTCTTGCTCTGCAAAATCAATCTCTTGATGTAAGCATTCGGCCGGTTTTATGCTGAAGAGCTGGATCACAGCAATTACAGGCTTGTATTTCCTGGCAGAGAGACAAGCAAGGATAGATTTCCTCTGTTTTATGTTTGTGTTAATTTAACCTGTCAAAGTTAATCATCCTGTCGAAGTGCCGAAGCGTCACAATGTTGGGCACCAGAGGACCGCCCGGTGCCGTAGTGTCATTTCCATCTCTGCCAGAGACTCAGTAAGCACTCTTTGTCCAACCAGGCTTTCCCTTGTATTTATCTTTTTGTTTTTAAAATAGAATAACTAGTAATAATCTCCTATGTGATATTTATGCTATGATTTATCACTATCAATAATATTTTTAATCATGTAAACCTGAAATATTGCCTGATGCCTACTTTTTATTTTTAATTTTGAGGAAGAAAACCAAATTAATTATACAAAAAAATGTTTTAAAAAGTAGTATACTTGGAGCCAGTAGGTGGTGTGGTGGGTAAGGCACTGGACTCCCACATAGTTGACTACAGTTTGAGTCCCAGACCTGGAGGTTTGATTTCTCACTTTCCCTCACTCTTTCTCTCTCTGATAATTTACTATAAGGCACATGCACCCTGTTTCAAGTTAAGATAAAAGTAATAATAATAACAGTAAATGAATAAAATTAAATAAATAATTCTTTTAAAAAATACCATATTCAAAAGAATTGATCTGTTTGTCACTTAGAATTCAACAGTAAACTGCTTATAGATCACATTTTGTCTTTAAAGGTGTACTTATTTGTGAACAGGAGAGGATGTATCCTCTGTATGTGGTGACATGGAAATTTTTTTCAAACACGTTTTGTCCTTACTCATATTAAGAGTAACGGTCTCAGGATCAGCAGATGGCATGATGGCTATGTCACTGGACTGCCAGGTAGTTGGGCGTGGTTCAAGTTCTGAACCCAGCGGTTTAAAACTCATCCTGGGTGCGTGTGCATGCATGCCCAAAGTCCTGAGAGGAAAATGGAGGAGAAAGGATTGCAGCGTGGCCATATCCACTGGGGGGGGGGGGGGGGGGTGATTTCTTGCTTTCTTTGTCTCTGTGGAGTGCACATACCCTATAGCAAATAAATTCTCTTTAAAAAAAAAAAAAAGTCTAAGGGTCTCCCTATTTTTCTGTGGGTTTCCTCACATTAACAAAGGTATTGAAAAAATTTCCATTGTATATACTTTATTTTGATCTAATTAGATGAGTACACTACTTGAAATTTAAATATACAATGAGATAATTACAAATATATCAGATATATAGCTATGGATATATCTGACAATTATAGATATACAACTAAGTTTATATATATAAACTTACTCCCATGGGAAGATACTTTTTCATCATCATTGTGTCTCTTCAAACAGAACAACCCCTTGAGAATTAAATAATTAAATACAAACTGTACAGTTTGATGTTGATAGATTACTTTATTTGATGTACTCTGTAGTGGTTACACTCTTTTTCCTAAAACATCAAGTCCTTTACTTAGTAAAAAATGCCAAAAAAATGTAGACTTGATGAATATTTCATTGTTATGAACCAACATTATATAAAATGTGTTAAGGTTGTTCTAAGTGTCCTTCTCAATATCTTTCTTTTTTTTTAGAATTATTTCTTTAATTTTTATTTATCATTATCATTATTCTCCTATTTGCTATAGGGCATGAGTGCTCATAAGAGAGAGAAAGGGAGAGGGAAAGTGAGAAAGCAAGCTGCCAGATCCAGGACTCGAACCGTGGTTGGCCATGTAGGAGTCCAGCCCTCCAACTCTATTCCACCTGCTGGCCTCTCAGTCTCTTTCCTTACTTGCCAGTCTTCTACTTCAGCATTCTGCACTCAATTCCACTCCTTTTTCAGGCCTCAAATGGACTGTCCTAAGTTTATATCTTTTGCTTTGAAATATTCAGTAATACATGTATGTACGTAATTTCATAAATATAATAGAGTGGATACTTACAATAGTTAACCAACTTGGGTGTGTGTTTTTTTTTAAAAAATCCATCCAATTTAATCTATATAGTCTACAGTTTAAGTAAGTACAACATCTCACCCATCATGCTACGATTCTAAAAAGTTCCAAGTCAAATAATTTTTTTCAGTATCTTCTTATCTTCTTACCCCATGAGTTATCAGAGAAGACCTGTCCCTCAACCTGAAGGAATAATCTTGTTTTGTTGTCCTCTTCCTCCTTCCATCATGATTAGCACTCTGAATATATCAGAGGACAGTCTTCTATTTAGAATGTAAATATGTCTACATAGGATCTCTTACCAGATCTATCGAAAAAGTAACTTCATTTTTAGAACACAAGGCTTTTTTTCTTAATATAATTTTATGAAGTGGAAATACAATAAGAATTTGGGATGGGGAGTCTCTCCCAGCATTTCTAATATTATGCTTATCAACTGTCCTTCATGTATGTGAGAAGAAATACTAATTTTAAATCCAATCTGAAACATAATAACAATGTCACCAGAGTGCTGTGTTCTATCCAATGTGATAATCACAACTGAGATGGGGATTTTGCACAGAGGGCATTTGCATATTCATCATAATGGCCATGTTGTACATGAGCACTTAAGAAGATAATCAGAGTTGTTACAAACATATTCTTCTGGTTGGTAAGTTCCATGAGGGAAGGGTTTATGTCTGTCTTCCTCATCATTACATCTTCAGTGTATAGGACTGTGTTTGCAACATGATAAATATTTCCTAGTTGCATGAATGAATGTACAAACCAGCTAAGTTACTTAGTTATGTATTATCCATTTCTGAAATGACTTAAGTGTTGTGTAACAAAAGTAATCTTATACTACAACAAAGATAATTTGTGCCTAGGGATATAAAAAGATTAATTGTATCAGACTTAAAAATTCTAAACTGGAAGCAAGTAACTACTTGCTAAAATAATGTAAAATTTTCATGGAAAATGCGTTTTTTATTTGTTTTATATATTTATTTTGGTTGAAGGCACATATGGCAAATAAAATGGTATATTTTAACCTGTAATATATTAATATTTTCATCCTAACAACTATTAATTCTACTTTTCAGTTGTTATAAAATGCCTGAAACAATTTGTTTATGGATGGGAAAATAACCTTAGCAAACGTTATTCATTTTTAGGATAATATTTTACAATACAATATAGACTCTTGAATCATTATAACTAACACTTGTAGTAGTTATCACATTTACAAATTTATTGTGTAACAAATTACTCCAAAACTATTAGCCAAAAACAATATATACTTATTATCTCACATTTTCTGAATGTTGAGAATCTCAAAGGATCTCTCATGAAGTTGTGGTCAGGGTATTGGATGTGGCTGCAGTGATAGAAAGGCTTGACTGGAGCTGAAAGAATCACTTCCAAGATGACTCAGGCACTGTCTGCAAGGGGAGTTAGGTCCTTTCTGACTGTTGTCAGGAACCCTCAGCCCTTTGCCAGGTGGGCCCTTCCTTAGGTTTGACTGGGTATCCTTGTGGTGCAGCGGCTGCCTTTTCTAGTGAGTAAGTAGTTCAAGAGGAAAACAAAACAAAACAAATCAAAACAAAAATGTGTCACCGTGTCTTTATGACCTACTTTTGAAAGTCACACCCAACCATTGTTACCAAATAGTAGTTGTTAGAAGCACGTCACTGATCAGTTCACACTCAGATGGAGGAGAAGGAGACTTCATTGAACATAGGTATATCACAGATTATGTAGTCACACTTGAAAACTGTCATAAAACATATTATTTATCAAGTAGAGTCAGTACTGTAAGGTTCACACACGAAAACATACGTAGTTCTCACATCAGTTCCAAGATGTAGGTCCTGTTACCAGTCTGTTTACTCAGGAAACTGTGCACAGACGACCTAAGTATCCCCTTCAAGGTCACAAAGCTAAGCAGCTGTTACGTTTCAAGCTCCGGTAGTTTAGTTCTAGAAGGGATGATTTTAAACACTCCCTACCTTTTATAATTGACTTTGGTGTATGTGATGGAGACCTATTTAAATACAGTGTAATTTTTAGCTTTGTAATGACAAATAATGATTGACTGATTTGTCAACTTACATAGAAATTTTGCCATGAAGGGTCTGTAGAAAGATAACAAATGCAAACATTTTTTTTTAATCTAAGAGAAATGTTATTTTTTAATTACTGGTATTTTTCCTAAATTAAATATCATTTTAATCATTCTTTTCTCATTATTCAGACATATCTCATTATACATTATGGAATCTATGATAAATTGCACATAGTCTTAGAAATTTACCTGTACTATGTCAATTACATTAAAGGAAGTGTTGCTCTAATTCAAACTAAACAAATACTATACCATGTTCATGTGACTACAAGAAGAAACAATTTTAGGCTGTTAAATATACATACTTATTTTTCAATGTAAACCAGTTAAAATTCAACTTACTGTGCAAGGAATATAACTTGTGCATCTATGCCAGTGATCATATCATAATTATAGACTTATTAAAAGAAAGAGATTTTAAAACATTTAGAGAAGAAACTCTCTATAAAATTCTGTGGTGAAATGAATTTAAGAAGCTAATATTGAGAGAGTGAAGCCCAATACATGTTAGATTTATAAAACAGATCTTGAAAGCAAGTCTAAACAGTTTTAAATTTGCACGCTATAAATGAAAGTGATTACGCCACAGGGATGTTCTGGTCTTTCCAGTCTAGAGGGCTGTAAAAAGACAATGTGTTCTCTGAGTGGAGTAAAGGGGTGGGGGTGGTCCTAAATCAGTGAGGAGAGAGCCTAAAACAGAAGAGGCTTCGGCATCAATTGCCCTTCCGCCTATGTGGTTTCATTCTCTGATCTTGCTCATATGCATGAACGTGGACAGGAAAGAAGAAACAAAAATTAATTTTCTTTACAACCACCTTGCAGACTCATCTCAACCCAAAATGTCAGTTCACTTAAACAAAATGTTAAATGTCGTTGAACCCTAAACCTGCTTCTCTAGTGCATCCCAAAAGGAGGAGTCAGCTTTATTTGTACAGAACCATTTTTCTTGGGGAAATGAAAAGTATTGATTTATCCTTCTTCCTGGTGTGTGTGTCTCTCCTGTTTCATACTGAAGTGAAAACCGATCTGAATGAGAAAAGAAATTCTGCCCTTTCCCAACTAAAATGTCACACGTTCACTCTATAGAAATAAATTGTTCCCAAACCTCTCTATCTCTTTTCCTTGGAAATTGTATTTTGGTGCTTTTTTTTCCTGAGGAAATTTGGGATAACAGAAATTTCTAATTTGTTCTGAATATTTTCTTCATTGGCATTAATAGACAGGATTGCATTTCATAAATAACTATATATTTCAATGAAAATACTGTTCTATAATCCTCTAAGGTTTTCTGAATAGTCAAATCATCTTCAAAGCATACAGGATAGGTAATTATTCTTTTTCTGATGGGTTTTGTCATTGGATAACCTAAAATATCCTTCACATCTTGGCAACTTTTAGAGGAATAAAAGACACTAAATTTCAGAACTGATCATGGGCACCTGTGTTGACCATTAGTCACACATATCTTTTTATATTTACATTAAAATGAATTCAAATTAAATGAGATTAAAGATGTAATTGTTTAGCAATGCTAACCATGTTTCAAGTACTCACCAGTCATATGTGGCTAGTCATTTTGAACATTTTAATCATTTGTACCATTTTGAACAGTGCTACTAGACAGTACTGTTTTATATATTTACATCTGAATTCTTAGTAATTTAGAAATAGTATTTCTAGCTCCTTAAGAATTATCATATTTGGGACCAGCAGTTAGCGTAATGGCTATGTTGCTGGACTCCCACATAGTCGATCACGGTTCAAGTTCCGGATGCGGTGGCTTAAATTTATGCCTGGCACGTGTGCGTGCGTGCCCAAGATCCCGAGAGGAGAATGGAGGAGAAGGGATTGCGTCGTGGCCATCCTCCCTGGGGAGGTAATTTCTCGCTTTCTGTCTCTCTGTCTCTCTCTGTCTGGCAAGTGCACGCGCCCTATAGCAAAAAACTCTCCAAAAAAAAAAAAAAAAAAGAATTATCGTTTTTATTTTCTGTTATTTTTCTTCTTGTGTTTAAGTAGATTCCTAGTTTGAATATATGATATGGTAACAAAGGCTAATCTAAAAAAGTCATGCTATTTTTTTTCTGACTTAACTAAATTGTTGCAATTGCAGTTACTATTTGGTTTTATTGGAGAATAATGCAGGTGGTCAGAGAGACTAAAATTCTGACTTGTTTTTGCAGTTTTCTTAGAAAAGTTTTTAAGTACAACAAACTTCAGGCTTATATAGTTCAGAAAACTGTAAATGTCTACCATATATACTAAGTATTCATTTGATAATTAATATCTGTTGGATAATTAATAAATATTACAGAGATAAAATTAACCAATTTATTGTGTCATTATTTCATAATAGTAAGGTAGTCATCCTCATCTAGAATATAGTATATCAATAAAATGATTATATACATATGGATACACCTTTTTTTCTTCCATTTGCTAGATGTGTGCACTTGCTGGAGAGTCCAAGAGGGAGGAGTAGAGGGAGTGAGAAAACACCTCCCATGGGGGATGGTAACACCACAGTTCCTTTTTCTCCATTTCTCCCTCTTTTTCTGATTTTGGGGCATGTATGCCCATGGACCTGGCTTGTTTATCAGACTGCCAGGTCTGGGGTCAAACCATACAGTAGACCATGTGGGACCCACGGGTCTTAATTACCATACTACCAGCAAAGTCAATATAAATACAGCTAAATCAGTATAGTGTGTGTGTGTGTGTGTGCACACCTGAGTGTGTGTGTGTGTGTATATTTCAGTCCTAGCATTGACACTTTATATCTGTTGAACCTGGAATAAAGTACCCACTTCTCTAAACCTCATTTTTATGTCAGTAAATGAGAAGAATACTACTTCTCCAACAATATGAGAAGATGTTTTTAAAATATGTATCGTAGTGCTAGCAGTGCTCAGTAAATATTATGTATTGTAATAATTATGATGCATTTTCACTGGCAGTAGTACTAATCTTCATAATCACATCTAATAAATTACAGTACAGAATAATATTATAGATGTAATATGGAAGTACGTAATTTCATAAATATCTAGTTTCATACAGTAATCCTTCCTTATCTATGACTTCGCTTTCCATGGTTTCAGTTACCTGCCATCAACCACAATATAAAAATGGGTGAATACTGGTCAGTACAATAAAATATTTGAAAAATACCATATCCTCATCATTTTTTATTATAGTATATTGTTATTTTATTTTGCTATAGTTATAAATCTCTTACTGTGACTAATTTATAAATTAAACTTTATCATATGTATGGATAGAAATAAAAGTACACAAGGGGTCTTCAAAAAGTTTATGAAAGGACTATCCCCATAGTGTAGCAGGTAAGGTCTGTGCACAGGGAGCCAGATCCCATAGGGCCGAATGTGGTTCAAGACCCAGCCTGTCTGGAGTGACTTGAGTAACAGAACAAACATATATGCATACGTAATCAAGAGGAGAAATGAAGAAAAGGGATTATGGTGTGTCTACACCCTGGTGTGGGAGTGCTTTCTTTCTGAGATGTACATAGTCTTTTGCAATTAAAAAACAAAAATTTCATGGACACACATATTAGGAATTTCAAAAATTTTTTGCGCCAAATAAATTTGTACTTTAATTCTAGTTTTCCACGAACTTTTTGAAGGACTCTTGCACATCTTTTTAGATTTTTGTGCTTTTCCTCTTTTTCTCCTTGTGTTCTTTAAATAACCACCGTCTAAATTAGTCTTTCTTCTTCTGTGTATTTAAAACAGTATGCATTTTAATCAATACTTTGCACTAATTAGATTATATTAATTAAATTACATGTGTTTTATTAAAAATAGAAGTGCTGGGAACCAGCAGTTAGCGTAATGGCTATGTCGCTGGACTCCCACGTAGTCGACCGCGGTTCACGTCCCGGACCCGGTGGTTTAAAACTCACGCCGGGTGCGTGTGCGTGCGTGCCCAAGATCCCGAGAGGAGAATGGAGGAGAAGGGATTGCGGCGTGGCCATCCCCCCTGGGGGGTGATTTCTCGCTTTCTGTCTCTACGTCTCTCTCTGTCTGTCTGGTGAGCGCATGTGCCCTATAGTAAAAACCTCTCAAAAAAAAAAAAAAAAAAAAATAGAAGTGCTTTCTGAGACATTGTATTTCAATATATATAGGTATTGTGTCTATGTATAAACACACTTTCATAATAATATTTAAGGGTGAATATTCCTATTAGGTTATATGTGATAATCTAATCATTATATCACTATAAAAGATTTTATGTATTGCTTTTATCTTTTTATAAATAAATAGCTCTAAACTCTCACACTATGTTAAGGGAAAAAGTCTTCTGAATGTCATCCTAAAAGTTAATAATGAAGCCTACCAGAATCCTGAATCAGAATATGGAATTAGCTTTCTGTGTTTGTGTAGAAACAACTTATGTGAAATATCTCAGATTTGAAGCTCAAGCTCAGGTCCACCTGTCTATATGAAAAACTCACCTCAATAATCATAACTTCCATTTTTTAATAAATCATTTGTAGATTTATGTGACTGCATTTTTTTGTAGCAATCCAGTAACTTTTTGTAAGTCCTTTCTTGGTTTTATAAATAGTTCTGTAGCAGACACTAGTCAACTGTTAGCTTTTTATTTATCACAGTTCCCAAAATAGTTCCATTTAAAAAAAAATTCTTAAGTCACTATGATACATATTGGTTTACAGGGACCCATATTTAAAACAGGAATCAAAAAAGGCAAACTTCCTTTGGTTACACACAGAGCATCCTCTTTGACTGGAGGAGTTATAAATACAGTTCAGTACTGGAAAATAGCAAAAATGCTATGTATTTGAAATGAGAGGGTAAAAAAAGAAACACATCTCCTCTTGTCATGAACTACAAACACAATGTCCCAGAAAGAAAACAATGGTGTCAGCACAATTCAAGAAATAAAACAACAGGCTGTCACTGGTCTTTACATAGCAGTGTGGTAATGATAAAGTGAGCAAGGCTTTTAAAAGGGCCATTTCAGGCTCAGTGAGCTTCAATGGTGTGAGTGCGTGACTTGCAGAAGGTAGATCTAAGCATGGAAACCCAGGAAATGACTCTATAAAGACATCAAGGTGAGAAATGATATGACGCTCAGGTATTGGTATTCGAATGCTATAGGTAGAATACATAAAGAGGCAAATGATGCAAGCAGTTATTTTAGAATGGAGAAAATGTATCTGGTTGATAAATATAAGGAAGAATGTCTGCTAACATAAGAAACAATAAAACTTCTGGGATACCCAGACTGCATCTAATTTAAAGCATCTCCCTGCAGCACCTGGGACAACACAGGCATGTTTTTCCATCTGTAAGAATGGTAAAGGCTTTCAGAGTGATACTATGTAAGTTGCTTGTTTTTAAAGAATTATTTAATTGATTGTATTTATTATTATCATTATTTTAAAATTTGACCAGAAAGAGACAGAGAGAGAGGGGGGGAAAGTGAGAAAGCAAGCCACCTGGTCTGGGACTTGAATCTTGGCTAGCCATGTGGGAGTCCAGCACCTCAACCACCAGATCACTTGACAGTCTCTGGACTTCCATATGGCTGACCATGATTTGAATCTCGGACCTAGAGGCTTGCTTTCTCACCTTCTCTTTGTTTCTCTCTCTCTCTTTTTCTCTCTCTCTCTCCATCTTTCTCTGGTGAGTGCATGTGCCCTATAGCAAATTAAAATAACAATAACAATAATAATAAATTAATTCTTTAAAAAATGAGAATCTATCATTATATCATAAAATGACATGCACAGAAGGTTTGGGGGCATAATTGAATATAATATTATTATGTGTTCATAATAATACTAGGCTAGGCTTTCACTTACTATATTTCATTTACAACCTTGAAAGGAATACATATGTTGTTTAATAGATGTGGAAGTGAGGATGTAAAGGGTAGAATCACACTCTAACAACAATGAAAATAAAATTCAGATTTGTACTATTCTAAAATCTAATTCTTTTTCTCACTGCAGCACATTTTTTGGAAGATAAAGTACTTTATAGAAATTTAAGAGATTTTTGTAGTAAACTATTCCAACATCTTGCATTTATAGAGCAAGTTTGCTATAGAATAATAGAGGTGATGATGGTGGTAATGATTCTGATGGTGGTGATGAAAAGCTATAGTACGGAATACCTGCTCTGTCAAAGGTACTTTAATATATGCTTTCTATTATCTTACCCACATTAATTTTTAGATGAGTCATATCACACCAACATTACTAAATAGACCTTAGACAATGAAGAGACAAGAGCTTACATGCCTTAACCAAAGTCATCCAGCTAGTCAGTATCTCAACTGAAGTTAAAAAGTTTGCATATCACTAATTATCACTGACTAGCATGATTCCATATAGTAATCTATACTAAACTCATACTACTCAAATTATCTCAAAAGCATATAACATGAGACAAAGCATTGCACACCTGACACTTTTACTAGTTCTCAGTATTCTTGGAGGTAGTGGGTCCTGTCCATACAGTGGATTGTTTCATTACAATTTGAACCCTATTCCCAAATTTTTACCCTTTCATAGCAAAATCAGGGCTTTAAGGGCTTTAAGTTTAATGTCAAGTGAAAATATCAACATTGCAAGGAGATTAAACATCACTCTAAAAACATGTACCTCCTCTTGCCTCTCCAATATTCAGCAATTTGGTGTTTTGTTACTGCAATAATTTCTCTTAATGCTTTTCTCTCTCAATAATATTCAATCTTTCTGTTGAACCTATTGTACTTACTGTCTCCTTCTTCAACCGGATGTTCCTGTTGTTAACAAAAATCAGAAGTAGAAACCACACCAAACTACTTGGGTGTCTCAGCTAGGGACCCTCAGTTTGCTGATTGGCTGGGGCACTTTCTGGTTTTCATTAGAAAACTGGATTGCTGGAAATGTTTCACTCTTAGCCACTGGAGAAAAAAAACAGTTGGAACTTGCTGTGCTGCACTGAATTCTAAGGCAGACTAATCAATCTAATTCCGTCTAAACCTATTTACCCTGTCCAGGAGATCTGCTAATGAGGAATGCCAGTAAGTCCTAGTTCTTGACACTGCTTTCCAAAAGTGAGTTAATGAACCAATTTAAAGGGACATGCCTGACATTTGCAAATTAGTATAACTTGCTTGTTGGGGCAGCTTTGAACTGCACTGAACTGCTGTGGTTGTCATTAAACCAGACCGTGATGTGAGATTGTTAAACCTCAGTAAACTTTAAAAGATATCTTCATAATCAAATAGGTTCATGCTGAGTATTTCTATGATAACATCTCTTGATTCTTTATGATTCTGAACGTTAGAGTTTTAAAAATGTTATTTCTTCAACCTCCACAATAATATGATACACTTTTGTGATAACTATTCTCAATTGAAAGCACAGTTTTTGCTACAAAAATCTGTACTGTCAATAATTACAGGTAGTTCAAGGCTTTTACCAGAAGGCACAGAGAATGTGTTTGATGGCTTGAAGTTCTGCCTACCTCATAGAGAAAAATGGGAAGATGTATTCTTGGGCTACTAGGGAACAAAGCATAATATTTTTGTTCTTTAAAATTTACTCAGAAAGAGGAAAATTAAAATCCCAAATTGGGTTTTTTAAAATAGAATATAGTTTTCTTAATTAAAAAAGAAATATGTTCATTTGAAAAACAGTACATTCACAAAAATTTTTGTTCATCTATTTACAAAACAAATTTGTATAATTACCCTATTTTAGGCTTACACTATTCTAGGCTTCAGAGCTAAGTGTTAGCAATATAAGCATGGAAAAAATAGGATGGCTTTCTTTGTGAGGTTAAAATTAGGATGAAGAAGAAAGACCCCTAAAATAAATAAATAAATTAAATAAATAAATAAATAGAATTTTGCAAATTTTTACATATGCTTTAAATAAACTATTACCGGTTGAGAAAAGTCATGAAAGATAAGGAAAGACTTATTTTAGCTGAATTAAAATAATGTTTAATAGTAACAAAAACATTGAACCAAGGAATCAGAAAGACATAATTTGGGGCCTGCCTAAAGCAGAGAGCTGAAATCAAATTCAAAATAAAATTAGGAAACTGGAAAAAGGTACGAATATAATAATAAAGGTTTACTAATAAAATTCAGTCACCAGTAAGAAAGACAATCTGGAAAGAAATTTGTTAACCTGGACTCTAGGCAGAAAAAGACAAATGAACAAACAAAAGCCTCCACCCTGAAATGTTGTAGGTATGGACTCAGTCTGTGATGGCTTTGAGTTTCTCAGATTCTTACACTGTGTGTATTCTAGGAAAGTCTAAGCTGTTAAATTAATTCAAATGGTTTGGGATTATAGACACTCTCTGGCAGAATGCACCCTCAATTACTGATGTGAACCAGTAATAAATCAGATACAAGTCCACACTCTACAATTAATAATATTTTAGAAGCACCAGGAAATATTCAGTATCCATAAAGTCAGCAGAAGTAATGTGCGAATAGATTAGATTCCCAAGAAATGAATATTTATTATTAACTAATTATATAAAATATAATATGCTTAACATACATAATTATGGTCGTGAAAAAGGAAAAAAGGTAGATTTAAAAACTATCAAATAAAACTTCTAGTTAATCACAAAAATTTAAAAATCAACAGATGGATTGATCACTAGATTAACAGTTGAGGAATACAATTCATAAATTTGAAAATAATTTAAAGATGTTAATCAAAAAAAAATGTTAATCAAAATAAGTACAACTAGAATATAAAAATAGATTTGGAAGCCATAAATAGAGCTAAAAGATCTAATTACAAATTTAGAAAGGAATCGGAGGGAAGGAAAGGATGGTTAGAGTTATTATTTAAAATGATGGCTAGAAATTATCTAGAAAGAATTAAAGCAATTTTCAGATTAGGAAGGCACAGATCTCAAACTCCCCCCCCCCCAAAAAAAAATTAACCTTTATAGGGACCAGCACTTGGCATAATAATTATGTTACTGGACTCCCATATAGTCAACATAGGTTCAAGTCCTGGACCCGGCAACTTGAAACTCATACTATTTGCATGTGTGTGCATGCCCCAAATTCCTTTTTTTTTGGGGGGGGAGGTTTTTGCTATAGGGCACATGCGCTCACCAGAGGGACAGAGCGAGACAGAGAGAGAGGGAAAGTGAGAAATCACCCCCCTGGGGGGGATGGCCACGCCGCAATCCCTTCTCTTCCATTCTCTTCTAGGGATCTTGGGCACGCACACACACGTGCCCGGCTTGAGTTTAAGCCACTGGGTCCGGGTCACGAACTGAGGTCGACTACATGGGAGTCCAGTGATATAGCCATTGTGCTCACTGCTGGTCCCTGCATGCCCAAAATTCTAAGAGGATGATGCAGGAGAAAGAATTGTCTCATGGCCACCACCCCAAACCTCCCCTAACCGCCCCCCCCAGGAGATTTCTTTCTTTCTGTCTCTCCAGCATGTGCACTTGCCCAATAACAAAAATCTCTCTAAAAAAAAAAAAAAAAAAAAAAACAAAAAAAAACCTTTATATATAAATACAATAAAACAGAGTTACAGAACAGCAATGAAAAAGAATACATCCTAAAAGATGTTTATGAAACAGGGCTGGGCAGAGGGCATGACAAATGAGATCATCAGGCTGAAAAACATTTTTTAAGGTGAAACGTAAGTTTCATTTAGGAGGTTCTGTTCTTTGGAATGTGAACAATCCAAATGAGGTGTTTATTACATTATAAGAAGTTTCATTTATACTACTGAAAATAAAATGATTCTTCTTTGGAAAAAGCTATACTTTTGAGTATATACAGTTTTCAAAATAGTAAAATGGTTTTCTTAATTTTTTATTAATTTAGTTATTTATTTTTAAGGTTTTTGCCATAGGGCACATATGCTTGCCAGACATAGGCAGTGAAAGAGAAAGTGAGAAATCACCCCCCAGGGAAGGTGACCACAGCACAATTTCTTCTCCTCTATTTTCCTCCTGGGATTTTGAGCATGCATGCACACATGCCTGGTGTGATTTTCTTTATTTCTTTTTTGTAAATTATTTTTATTATTTTTGTAATACATTTGGTCGCTATACATCATTTGGCTTCAAAAGAGAATTTACCCAACATGAAATACACCTCAGACCTGTCCAGTTGAAAATACTATACATGTTATCATCAACAGGTAATAAACCATTACTGTGTCCCACAAGTGTCTTGCCTATTTTCCCCTCTAATTTCCTTCTCTATACTCTTCTCTTCTCCCACTCTCCTTCCACACTGTCTCCAGTATCCATAACTATTTTTTTTCAATGCTTTTGTGTCCTCCAATCTTTCAGTCTCTACCATACACTGCAGATAGTCTGTATATATTAAATGGAGACATACAATAGCTTTCTTTCATAGGCTGACTTCCTTCATTCAGCATTAAAGCTTCCATATTCCACCACTTTCTATACAATGCCAAGGTCTTGTTGTTTTTTGTGGCTGAATAGTATTCCATAGAGTATATGTGTCATACTTTTGCAATCCATTTACCTGTTCATGGATATTTGGGTTGGTTCCATGTCTTAGCATAGGCTGACAATTTAAGAATACACTCACTATTATGGTCACGCAAGTGCCGACTCAAAGAGTGTGTGCTCCCTTAAATGTGCCTTGGACTCCTAATTCTGAAGGTATTACTCACTCTCAGACCTTTGCCTGATCCTGAACATGCCAGACCAGAGAATAAGGTCAGACTTCAATATTGTTCCCTAGGTTGACATGCCTGACTCATCTGCTTTCATTTTTGAAACCTGCTGTCTTAATTGTTTCTATGTCATCAATAACTTACTACATCTTTACCAATTGCTTTTCTATTTTTGCTTCTGAATTGTTTGCTTTATTTCAATATTTTTGTCATATTTGTATTAAGTTACTGAATTTTCCTCAGAGCAGTCTGCCAGCCTCTTGTAAGTTTTGTTGACTACTGTTTTCATTAACATTATTGTAGGTGTTTTGTTAGTAAAATATTGTTGTTTCATTTATCTATAAAATTTTTAGGAAATTTCCATTCTGTCATTAAAGATTGAAAGATTTGCTTAGATGGAGATTTTATGCTAAGATTTCTGAGTCTCTGGGCTTGAAATTTCCAGTTTATGATTATAATTTTTCTAAGTAGAATCTTTTTTTTTTTCTTTTCTTAATTACTGAGGATGTGTGTGTTCACTACAGAGAGGGAGAAAAAAAGATCCCACTGCGGCATGGTGGCACTGCAGTCCTTTTTCCTCCATTTCTCCATCTCATCAGGATTTTGGTCATACACAAACATGTGCCTGGCATGATTTTTAAGCCACAGGGACTGGGATTTAAATCGTAGTCATTCATGTGAAATCCAGCTCCCTATACACAGTGCTGAACCACCAGTAATTAGCAAGATAATTACTTATAATAAAATACATCAATATTTATGAAGGAACTCTAAAAATTTTTCCTTAAAAAATCCATATATCAGGACCAGCAAGCAGTTAGCGTAATGGCTATGTCGCTGGACTCCCACGTAGTCGACTGCAGTTTGCGTCCCAGACCCAGTGGCTTAAACTCACACCAGGTGCATGGGCGTGCGTGCCCAAGATCCTGGGAGGAGAATAGAAGAGAAGGAATTGCAGCATGGCTGTCCCCCCTGGGGAGTGATTTCTCACTTTCTATTTCTCTGTCTTTGTCTGTCTGTCTGGCGAGCGCACGCACCCTATAGCAAAAACCTCTAAAGAAAATTTTAAAAAAGAACAAAAATCCATATATAATTGTAATTTTATTGCCTTTATTTTTTACACATTGTTTTTGATTTTAACATGGTAAGCATATTTTAAACAAAAGCATAGATCTAGTTGAAATTAAATTTAAAAACCATTATGTTAACACTTTTGTGCCATATTCTAACTTATCTACAATACCACTCTGTGTTAGTCTAGCTGATTATTCGCTACTGTTATAAATGAAAATTAAGTGCTAGCCTTCTGTCAAATATCTAAGGACTCAGGAATAAAGTATTGAATAGTGAATGATTATATTTACATTTTTTGAAAAATGAGATAAATAGTATATAACTATAAAAAACTTCATAAAGAGAATTCCAAAGTAGAGAAATCAGAAAATAAATATGCCCTATAAAGATGATCGGAGGACCATAGTCTGCAAAACTGTGAGCAAAGAGAAAAGAAACATAAGACATCTTCACAGAAAGAGAAGACCGCAGATGATACAGTGCCTTACACGCCATGAAAAACAACTATTCTAAGTTTCATGTAATGCAGACTTTTAGGGAAGTAACATAATTTGACACATATATACATATGTGTGCACATGCACACATATACTTAAATCATCCCATCTGCTCAGGGGAGGTGAAGAGTAGGTTGAAGTGTGCCAATTGCATTAAGGAGGGGGACTAAGATGATCTTATACTAGATGAGGTAAAGTTGATTATAACCTTAACTATGTAGTAGCCCTAGCCACAAAGCTAAGTAATGATATATGGTTTTTAGTGTATTTTTATGAGGAGATTTCAAAAAAATTATGGAAAAATGGAATTAATGTGTATGTTTATTTGGGTACAAAACAATTTAAAATCCATGCATAGGGTCAGCTTATGGCCTGGTGGTTAAGGTGTCTGGGTCCCACATGGCCAGCCATGCTTGTAGGGTCCTAGAACTGGAAACTTGAGAAATGTGCCGTGTGTGAATATGTGCCCAAAATCCAAAAGGGAAGGAAAAATAGAGGAAAAGGGATTGTGTGGTGTGATCATTCCCCATGAAGAATAATTTTTCACTTCTCTTTCTCTCCAGTGAACACATAGATCCTCTGGAAAATTAGAAAAAAATTAAAACAAAACAGAAATCCATGCGTAGATTTTTCATAATACATGTTTTCCATGAACATTTTGAAGACCCCCATGTGTTGCTCCTTTTAGAACCCTGTAGCAGATAAATACTGAATTGTGGTTGGCATCACAGGAGCAGTCACATGATAAAAGTTCGGAGCACTAGTTAAATGAGTAATGTAAGAAAAATTCAGTGAAATATCAAAATTTTTATTTTCCCCCAGCTTTATTGAGCTTATAAAATGCCCAATATAAATATTTTTAAATGATTATTTTTTCCCACGTGCTTGTCTTAGATTTTCTTATTCAAAAACTTGCCTAGTATCTGTGATTATACACTCATTACCTGGCTAAGGGGCACAACGATGTTGTCTAGCTGGACTCTCTATTGATATGAAAAGTAAATAATAAATAAAATTTTGTGCCATCTATATTTAATTTAGAATAATTACCTTCAGAGCTTCATTTGTATTATAAAGTAAAGGAACAAAAAAAAAATTTTGTCAAGCAAGTCATAATCAAATAGTGCTCCTAAATATGGTTAAATTCTACTGAATTTTGCTAGAATATGAACTAAGACCAAATTGATCCTTCATGTGTTAAACCTAATAGACTTTTCTATAAAATTATGTCAGTATTCTTTGGAAAAATAATATGAATTTGTGTTAAAAGATCTTTCTTAAATTTTACAACTCAAGCTTTTTAAATAAAAAAAAATTAATGCCTGCAGAACTATGGTTTTAAAAAATCCATGTGAAATTAAACACTGTGGGTTCAATTAAGTAACTATGCCTGCAATTGAGTGTTAATCAGTTACATTTTTATAGGTTGCACAGTTTCAGTAATATTTTATAATGTGCAATCATCAGCATCATTGCTAATACCCACCTGGTGCATTATTGTTCTAAGCACTAGATCATTCCTAGACACTCATCAGCCCTAGAAAATATGCTTTGCTGAATTTGGCAAATAGTTATTCCCAAAGTTAGTTCAAATCCTGTCTTTTGTGATGTCCACTCATCCCATCTCTCAGCTGTTTTTTTTTTTTTTTTCCCCTCTAACCCTGCTTGCTTTGGAAATACTGAAAAAAGAAATGCTATGTGTTAGTATGTGAGATAATATATATATATATATATATATATATATATATATATATATATATATATATATATATTGGCATGCCTTTTCACCTTCCTTTAATTCTTTCTAAAATTTATTCTTCCTGGACTGGGCCCCATAGCACAGTGATTAAGGGTAATGTAGAGGGAACTTCGTCCCATATGGCCAACCACAGTTCATTTTCAGCCCCAGCCCCAACGTCTTAAAAAACTTGCAGAGTACATGCACATGCATGCCCAGGATCCTGAGAGACAGAAGGAATGGAAGAAAAAGAATTGAGGTATGACCATACTATTGGAATGGCTCACTCTCTCTCTCTTTTTTTTCCCTCTTTCTCCCTTGCAAGAGCACATATCCTCTAGCAATTAAAAAAATTTACTCTGGACCAGCTGGTGGGATGGTGGTTAAGGCAACTGAATTCCACATGGCCAAGTGGTGTGGTTCAAATCCCAGACCCAGCAGCTTGAAAAACACACCAGGTGCCTGTAGATGTGTGTCCAAAATCCTGAGAGAAGAATGAAGGAGAAGGGATTGCAATATGGCCATGCCGCAGGGGGAGGGAGGAGAGGACTTTTTCACTTTCCATTTCTCTTCTTCTCACTCACTCTCTCTCTGTGTCTCTCCAGCAAGGCATGTGTCCTATACTAATTTTTTTTTTAAAAAAAGTAATCCTATTGAGGATTCTTTCAGTGAACTCGTATTTATTAAGAAGGCCACTGAGACATTTCCTTTAAAAATGCATTCCCTGATGCTCTTTCCCTATCTCTTCTGAATTCTAACAATTATTTGTGTTTTTCATTTTCTTCACAAGGTATTACAATTCACCTAAGTCCATATTTGATTCTCTATTGTATTATGGCTTCATTTAAATCAGGAAATGTTCCTATAGTTAACTAACCCTTAGAAATATACTGTGAAGAAAATATTTATTGAAGTAAATTATTCTACCTAGAATATTATTTTAGAAATGATAATACATGTATGCATGAGTTTAAAATTAAATTGTATGTACCTTCCTTCACAGTGAAATTTTCCTAATGAAATATATTTTTAAATGACTAATTAAAAGACGATTTGACACAGTCATTTGACTAGTCAATCTACTGTGTCTGCCAGAACTACCTCCTCTGAGTTTTCATGATCTGACTAAAATAAATGGAATATGTTTTAAAAGATGAGAAAAATATGTGTTAAGTTTATTACTTTTTCATGAGTAATAGCGAGTAAGAAAGAAAGAAAGAGAGAGAACACCACCAATAGCATCTCCACATCGTGACCCATACGTAGCTTCATCAAGGCTTCAACCACGGGCATGTAAACACCTGGCATATACAGGGAGCTCTCCAGATACTAGCCAAGCCCCTTCCCATATGGGACAGCTGCACAGGCCGTTGAGTTTAACTGTTACACTGCCATCCAGCCTCCAGGAAAATATATTTTCTATTGCAGAGAAAGGTATAAGTTTAGTCTTAAAAAAAGTTATTCCCTAGTTTTGAAAATGTTTTTCTAATTTGTTACACCATATTTTATTTTGATTAGAACTAATTTAAGAACTTTCAGTTAATTAATACTACATTTCCTACCACTTCTTTTGGATAAGTAATCATTTCTTTTTGTAATCTCAAATACAAAAATTCTGCCATATTCTATAATCAAGAGAGAGTAGATTAATTACTGTTTTTTTTTTTTTTTTTTTTTTTTTTTTTTTTTTAAAGTGGAATCTTTATCTCTTAGAGACAGAGGAATTCCTAAAAACAAATCTGGAGAGGTTAATTGGAAAACAAACAGAGAAGTTACCATTCTTTAACTATTTTATGAGTTAAGAGTAGTTTCTACTGAAAATAAAGGACAATACCAAGTTCCAGTCACTGAAACAGGAAGGTGCTAACTTTTTCCTCACATAGAGACAGCCCTGCTTAGATGACTGTGGTCACTCTTTTGACTCTTAGTAATGTCAGGGCCCTAGGCAACATCTGCAGTTCTTAGGGCCTTTCTCCAATCACTGCAATGTAGCTAGACTCATGGACATCACACCCCCAATCAAATATGAGAAAAGTGTGCTTTTTCTAGTTTGACCGCCAAAAAAGTTAGAAAATAAAAAATAGGATAGGCCTCCCTAAATTCTGTAACCAACTTTTTTTTTTTTTTTTCTCTGTAGTACACATGTGCTTGCCGGAGAGAGACAAATAGGAAAGGGAGGTATCACCCCTTGGAGGGATGGCCACAATGCAATTCCTTCTCCTCCATTCTCCTCTCAGGATTTTGAATGTTCACACACAGGCACCCAGTGTGTTTTTCAAGCCACAGGGGCCAGGACACAAACTACAAAGTTGGCTCTGTGGTTACAGATCCAGCCGCCTTTACCACCACACTGCCGGCTGGCCCACAACGGACATATTTTATGTCTCATTCCCCAGGGCTGGGGGGAAAATGTCATATGACTAATTCAGATTTAAGTTACTTAGGAAAAAAAGATGAGAGGAGCATGCCAGGAATAATCATTTGATTACCCAACCTGCAGTGTCTGCCAGAACCACCTCCTCTGAGTTCTGAGCATCTGACCATTACTGCGGAGAAGAATGACTCTTACTCTTTCACTGTTGGCTTCAAACTATCTCTATCATGCTTTCAGTAATTGTCATATCAACATATTACCCTTATAAAGGTTAACATGGAACTGTTTAAATTTAACTTTGAAAAGGGTATAGTACTCAATCTAATATTCTTGTTCTTTTACTCTCTCTCTCTCTCACACACACACACACACACACACACACACACACACACGTGTGTGTCTCTGTTCTCCAAATTTACTTTTACATTCCTTTTAGGAGTCACAGGAAAAAGATCTGGTTCACTCTGCAATCCTCTCTCTCTGATTCTCCATCCTGCCAGAATTTGGGGCAGAGATACCCATGTACTAGAATGTATTTCAAACCTCTGGGGCTGGGATTTGAACCACGGTTAGCCAGGTGGGATCCAGCTCCCAGTCTGCACTATAAGCTAGCCCTATTCAAACACTTTTTCTGTCCATAATAATTATATCTGGGCCAGCTCAGTGGCATAGTGGTTTAGGGGCATTAACATCTGCCATTTAAGTTATTTCCTTTTCTTCAAGTTTTAAAATCTCTATGTAAAAACAATTCTCATTGAGTAAATTAAGATTTCTGAGTTTTCTTCTTTTAACCCCACTTTAAACTTTATAGGTTATAGACAGTGTTAAAGCCTGATATTTCTTTTAGTAATTATTATCAAACATAATAAAAAAGAAGATTAATATGTATACAGCTTTACTATCAGAACACATTAATGGTTCCTGGAACTGAATAAAAAAATTAATAAAGATAAAAACAATTTTACAGTTAATATGTTTAAGCAAATAAAATTATAAGCCCTTTTAGGATAATTGGTTTTTTTTTTTTTTGAGAGGTTTTTGCTATAGGGCGCGTGCACTTGCCAGAAAGACAGAGAGAGACAGAAAGACAGAAGGCGAGAAATCACCCCCCGGAGTATGGTCACGCTGCAATCCCTTCTCCTTCATTCTCCTCTCAGGATCTTGGGCACACACACACACTCACCCAGTGTGAGTTTAAGCCACCAGGTCCAGGACTCGAACCGCGGTCGACTACATGGGAGTTCAGCAACACAGGCACTACACTAACTGCTGATCCTGAGGATAAAATATTTTTAAAAATTTTGTATAACGTAGCAAAAGCTGAAACTACATTCTCCAACATAAAAATGTTATATTTCTCATAGATTACTTAAAAAATATATCACATGATCAAAATTTGCAAATTCTAAGTTATATTACTTTAACAATTTTCTAAAACCTGTACTAAGATTGGTCTTACTGTTTTCTGAATTCAGGATCTATCAAAAACATCTCTTTTAATAATAATTTAAAATTTTTGAGGACATTGTATATGTATTGTGAAAGAAAAATTTTGGGGAAGTATGTTAGCTGTCTTTAAATATTTAAAAGGCTGTCATTTGGAAAAGACAGCTAGTGAGGAGCTTTCCTTTCATTAGAATCATCTAAAACAGATGCCATGTAAAAATTCAGGATATTAAGCAGAACGGTTAGCTTGATGGTTGAACTTGTTGACATTTTAATTTCAGTTTATTTTATGCACTCAATTAGGGAATGTACTGTATTTGACAAAAATAAAATATTACTAGTTCATTTATGAACATTGGGTAGAGATGGCTCAATAAGATTTTTAAAGAATGTTTTAGAAAGTTAAAAAAATAGTATAGCTTTATCCACCCAAAGTAGTGCCTTCCAGGCTAATTTCTACTTACAAGTTGACCTCTTATTATTCAAATACCCTTTCCCATCATTCTCCACAAAGACCAACATCTTACATGAAAGCTAAGAAACTTTCATCCTTAGAGCAACGATGTGTACAAATTATACTGTTTCAATAATTCCTTCCCATTATCAGTGGATTATATGTGAATATGAAGGATCAGTACATTATAATGGATGTACACATGTGTGACTCAGTGTCTAAAACTTACTTTGAGAAATTAAATAGTTGACTTGGACAGAATGAGCAAAACATTTTTGGGAAGTGCATATTGTGAAAAATTATGCGTGAAAGTTAGTAGTTTTTGCACCAAAATAGGCTCATACTTTAATAAACTCATACTTTAGTTTCATCTTTCCATGAACTTTTTAAAGTCTACTCATATTATCTCATATGTGTATTTCTCTGTGTACTTTGAAAATTCATGCTCACTACAGACAAATGAAAATCTAGCTTTATAATATTAGAAAAGTACCACTCATTTAAAAACTAATACAACCAGCTCATACCCCTTTAACATCTAAAATGAAATATAACGATAATAATATCAATTAAAAATGAGAAGAAAGCAGAAGAGAAAAAGAAAAGCAGGAGAAATAAAAAAGAAGAAAGGCAGGAAGGAGAGAGAGTGGGAGGAGAAGAGAAAAGGAGGAGGAAGAGAGCTGTTGTTTCAGTATTTTCTTCTCGTTTGCTTTCACATTCTTGTGGCCCATATCCTTCTTTTCACTTTGGTATGTCTGGTGCATTTTCTCAGCACTGCACTTTGATGTCTATGCTTACCTAGTGAAATGAACAAGAAAAAAATCTATTTTCGTTGTCTTTTTCTTTGCTGACATCTAAGCAGAAGCAAAAATGTACATGAGCAAATGAGCCAAATGATTATGAGTAATTAGCTTGTGGAATATATGAAAGCAAATTGTTTGCTAAATATAAGCAAGTTTTTTTTTTTTTTTTTTTTAAATAAGATTATATTATCACTAAAGCATATCTGTGAATCCAGCCAATTAGGACAGTCACTGAAATTTAGCCAATTAGAAGTCAAATTTGTGAGCATTTCTGCAAGGAGTTTCTAGAATAGTCAAATGGTTTTGTGCTTTTGAAAATGTAATTTCATCATGATGTTCACCTATTGATATTAAACGAATGTGGTAATTTAATCTCTTTTAAATGACAACCTTTAGACTAGGCCCTTATCACAGTATTTGATATCGTCTTGAGCTCTCCAATGAGGTAATTGATCTCATTGTTATTGTGTGTCAATTTCAAGATACATAATTTGCTTGACTGTCATTTATCACACTTTATAATCACCATGGATGATGACTCCAGCTTTAATGCAGTTCTGTTTTTGATTAGTGTAATGTCATTTCCAAGTTTCATTATCTACAGAGGAGTAGAAGAATTGTGTCTCTATGCCTGTCAAGTCTCACACTTAACATGAAAACTAAATTCACTTCAAAGGGTCTGTTAAATCAAGTTTCATTAAAGCACCCTTGCTTAAATAAAATGAGCTGTTATTTTGAAAAAGTACTTATATGATAATAAGAATCCTTGACTGGATAGTTTAAAAAGCTAATATATGTAAAGTTTCACTAGTTAGTGAATATCACTTATCCTTATTTGTAATCTGCAGAGTATAAAATGTCTTTACTTGGAACTGAGGCTCTGAATTTAGTCCCAGCCCCTCATGGGGGCATCATGAAAGAGTGGCATGTAAATAGATCTAGATTGCATTTCCAGTTCCTCTGCTTACTTACTACTGTTTTTTTCTTAGAAAACGTACTCATTTTCTGGTCCTCAATTCCTCATGTATACAACAGAGATAATATAACAACGTTTTAGAGTTAATATAAATCAATATTATTTGTGAAAGTGCCTGATATACTGTCTGGACTACTAGAGATTCAGTATGCGTTATTCTCGTTTATCTGCAATTGTATTTCATGTTTCTTTATCATTACTTAGGCCAACTAATGTTTTGTGTCTTCATTTTTTATTGGATCTGTGTAAATATTCACATAATTTCTATTAATTAGCTGGGCGAAGATTAGATTATTTGGCTAGGAAAGAAATAGTCTCCATTTTTGTCTTTCTGCTCTGTTGATATACACAAGGTACATATTGTATATTGCATATTGTAGCATTCTCAGGTCGCATCTGAAGATTACATTATTGGGAGATCAGGTTCCACATATCGTGAGCTCTATACTTAATCCTTCTCATTTTGCTCAATGGCAAACCTTAATTCATCTGGATAAAGACCAATATGCCCAATTACAAGTACTTGGTTTTCCTAACTTCCTTCTTATTTCAAAACTTTTGAAATGTTCTTGTCTTATTACAGATAGATAGATAGATAGACAGACACACACACACACACACACACACACACACACACACACATATGGTTTTCTCCAAGTTATGTCCATTCTTCTTCAGCTGTCAGAAAGGTCTTTAGCCCCTCCTCCTCCTCCTCCTCCTCCTCCTCCTCCTCCTCCTCCTCCTCCTCCTCCTTCTTTTAATGCTTGTTTGTCTAGTCATACCATGGTTTGGCTCACTGTAGATTCCTTCTACCTGCTTTTCTAGATTATCTTTCAATCTGTTAGACCCATTTTTAACCCTTGACATATATTTCCTAAATATTCAAGGACATTTCTCCACAAGTATCAATCTTTGTAAAAGACCTCTTTTAACATTTTTACCTGGCTAAAAATGAACAGTTGAAAAGCTAGATTTTTAAAATGAATGTATTCACTCATCTTTACCTTAACAAAAGCTAGCATGGTACTATTGGGGTAGATTTTTCCTATAGTCATCTTGGCTTAGCATCTACTGGTTTCTCATATGCACAGTTATAAACTTGTGCAGCTGCCACACTAAGCCCTTTTAAAATACAGATGAATTTCTAATAACCATTCTGATGATACTACATCTTTGTTTCAAATTGTATAAAGACATTCGACTACATCAGAAGTTAATAAAAATAAACTCTGGATATTTTTCAGTACTAATATACTCATTGTCATTCATATTTAAAATTAGAACTCCCATTTCTTCATACTTATTGAGTGCTTTGTACCTTATTTAACTCTTTTAATCATCACAAAATTGCAGTGGAAATAGGTGCTCTTATCCTTGTTTTAGAGTAGAAGACATATAAGCTTGCACAACTTAAAAACATTTTTTGTGAGTAGCAGAAATTGAATAAAAACACTGTCTTTGTGACACTAAAGCAGGCAATCATCATTCCCCTACTTTTGCTATAATTTATGTGCATATTTGACCAGAAAGTTGCAGCAGCTATCGGACTTTAGGAACTCTGAAAAAGCCCCACATAACTGGGTAAACATAAGGATTCTCCAAAGTGACTCAAGGTTACCAGAAACTTCTCATGGGTAGTCTTCTTATATTTAGTATTTAATTTCTATATTAAATTGCTTATTTTAGTAATCACTGATGAAATGTTGGCTTGATGAACATTCTCTAACTTTTACCAGTTTCATTAAATTTATGCAACTTGTAATTTGGTATCATTTTTATTTCACACTGCTGTCATTGCATACACTGTCTTGGAACACACACCATCAGACCCAATGCCTACTAAGTCACATATGAAGCTAAACACAGCTCTCTGTCTAGATGTGTAATTAATTCATAATTACTGAGCATTATAAAAATAATAGGCTTAAAAGTATAGTTCTCAAATTTATATAACAACTGGAATAAACATATCACTAAATATGAGAAGTTATTTAATTAAATTGGAACAGTTTTTTCAGAGAAGAAATATATGGATAAACCCGTTACTTGTATGGTTCTCATTTTCTTCATTTGTTTAAGTGAAAAACTTAAGAGAAAGGTTTTTAAAGGCCATTTCTTGCTTAATATTATATCAAGGATGATATTTTTGCAGTAACAGGTTTTAGAAATTTTGAAATTTGTTTTGAAGTTTTAGAAATTTATTTACTATTTTCCTTTTCAAAAATGAACTTTCTACTAACATGAACCTTTAAATGAATATTAAAAATATAAATTATAACATGATTTATTAAGTATGTCACTAAAATAAAAGTATACTATTTTATAATTTATACTTACATAATGTATGGCTACATCAGAAAAGTGAGTAAATTCTCTGTTCTTTATAAGAAAAAAATAAGTTCACTCTTCTGTGAGAAAGTTTCTACAACAGAAAAGAGTTGTGACTGTAATAAATGAGCAGGTGGCTCAGGAATACGTGTTGACTGAGCATAGTGTATTCACACTGAGGTTAACAACGCCTTTTATTGATAATCTTCCACCATCTGCTCTGAGATTTATTCATACAAAGGAACAGGCAGGTGAGAAAAAAGAATGCAAATAAGTGGCAGTACTTAAATTCAATATCATGCTGTGATTTTGTGAAGTGGATCAATGCTACCCTTGCTTCTAAAACCATTACAATGTTTGAACCAGCAAAGCCAATGGTTAACTTCCTTGTGGGCACACTGGCTAGTCCAATCAGGAAAGTGTTCCCAGAAATGTCAAATTCATAAACTTGAAAGATTTGTGGAACTCTTCCTAATGTAATTTAACTTGTGTGGACTTTACATGAGCAGCCTGATAACAAGAACATAGTAATCTACGTATTCAGGGCTATCACAAGAAATAGGAGTGAATAGGCAAGGGAGTAGTATACACAGACAAGAAAAGAAAAAAGGCAACTATGGACGCTTTCACGGTAAAAACAGAGCTTCCACATTAATGGGTATGTTTTAGGCAGAGTCTTTGAAAAGTGGGAAGTCGGTGAAAGCTGAAAATGTGGTAGGTCATGTAAAACGAAATCTGGAGTATTTAAGGGGAAGGACTTCCCAGTGAATTCAAAGAAAGGTAGAGTATTTATGTGTAAGGAATTAAGGAAAAGAACTGAAGATAGGGAGATGTTGAAATTGTGACTAGCAGAGATTCATTATCTACCTAGAATGAAGTGTAGCAATGCCAGATGTTTTAAGAGGTGCCAAAAAGGCAAAGGACCTAAAAGAAATGGAAAACCTACTCAAGATGATCATAAGATAAGAGGTGTTGAATTCCGAGTGATAATTCAGAAGAGAGATGCTGATATTGAATTCTGGACTGGTAGACAGAGGACTTAAGCAAATTTGTTCTCTCTTTACATCAGTGAAATAACGAGGGGAAATCAGCCATTTCAGAATGGTGATAATTAGAAAAATCCATACACCTAACTGAAAACTCTGTCACAGAGAAACTGCTGAACCTCAGTAAGATGGTAGGCTCTATGTTCTATGCCTCCCATTCAGTGATACAGAAACAAAGAGCAGCATTGCCTACTAAGGAGAAGTCTAATCTTTACAGCTCTATGGAAAGTATTATCCACAGAATATAGTCAATATTTTTCCCAACTTGTATCTTCCTGGAAAATCCAAGAATGGTGGCTATTTAAATTGACTGAGTTTAGCTGATGTAAGGAAAACCTACTGCAGTGATGTGATTCAACTGATAGCAAAAATGCTGGCAACATCTCCACTACCCAAGGCAGAAATTCTTACTGGGACAAACCAGAACCGCTTCAGAAGTATAAAATGGATTCCACGGAAGTAGAGACCATAATGAACTTTGCAAAGCTCCAACATATTCCTGGGTTTATAAAAAGGCTAAATGTATGCTCGTAGCTGTGTGTATGCCCAGGACAGACCTGGTACCAGTCATTAAGCTCTAGCTGACCTTAGAGGTCCTGAGCAAGGAAGAGGTGAAAACTAAGACTGTTTTCTTTGGCAGAGTAGAAAACACACACACAAGCCATTTAAACAAAACTTTTGGAAAATCACAATTAAATTGACTCAAGCGTGGACCATATACAATCAGTTTTAACAATAAAATCACAAATCTTTTTAAAAAGACAGCAGAGTCCTTTATAACTCAATAATTACACACTTCAGAGAACAGAATCTACAAAATTATTCAAGGAAAGTACTAAAAGATAAGCAACATAGATTAAAGCAAGGAGAAAAAAATCACATGCATATGCATACAACAACAACAAACCTGGGAGGAGGTGGAAGACTCTAATATCAAAGTTGTTATGATATATTATTTAAAATATCCCGTTTTCAACAATGACAGCAATGACAAAACACAGAACAGTCAAAGAAATCGGAAAATTTGCCTCATGCACAAGGAAAAAAAAATGCAGCCAACAGAGAATGTACCTGAGAATCCACAGGTTTTGTATTTCGTAGACAAGACTTTTTCAATCACCTACAGATATAGAACTAAAGGACACTATAGCTAAAGAATTGGAGGAATGTATGATAGTGTCTCATGGAATAGACCTTGAATAAAGAAGAGTCATTAAAAGAAACAAAATATTTCACGTTGACATGTACTAACTATAAATATATTAGAAGGGCTTAGAAATAGACTTTTATAGGTAGAAGAGAGAATGATGAATTTGAAGATAGATCAGTAGTGATTATCCATACTACAGTACAAAAAGAAAAAAGTAAAACCGAGCTTTAAGAACATGTGGTATATCATTAAGCATGCCAATATAAAACAAATGATTCCACAAAGAACAAAAGAAGAAGGCAGAAAACGTATTTGGGAAAGTAATGACAGCATTTCTCAAATTTGATGAACTATATTAGTACAGGTTCAAGTTAGTGGCAAGTAGGATGAAACAAAAAGATTTGCAACTATACACATCCTAGTCAAAATGGCTGAAGCTGAAGACAATGAGGTCATCTTGAAAGAAATAACAACAAAACTCTCACTGCTTACAAGGGATCTTCAATAAGATTAACAGCTGACATTTCATCAGAAAGCATAGAGACCAGAAAACAGGGCGATGATATTTTCAGTGTTAAAGACAGAAAGATTGTCAATCACAAGTTCTGTTTCTGGCTAAAGTCTTCTTCAAAAATAAAAAAGAAATCCAAACTTCTCTAGAAGTGAAACAAAATAACAACTGAGATAATTTATCACAAACAGAACTAACTCTATAGAAAATATTAGAGGGAAGGAAGGAATACGATAGGCTGACCTGAAAGGGCAGGATATGGAATACATATAAAGAAACAATGAGAACAGGTAAAGGTAACTACAGAGATATTATGAAAAATGGTATCATTCATTTATTTATTTTTTTATTTTTTATTTTTTTTTGAAGAGGCTTTTGCTATAGGGCGCGTGCGCTCAAGAACGGTATCTTGAATCAATCTTGTGGCGTGGTGGTAAAGGCAGATAGATCTCACCTGGCTGAGCACGAGGTTTTAATCCTGCACCTGCCAGCTTGAGAAACATGTCACACCCATGTGCGTGTGTGACAAACATGTCATTTATATATAGTGAAATATTAGACATTCACAAAAAATGATGAAGTTGTCATTTGGGACAACATGGATAAACCTGGAAGAAATTATGCAAGTGAGATAAACAAGAAACTGAAAGACAAAAACTTTATGTTCTCATCTGTAGAAGCTAAAAGATTTCATTGTATAGAAGTAGAGAATGATGGGTAAACTGGTGGCACGGTGGTTAAGGCAGCTGGATTCAACATGGCCAACAATGCAGTTCAAGTCCTTAATCTGACAACTTCAAATATACTCCATGCACATGTGCTAGGGTGCCCCTAATCCTGAAAGATGGAAGAAATGAAGGAGCAGCAATTGGGGTGTGACCAAGCCCCTGGGTGTCATGGGAAATGCTTTCTCATTTTCCCTCTCCCTTCTCTGTCTCTCTCCAATGAGTGCATGTGCCCTCTGGCAAATTAAAAAAGAAGAAGGAGAGAGTGGAATCTAGATTCTAGAACCTGTAGAACCTAGAAAAGGGAAAGCAAGGGAAATGAGAGGGAGAATTTGGTTAACAGATACAAAATTATAGGTAAATAAGAGTAATAAGTTCTAGTTTACTATAACACAGTAGAATAACTATAGTTCAAAATACCTAGAAGAGAGAATTTCAGATGTTCACAAAACAAGGTAATAATAAATATTTGAAATGATTGGTATGTTTGTTGTCTTGATTTGATCATTATTCATTGCATTCCTATATTGAAAAACCACACTATACCTATAAATTTTACATGTCAACTAAAAATGATAAAAGAATTAAAAAGTGATAATGAATGAGATAAAAACTCTCAAATAAATAAACTAACTTTTCACCTTAAACTAGAAAAAAAAGAACTAACTTAATCCAAAGCAAAAACCAAATTTTAGAGCTGAAAAACAATTAAACAATATAAAAGCAATAGAGAAAATCAATTAAACCAAAAGTTGGTTCTCTGAGAAGATCAACAAAATGGTCAAAGTTTTAACTAGAATGACCAAGAAAAAGTAGAGAATACTAAGCTTGATGAAAGGTTGAATCAAAGAAGAGGCATCCTTTCTGGCTTTACAGAAATAAAAAGAAAATAAGGGAATACTACTAGAAGTTTTATATCAGTGAATTAAATAACTTATTGTAGAAGAGGGAACGGAAAGTGACTACCAAAACATACATATCAATAGTTTTTTGAAGAAGAGGTGAAAAGATTCTAAAGTTAGATTGTAGTCATCTTGTGAACTCTGTGAATATACAAAAAATAGCTGTACATTTTTAAAAATGTATTTTGCTTATTTATTCATCCATGAACAAGAGAGACAGAGAAAGAGACAGAAAGAAAGAAACAGAGAGAGAGAACCCCCAACAGGCTCCTAGGTGTCCTCCAGTCCTAATCACGGGCACATATGAGCCTGGTGCTCTCAGGGAGGTCTCTGTACTTGAATGGGGAACCTTCTCATGTGGAATTGCCTCTCAGAGAGTTGGTTTTGAACTGTATGATATAAATAGTGAATAGTATGGTATATGAAATATATTTCTATAAATATTTAAAGAAAACAGCAAGTCAGTAATTGAGATATGTATTGAAAAACTGAAAAGAAATGCTGACAAGAATCTCGTTCATGTTTAGAAGATTTTCAAAATGGAAGGGAGGGGACCAGCAGTTAGCATAATGGCTATGTCACTGGACTCCCACGTAGTCGACCGCGGTTTGAGTCTCGGACCAGGTGGCTTAAACTCACGCCGGGCGCATGTGCGTGCGTGCCCAAGATCCAGAGAGGAGAATGGAGGAGAAGGGATTGCAGCGTGGCTATCCTCCCTGGGGGGTGATTTCTCGCTTTCTATCTCTCTGTCTCTCTCTGTCTGGCGAGCGCACGCACCCTATAGCAAAAACCTTTCAAAAAAAAAAAAAAAAAAAAGAAAGAAAAAAAATGGGAGTACCAGAGTGCCTTATGGCTTTCAAATAGGAATATTCATGATTGTGAAGTTGGGAATGAATTTTCTTATAATTGTTATTATAATTAATATAGATGAAAATATTCTTATTTAATATTTATCATAATATAGTTATAGACTATCTGATGTCTATTTGAACAAATAGGCATATAGAGCTATAAGAATATATAATATGCTTACATGAAGATATATAATATATACCAAATGTAATACATATTTAAGGATATACATTATAGTGTAATACATAGCTGTCAGGAAATTTTATAGCTAGTTTTCTTGTTTATTCTTTTTTTTTTTTAAAGAATTATTTTATTTTACTTTATTTATTATTATTATCATTATTATTTTCCAGCTTGATCAGAGAGAAACAGAGAGAGAGAGAGAGAGAGAGAGAGAGAGAGAAAGTGAGAAAGTAAGCCACCAGGTCCAAGACTTGAACCATGGTTGGCCATGTGGGAGTCCAGCGCCTTTAACCACTATGCTACTTGCCGGCCCCATCTTGTTTATTCTTGAAAGAATGTATGTGGGGGGGGGGGGGAGAAAGAGACAGAGAGGGACATGAGCATCCTCCACAGGGTCAGTCACACCCCAGTTCCCTTCCTCTATTCACCCTGCCTGTCACCCAGTTGACTAGGCTGAGGTTTCGAGCCGTATGTGCCACATGGGATCTGGCTTCTCCTGAGCAACACGTTATTCCTGTGCTACACAGCCAGGCTCAAGAATATTTTCTAGCTCTTAAGAGATAAAACATGAAATTGTATAACTAAAAGTAGTCTTTTTAGTATGTAGCCATTATGTTTATTTTGGCAGTGACAAAATTCATATACATTCTGAATCCAGTCTTACCTATTTATTTACTAGAACTCCATTGACTCGTATTACCTATGTATGTACATTTCAAATATTTGTTTTTTTAAGATGTTAAAAAAAATACTGTTTGGAAACTAACAGATGGCATAATAGATCTTGTGGCTTAAAACTCATGCTGGGGTGTGAGTGTGTGTGCCCAGGACCCCAAGAGGAGAATGGAGAAGAGATTGCAACATGGCCATCCCCCCTGAGGTGTGATTTCTTGCTTTCTATCTCTCTCTCTCTCTGATGAGAGCATGCACACTATAGCAAACATTTCTTTAAAAAAACAAAAATTGTCCAGCCCCATGGCTTGGTGGTTAAGGGAGCCACATACCACATGGCTAACTGTGTGGTTAGAATCACTCCCCTGACAGCTTGAAAAGCATGCCAGGTGCATGTGCATGTGTTCCCCAAATCCTGAAAGGATGAAGAAATGGAGGAGAAGAGATCACAGTGTGGCTGTGTCTCATTATGGGGTGCTTTCTCCCTCCCTCTCTATCTCTATCTCTATCTCTGTCTCTCTCTCTGTTTATCTCTGATGAGTGCATATATCCTCTAAGAAAATAAAGAGAAAAAAAATACTATGTTATACTGTACACATGTGTTGATATAGTCTAGTATACTCATAATTTTTTTAAGCACTGGACTCTTTCTAGAAAATGGTCTGAATAGTCTTACAATATAAAATACTAAACTTAGAATGAGAACACATTATTTTAAATAGCAGATCACTGTACAATTATTAATTAGTATTACAAATTTGAGACACATTTATCTTCAAAGCAATTTAATGCAAATTAGGGCAGATGATTAAATAGCAGCATAATTATATCTAGCTTGTGACCTACCAAAGATAGGAAATGACACATGAGATTAAAACTGGAAGAAAGAAATAGAAACTCTTGACCCAAACTACTATCTCAATAGTTCAGTTACATGCCACTAAACAGCAATTGTACCCTTCACTTTTTAATTGTTTTAGAAGGTTTTTTTTTGTTTTGTTTTTTGTTTGTTTGTTTTGTTTTGTTTTTGCTACAGGGTACATGTGCTTGCTCAAAAGACAGAAAGGAGACAGAGACAGAAACCATGAAATCATCTCCCAGGGGGTGGGGTGGTGGCCACACCACAATCAATTCTCCTTCATTCTCCTCTCAGGAGTTTGGGCATGCACACACCCACACCTGGAGTGTCTTAAGCTGCCAGCTCTGGGACTTAAACCACCATCAACTATCTGGGAGTCTAGTGACAAAACCATTATGCCATCTGTGGGTCCCTACCATCTATTTTTTTTTTTTCTTTTTTTGGAGAGGTTTTTGCTATAGGGCGCGTGCGCTCGCCAGACAGACAGAGAGAGACAGAGAGATAGAAAGCGAGAAATCACCCCCCAGAGGGGATGGCCACGCCGCAATCCCTTCTCCTCCATTCTCCTGTCGGGATCTTGGGCACGCACGCACACGCGCCCGGCGTGAGTTTAAGCCGCCGGGTCCGGGACTCGAACCGCGGTCGACTACGTGGGAGTCCAGCGACATAGCCATTACGCTAACTGCTGGTCCCCCTACCATCTATTTTTTAGTGAGAAAGATTCAAACTCTATTCTGCCCATAATCTCTGTTCAATTTGCTTGAGAGGTATCATCAATATTAATAATTCTCACTGGGAAGAGGGCCTCATCTTCCTTGGTTATCCCATCAGATTGCTAGGAGAGATATTGAAAAGGTGAAAAGGACAGCCAAGTGACTATACTGATGTTGGGAATATCAACTTCTCTCTATCATTATAATTTCTTTGTTGAAGACTTTACTCACTCTTTAGTAATACCATAGTTTATAACAAGAAGCACATTTGGGACCAGCAGTTAGCGTAATGGCTATGTAGCTGGACTCCCACGTAGTCAACCGTGGTTCGAGTCCCGGACCCCGTGGCTTAAACTCACGCCGGGCGCGTGTGCGTGTGTGCCCAAGATCCTGAGAGGAAAATGGAGGAGAAGGGATTGTGGCATGGCCATCCCTCCTGGGGAGTGATTTCTCGCTTTCTATCTCTCTGTCTCTCTCTGTCTGTCTGGCAAGCGCATGCGCCCTATAGCAAAATCCTCTCAAAAAAAAAAAAAAAAAAAAAAAAAAAAAAAAAAAAAAAAAAAAAAAAACAAGAAGCACATTTTACAAATGATTTAAAATATCCACTCCTTGGGACCAGCATGTGGTGTAGTGGTTAAGGGACTGGACCCTATAGAGTTGACTATCAGTCAAGTCCCAGACCTGGTGACTTGAAACTCACACTGGGCGTGTGTGTGTATGTACCCAGAATTCTGAGAGGAGAAAGGAGAAGGGATTGCCACATGGTCTTTCCTCTGGGGGATGATTTTTCACTTCTGTCTCTGTCTCTCCAGTGAGTGCACACACTCTAGAGCAAAAAGCTCTCTCTCAAAAAAAAAAAAAAATGTGTGTATATATATGACGAGATAAAGAGACCACAGCTGTGGGCCAGCATGTAGCATGTTAGTTAAGATGCTCGATCCTGCATGACTAAGCACACAGTTTGATTCCCAGACCAGCAACTTGAAAATCATGCTGAGTGCATGTGCATGAGTTCCCAAAATCCTGAGAAGAGAATAGAGAAGGGATTGTGGTGTGGCCATCCCTCTCATGGCCAACTTCTCACTTTCTCTCTCTATCTCTCTCTCTAGCAAGCACACACACCCTACACCCAAAATCTAAAAAAAAAAAAAAAAAAAAAAAAAAAAAAAAAAAAAAAAAAAAAAAAAGAGAAAAGAAAACAAACAAACAAAAAAAAACTACAACCAACCAAGCTAGGAAATGTGTGGTATAAATTAAGTTGTTTTCAATGTCCTAACTTGCCTCACTCTAGACCTCTCTCATTGTCGGATGCCTAAATAATATGAAAATAGACATGGTTTGATCTTCCCAAACCTGCCTTATCTTGAGCAATTTCATATTACAAATTTAAATCCCATATCCTCTAACTCTCCAATCAAAAAACATTCTTTTAGTATACTTTGTTTAAGGAAAGTAATCTGATTAAATCCATTCACATATAAATCAATTAATTGAGAGGGGGCAAAGAAGTTTGTTTTTATTTATATACAGAAATTAGTACTATTTTTAAGATCCTTATAAAGATGTCCTTTCGCTTTCTGAAAATAATAATTATTCTGAAAATAATACAAATTTTGAAGTACTTTATAAATTTTAAATTCAGACTCATTACCTTGAGTTTGAAAACAGATGCCTTGAAGTAGATTTTAGCATTGTACCTTTCATACCAGAGAACAGATTGTTTGTCACAAGTCTTAGTGAGAAAGAAATAGTAACTTGGCTACTAAGGTACGTTCACCTCTATCGTCTGGTTCACAAGACCTCTGCTCAGAAAAAGAACTGTGAAATCAATTTTGACAGGTCCATTTTGTCCTTAGTCCTTACTTGACCAAGCAGAAAAGCAAACCAAGTAAAAGACAAAGATGCTCAGCAATGGTTGTAAATAGATCTATGCATTAGCCTTGAGATCTGAATAACATGTTAAATATTATTTGACTTTACCATGGCTATCCAGTAACCCTTAAGAATAACCACTGTGTTGGGACCAGCAGTTGGCATAATGGCTATGTCGCTGGACTCCCATGTAGTCTATTGCAGTTTGAGTCCCAGACCCAGTGGCTTAAACTCATGCCAGGTACGTGTGCACATGTGCTCCAAGATTCCAGGAGGAGAATGGAGGAAAAGGGATTGTGACATTGCCATCCCCCCTGGGGGGGGTGGTGTTGATTTCTCACTTTCTGTCTCTCTGTTGCTCTCTTTCTGGCAAGCACACGCACCCTATAGCAAAAACCTCTAAAAAAAAAAAAAAAAAAAAAACCAGAATAACCACTGTGACAGTGTTAAGGTGGTTACTTCAGAATGATTCCAGCCATGGCTATTTCGGAATAAAAGAAACATCTTACTCTAGACACAAACTATTACCTTCAGACAAAATTTTAAAAAAGAAAAGTAAAGCAACCAGACATTTCTTTAACAAGGTAGTGTATCTCTGAATGAGTTATGAGATAAAAATAAATGAATACATAAATAAATCACTCAGTAAAGTTTGAAGTGTTGGGAGAAAATAGGTATTCTCAATTCCTAGTGTTTTTCTAACAGAGGAGACACTCAGTAACATCTGTTCATGTTTTAAAACAGCAAAAGTTGGCAGTCTGTAAAGTTTTAATTAAATGAATCAAAAAGAAATTGAGACTTAGTAAAGTTTCTAGATTATTGGTGCTTAAAATTTATGGAAATAAGGAATAACATTCTAGGTCAATTTTTATTGAGTAATATATCAAAAGTGAATCAGATCTGCAATAAAGCAGGCAAAATAACAACAGACATAGTAGAAATACAAAACATTATTAGAGGATACTATGAACATCTGTATGCCAAGAAACAAGAAAATCTGGATGAGATGGACAAATTCCTGGGCACATATAATCTACCAAGATTGAGCCTGGAGGATATAGAAAGTCTGAATAGGTCCATAACAAGTCAGGAGATTGAATCAGTAATAAATAACCTCCCAACAAAGAAAAGCCCTGGCCCTGATAGATTCACCTCTGAATTCTACAGAACTTTCAAAGAACAGTTAACCCCCATTCTGCTCAAGTTATTTCTAAAGATCCAGAAGGGTGAAAGTCTCCCTAATTCATTCTATGATGTCTCTATTACCCTTATCCTTAAAACAGATAAGGACAGGATAAGCAAGGAAAACTATAGACCAATATCCCTGATGAATATAGACACAAAGATTCTCAGCAATATACTAGCAAATCACATCCAACAACTTATGAAAAAGATTATATGTCATGATCAGGTAGGCTTTATTCCAGGAATGCAAGGTTGGTTCAACATATACAAAACCATAAATATAATAGACCATATTAACAGGAAGAAAGATAAAAAACATATGGTCATATCAATTGATGCAGAAAAAGCATTTGATAAGATACAACATCCCTTCATGATCAAGACTCTCAGCAAAATCAGCATAGAAGGATCATTTCTCAACACAATAAAAGCTATCTATGAAAAACCCATAGCGAACATCATCATCAATGGAGAAAAGCTGAAAGCTTTTCCACTAAAAACGGGTACAAAACAAGGATGCCCACTTTCTCCACTCCTTTTCAATATAGTACTGGAAGTCCTCGCCAATGCAATCAGAAAAGAGGAAAAAATAAACAGCATTCAAATAGGAAAAGAAGAAGTGAAACTTTCTCTATTTGCAGATGACATGATTGTGTACATAGAAGACCCAGTGGTTTCCACGAAAAAATTTCTGGAAGTAATACATGAATACCGTAAAGTTATAGGATACAAAATTAAAATCCAGAAATCTACAGAATTTCTATATACGGACAACAGGCACACTGAGATAGAACTGAAAAAAGTTATTCTATTTACCATAGCCACAAAAAGTATGAGATACTTAGAGATAACTCTAACCAAAGAAGTTAAAGTCCTCCACAAGGAAAACTACAAGAAGATAAAAGAAGAAATTGAAAATAACATTAAAAAGTGGAAGGATATCCCATGTTTCTGGATTGGAAGAATTAATATAATCAAAATGGCGATTTTACCCAAATTAATCTACATACTTAATGCAATGCTAATCAAAGTACCAGACACATTCTTTACAGATCTAGGAAAGACAGTCATAAAGTTTGTCTGGAATCATAAAAGACCCTGTATTGCCAAAGCATTTCTTCACAAGAAGAGTGGAGTGGGCAGCTTCTCACTCTCTGACCCAAAAATATACTACAAAGCTGTGGTAATCAAAGCAGCATGGTACTGGCACAGAAACAGACACATGGACCAATGGAGCAGAATAGAGTCACCAGAAATAAATTCCCAAACATACAGTCAACTGATTTTTTTACAAGGGGTACCAGTCAACCCAATGGGAAAAGGAAAACCTCTTCAGCAAATGGTGCTGGAAAAACTGGATTTCCACTTGCAGAAAGGTTAATCTGACCCCCTACCTCTCACCTCTGACTAAAATCAAGTTAAGGTGGATCAAAGATCTAAATCTAAGACCTCAAACTATAAAACTGCTCCTGGAATACACTGGGGAAACTCTGGGTGACAATGGGGTGGGGAAAGACTTATTAAATAAGACCTCCAAAGCACAGTCGATAATGCCCAAAATAGACAAGTGGGATTACATCAGACTAAGAAGTTTCTGCATGGCAAAAGACACAGTAATTAGTGTGAATAGACAGCCCTCAGAATGGGAAAATATTTTTGTAAACTATGTGTCAGATAAGGGACTGATAACCAGAATTCACAAGGAACACAAGCAGCTGTTCCGAGAAAAGAAGATCAATCCTATTAAAAGATGGGAGAATGAGTTGAAAAAACTACTCTCTAAACATGACATACAAATAGCTAAAAAGCATATGGAAAAATGCTCAACATCCCTCATTTTAAGGGAAATGCAGATCAAAACAACAATGAGATACTACTTAACCCCAGTCAGAATGACTAAGATAAAAAAAATAATAATAATAAGTGCTGGCAGGGGTGTGGTGAAAGGGGAACTCTCTTACACTGCTAGTGGGAATGTAAATTGGTCCAGCCACTGTGGGGAAAAATTTGGAGATTCCTCAAAAATATACAAATAGAACTACCATATGATCCAGCAATCCCACTCCTTGGTATCTACCCAAAGGACAGAAGAATACTTCATTGGAAAAGTGCTTTCACATTGATGTTTATTGAAGCACTATTCACAATTGCTAAGTCATGGAAACAACCCTAATGCCCACGAACAGATGAATGGATAGAAAAACTGTGGCACATATACTCAGTAGAATACTATTCAGCTATATAAAAACAACAAAACCCTCACTTTTGAGAGGAAGTGAATGAATATGGAAGATTTACTTCTGAGTGAAGCAAGCCAGGCTATGAAGGAGAGGCATTGTATGTCCCCACTTAATATATACCAAGTGTCTGCACTCTATGACTGAAACTAATTGACTAAAGGATATAGAAACACGGTATATAGATGTAAATACCAGATATAGTGTGTGTGGAAGAGGAGAGTCTGAGGAAGGACATTTAGAAGAAAAATAGGGAGGCAAAGCATTAATGGCACAAAGAAATGTGGTATTATCTCTTGAAGTTATTTTGTAGTTTTATCAACTGTACTAGGGAGAAATGTTCAACTGTTGAAAAATCCATTTTGTAAGCCAAATAATAATGTGATTGAATGTATAAAAGAAAATGAAATGAAAAAAAAAACTGAAAAAATAGACATTTCCATTTTGTAACATTAAGTGGTGGTTTAAAAATCTACCATACATACTGGTGGTAAATAGCATTGCCATTTTAGCTTTTTAAATTTGGAAAAAAAAAAAAGTGTAGTTTTATTTGCTTTATGAAAGGATTTTATATTTGATAGATGTCTAGAAGAGCTGTGATGAGTTACTGAAAAGCGGAAATTTTATACATTTTTCTTGAATTCAAATTTTACTCAAAGCTATGAAATTTTTCTTGAAAATTATTTAACTTAAAAAGAACTGTACTTTGAGACCAGCAGTTGGCATAATGGCTATGTCACTGGACTCCCATGTAGTCGACTGCGGTTCGCGTCCTGGACCCGGTGGCTTAAACTCACACCGGGCGCATGTGCGTGCGTGCCCAAGATCCCGAGAGGAGAATGGAGGAGAAGGGATTGCGGCGTGGCCAGCCCCCCTGGGGGGTGATTTCTCATTTTCTATCTCTCTGTCTCTCTCTCTCTCTGTGTCTGGCAAGCACACGCGCCCTATAGCAAAAACCTCTAAAAAAAAAAAAAGAACAGTACTTTAAGTTTTTAAGATAAGTTAAATGATGTTAAGCTTTATAACACAGTAGAAATATTAGATTTAAGTGTCAGTTTAAAATCTAAGTTGTATTTATTATTTCTGGAACTGGGGTATTTGCTTATCAAACATGAACTACATTTTTCTCATATGAAGAATTATACTTACCTTTTTGGGTGATTTTACATTCACACAACAAATGAGATAATAGGTATAAAAATCAGGTAATTTTATAGGGCATATATATATAAGATACATTAGTAGGTAAATACAAGATATGCAAATGAGGTAAAGAAAACAAAACATCTACATCATAGTGCCCAATAAGTAATAGACACTCACTAAATTATTAATTAGTGAACTAATTAACTCAATATAAATATTTTCAGGTTATTATTTCACATTGTGAATTGTTGATATGTAAATTCTCTTTTAGATATAACTATTAGAAATTTAAAATATTTAACTTTTTATGGTTTAAAATTTTAATTGTGGTAAAATACATATAGCATAAAATTGACCATCTTAACCACTTTTAGATACTCTGTTCAGTATTATTAAGCACAAAATATTTTTTTTTTTCTTTTAAGCTTAGTTATCTGCTTCTTCCATTAGAGAGAGAAAGAAAGGGTCTTCAAGCAGTAATGTACCTCCTTTCCCAGCCAACCTGAGCCACAGGCACATGTGTGCCCAATATTCTCAGGAAGGTGCCAGGACAGAAAAGACCTTTTCCATGTGGGTTCAGTTGTGTCATCCCTGTACCATCACATGGCTTTGGTGCAAAATATTTAAATTTCTGAAAGTATCAAGGTATTACAAATTCTTGTTTCTGATTTTTTTGTTTGTTTTTTTGTATTTATTTATAAAAGATAAGACATTTTTTTCTTTTTCTCTTTTTTTAGGTTTTGCCATTGGGTGTGTGCACTCACCAGAGAGAGACAGTGAGAGGGAAAGTAAGGAGTCCCTGGGGGAATGGCCACACTGCAGTCCCTTCTCCTCTGTTGTCCTCCTGGGATTTCAGTTATGATTTTCAAGCCACTAAGTTCTGGACTCAAACCACAGACAGCCATGGGGAAGTCCAGCACCTTAATCATCAGGTCACCTGCTGGACCCAAAGATAAAACATTTTCGTGGGTGGGGCATGGTGGTTAAGCCACTGGACTCCCACATGGCCCACTGCAATTTGAGTCCTAAGCCTTCTGGCTTACTTTCTCACATTCCCTCTTTCTCCCTCTCTGTGTCCCTGGTGAATGAAATAATAATAATAATGATAAAATTAAATAAATACTTATTTTAAAAAATGTTCATGGGTCTGACTTCAATTGTTCATTCTTCTGCATTCTTACCTTGAATTTAAAGGTGAAAATGAAATAACTATGCAGATACATTTCAATCACTAATGAAATATGAAAGGAATTAAATTTATTATGTACCTTTTGTTCTCACTATAAGAATATTTAGATGATATTTTTCTAGTGTTTTATATGACACGTTAGAAAATCAAAGCCTATATCAGTTTAGTGACTTGTGTAACAGTATAATGATCTATAATAACACTAAAAATTAGCACCATTGATTTTGATTTAAATATTCTTCCTAAAACTAGCACATTTCATTTAAATAAAGTTTTTTAAGAAGAGCCAGCAAGTGGCATGATGGTTAAGGCACTGGACTTCCACATGGCCTTCCACAGTTCAAGTCCAGGACCTTGTGGCAGGTGTGTGTGTGTGTGTGTGTGTGTGTGTGTGAAATTCCAAGAAGAGAATGGTAGAGAAGGGATTGTGGCATGTCCATCCTCCCCTGAGAGGTGATTTCTCACTTTTCCTCACTCTCTCACTCCTCTGAATGAACATGTCCTATAGCAGAAACCTTAAAAAATAATTGTTCAAGAGAATATAATGGTTTATTTTTACTCTTGTATTTTTTTCTTTTCCTAATAATTTTTATTCTAAGACTTTAGTAATGATGAGATGACTGTCTAGTGTTTTTTGTTTGTCTTTTTGCTTGTTTATGTTTTCAGTCTTATTTTGAATGAGACCGAGGTAATACTTTTACTATTTGGTTCACCTGCTGAGTAATCTAAAAAAAAAAAATGTATTCCAGAAAATTATATGTGTGTGTGTACATATATATACACACATATACCTCTGAAAACACTTGTCTTTAACTATCGTATCTAGAATAATTATATTATGCTTGTGTCATTTATCATAGATTCATCTGCCTATACTGAAATTAATGTAAGAGGCTTCTGTTTGTTAGATCAGACCTCTAATATCATTATTCAATCTGTGAGCTGCTCACCATTTGAATCAATAAAAGGCTGAGAGGTCTTGACAAGCTATATTTTTTCTAATATTGATCTTGATGACCAAGCTGGTGCCCTAGAGTCTAACCATTGATTTTAAAGGGGAGGCCTGTCAAGTTGGAGGCCAATTTTGTGCTATTAAACAGATCAGGTCTTGTAATTAAAGAAAATGTCAGGCTGTCATATTTTACAAGAGGGCCATGGGAATATTTTCACGCAGTTTTCAAGCAAATTAGAAAGTATGCAGACCTGCTGGAGCCAAACGCATCCACCAAAACCAGCTTACGCAGAAACTAAATCAATGTTCAAATGGTATGTGATTCATTGGCTTTCTATTTTCCCAAGACTCAATGATTTAAGGAATAATTTATGATTCCTGGCTTTAATAACATGCACTGCTGCATCAACTTTAAATGCATCAAACTCTTCTGAAAGTAACATTCAAATGAAAAGCTAATTTACTGTCAAGATAATGGAGAATATCCAACCCATACTCTGCAGCCTTGACTTCCTTTCCAATTCCTTTCACTACCAACTGTAAATCAAAACTTCTTACTCAATTTTTATTTCATATTTCCTTTATTCTTCTCTTGATACAAAAATATTTACAGAGAAGTTACAAGTAATGATCTGTTAAGCATTCACATTAGTGGAGAAGAAACAGACCAATAAACAAAAATTACACTATATTTGTTGTGACATAGGCATGGTACAAATGCTTTCAAAAGGAACGAAATGACTGGTTAACTTTGCTGGGGATATCTACAGACATTTTCACCAATCACATTGAGTTTGTTGTGTAAAAAAATCGAGGCTCTGAAAATTTTATGAAAGGATGTGATAAGGTTTCACCTATGTCCTAGCGTTTATTTCTGAAGCAAGGAATACTGTACAAATTGACAATAAAATATAGAACTACTAGACATGGAAAAGAAAATATTAAAATACTGAGAGACAAGTGGACCAAAACCACAAATGCATGTGTGATGAATGAATTTCCCCCAAGAGGAAACATAAATGACTATGAGCATTGGAAAAGATAATTACACATTACTTCTTCAAATGTTGATTTCATCTCAGTTTCTCTCTTTACTTATACTAGCATTTTCACCCACGTAACATTATCTCCTCTGTGGTCTGTTCCTCTCATTCTTATTTTTAACTCCTAGCCTCTCTTTACATATTTCTATTGACATTCCTTTAAAATCACTAATATTTTCTTTGACTATATTGACTCCGCTATTAAGCCCATCCAATCAGTTGCCAGCTTCTCTTACTGTATTTTGCCACTGTAAGATACAGATTTGGGTTTGTATATATTGTAATTCTTAGGTTAAAATACTTCCTCATCCATCTATGTTTTTTATTTTTCTCTTTCTTTAGTATATTAGTCTTAGGTTGAACTTATTTTCTGCTAACTGCACTATCTGGGCCACTTGTGGTTTTGTAATGAACTATTTTGGCACTTTATATCAGTTACTTTTTCCCATTTCTTTAAATGTCTAGGACATTGTGATTTTGTTTTGTTTTCTTGCTGGATATTGTAAGTAATACACATACACTTTTGAGATTTGTGGTTATATGTTCTATATCTAAGAAATGTGCTTTTAGGCCAGCTAGTGGCATGATGGTTTAAGTGGCTGGATCCATCACAGCTGAATGTGTGGTTACATTCCAGGGCCTAGTGACCTGAAAATAAACACTTGGCACATGTGAGTGCATGCCCAGAATCCCAAAAGGAGGGTAAAATGGAGGAAGAGGTTGAAGCATGACCATCCATCTTGGGGGATGCTTTCTCACTTGCTCTCTGTCTCTAGCAGTACATGTGCCCTCTAGTGCACACACACACACACACACACACACACACACACACAATGTGTGCTTTATTCTGCTAGCCACATTAGTCTGGAAAAAGCAAACCTATTTGTAGCTTTGTGATCTATATTAATTTTTTTTCTTTTCCTAAAGCATAGCTTATACTCAGATGTCATGGTCCTTCCTCCGAGTTGCATGGCATTTGTGGAGTTGTGATGGAAGCACTGGCTGGCCACCAAAACCTCTCCACTGTGGCTGAGACAGAAGACTAATATCTTCTTAGCACTAGAAGACTCCTAATTCTTCACTTCCTCTCAGTTTCCTCAAGTTACTGTCTTAAGAACTTCCATATTTTCCTCAGTGCCTTTGCAGCTGAGAATCTGGCCAAAGATCTAAAAAGTATCTTACATACAAATACCTGGGATGCCTTATTAACACTTTGCTTTCTTTAAGACACATGTATAAATTGCAGCTGCTGCTGTAGCAGCTCTCCTTCCCACCACCACTGCTCCCTTTCGATATCTACATCCCTTCTGTGAAACTCAGAAAGCATCCCAAGACATAGGGGAAAGCAGGATGGATTTTAGGTATCTCGGTGTTCTACAAATTCATACACTGCTTGCCTAATCAGTTTTATATACTGTGACTCAGCAAACCATTGTATTATATAATACCCTAAAATAAAAAGAAATGAACTATTATGCATGGATCAATTTCTTTTTTTTTTTTTTTTTTTTTTTTTTTTTTTGGAGAGGTTTTTGCTATAGGGCGCGTGCACTCACCAGCAAGAGAGACAGAAAGCTAGAAATCACCCCCCCAGGGGGGATGGCCACTGCACAATCCCTTCTCCTCCACTTTCCTCTCTGGGATCTTGGGCACACACGCACACGTGCCCAGTGTGAGTTTAAGCTACCAGGTCTGGGACTCGAACCGTGGTCAACTACATGGGAGTCCAGCAACATAGCCATTACACTAACTGCTGGTCCCATGCATGGATCAATTTCAAAGTCATTGTGCTGAGTGAAAGACAGCTCAAGAGATGATAGTGTACTATTCTATTATGCAGAAAGCTAAAAATTAACAATCTATAAAGCAGAAAACAGTCAGCAGTTACCCAGTGTTGACATTAAAGCGAGAAATCAACCCCTGGGGGGACATGGCCACGCCACAATCGCTTCTCCTCCATTCTTCTTTTGGGATCTTGGACATGGCATGCACACGTGCCCGGAGTGAGTTTAAGCCACCGGGTCCAGGACTCCAACCTCACTTGACTACATGGGAGTCCAGCGACATAGCCATTATGCCTACTGCTGTTCCCAGCATAGGAGGGAAGGTTTACAAAGAGATATGAGGAATTTTTTTTAAAAATTATTTATTTATTGAGAAAGAGAGAGATAGGCACCCTTGACAAGGTATTTATTCTGATCTTTAGTCTCACTCAAGTCCAGCAGACAATGAGTGAGACCTGGCATGCTACTGGCACCTTCCCATATGGCCTTCAGCACTGGGCACCAGCACCCTTACTTCTTTGGACCATTGTTGCTAGGCTAAGGTGGTAGGAAATTTTTAAGAGTGTCAATTTAAGAGATTGTTCAAGAGTGTATACATATAAAAACTCAAAATTATGTAACAGTTTAGTGAATGCCAATTATACCTCAAAAGTTGTGAATCCATGCACATACAAAAGGGTCATGGAAAATGTATATTATGAAAAATTATTCATAGGTTTCAAAACATTATTAAACCAAAATAAACTTATACTTCCATTTCCTGAAACCTCTTTGAAATCTCATCGTATGTATATGTACATGTATATATCTAGAAAGAGACATAGGATGCTAATTAATAATTTATAGTAAAATTTTAAATCAATATAGTAATGACCTTTCTTCTTTGAGAGAATTTTGCTATAGGGCTAGTACACTCCCTGGAGAGACAGAAAGTGAGAAATCACCCCCCAGGGGCGATGGTCAAGCTGCAATCCCTTCTTCTTCATTCTCCTCTCAGGATTTTGGGCACATATGCACACATGCCCAGCATGAGTTTTAAGCCTCAGGGTCCAAAACTCAAACCGCAGTAGGCCACATGGAAGTCTAGTGCCTTAACCTCTATTCCATTGCTAGCCTCAGTTATAGTAATTTTTCTAAATCAACTGTGTCATGTGCATCAACAAATTTAAAATTTTGGACATGGCTATGCCCCCTGGGGGTATTTCTCACTTTCTGTCTCTCTGTCTCTCCACTGAGCACACTTGCCCTATGGCAAAAATCTCTCTAAAAAAAAAAAAGGAAGAAAGAAAAAATTTTAAAATTCATAGTTCACTAATCCCCAAGTATGATTTAGAAATATTTCCTTGGGCCAGCCATCAGCCTGATGGTTAAAGCAGATAAATCACACATGGCCTACTATACAGTTTGAGTCTTGGACCTGGTGGCTTGAAAATATGCCACTCTGAAGACTTTTATACGTCCACTATCTGAAGACAATATAACAGATGGCTATTTTGTTGACTACCTTTTTATCCAGGAGAGAATTTTGAGTGGCCACCAATTGATTCTCTAATTGTGATCAGTCTGCATAATGAGAAATGAAGTGTGGAAAATGTAGTAGAGAAAATTTGTTCCAATGAAACTTGAGTATATTTTTTGCATCAATTTGACAAACAAAACAAAACAAATTAAGTAACACATAACAGTGGCATATGTATTATTTGCATCTTCAAAAATTGCAATGGAGTGGTGATGTTTGAGAGGGGAAGAAAGATATAAAATGAAGTGCCTGGGTTAAAGACAATATATATTGTTTTGAAAAGTTATCCTGCCAAGTAAGGTTTTTGACCTGAGGCATATCAGAGACCCATTATGAGGCTTACATTCTTTATATGTTAAAGATCTTAATGATGATTTCTTCATGGGACTGTTTTAAACACTAAGTAATAGATAGTGTTTCACAAAATGCTGAGCTGCCAGAAACAGTTTTTTTCTCCATATGATACTTAGTTTCACTGTAATATACTTCCTTCTTAGTCAACAGAAGGCACTGTAATATAGTAAGGATGTTAAAAAATAGTGCTCTATTCAGTCTGTCTACACCAGATGATATGGTGTTGACAAATCCTATGACTTTTCTATATCTCTGTTCTGCATAAGTTTGCTGTGTGGCAGTTCACATAGTAGATGTTAAGTGCTTAGAATGTTTGGCAACATTTAGTAAGTATTCAGTAAATATTAGCCACTATTATTATCTTCTCAAAAATTATTTTGGCTAGAATGGGGAAAAAAGAATTAAGAGAGATTATTTGTCTCAGTTCCTACAACAGTTAATGACCGAAAGCAATTGGAAGTGTGGAAACCTGATTGCAGGTCTTCTGTTAAAAATGGAAGCAGTCAAGAATTTAATGAAAGCAATCATTCTATTTATAGGATAGACTAAACAGAGGTTTTAGTAGAAAGAGATCAGAAGAAAGAGATAAAAGTAGAGCACCCAGAACTACTTAGGAATACGTAGCACCCAATGTTGTATAGATGGATTTAACCTTTATCTCACCTTATATCATACAAGGTTTGAAGTTTTGTTTCTCACTACTGCTATTTTCTCTAGGATAATATATTCAACATATAGAAATAAAATATAAACCACATAAGCTTTACCAAGGATATAAGATTATACCAGTGAAAATAATTTTACAAATGTAGGTCATGATTCAAGAGTAAAAGCAAATTATCTTAAAATATGTAAATCATTGTGACCCATTTTTAGCTTGAATTACTTGTAGTTTTATAGAGATCTTTATTTTTTGGTTACAAAGGTGGTCTCATTAATCTGTTTTTTTTCATTTCAATCTTTAATTTCTGAGACCAACATGTCCACCCACTAATTTATTTTAGATTCAGTACTTCAATAGACAGCTAAAAGGATGTTAAGAAGACGTTAACATTGAAACAGCAGGAAAATTCTCACCTTTGGAAGGAGGACAAAATGATTTGTTTAGGGTTTTATGGGGATTCATCCTACTTAGATGAATTTATCTCAGGAGAGTCTGTATTTGAAATAAAATGTTATTGTACTTTTCAAAGAAAAAATTGTCTTCTTTATAAGAAGAGTTGATTCATGTACAATTAATATCAGTAATTTTGTATTTCATAATTATAGACAATATAACAAAACTAATGTAAATTGTGTCTTTAATAATTAAGACAACTGAAAAGCAAATATTTACTTTAATAATTTATAGCTATAGTAGTAAATATATTTGGCAAATATATGCCATTATTTTATATCACTTCAGTCTTACTTATACTGTACCTTTATTGATCAAATAGGAATTTATTCATAAAAAGACATTCTGGGGTGATAATATGCTGGTCTCCAAATGAAGGAGAATAGTGAGAGCAGCTTGTCTCTAAGGTATCTGGGAACATGCGTCAGACAGTAGATTTGAACCCAGATTACCTCAAAACGGGTCAGAAATAGGTGAGATATAAAGTAATTTGACTATGAATAAGCAAATTTCAAAATCCAGGCAGTAAACAAGTATTACCTAAATTGAATAATGCCAGTTCTGAAGGTATGTTTAGCTTCTTGGTGACATAGCTTATATGAAAAACCATGCAGCATAAATTTTCTGAACTATCATTCATTTCTAATAAACTTTACATTACTCATTGCTAGCCCAAGTGGAGGGTGCACACCTGTGCCTTGCAAAATATTTGAAGCAACTGAAATATTTTGCTAATTAAAAATGCTCTTCTGAAAATATCTTACAACTATATAGATATAATTTGATAGAAAAAGCATGTCCCCTTATTTTATCCCATGAAGCATTTTAAATTGCCCTTTCATGAATATGGATATGCTGTAGCATGTACAGTTAGAAATACAGCATCTCATTCTAAATGACTACTCTCACTGGTTCAGTAGTGACTGTGTCTATAAAGGGTAGTTTTACTTTCATCATCAAATAGTGAGAGTTTTTACAGTGTAGAGGAAAAAAAAGAAAAGAAAAGAAAATGTCCCAATGCCCCTTTCTTTGGAGCAGAGTTTTTACAGTGTAGAGAAGAAAAAAAAAAAAAAAAAGAAAGAAAGAAAAAGAAAATGTTCCTTTCTCTAGAGCAAATGAACCAGGAGATTGAAAGGAAAAATCTGAGCAGTTGGTTGACACACAACAGAGAAATAGTTAAACAACTCCTATGCCTATGATTACATAACAATGGCTGTAAAAGCAGAAAAGAAAAGTATAAAGAAGGAAGAAGAGGAAATAAAGAAATAAAACGAGAAAGAAAATGTGGGGAAGAGGTGTCCTTATGTAATTAAAATACTCATAAAGCATTAGGACAAGTGCTACAGAAGAGGGATGAAAACATACAGGGTGAAGATGAGAAACAAAGTGACTTCAGAGAAGAGTGACATTTGTGCATAATAAACAGTGGCACTTTGTAAAACTCTGGATTTTTATTCGATGGGTCTGAGGTGAACCTATAATTTTGCATTTCTTTTTATTAGAGAGATTTTTGCTATAGGGTACATGGGCTCACCCAAGAGACAGAAACTAAGAGAGAGAGAGTGAGAAATCACCCCCCAGGGGAAGGGTCATGCCACAATCCCTTCTCTTCCATTCCCCTCTAAGGATCTTGAGCATGCGCACATATGTGCCCAGTGTGAATTTCAAACCACCAGGTCTGAGACTAGAACTGCCATGGACTACGTGAGAGTCCAGTGACACAACCATTATGCCATCTGCTGGCCCCACAATTCTGCATTTCTATAAAACTCCTTGGTACTCTTGAAGTTGCTATCCTACAGATCACCTTTTGAGTAGCAAAGTAGTAAAGGGAAGAGATTGTGGTGTTTATTCCAGGCACAGTGACATGCACATTCTAGTAGTCATGGAAGAATAAGAATTTTTTTCTTTATAATTAAAGGTAACTCACTAATCATAAGGAATGATCAGATGATGAAGCTGGAAAAAATATTAGGTTGCAAACAGCTTCAGTCTATTAGCACACATAGATTTGTTGGAAAAAAAGCTGTAAATAGGCTACAGTTTAAAGGACAGGATGGGGGCCAGAAGATGGCATAGCAGTTACTAGACTCCTACATGGATGGCCAGCTGTGATTCAAGTCCCGGACTGGTGGCTTGAAAATCACACTGGGTATGTGTGGGTTGCTGCCTAAAATCCAGAGACGGGAGTGAAGGGGAAGGGATTGCAGTGTGGCCATCCTCCCAGGGGAGTAATTTCTCACTTTCTTTCTCTCTCAGTCTCTCTGATGAGCACACATGCCCTATAGCATAAATCTCTGAAAAAAAAAAAAAAAAAGAAAGCAAGAAAGAAAGAAAGAAAGAAAGAAAGAAAATCATGCTGAGCACATGGGCGTACTTGCCAAAAATTCCAGGAGGAGAATGGAAGGAGGAGAATGGAAGGGATTGTGGTATGACCAACCCCCCTTGGGGTGATATCTCACTTTCCGTCTCACTGTCTCTGTCTCTCTCTCTCTCTATGGCAAGCACATATGACTTAAGGCAAAAACCTCTTAAATAAATAAATAATAAAGCACAGTATGAATTGAAATAGGAAGAAGGACAGAAAAACCTCTTAGCAGACCACAACCTTTGCCTGAGTGAGGAAAGCGCCAGGCTGACTGTACTGCAGAGGAGAAAGAAGGTACAAATGTGGCCCCTACTTCTGAGCCGTAATTACGGAATATGGTAAATGATTAGGTAAGCATAGCTGAGATTAAAAAATACTTAAATACCTAGAAAAAAATGGTGCTTTATTTTGTGTTTGTGTTTTATTTTACTTTTGCTGAGAAACTGAAGTCATGGGAAAAATAATATTGAAAAGTGAAGGTTATGAGGTGGTGTATAAATAATGATGTTAAGAGGCATATAAAATGTCCGTGTGGGTATACTGATTAAACACCTCACATCTTAGAAGATTAATCCTGGAAATGGGCCATTGAGGTTGGTAATTAGAGGGTGAAGGGTACTGCACAGATTGAACATATAGTGCAAGCCAGTGATTTTTTCCCATCTATTCTTTTAATTAGAAGGCTACGTGCAACCTTAGCAAGAGCAGTTTGGATAGAATAATGCAAATGGTAGAGAAATAAATGGAACTGGATAAGTAAATTTGGAAAGTAGACTTGAGAAAGTAATGCTCATGATATTTGACCTTTTAATTGGATTATAAAGGGAAAATACTTCCTTTTTCTTTCCAGAGAGGAATCATTACTATTTTCTGATTATATGGTCTGGTGGCAAATGTCTCCAGAAAAATTGCCTATGAGCTTTTCTCCAAGGCCAAGGGCATCCTCCTATACATGCTGACAAATTGGTTAGTAAATTACCATATCCAAGATTAAAGCTGATGATAAGTACATACCGTAAAGCGATTGATGATAGCAGGCAGTTTGTCAATATTCAGATCCCTTGAGTCCTATGCCTAGAGAAAGGCATCTTTGTCGTGCCCCTTACTTGATAATGCACTGTACCAGAATCAAAGGGAGGGTCTTAGGAAAGAAAAGGTACCATAAAATTCTCTTTCCGTTTTTTATAACAAAGTCTAGACTTTCTTAAAAACGGAGAAATCACTTCATTGAGACATCATTTCTACTGTCTATCTGGGCACATTTTCCAATTAGCACTCAGAGTCATGAGCGCTATGTAGGTATTGTATGTCTCATATATTTAAAGAAGCCTGCAGATGTTTTCTCAGCAAAGGACTCTGGGTGGGGATCAGGAAATAGATGCTAATTCAATCCATTTCTTCCACGGCACATATGTTGATGAATTACAGAAAATTGAACCATGTTATTCTAGTCACCTCAGTTTGTCTTTACTTTTGAAATTACACTTTTTAACACAGTCAAAAAAAAAATACCCTTTCATTCCACTGATGTGAAGCAAATCCCTTTGCTTCAATTAAGAGCAATTGGAGGGAATAGTGATAACAGAAGTCCAGCTCTGAGCAGTGTTTAACGAAATGATTACAGGCTCTGGCTCCCAGCCAAGCTGCTAGGCTGTTTTTCCTGGGTGTTACTTTACTGACAGTGCCTTCATGACATTTGTACCTTGACACCAGGAGTGCTAACAGCTGCAGTGCCAGTGGTAGAAAGGCAAAAAGACCTTTTCCAGCTTTCGTTCCTCTCAGAGTCTCAGCAGCCTAAGAGAATAAAGTCCGTAAAAACTCACTGCAGCCTGTTAGCTCCTTTGTGAGGATTTTTGTGGTGGTGTCTGAAAAGCAGTTTTATTCCATGACATTGGGCTTAGAGGAGATAGGAGGGGTTCTTTTTTTTTTTTTTTTTTTTTCTCGATAGGAGACACACATGTGGTAAATGTGTGACAAATGGCAGTAACAAGGTTGGTCTGGGAGTTCATAGTTTTGCGAAATGAAATATTTCAACAACCAGTTCTATGCTCAGAGAATTGCTGCAGGCAGCCCTTTTGACCCCTCACTGAGGAAGCCAGAAAGAACTATAGAAGAAAAATCCTACTTATCTTAAAGTTGGATGGCATTCTTAACTAACAGTGACAGATGTAACAGTGTGACTTCTAGTGCTGCTGCTAATGCCAGAGCTTTGGGCTATCAGGAAATGAGAGAGGTCAGAAGAGGAGGGCACATTATGGGAGAAATAGGTTCAAATGATAAAAGGTGAGATGCGGTTTTGGAAAAGTTTATTTTTGGAATTTTCCCAGTCTGTCTTGATGTTTTTCAGGGTTATTATTGGCACATTACTGTGTCACTAACATTTGGGCATACTCTAGAGAGTCAAAGTCCTAAAAAGAATATGATGCTATCAACTACTGAGGAGTCACTATGCACTAGAGCTTTTCCTGTCAATTCTTTCCCATTCCCCCGTTGCTGCTGGCTTGGGCTGAGAAATGGGCAAAATTCTCTAGTTCAATAATGTGCCCTAGTTTGAACGGTATTTAGGAGATATTCTACAACAATTAACTTACTTTAAGAAAACCTTCTATCAATGTTTCTTTCTACTAAGACTTTTTTTTTTTTTTTTTTTTTTTTTGGAGAGGTTTTTGCTATAAGGCGTGTGTGCTCGCCAGACAGGCAGAGAGAGACAGAGATAGAAAGCGAGAAATCACCCCCCAGGGGGGATGGCCACGCCTCAATCCTTTCTCCTCCATTCTCCGCTCGGGATCTTGGGCACTCATGCACACGTGCCCGGCGTGAGTTTAAGCCACCGGGTCCGGGACGCAAACCGTGGTCGACTACGTGGGAGTCCAGCGACATAGTCATTACGCTAACTGCTGGTCCCTCTACTAAGACTTTATAATGGATGATAATTTCTTGCAAAAACTGTATTTTTAATTTCATAATAATTGTACAGTCTCCTTTTGCATTTTTCTGGAAACTTCATATATAAAATTTCATCTTTTTGATATTTGAAATAAATCTGGCATGCGCACAATGAAAAGTGGCTTTTTTTTCCTTTTTTTTTAGGTCTTTGTCATTGGGCATGTACATTCACTGGAGAGAGACAGAGAGAAGCAAAGTGAGAAATCACCTCCCTTCTCCAGATAGTGGTCACATCACAATCTCTTCTACATTCTTCTTCTGGGATTCTGGGCATGTATGCACATGCACCTGACATTATTTTCAAGACATCATGTCTGGGACTCAAATCACAGTTGGCCATACAGGAGTCCAGAGACGACCTCCACACCATCTGCTGACATTTGGGAGTCCCTTGACTTAACTACCAAACCACCTGCTGACCCCACAATAAAAAGATCTTTAAACAGTATTTAGAGCCCATGAAGGTAAAAGAGATTAGTTGAAAGATGTAAATATGCCATTAATAACTTTAAGAAAATAAAGCCAAAGGAAACAGGAAAGAAAAAGTCTATAATTAAGTCTAATTCAATCACTGTAGTCATTGTATTTTGTTTTCTGCATGTGCAATTGGAAGTCTAGAGGAGTTAAGGGAGTTACATGACTTGATGCGGCTAATGAATGACTAGAATTCAGCATGCCAGTTCTCAATTCCAGGGTTCTTTCTTTTCTTTTTCTTTTTCTTTTCCTTTTTTTTAAAGAGATTTTTATTGTAGGATACTTGTGCTTGCCAAAGAGATACAGAAACAAAAGTGAGAAATCACCCCTCCCTCTACCCGGGGGAACGGCCACTCCACAATTCCTTCTCCTCCATTCTCCTCTCGGGATTTTGGGTACATATGCACCCGTGTCCAGCATGAATTTTATGCCACCAGGTTTGGGACTCAAACCACAATCAACTTCATGGGAGTCCAGTGTGTAACCATTACTCCATCTGCTGGTCCCTTCAGGGTTCTTTCTAATGCAGAAATCTCTGGACATGCTGAGAAAGCCAAATTATCAGAGCATGATTTTTGCAGCACTTGTGCTGTGATTCAGGTCAAAATAAAAACTTCAAGTAGAGGTTTTTCATTTATTTAATATGATATCACATCATAATAATTTCAAAGACTTTTGAGAATAAAATATCTTTTTTTTTTTTCAATGAACTCTCAATTGAGCAGTTGCAGAGAGAGAAGCATCATCCAGAATGTCCACAGGGAAGTCTGCACATTTTTTCCATTTCATTGCTAATGAGCCATTTTCACCTGACTCCTGCTCCCATCACTCCCCCATGAAGTACCAGCTGTCAGTTTCCACAGCTGAGTAGGTTTGGTACCAGACAGGTGGCAACAGGGTGGGGGAGAAAGCATGTCATTGGGATGCAGTTAATCTGGAATTAGGATGATACACCTGGTATTATTAAAAATTGTCTATCATGAATGCTTCACTATAATATAGTCAACACTTAAATTAAAAGTTAAGGTTTTAAATATCCTTGATAAGACAAATATGAATATTTGACACTAAGTGAACATTTGAGTGGTCTTGTATACAGAATTAGATCAATGAAGTCTATCTTAAAATGACAGAATTTTATATCCTGTTTATATTAAAAGTAGATTAGACTATGCTATTCCAGATTCTAACATTTACTTTCTAATATCTGTATGCTGCTGACTGTCCAGAGGGGCAAAAAAAAAAAAGAATAAATCTTGACATCAGAAAGACTGAGTTGAAGTAGAAATGGACTAATATATTCTGAATACTGTAGAACACACACTCACATATATATAAACTAGTGTTATCACTGTTATTTATTTCATCATTTTTTTATTATTATTTACACTAGCACATATATATGCACAAAAGAAAGAGAAGCACCATGAACAGGGTCTCATCACACTGCGATCACCTCTCCCAAGCCCACCAGCTCATCAGAGTCTTGGACATACCTGCACACACTCTGCGCTTTCAGGCCAGCCAAGTATGAGTCTACAGTAGATACGTGGCTTCCAGCAATACAATTCAGTTTGGTTCTGACTGTACCACCATGCTGGGCCTCACAGCTTATTTTTTATTCTCTCATAAATTAGTAAACTTTCTTAAGCTTTCAAACACTACCCCAAATCACATTACTCAGCTCAGCTCCCTGGCCACAGCTATGGCCAACTATGCTTGAGACAGTTTTTATTTTCCTTGAATTTGGAAGTCACCTTTTCTCAAAAGCCTTCACTAACATTCGGTGATAGACTAGAAGGCCTCCCTGGGGTTCCATAGCATCCAGGCTGACACCTATGATAGTTCTTATCAGACAATATTAAAATGAGCTGTTTTACAGGTTCTCTCTCAGGAGACCATAAAATGCTTATGGTCTGGACCTTAATCTTGATCACTATTGAAATTCAGTAACTAGCGCAGTAAATAACACATAATGGAGACTCAATACAAATTACACATATTGCCAAAGTCAGTTATTTGCATGCATACATATAAAGTACAGAAACATACATATGAGAAAAAAATACCCAAATTCAGAGATTTATCTGATTTGCAATGTGAATCAACATTTTGGTTCCATCATGAAGAAAGTTTTAGGGGACCAACTGGTGGCATGGTGATTAATGCACTGGACTCCCACATGGCCGATTGCAGTTGAGTCCTGGACTCACTGACTTGAAAATCATAACAGATATATGTGTGTACGTGCCCAAAATCCTGATACAAAAAATGGAAGAGAATGGATTATGGCATGGCCATGTCCCCTGAGGGATGATTTCTTACTTTTCTTCTCACCTCTCACTGTCTCTCTGTCTCTGGTGATCACACATGCTCTATGACAAAACAAACAAACAAACAAAAAACAACCAAGGAAAGTTTTAAAGTGGACCAACAGTGGAAAGCAAGAACAATACAATGAAAAAATGCAAAAAAGATGCTTATTTAAATAATAATTGCAGTGAAAATGGAGAAGGAACATCTGAAATATAAATAGAGGTCAAAAAGACATGTATTGGTCAAGTATTGAATTCATGATGGAGGCAAAATGAGGTGTCAGAATGACTTTAATATTTGTAGCTTTAGGGACCAATAGATGGTGTAATGGTTACATCTCTGGGCTTTCTCATGGCCGACCACAGTTCAAGTCCCAGACTTGGCAGTTTAAACTCAAATGTGTGCATGCATACCCAAAGTCCCAAGAGGAGAATGGAGGAAAAGAGATTGAGGTGTGACCATCTCTCCTGAGGGTGATTTCTTGTTTTCTGTCTCTCTTTTTCTCTGGTGAGTGCACATGCTCTATAGCAAAAATCTCTCTGAAAAAAAAAATGTGGTTTATACAGATGGGAAAATGCTGGAATTATTCATGAAGATTAAGAACACTGAAAGATAAGAAGATTGTTGATATTATTGTTCTTGGAAGAGTTGATGGAAAGCAAACATATTTTCTGGTTTCAGTTTTAGACATGTTAGTTTTGTCAAGATCTTGAGAAATTTAATAAAGAACAGGGGCATAAATTAGGAACATTTTTGTGTATGGGGTATTTTGAAATCTTGGATTGTCTAGGAAGAGATAACTGGCTAGGAATTAAAGGCCAGGGTCAAACATGATGAATCCAATACTTAAGAGTCTGCTAAACTATAAAAAAGAAAAGTAGAATATTGAGAATGAAAGGTATGTAACAATGGGAAAAGAATGAATGTGAGATGTGAAAATGAGTACAGTAAGTATAGCTCTAGCTTTCGTGGAACGTGTGTGTATAGCATAAGTCTGAAATACGGTACAAATCAAAGAAGGATCTGGAGTTAAGAAAGTGTGATGACAGATTTTATATGTCAACCTGTCTGTGTCACATGGTGTCTAGACATGTGGTCAAACATTATTCTGGGTGTGCCTGTGAGAGTGTTTCTGGATGGAATTAGCATCTTAATCAGTTGCTTGCATAAAGCAGATTGTCCTTCCCAATGTAAATGAGTCCCATCTAGAAAGTTGAAGACCTGAGTGTAACAAAAGACTGACCCTTAGGCTGGTCCCCTGGACTGGTGGTTTAGGCAGCTGGATCCCACATGGCCAAGGAGGGAATTTGAAAATGACAATAACCACTACAATATTATTCATTGTCATTTCTTCTCTTGCTGTTATAAATTTTGTGTTAATTTGAAATTAAAGTAGAATATAATAATCGGTACTATTAAGTGCTCAATATGGGCTAAGCACATTGACAAACTTTAAGTGCCTTATCTCATTTCTTTTTTTTTTTGTATATTTAAAAAAATTCCCATTAAGTAGAAAAAATGACACACTGTGCTATTTCTATAAAGTAATGACAATAATAGAAACACAAATTATGAGTTCTTCAGAATTATTCCTGGAAGTTCAAACTGAAAGAAACAGAATCCTCTAGTTTTAAAGCAAAACTTTTGCTATCTGCTTAAATACCTATCTGACAGTGTTTGTAAATCTCAAAACACATTATCTTTTTTTTCTTTTTAAATTTTATATGCTAAAGCATAGAGTAGAAATTTTTATTTGTCATAATGTTTAAAAAAAAAGGAAGAAAAGAAACAGAGAAGGTAAAGTCAGAAAGGAAGTAAATAAAGAAGAAAGGAAGAAACGACTGAGGAAGGGACAGAGTGAGGAAAGCAGAAACAAAAAGGAATTTGTAATTCCTCTTTCACCTAATTTGTCACCAAGAATAATTACTTAAGAGGACAATGATTGGGTTTCTTTTAAAGTGACCATAGAATACAGTATCTGTTTATTCACACAGTTATGTATGTCTAAAGTGGGTTTAAAAAATATTAGCTTTCCATATTACTAAAAACAAGTGAATTTGTATTCTAAAATGATAATTTAAGTTCAGATTGAATACCAGAAATGAAAGGTAAAAATAAACTTTATTTTGATGACTATGAAATGCCAGTGTTCTACCACTTTTGTCTGTTGAAAATACCAGTTTCCTTATTTCCAAATAATATAAATAATAGTCATAAAGATGAATAAATTTTTATTTTTTGCTTGCTGTAGGAGACAGAGAGAGAGAAAGAGTGAGAAATCACACCCCAAGGGAAGATGCCCATGCCACAATTCCCTTCCTCCATGCTTCCCTCATGAGATTGAGCACACACACACAAATGCCCTGCACATTTTTCAAACTACTGGGTCTAGAACTCAAATCTGTGAAGTTAACCATGTGGAATCCAACCCCTTAAATACCTGAGAACTCCAATCTGTGAAGTTGACCATGTGGGATCCAACCCCTTAACTACCTGACTGGCTCAAAATCAATGATTTTATGGTGAAGGTTACAAGCTATGATCATGAAATAGGCACCTTGGGTTTCTCTTGACTCTTTGTGGGATATTAACATAGAATCTCAGTTGACGGCCTTTAGACACTGAGGTGTCAATTTCATGTTCCAAAATAAATGTGTAATTGTGCTCCATTTTTGATGCTGGTACATTTAAGTCTACCAAACAGTAAATTTTATAAATAAAAATTTCACTGAATAAGAATTTCATCAAAATATTGAACTTTTTAGAAGTAAAGAGAATGAAAGTACCCGTCTCATAAGAAAAAACCCTAGCAGTTCTCCAGGAAACATGTCCTAAAATAATTCTCAGACATTTTTAAAAATATAAATCATTTATACATTAGGGACCAGCAATTAGCATAATTGCTATGTCGCTGGACTCCCATGTAGTTGACTGCAGTTCGAGTCCTGGACCCGGTGGCTTAAACTCACGCCAGGTGTGTGTGCATGTGTGCCCAAGATCCCGAGAGGAGAATGGAAGAGAAAGGATTGAGGCATGGCCATCCCCTCTGGGGGGGTGATTTCTTGCTTTCTGTCTCTCTGTCTCTCTCTGTCTTTCCAGCGAGTGCACACGCTCTATAGCAAAAACCTCTCAAAAAAAATCATTTATACATTTTTAAGAAGAAATACAAATTATAAATCTCTTAAATAAATAATGAAATAACATTGCAAATATTAGAAATAGCCTGAAATTTTTATAAAATAATTATCTTATTAATAAGTAAGAAAAACTGAAAATAAAAATATAGTTCTAGTATTGAATGTTTTAAACTATTGTAATCTATGAAAGCTCAATTAGAATGATAGTCTACTATGTTTTATTAATTAAAAATAGTTATAAAGATAAAATAAACCTGAAAAGGCAATAATGGGGCAGGAGGTGGCAGACAGTGAGACACAGTGGTAAGATCTGATGTTCTGGGTTTACATTGGAAGGCCTCCCTGAGCATGTCAGGCATCTGCATGGCCATGATCAAGTGCTGGCTGAGCTGGGGGTGCTGTCTCTCTTTTCTCTTGTTCTCTCTCTCTCTCTCTCTCTCACTCTTTCCATTCCTCTGTCCCTCCCTCCCCCTGCCTCTCTGTCTCTCTCATGCATAGAAGAAATAAATTATTTTTTAAAGAAAAGGCAGCTAGATAAATATATCTTCTTAGAAATGTTACAAGTATTGGGGCCGACAGGTGGTTAAGGGCACTGGTTTCCCACATGACTGAGGTTCGAGTCCTGGACCTAGCAGCTTGCTTGGTCTTTTTCTCTCCCTCTCTCTCTCTCTCTCTCTCTCTCTCTCTCTCTCTCTCTATGTCCCTCTCTGGTCAAATTAAAATAAATAAATAAGTAAAGTTAAATAAAATCATTATTTAAAAAAGAAATGTTACAAGTATTTTTATATGGGTAAAAAGCATAGTAATTACACGCATAACTAAACAGAACCATGACATAGCATATTGAATAGGAAGAGTAGGTTTGGTTAAAGAATTTTTTTAATCATGTGTAAGTACAGTTTATATATATATATGTGTGTGTGTGTGTATGTGTGTGTATATATATATACACACACACATACACACACACACAGCCACACATATGTTTCTTAACAGGTGACCTTAAAGGACTGCCATTTAATGCCATTCAAGATCTCTAAGCATCATTTTTGCATGACTTCTGCAAAAGGATTACTTTACAGAAACCTGTTCCTTTATCAAGAGCATAATTTGGATCCTGTTTTCAGCTATCAGGTACAGTTCATATTTTTATTTAACTGTCTTTAATGTTGAAATGAATGTTGAAAGGGAAAAACAAACGTACAGGAAACCTTGTGTATCATTTATGGAGGTCCCCATATATATGCTCAATATATTTAAAGCTTAATACATTATGTGCTCAGATGAAGTGTTTTATCTTTGAACTGGAAAGACCTTAATTATGTCGGTAAACATAAGCACCCGATACATATTCTGGCTATATTATGAACATGAACCATAGTCAAATAGTTTATTTTTATTAGATCTATTGTTTGATATGAAAGAGACAAGTGTATAAAGATGATATGAAATTGCATAAAACAGGGAACCAGCAGTTAGCCTAATGGCTCTGTCGCTGGACTCCCACGTAGTCGACCGTGGTTCGCGTCCTGGACCTGGTGGCTTAAAACTCACGCCGGGCGCATGTGCGTGCGTGCCCAAGATCCCTAGAGGAGAATGGAGGAGAAGGGATTGCGGCGTGACCATCCCCCCGGGGGGGTGATTTCTCGCTTTCTGTTTCTATGTCTCTATGTCTCTCTCTGTCTGTCTGGCGAGCGCACGCACCCTATAGCGAAAACCTCTCAAAAAAAAAAAAAAAAGAAATTGCATAAAACAATAAGAGAAACAATACTCTATGTAACCCGTTTCATGATTGTTTCACTAACTGACATATAATGTGCCACCTGATGGATTTTGTGTTGTTTGATGTGTTTGAGTTTGAAGACAACATTGTTACATAGCAGCGAGTCATGGGGAGGGAGAAGTAGAGTCATTCTCATCAGGGCAGAGGATTTCCTGAAGGAAAATGGCTGGTTTTTCAGCATTTATTTGTGTGTGTGTGTGTGTGTGTGTGTGTGTGTGTACACACTCATTCAAAAGATCAATGGAATGGAAATCACTATATATTAATTACACCTATTTTGAGTAAAACTGTCCATTACATAATTTAATAATAGACTTTTGAAACAAAAGTCTAAGTACTTTAAAGTGCCTGACTAGATACATGTTTAATATTCATGAATAAGTGGGTACCAAAAGACTCTCTCCAATTAAATCTAACATATGCTACTTAACTATAACACTTGCTCTGATGTATTTTTAGATAAACTAAGATAATCACTTCATCCTCAATATAGAGTGATTTAATCCTTATTTTCTAATTATTTTTAAAAATATTGACAGTGTTATTCCCAATTTCAAAGTTGTCACATGTCTATGCTCTAATATGTCAGATTAATTGAAATTAATTGATCCCAAATATGGGAAATTAGTTCCCTCATTCTATTCTATACTTTTAGTATTTTCAAGCTCTAAAAATTAGAGTGGAAGAAGGCAAGTGACTAAATCTGAGTAAGAGAGCACTTTTGTGGGATAACGTAAAAGTCAGAAGTTTTACAAGTATGTTTACTTTTTCTCTCTACTAGTCATACCAAAATTCTGGCAGTGCATTGCAAAAATTTGTATATTTTATGTACCTTTTATTTATTCCATTAAATACAACAGTTTGTCATTTTAAATGAAGGATCAAACTATACTAGATATTTTAAATTTAATTTTGTGAAGAAAAGCAACCACAATTTTCCATATTTTTTTTCCAAGAATAGAAAACAAAGGAATAGAAAGAATAGGGAATTCTATTACAGTAAAACCCCAGATCTTGGACAAAAGGTAAGTTCCTCATAAACTAATTCATTGTTACATTCTAAAATTAGATTTATTTTGAATCAAATTTTGCCATCACAGTTCTGTTTGTTACAAAAAGGATGACCTTGGGCCAGAAGGTAGCAAATAGTTAAGGCTCCGGATTCCCCCTTGTTCACCATGGTTGTAGTCCCAGACTCGGCAGCTTGAGACTCCAGCTGGGCATGTGTGCATGAATGTCCAAAATCCTGAGAGGAGAATGGAAGAGAAGTGATTGCAGCATGACCATTCCCCCAGGTGGTGATTTCTCACTTTCTGTTTCTGTCTCTTTCTCTCCCGAGAGCACTTGTCCCCTATAGCAAAAATCTCTCAAAACAAAATCAAAAAGGATGATCTCAGAATAGATTGCATAAACAAAATGAAATTTAAATAACAATCTGTACTTTGTCTACAAATACAAACATCTTGGAAGATGTTATTTCCTGTGTATAAAGCATTTTGTCTTTCACTCTTAATTGTGGGAGCATCTTAACAAATCAAATTCTGTATTAACTTGCTGCTTCTGAGATATCTGTGAATACTGGAGATAAATTAAGTCTGGAGAATTTCATTAAATTTTGCTGTGTTAGAAACAGGTTTCATATGGTGCTTGTGGTAAATCAAAGAAAGACAACTCAGCGCAGCCTAGCACCTGTAGGTCAGAGGGTTTCATATCTGATAGATGATAGATTCGCAATTTAAATTTTTGCCCTAGATATCAGCAGATGGAAACAGAGTGGAATAAATGTCTTGGCCACCTGTGAACTGGGGCATTTTCTCAATCACCAACTGAATTGTATTAAATTCATGTAGTTTAATGGAACTCTAATTAATTTTTGAGAAGAGGCTTTTTGTCAGCCTATTAATAAGTCCAGGTTTCAAGTTGAAGATAAAGACCTTATTTAACTGTGCAAGGAACCTATGGAAGGGAATTGCAGGAGCATAGTTCACTCCTGTTATGTCACTCTTGCTATGGTTCTCCCTAACTAATTGAAAAGCACATTGGTAGAATAGGAAGCAATTGAAACAAATGAGACAGATTGAGCACTCCAGAAAGACGTAAGCGAATTAGAATTGATTAATCTGATGAGAGTGGATTCGCAGTGTCACTTTAAATAAAGCCCCATTTCATTCATGTACTTGTACATAATCTGTCACTACAACTACTAAAAACATTGAGGGAAGACAATGACGATTTCATCTTGACACAACGAAGTAAATTTCTACTGTAATAAGAGGCAACATATATTAAAAGGGGTCCTAAGTTCAGCCTCTGAGAATGAAATGTTTCACTCAATAACGTATGCAACTCTATTCAGTAGACTTTGGCTCAGCTCCAAGAGAAAGCTTCATTCCATTAGAGGAGAGCCTGAGTGGCTCTAGGTTTATAGATTTTTAGAATTGGCAGGATCCTCACCACCTAATGAAAGAAAACCTTTACTTCTTAGTATCACTGTATACAACTATAGAGGACCACTTCTGATAAGAACAGAGTGGAATGGTCTAGAAATTTCAAAAGTGGAAAATTTAGTTTTTATTACTAATGTCTTTCCATAGAAATTTGAAATGAAAAAGAAAAAAAAAACCTTCACATATATTAGTGGCTACATATGTATTGTCTATGTTAGCAGCACTACTGTTTGTTAAACTGTTTACAGTACGGCATCCAGAATTGACAAAACCACAAGGAAAGTTCAATGGAGATGGTTTAGATTACATACTAGAACGACTTTCTTTCTTTTTTAATTTTGTCAGAGAGTGTGTGCTCCTTCTAGAGAGAGAGAAAGAGAAAGAGAAAATGAGAAAGCTCTCCACAGGGAATGGTCATGCCACAATCTTTTGTCCACCATTTCTTCCTCCTTTGTGTATACATGCACACACACACAGATATGCCTGGTTTCGAGCACCTGAATCCAGGACTCAGACTACATTGTCTGCCACGTGGGAGCCACCTTAACCACCATGCCACCAGCTGTCCCTAGAAAGAACTTCCTAGCAGTTGGAGTACTCATAATAGTTCTCCCAGGATATTGTGTACAAACCAATAGAAAACCTAAAATTCTATTTATCAGGAAGGGAGATAGGACAGTTTCTTCCAATATTGTTATTCAATAATAAAATCTTGATTCATTTCAAAGTGTTTGTTATAGACATTATCATTTTGCCATTTGTAAAAATTATTTATTTTTAACTATATTTGTAGCTCTTTGTCTTTAAGAAAATATTATGTCTTGAAATATTTCATAGGAAAATTTGTCATCTGAAGTATGTAAAAATGCCTAGATAGGTAAAATAAAATAGAACGGCTCCAATAAGTAATCTGTCAGTTGGTGTAAACTATCATGTAATCTAAGTTGTATGAATTTCTTAGGCAACATTTGTCTCTATCTGCCAGTTGAGGGGGTGGGAGGGGATGGTTCATGTTGGCTGTCAGTGAATTATTCTCAGTATCAGTCTCTTCATAGAAGACATGTTGATGAATTAATTTTCTCAACTTGTAATTTTTAAGGATATAAAGGAAAACTCTTTTTCCCTAAAGAAAGAAGGGGAATAAACGTCATTGTGTTAATATGACAGAATGCCAAGGTTTTACAGGACATACACTTTTGCTAGCAAGATGAAAGGCATCACCAATTATAAACTTTCAAATACTTCAATTAATGTGAATATATGCAAAATACGTCATCGTGATACTTGTCCAATACATAATAACGTATTGAGTATTTCTATTGTGGAAAGAACTCATAGAAACAGAAGAAATATTTACATTTAATTTGTGCCATGCTTTCCTGTGCCTTTTAATACCAGCAAATACTGCTCATGAGGGCAAAATCCAAAATGACTTTTCTGAAACAGTTTTGAGTAATCAGGAAGATTCCATTCAATACTGTTTATGTGAAAGCAGTGAAAACCCTTAGTCTGAATGTCAGTCACCTGAACAGTTCAAGGCTGTCCTACAATATATGTAGGGCTCTATCTCTACCAGTAGATGGACCTGAAATTTGGTTAATCTCTCTGAACTAAGCCTGGTATAGAGCGTAAATCCAAGACAGACAAATGATTAAGAAGATACAGATTTTTTTTTTCCCTAAAAATTGTCACATTTGCTGAATGTATTGAGACTGTTCTGACAAATGAAAAGATTATAGGCTTCAGAATGAGGCAGATCTAGGATTGAATCTCTGCTGTACAATTTCGTAGCTGTGGAAAACTCAGGGTATTATTTTTCATGAACCATAAGGTTTCTTTAAATATATAAAGTGGATAATATCTCATTTTTTGCAAGAGTATAAGAAGTTAAAATGAAATATATCTATATCATATATATGCAGTGCTCACGCACACGGTCACATATATTTGGGCTTTGGAGTATGGAATTTAACACTTGTTATTGTGCTAGAAGTAGTGCCATACTCTTTTACCACCCAGTAGAACAAAACTGTACCAGTTTAACAACATTTTTTAAAAGTAAAAAAGAAAAGAAGGGAGGAAGAAAAGAAGAAGGGATGGAAGAGGGAAAGAAGAAAAAAGGAGAGAAAGGAAGAGTTAAAGAAAACAAGAAAGAAAGTGAAGGAAAGAAATAAAGATATATATGAGAGGAAGGAAAGGAGAGAGAAAAATGGAAGGTACAGGAGAGGAGGGAAGGAAGGAAAAAAGTCACTCTTTTTCTTGGCATTAATAATATTTGTATCCTGGGGCACTTGTGAGATATAAAATTAGCACAGAAAGGTTATACATTTCCACCTGCCTGTCATAAATTATTAGGAATTATTTTTTAAAAAAATTTCATTCATAATGGAAACTATGATCATAGAATTGCATGCTGCATTTTGGGCTGGTACATAGTACTGTTACCTAATTCTTGTGCTCTCCAGTTTATTATAGCAACTGAGAACCTAATAACTATAATTCTCAGATCACCTGCCAGGATTCAGGATGAGGTGCCACTTAGAAGGGAGACACATATGAGATACGGAAGATGTAAAGAGAAGCAAAAGAAGCAAAAGTCCTATTATTGTCCTTCAAGCTCAGGGGCCCCAGATACTTTCTTATTGTAGTTTTTTTTTTTTTTTTTTTTTTTTTTTTTTTTTAGTTCTGGAAGCCATACTTGCTGCTGGTAGTTATCTAGAGATCCTCAATTTTTAACTAACAGTTAAAAGCCAGCAGTTAATCAAAGTTAGCAGTTAATCAAATATTTTTAGCAGTATTCTTTTCTGACATTTGTTTCTTTAGCTCTTCCCAAAGTGCTTAATATCTAAATTCCTTTCTGCTTGAAATATCTTGAGTTTTATTTTTATTTTTGCCATTGAATCTTTATAATAAGATGCCTAAAAATATGCAGACACAAACACAACATATACAAATACGTATTTGAAACAACCTAAGAAAATACATAAAAATAGAGGTAGATATATAACATGTTCATAGATGGGGAAGATTCAGTTTCGAAAAGGTCATAATCCTTAATTTATTTTATTTTAGTGCAACTTCACGAATTTAGTTTAGCATAATTGAGATTAAATATTAATATGAAAAGGATAGAACTCTGAGACTCTGAGGTAGACCTCTGGAGTGAATAGAAAGCATAGAAAATATTTCATGTCTTTAGGAAAACTTGATATACAAGTGATGTGATACTGCAAATCAGTGAAGAAAGAATGGGCTATCCCATAAATTGTGCAACTAAATGACTGCTGTTTTAAAACATCAGTGTTTGGGGCAGTTTGTTATGTAGCAATAGCTAATTGATACAACTATTATCGAGAAAGAAATCAGTGTTTTACTCATTCTTGATAACTCTATGTGTAAATCTGAATTTCACCACCCTTCACTTATCCTTCTGTTCTTATTTTAACCTATCACACATAACCTATTTTCTGTTTTTCTTCTTTTCATGTTCAAATTCCAGGTCAAATGTTGATGTTTTCACAAATACCTGTTTCTTCTTATATGAAAAAAGAACAGACTGATATCAACAATATTTGTTCTGCATTTATTATTTGTGAAATATTTTTAAAGCTAGGTACTGTACCATATACCAATATGTGCCCTCCATATTGCCTTATACCTGTTGTGTTTTTAATTTAAAGAAAAAGATATAAATTATAGTTGATATGGATGGCCAATATTTATAAGCACAAAGACAGATTTTCATATTATATACAGAAATTGATTATTTCATTTACAAATTATTTTATTATGTGAATTTTCTCTTTATGTTTTATGGAGTACACTGATTATGGGAAGAGAATTCAAATATAAATAAGGAGAATTAACAACCATGCCTTTACAAACGTCAGATAATTGTCAAATTATGTCCTATCATCCTCAGTGCTAATATGTCAAAATTAGGAAGTAAAAAAAAAATCTACAGTTAATGTACATTAAATTAGTTAATTAGACAATTAGTAGCAAATAGTACACTATAAATATTTTCCAAGTGTCAATATTCTTTCATAGAAAACATTAAGAGGCAATGGCCAGGGGTTCAAAACTGTAGTGATCTTTCATAAATGACATAATTCATTTAGCACAAGAACATTTATTTTTCTTTGGAAATAAAGTTAAAATATTTATTTTTTTTATACACTGTCATTTAAAAATTAATACCTGTATAGCTTTTTAGTGTTTAGTTTGTGTATAGAAGGCATGAGAAATTGTCCACAGAACTTCTCTGATAACTTTTAAATTGTACACAATGGCATGAGATCTGTGCTTTATCAATTCTGTATCATTAACATGATTGCAAATATCATTTTTAAAAAAAGTTTCACGCTTTTTTGTTAACTCTATACTAGGCACATTGACATGTTACTTTCAAACTTTTTTGAACCAGACTTGCTTCTGATAAGTATAGAATGAAAAAAAAAAAAAAAAAAAAAAAAAAAAAAAAGAAGAGAAGAGAAAAGAAAAAAAAAGAAAAAGCAGCCCAGTACTTTTAAGGATATTTTTGATCACATGTGATTTAGGTGATTTTTGAAGATGTACTTACACTTAAGATGACATAGATAGGTTTCAGAAAATTTCAGAAGCTTATATTTAGGATTGCTTATAGTATTTATAAATATTCATAATAATAAATACTCATTATACACTTTATAAAATGGTGTAAAGCTCCAAGAATTAGTTTGATCACCACTTCATGGATTTAATCCACAGACAACATCTGTATTATGCTACATACTCATACTACCTATGTGATTTTTCACATAGGTTAATAACTTAAAGATTTCATAATTATACCCTGGATATAACTTTTAATGATATTGGGTTGCCAGAAAAGCCATGCCACGATTTTGCATAGAAAAATATAGAAAAAATACGTCATGACTTTTCTAACAATGCAGAACTTTAATAATTAAGATATTTGATATTAAACTAGCATATGGAATGAAGCTATTAAATTATTTCTGAGATTTTATTTATAATAAAGAAGAAGACTGGTTCCTTAGCACAGAAGCAATACACTGCTCAGGAGAAGCCAGATCTCACATAGTAACTGAGGTTCGAAACTCCTGCCTATTCAGCCTGAAAAACACTGGGCATGTGCATGAGTGCCCAAGATCTGGTGGGCTGAAGGACTGATGAGAGGGGATCGTGGTGTGACTAGACCCTGTAGAAAGGTCTCTCTCACATTCATGCAAGCATGGAGCATCATAAATACAGGGAAAAAATGAAAAATTCCCTTTGTGTCTATATGTCACTATAGCAAATCACATTGTTCTAAGATTCCAGTGATGCGTAGCAGTGGAAATAATGGAGATCAGTACAATAGACTTTTCCATAGAGTGAGTTTTCCAGGTCATTTAATCCTCTCTAGTGTCTTCAAAACTCTCCAACAGAGTTAATGATAACAGATTGTCACATTATTGTCCTCATGATGACCTGTTTGGATAGAAGATAAAAAACATTACTCTCAAAGCCAGGGGTAAAAATATAGTGATCATCAACTGAACACACTCTCTCTCTCTCTCTCACGCACACGCACACGCACACGCACACACACACATCACGTGCTTTAGCACATTTTATCCTTTCATTAAAATGAATGAACTATTGAGAATAAAATGAAGAGCTAGGACTTAAACAAACAAAAAGGCCAGCACATACAAGGGTGGAGTGATGAAAGCCATGTCCTTTGCTCTTAGAACTTTTCATACACTCACAACCACATAAACATCTTCGAAAGCAATTCTAGCATATTTTATAATATGGCTTCACAATTCACAACAGATTTAAAAGAGAATGTGAAAAGATAGCTGAGCCTTTATAAATAAACACAAGACAGTTCTATGAATTGAGGCATGACAGCCTCCAGCAACAGAAATTGTAAGCATAGGGGCCAGCAGGTAGCGTGGTGGTTAAGGGCACTGGACTTCCACATGGCTGACCATGGTTCGAATCCCATATCTGGAGACTTGCTTTCTCACTCCCCCACCCCCTACTCTGTCTGTCTCTGGTCTAAATAAATAAATAAATAAAGTTAAATAAAATTATTCTTAAAAAAAAGAAACTGTAAGCATATTAGAAAGCGTATTATAAAACTCTTCAGGCTAAGGAACTTAAGAAGAATAGTTCATAAAGTAACCAACAGTTGGGAGAGTACTGTAAAAGATATTTTGGGCTGAGACTTTTCCTTAGCAATATATTATTAACTCAGGTTTTGCTGTCCAAAAGAAGTACTGTTTGCCACATGTATCTACTGAGCACTTGAAATGTGCCTATAATGAACTGCAAAAATAAATACAACACAAGTCTCCAAAACTCAGTATAAAAATAATGTGAAATATTTCATTAGTCATTATGAATTCATCTTGACATTATATTTTAGATGCACTGAGTTAATAAAATATATTACTGAAATTCACTTTCCTTTTTTTACTGTGATTATTAGAAAACTTAAAAGTGCAGGACCAGCAGATGGCGTAATGTTTATGTTGTTGGACTCCCACACAGTCAATGGCGGTTCAAGCCCTGGACCCAGTGACTTATAACTCATACTGGATGTATGTCCATGCATGTGTGCCCAAAATCTCAAGAGGAAAATGGAGGAGAAGAGACTGTGGCATGGCCATCCTTCTTGGGGGGTGATTTCTCATCTCGTCTCTCTGGAGATCGCATGAACCCTATAGCAAAAAAAAAAAAAAAAAAAAAAAACACAACTTAAAATTGCATATGGCTTATATTTGTAGTTCACATATTTCTATGGAATCAGGCTGATATAAGGAATTTCAGCAGTATCATTTAATTACTAATTAAGACAATTACCAGTTATGTAAGAATTAAATGTATCCATTTCCCATCACCAATCCAATGTGTAGATTATTATAAAGTGATCATAAATCTGTGTTTCATTTCAAGAAAACATGAATAAATATATAAAACTATTGCCTCTGAACAAGTTTTTTACCTCTGGGAAACTTGATTCTACAACTTTCTAGAATTTTTTATGTCCTTGAAATAGTTATCCAAGAGCTTGTGGGCATGGATTATTTTTCTTCTAATTCATGCAGAAATAGTTATGGGTTAAATGCTTGTGATTAAACAAGGGTCAGCATATCCCAACTAAAAAACTGAGACACTTGTGTAGCACCAAGGCCTAAATAAACCAAATTCCACAGCCAGAACTGAACTCTCAGTGCTGCTCTGGTCAGGGCAGACTTATTCAGACCATTCGTTTTTCTTTTTCTTTCCCCCCAAGAGGGCACATTTGCTTTCTAGAGAGCAACAGGAAGAAAGCACCTTTCAATGGGAAGCAGTCACACTGCAATCCCCTTTCCTCTATTCCTTCATCCTTTTCGGTTTTTGTGCAGAGATGTGCACACACTGGCATGTTTCTCAAGCTGCCAGGACTGGGATGCCAGTGTTAGCACCAGCCATAAGGGGTTCCTTAATGACTAGGCCATGGTGCTGGCCCCAGACCATCTGTACTCATGCCATGCCCAAATAGTGCTTGTTTCAACTCAGCTTCTCAGTTCTGGCTCTTGGAGGTCTCTAATGATTACTCAAAATATGAGTAAGAAATAAACAGGAAAGTAGGCAAAACAATAGAAAGTACTTGAGAATATTTAAGTGGTAACATGGAGCTATTACTTTGGTTGAATTGCTTGCCTATGTTGCCATATTGGCCAATATCAGACTTTGGCTTTGAAGATTTATTTAAATAGTATTGTATTATTTTTAATGACATATTAAGTATAGTTCTGTACACGTTTCTATACTGTGTGATTTGAGTAGGCATTATTCAACTTTCTATCTACAGCCTAAATATCAGCCATTCAAATCAGTAACTATAAAACAGCAGTGGAGAGTCACCGTATTTCTCAGACATATTTCCTTTAGAAGTTACCTTCTGTTGTACTGAGTTGTTTCAATCACTGCTTGTAAGCCAAAGTGGTAAAACCTATAATAACAGCAATAGCTAAAATTCAGCATTCACTTTCAGATCAAAACTGTCTTTTGACTGATATTTACTAGTTCAAGATTATTAATATCTCTAAAAACTCAAAGCAGTGAGAGATTTGGGGTAAGTAATTTAGGGTGCTTCAAACTTAATGTGTGCCCTCACACAAGAATGCCAGGAAGAAAATAAACTGTTGTGGGATGGCTTATTTTATTATTTGTCTTACATTTATAATACTTACTTTTATTTTAAAAGAAAGATAATTTAAAGTAAAATGATCCCACAATGTTCTTTATGTTTTTTGACATCAACAATTAGGAACAGGAAGTAAAATGTTCAGGTAAACAGTGGATCAATGAGACAATGACTGGGTAAAAGGCAAATATTCTTAGTTGTACAGAGTTTTATAAGAACTACAAAGTTTTAAGAAATAAATTTTAATGAGAATTTTGAAGTCAAATGAGGACGCATACAAAGCATTTTTTAAATACCTTTTGAAGTTGGAAGGGAAATCAGAATGTACTTTTTTTGAAAATTTTTCTCAACTTGCTTTGAGAAGGAGCAGTGCATTCAATCCTTTCTCAGTATTAAGCAGCAGGAGAAAGGAGGATAAGCATAATCCTAGAAGAGACTTTTAAAATTCATATTAGAGATGAAAACTATATTATTTTATAAATGTTAAAGTCAAAATAATGTGAAATCGTTTTTAGAAGGATATTTTTCTGCATGATGCTCTTCAAAGAATAAAGATGAAAAGATATGAGAAATATTCTAAGAGTATCTGAAACATAATGCCAGTAATTATTTCTATATTTTATAAAAAGTCAAAGATCAAAAAAGAATAAATCAATATTAAATGTGTTTTCTTTACTACTTAATTGACTGCAGTCATATTACAATTGTAGAAACTATTAGACTATTATGTTCAAATTTCAGAGAATGTATGCCGTATTATATGCTTTAGCTTAAATTAAATCCATGAATTTATTTATCTATAAAAATTAAACTGCTGTAAGATAGATAATTGTCTTCCTAAAATTTTTTTGGAAATAGCTCCTTCAGTTTGTATCAGTATTGTAAGTAGGTACTAATTTTACATTGTTATTAAGATATAGCATTCTCAAATACATAATACGACAAAATTTTATTATTTATAATACAATCATTTGAAAATGTTCGACTAATAGATTCTAAAATTTATCTTTATATTGAACCTGACCAGATGAATTTATACTTGAATCTCATCATTTTCTTTTGTAAAAGAAATTTACTTTTACCAAATTGCCTTTTGGTGTTTGCTTTTGGTTTATATTGAGGGGCTTAATAACGTTTGTAATACTCAAATTACAGGATTAAGTTGGGCATGTTGCTTACAAGTGTGACTGTGTTCCATGAGGGGATTGGGATCCTTTCAAGTTTCTAAAATAATTGTTCACTTCTTGAACAATTTTTGTTGTTGTTGCTATTGGTATTGTTTAGCAAGAAAGGGAAGGATATTTATTTATACCTACTTACAGATTCTGTAAAAAAAAAAAAAGTCACTTACAGAATTCCCTTCTGCTTTGGTTTCTAGGATCCTTAAATTCAAATTTCAGCCAAAATGTAGCCAATGAATTATACTATATTTTGTGATATTTTCCATTTTGTTTTTCCAGTAGTATTTACTATTTCTATATTTATATATTCATTTTATTTGCAAAATTTGTTTATATGTTTGAAAACTGTATCATCTTTTGTCATATACTATGTTATACAAATAACTTACAAAAATAATTATAACATCTTTTATTTCCAGTTTTCTAAAAATTTTACTAGTACTTTAAGAATTGTAAGTATTTCTTTCATATATGTATGAATAACCTACAAGTATAGCCATTATTATTTTTTTTAATCCCTGCTTTTTCAAAATTGACTTTATAGTATAAAAATAGGTATTGAATGAATGAACAAAAAAAGTACATTTTTGAAGTGATTTATTTCTCAGAAGGAATATATCTTTGTTAAAGGGTTAGAGGGTGTTAGGGTTGGGTTTTCTGGTTTCTTTTTTATTGCTTTTCTGATAGATCAGAGAAGGAGTTTCTGCTAAGGAGATGTTTGCTCTGAGACATGAAGAATTTAAGGGTTGGGACCAGCAGTTAGCGTAATGGCTATGTCGCTGGACTCCCACGTAGTCGACTGCGGTTCGAGTCCCGGACCCGGTGGCTTAAACTCACGCCAGGCGCGTGTACTTGCGTGCCCAGGATCCCGAGAGGAGAATGGAAGAGAAGGGATTGCGGCGTGGCCATCCCCCCTGGGGGGTGATTTCCTGCTTTCTATCTCTCTGTCTCTCTCTGTCTGTCTGGCAAGCGCACGCGCCCTATAGCAAAAACCTCTCCAGAAAAAGAAAAAAAAAAAAAAAAAAAAGAATTTAAGGGTGCTGGCCATGTGGATTATCTGGTGGCCACAGGAATATATCATTGCCAATGTCCTGAGGCAGGAATGTGTTCAATGTGTCTGGGAGGTTAGTTTGTTAAAGAGTGAGGGAAGTGTAGGGTAAAGAAGATGAGATCAAGGAGCTGGTGGGACAAAAACTAAAACCAAAAAGTCAACATAAATTACCATGAGAACTGTGACTTTTACTCTCTATGAGGTTCGAAGCAAGCTATTGAAGGATTTTGAACTGAGGAATGCCATGATTTAATTTGTGTTTCAAGCATTTGTTGATGGATTAAATATGACATGCAAGAAAAGGAATGGGATAAAGGATGATTCTCAGTGTTTCGTGCCTGGAAAACTGAAAGGTGGGAGTTGCCTAGGCAACTGAAAGGAGAGAGTTTCTACTTATTGAGAGTTTGAAAAATGGCAGGGGAGCAGATTTGGAATGAGGAGATTGAGGAGTTAATTTCAGATAAGTGCAGGATGGATTTCAATGCACAAGTAAAGATGTAAAATAGCAGGACATATGAATTTGTAATTTAAGAAAGCTGAGTTGGCTAGAGACATAAGTTGAAAGTCTGTACTGGTGTTTCATGATAATAATTTAAGAAAAGACAGGAAAAGGAAGAATTATAAGGACATAAGTTACAGAGATGAGGAATATTAATATAAAATTAATTATATTAATTAATATTAATATAAAAGAGCCTGAGAAGAAGCAGCTGCAGAAATTCAAGGAAAATTGAAGTAGGGTGATGCAGATGCCTTGGTGCATCTGAGAGCAAATGGGAGGGAAAAAAGCAAAGAAAGTAAGTATATTGTGCTTTTTCTCTAAAGAAATACTTATTAATATTAACAATTTTAGCATAATTATTTACAGTTATTTTGAGTGAACTTTTCTGCTTGCTTTTAATTTGACCTGCTTGGTTAAACAGTAATTCATTAAAGGTGTCTTACTAGTTGAAAAATTTATTGATGTCTTATAAAACATTTGATAAAAGGTAATATTGTCATATTAGCAGTTGTACCTTTAGTAAATTACATGAAACTTGGACAGTAGGAAAAATAAGGGTTCAATAGCATCTTATTGCTAGGAGAGAGGCTAGGGCCGGCAGGTGCCATGGAGGTTGAGGCACTAGACTCCCACATGATCGACCGTGGTTCAAATTCTGGATCTTGTGTCTTGCTTTCTCATTTTCTTCTCTCTTTCTCTGTCTCTACATCTCTCTGGTCAAATAAAAAAATGAAAACAATAAATAAAATCAAATAAATAATTCTTTAAAAAATTATATACTAAAAATAAATAATTAAGTTTTTATTTTAAATATATAAAAATATATGACAAAAAAATTAAATTTTCCCTAAATAAAACACCTAAAATTTGTTTTCATACAAAAATATATATGAATCCAAACATCTTACATTTACAGTCTAACTTGATAGTTTCTGAACTATAGTTTCACAGCCTGACTTTTTCATTTATTATAATTTAGAGGCAGGGACCAGCCCAGATGGCATAATAGTTATGTCACTGGACTCCCACATAGTCAAACTGTAGTTTGAATCTTGGACCTGATGGCTTAAAACTCACACAGGGCACATGTGCATGCATTTCCAAGATCCTAAAAGGAGAATGGAGGAGAAGAGATTACAGTGTGGCCATCCCCCCTGGGGGGTGATTTCTTGCTTTCTGTCTCTCAGTCTTTCTCTGACTCTCCAGCAAGTGCACATACCCTATAGAAAAAAAAAAAATCTCTCTTAAAAGAGAAAAAAAAAATTTAGAGGCATTCTTCAAAGGTGGAATGATATTGCATTTGTCACCAGAAAGCTTAAGTTCTGAGTCCTCTCTTTGCTAGTTCAAAACTGCATGAATTGGTTCAAATTCTGTGTTTTAGGTTCTACACTTATAAAATTATAGAATAATCAGAATATCTATCATACTGGATCACAGTGAAATTTAGTATAATATGCTATCTTTTTGTAAGAATTATTTTATTTAGCTTTAATTCTTTGTTTGTGTATTTATTTATTTATTTATTCATTCATGTTCATTTGACCAGAGAGTAACAGAGAGAGAGAGAAAGAGAAAGTAAGAAAGCAAGCCGCCAGGCTTGGGACTTGAACCATGGTTGGCCATGTGGGAGCCCAATGCCCTTAACCATCATACCACAGGCTGGCCCCAATATGCTATCTTTTATAGATCACATGTCTTGTACTCTTTGTGAAAGGTGGAGTATTTTATCAACAAATAGTAATAATGGGTAGAAAAAAGGAAAATTAAACCTTAGATTTAGCTATAAAAGTACATCAGTTTCCTGAAGAGTAATATTTAGTTTCTATAGGACTATTGCAAAGACAAAATTCCAGTGATAGAGACCTTTATAAATTCCTTGAATCTAGTCCCAACATTGGAATTCAAGAAAAATGAAATGAAAAACCATGACTGAAGAAAATTACTATGAAAAAATAAAAGGAGTTAAAAAAAAACCCTGGGGAAATTAGTATCCAAATAGCAGTCATTATAATAATCTAGATTTTAATTATAATTTATAATAATAAAAAAAGATGTAATTTATTTTGACCCAAGATTATCTTACCTTATTTTATAAAATGGTAAGCTAAAATGGTAAGCTAATGTATCTAGAAATAAACTAGTGATAATTTTTCTTACTGATTATGCCGGAAGCCCTGCTCCAGCCGGGGTGGGTACACAGGAAAGCAACATGGGTGAACAAAATTCAGGCTGAAACCTCAATGCCCTTTAGCATGTTCTCAGCTGACTACATCCAGAGCAAGCTCAAGACTGCAGCCCTGATGGCTAGGAGACATACGTATTTATTATTGAAGGAGTTTTATAGAAGTAGGATGGGTGAGGGAAGTAAGTGAAAGATTTTACTCCAAAAGGTAAAGCATTCAAAGCATAGGAACAATAATCATAAAACATGACTTCTGTTTTGTTTAGGTATAAACAGTCATAATCCTTAGAACAAGGAAGTCCATTTGTCTGGGGCATTCTCTCCTTAGATCTTGATTACCGGGAATGGTCTTTTGGATGAGGGGGCTTACAGGAATCTTAAAAACCTCAGTCCCAGGCCAGCTTAATAACTTTAGTCCCAGATCAGCTTGAGAACTTGAGTCCCAGGCCAGCTTAAGAAATTCAGCCTCAGGCTAGGGTGGCAGCAGGCTGCTGGTTACAAGGGCCTAGAAATAAATCCTGTCTGGTTAAGTAAAGACAAGGTTAACATATACTAAAGTGGAATATCTATGTTATCTCTGGGGTAATCCACAGCTAAGAGGGTGAGTCTAATGTCTACATGGAAAAGGAATGTGGTCTTGTGAGCAACTTAATGACTGGCCTAAAGGTTACTGTGTATTTGGGGTGCTCTACATGCTATTTTATACAATGGCTGTGGCTTGGGGAATGGCAATCTTCCCTTGTCCTGAGATTAAAGGCTGGCTCATGGTCTTTGTCTGGGGTATCAGCACCTCTTGGATGAGTCCCTGAGCCCCTCCCAGCTACTGAGATCATTTTACCAATTTAGTACCTTTAACCTAAACCTTTCTAATGCTTATCTATGTAATCCCCAGTAGGAGAAGTGAATGCAGCATTCTTTATTGACATTTTCCAGAAGGGTGGGGTGAATCTAATGGGAGTAATTCCCATTCGCAGCTACCACCTTAGTGGATCCACATTCCTTCAGGATTATTGTAAACGTTATAGTAAGGCTGGGGGTGTTATTTTGCCTTTATAAGGCACCGGGGTATGGCAATAAGGCCCATGGCAGAGAAATTGAGTGCAGGCTAGTACAGCAACACAGTGGAGGACCACAACTCGTAAACTGTTAACCTTACTAACAGTTCTCCTCAGCCGAGTCCTTGTTTTAGGCATGAGGGGCAGCTCCTTTATACTCAGCCTGTGTTAACTGCATGGTCCCGACATGATTATATACTGATCTTTTTCATACTTAAAATAGTATTTGTTAGTATCAGAAAAGATATTGAAAAATAGTCTTAAATACCAAAACAAGAATGTTCTACTTGCAACTATAAATGAAATTTTAAAGGATTTGAAAACACTTTTAAAATTACTACCTAGTGATTATAACTTGACTTAACAGCTTTTCTGTTTTTAAGATTATTTCATTCATGACTAAGAGAGACAGAGAGAAACAAGTGCACACAACAATATCTTACTACCATGACCTACCCCTTATTCCAGCCAGCCCTGATCATGGGAAGACATGTGCCCTGAGTGCTCAAAGTGGGCTCAGGAAGCAAACCCTTCCCATATGGGTCAGCCTTATCGAATGTTGAATTACTGTTGTGCTATCATCCATCCCTGTCTTAGAGTTTTCCACAAGTTATTTCTTATAACTTTGTTCAGAAACAGCTTTGTGGGGAAGAGGGTTGTGAGTGGGAGAGTTGAATCAATGCTATAATGATAAATTGGTAAACATCGAGGTTGAGGTTTTTACCTGTTATCTGAAATGAATTAAAGCAATCATTTGCAAAATAACCATTTGTGTAAAATTGTAAATTGAATTATTTTCTTATCATTAAAAAACAGAGTTAAGTGTCTGACTTCAGTTATTATACTATTTATTTTATTTTTAGGAATATAATAAATTTCAGATAAATTAGAACCAAACAACTTTAATCTTTTGTTCTAGCTGTGATATAAGTAGAATTATTGAGTTTTAATAGAAAATGGCTCCAATGATGGTCCTTTGTCAAAAACAAACAAGAAAAACAAAATTTTAAACATTTTTTTAATGAAAGCAAATGAATGCTGTAATTGAATAGTAATGTAACTTGGCTACTAGAATTGTGAGAAATAGTGTCCAAAATCATGAAGGCTGCTTCAGTGTCACTGAGCTCTGTTCTTGTCAGACCCCATCTGTAGGAGAGACATGAGCAACCTGCAGATGGCCAGGTGAAAAGAGAACAGAGGATGATGAAGCTTTATCACCTGGGAAATGATGAAAGAAATTGGGAATGTGTACCTTGTAGAGAAGGAGATTTAGACAGAGACAATATGCATATGCTCAGCTGTTTAAAAGAACTGTCATGTGGAAGAGGGATTAGAATAGGTATGTGTGCTCCAAAGGATAGCCTCTGTCTAAACCAAGGCTGTCAGAAAGGCATTCAGCTCAGCATAATAAAAAGATTTTTGAGCATGTTAATTATATGATGGGAGTGAGTGCTTCATTATAAAAAGTATCCTGCACTGGGAAAAGTAGACCGTATATGATATCCAAGGTCGCTTCCAATACTGAGAATCTTTGATTTTGCGAATTAAACCATATTCAAAATGTCCATTTTCAGTTTTAGTAAGAAACCCTACATACAGTTTTTTGGTAATCTGAAAAGTCTATATTACTGCATCCAGTCTTTATCTCTTGTCTCCACATCAGAATAGCATCTAATTATCCATCTATCTATGTGTTTATCTATCAACTGTCTAGCAATCATCTATCTTATTTGCTTCATGATTACAAACTCTATTATAGTTTGAGCTTTATAAAGATGAACTTTCATGTAACATGTTCTAATAATACTATATTCTTAAAATGTAAAAAAAGCTATAATTATTAAGCATTCATTAAAAATATTGGACACATTTTGACCTACAAAAACAGCAACTTCATATTAACCAAATACTATGAGTCAAATAATGTGTTGGAGATGACAGTGGAGTAGGTCAAGTAAATGCATAACTGTTTGTTAAATGTTATCAGAAAAATACTTGGTGATACTAGGCTAAGACACATCCATGATCATGAAGCATCTCTACAAGAAAATCCAACATCTGATAAACTAAAAAAAAAAGTGATTTTAATAAAATATAAATATAGATCTAATTTTTAATAAATTTTATTGGCAAACTTCTCCAAGATAATTCTTTCATAAATAAATACACCCAAGGCCTCCATCTCTATACCTTCAAAGTGCATAAATCAATAATTTAAATGCATGGGGAAGCTTTCCATTTAATGCTTCCTACAAGCTTTATAAGAGAAGATTTTGTCCAATAGGAATTCTGTACCTTGCTACTGTATAAAATTAGGGAGCTGTATATTAAAACCTTCCTCCAAATGTATTTTGGAAAAATTCTTTCACTTTGTACACTTCAAACTTTAAAAGTGTAGAAAACAAATTGATAACCACATAATTTCAGTTTTTATTAAAGATGTCAAGAGTGGTTCATTTAGAAAATTCTTAGTAATAATTATAATGGGACCAGTACACAGCATAATGGTTATGTCACTTGGCTCCCATATAGTCGATTGTAGTTTGACTCCCAGACATGGAGGCTTAAAACTCACACTGGGCACATGTGCATGTGTGCCCAAAATCCCAAGAGGAGAATCGAGAAGGGATTGTGGCATGGCCATTCCCCCTGGGGGTTGATTTCTCACTTTCTCTTTGTCTCTGTCTATCAGGCGAGTGCACATACCCTATAGCAAACATCTCTCTAAGTAATAATAATAGTAATAATAACAATTATATTACAAGTTACTTCATTTTTTAAAAATCTTGCTCTGAGAGTCTTCATACTAATGAGTATCTCCATGGCATTATTCAAGATCAATCCTAGACTGTTTCTATGTGGTGGTTAAGGTAGCTAGCTCTCCCCGTAACTGACCACACAGTTCAAGTCCTGGCCCCAGGAGCTTGAGAAATAAACCAGGTGTGTGTACATGCATGCCCCAAATCTTTACAGGGTGGAGAAGAGAAGAAGGGATTGCAGCATGGCCCATTATAGAATGATTTCTCCCCTTCTCTGTCAGTTTCTATCTGGTGAGCGCACATGCCCTCTGGCAAATTAAAAGAAGAAAATCAATCTTTTGAAACAAAGATAGGAAATTTTTCAGTTTACCATTATTCTGAAAAATTAAAGTTAAAATAAAAACAGTTCATGGAACAACAAAAATCATGTAAATAAGAGCAAAATATATTTTTAAAAAGCACTGCTTGGTAACATGTATAGAAAAAGAGTGAAGTCACAGAGCTATTGGAGACCCAGCTATTAGGACATTTATAGTTTATGTATAGATATAGATATAGATATAGATATAGATATAGATATAGATATAGATTAGATATAGATATATTTAAAGGACAAATGAAAGGAGACTGGAAGTTTTCTTTAAATCTGGCTAACTGCTTGTTCCTCAAGACCATAATACATTTTAAGTCACTACCTTTACAAGATCATACATTTCCGGAACTCTTACTGGACAGAAAAGAGAGAAGTTAAAATGTAGTTTCCCATACGTGAAGGACCTGTGATGTAGCAAAAACTATCATGAGCATAGTCAGGACTCATGGATGTGGAGTCTTTTTCTCAGGCCCACAGTTCAGTTAATAACTTTTGTATATATTGAATCCAAGGGTTGTATACCTCAGCAGTGAAATTTAGGATGCCTGTAAAGTGGGAGAAGAAACCATGTGAATATACACATACATGGATAGTAGATATTGCAAATAAAGCACCAGCTTACTCATCACATACGAAATTATAAGATGTGGGATTATGATTGTTCATATACTAGCCCTCAGCATTGCCTCATGAACTTTACACTGTCATTGAGGGATATCTAATCTTTGTTAGTGGCATAAACTGAACTTAATACGTCGTAATGTCTTTTTCTTGGTTCTTTCCCATTGCTCTCTTCACCTCCCTACGTCATGTCCCAAAGACAACTTAAAATAAATATTTTCAAAAGAAAACTCATGACTATGTACCCCCTCTTCTCTGTGGTAGATTGGACTATTTTCACAATTCTTTTTTTATGTTGTTTAACTTTTTTCTGAGACATCTTTTTTTAATTTAATTACTTATTGATTATTATTTTTAATTTGACCTGTAAGAGACAGGGGAGAATGAGAAAGGGGAAATGAGAAAGCAAACCTTCAGGTCTGTGACTCAAACTGCAGTTGGCCATGTGGGAGTCCAGCACCTTAACCGCCATGCCATCTACTGGCCCCTATTTTCACCATGCTTAAAGCTTGAACAATTCAACAAGGAAGGTATTATTACTTCAATTTCATAGATGTGGGATATGAGGTTAAGAGAAGAAATGTGTACAAAATGGGGCAAATTCAAGTATTGATCATGTATTTTAAGACTGTTAAAACCTGTCTTTCTTTCTCAAGGTGTTGGAGAAATGATTTGCTTAATGAAAAAGACTTTTGGAATAGCTTCATTGCCCAGTGGTTAAAGGAGGCAGACCCCATATGGCCAACCATGGTTCAAACTCCAGGCCCAGAGGCTTAATACACAAACTGGACATATGAATGTTTATTTCTCAGATCTATAAAGAATGGTGAAGGGATTACAGTGTGACCATGCTCTGTTGAAGGGTGCTTTCTTTCTCTCTCTGTCTCTCTTCCTGTCTGTCCCTTGATTTCTCTCTGGCTAGCACAAGCAACCTAAAAAAATTTCAAAAAATAAAAGGAAAAGACTTTCAATCTTAGTTCTATTAAAATATAGACTGTATATATTTCTTTCTACACATATGTAAATTATTATTTAATTCTTTTCAGAATAACTGTAAAATATGTTTTCAATTCGAGTGCTTTTTCCTAGCCCCTTTGAAATAGAAATATTAAAAATTTATTGTATTGTTCCCAAAGGTAATAGTAACTGAGTCCAAAACCTCAAGCATTTAAATCAAAACTTTCAAAACAAATCAAAAGATACTTTAGAGATTAATTATATACATTAATGCATATATCAAAATATTGAAGGAACAAAATAAAGATGAAAAACAAAGTTAACCTACATTCACATTACTGTAATACATTTTAATGCAATATATTTTTAATTTTGTTTTATTTCCTTCTTGTCTGTAGTCAAAAGTAATTTCCCACAGCTATAATGATAACACAGAGATGTCTATATTTGACTGTTTTGTTGATATTACATCATACTCATGTGAAGATTGCCTTTAAATATTGACTCTCTATATTAAATCTAGCTTATTAGCTTGTCACGGATGTACTGAGAGGCAGAGCAATAATTCTACTTAATTGATAATTAAATAGAAAACTGAATTAATTTTAAGATTTGATACAAAAATTGCAAAGTAATTTATTTTAAAAAAATGTTCATATGGTATTGCAAACACCAGCCCCTCTTCTCTCACCCCCACGAATGCTCAGCCTGTGCTCTGCCTGAAAGATCTGACTTCACCAGGCTTGTGGGCCCTTGTGACGTACACCCATGTAGGTGTGACTCTTTCACATATAGTAGAAAAGCCTGCTGAGTTCTCTTCCAGTGTGGTCAAGGACGTGCCAGCTCTCCCAGGGTGTACCCTGCTTGCAATAGTCACAATCCCAGGAAGTTGAACCTCCTCAGTACAGAACCATTTTTGGCTGAGAAATGAGATGTTGATACAATATTGCAACAGGAAGGGAAAGAAAAGTCATTGATGTTACTGCTGTTTTTTTCTCTTTAAATGGGTATTTCTGTTTTAATTAGAATAGTGTGGCTCTGTATCATGTACATTACTGATGTAGCTCTTTTAGCTGTGGCCACAGCTTAGATAGCCTACTTATTATTTTTTTAGAGCATTTTGAACTTCAGAAGAATCTTATCTTTGCCAATATATAGAAGCTTTTATTAAATGATTAAATGTGTATAATGAAGATATAAAGCATTTCTCAATAAAATCCTCAGAAGAGGAGTCATGTTTTTATCAAATTATCTATATTAGGTTAGAGAAAGAAAATATGTTTGCTGCTGATAGTATTTTATTCCTTCCTTCTTTTCCATTTTTAAAATCTCTTCCTTGTTCTTATTCTGATTGCCAAATTTCCTACCCTCCTCTAAGTTCATCCTATATGGCTTATCATATTATTCACTGAGCAGGTTGGCCAAGGAGGAAATTTGAGTCTGAAATCTTATCTGTGCTACATTTGCTGCGCTATGTACCCTGACTGGGACTCTATCTTCACAGAAGGGTAGTATTTTCCTAAATTTCAGAAGGGGTCATTAAGGCAGATGGCAGCCAAACCCTTCTTCCTCCTGCCACAAAGCTATTTAAATTCTGCCTCTTGGAGGTAACTTAGACACCTCTCAGAGGTGGGTCAATTCAATATATCCAATTATGGTACAGTAGCTATAGTGCATTATTAGAAAACTTGAGCAAATGATTGGGAGAAATATCTTAATTGTGTGGGATCAAAAATATTTTAATCAAAAAAGAATACTTATGATCCTATTGAGATACTGCTATTCTTTAAATCTTGGTTCAAGTGACATTTGTCTTTTTTTTTTCTTTAGAGAGAGATATTTTTGCTATAGTGTGTGTGTGGTCACCAGAGAGACAGAGAGAGAGAAAGCAAGAAATCACCCCCCATTCCCCAAGAGGAGATGGTCACAGTACAATTCCTTCTCTTCTATTCTCCTCTCAGGATTTTGGGCACGCACGCACATGGGTCTGGCATTTTAAGCCACTGGGTATATGGAACTCAAACTGTTGTTGACTATGTGGGAGTCCAGCAACATAACCATTACATCATCTGCTGGAACCTGTCTTGTTTCTTTAATGGGAGATCCCCTTCAACTTACACAGAACTTTCCTATGTCTGTTTCACTGCTGTTATCACAGTACTTTCTGTTTTGCATTTTAGTCATTTGTATGCATGTCCAGTGTTCCCTTCTAGATTTTATATTTATTCATGGAAAGACTATGTCTTATTCATCTTTGTGTCACCACTGGGTGTGCATCAATAAGAACACTCTCCAATCTATTGGACAAACTGAGATATATTAAGTTATTATATTGGGTCATCAGAAAAGTCATGATGCATTTTTGTATAGAAAAATATTCCATGATTTTTCTGATGACTCAATATATCTGGGAAAAATTAAGAAAGCATATAACAATAACATTAGAGTGAAACTATTTAATGAAGTTTGTAGGTATATTTTACACACACACACACACACACACACATATATATATAATATCTGTATATGAACTGATCCTGTATCTCTCAATAATCATCAAGAGTGCATATTCATATCAGCTCAAAATGAAAGACTTATTTTGAGAATACTTAACATTATATAGGTATTTGAAAACAGGAACACACATATACATGCCCGTATATATTATTATAGCCAAAACTACTTTTATTAGCACTAGTGACTACAAAATAGGAAGAAACGTTTGACTGCTTGCACAATAGAAGTTATATCAGATAAAGCATCTATAATTTAAATAAAAATGAAAGTAGCTCTGAGAAAACAATTGGTAAAACATTAAAAAAGATTAAAATCACTGCTAAATACATTCACCAGGAATTATGGGTCTTAAATCTTACCTCAGTATTTGGCTTGAAGTCCCATGCTTTTTGTGGGATTGATTTTTTTTTACATTTTTAGTTCAGATTATGTATTTTTTCAGTCCTTAATGTAGCCTGTAAGTATAAATGAACATTAGAAAAAAAGAGTAAATGTTGGTAAAATTATTGCTTCTCCTACTTCCCAGGTATTAAGGAAAGAGAGATGAATATTCAATGATGGTATATCTCTTATCTAAGGAATCTAGACTGTTCTAAAAATTAATTTCTCTGAAGAAAAGATATTCTTTGCTTTTAGTGAAGACAATGATGAAACTAGTATAATCTTAAGAGCACTAGAATTTTCATTTGTTTCTGCCTAAATGATTTTCATTTTTATTATAATTTCTGATTTACATGTATTTATTATATATCTTTGTGGGATATAGTATGGTTTTTTCAAATCATGTGTACAGTGTGTGATACTTAAACCAAGGCTATAAACATATTTTTCTTCCACAAATATCATTACATTACATTGTGTGCATTCAATATTCATTCAATTAGCTGTGGATTTTTGTTTTTTATATTTGTTTTGGAGATATCTATTAGATTGACAACACCCTTTTTCTTTCATAGTATACCTTTCCTTAACCTATTTTCAAGCATTCTTGTGTCTATTAATCATTTTTTCCTGAAACTATCCGTGTATCCTCATTTTTTTTTGTTTGTTTTTGAAGATTTTTTGGCATAGGATGTGTGCATTCACTAAAAGGAGTGAGAGAAACAGAGAGAGAGAAAGTGAAAAACCACCCCTTAGAGAGGATGGCCACACCACAATCCCTTCTCCTCCATTCTCTTCCTGGGATTTTGGGTATGCACACACATGCACCTGGCATGATTTTATGATTTTTCAAACTAGAAGGTCAGGGACTCAAACCACAGTCAGTCACTTGGAAGTCCAGTACTTTAACCACCATGCCAAATACTTCCCCAACCCCTGTGCTCCTTTTCAGTCTCTGGTATTTACCATTGCTCTTTGCATTCCTATGACATCAGATCTTTTAGCTTCTACCACAGAGCGTGGACATTCAGTTTATGTTAAATGGGGACATAGATTATTTGACTTTCATGGTCTGGCTTATTTCACTTAGCATTTAATCTTCCACCTTCATCTGTTTTGTGCCATAGGACAGGATTTTTCTGTTATTTATGTCTGAGTAGTATTTTATTGTATATATATGCCACATTTTTCTAATCCATTCATTGGTTGTTGGATACTTAGGTTGATAGCATGTCTTAGTTATTGTGCAATAGATTCTGTAATAAACTTGGAAATGTAAACATCTCTTCAACAGAGTGATTTCTTGTCATTTAGGTAAATATCCAAGAGTGAGATTACTAGATCTTATGGTAGTTCTACTTGTGAATTTTTGCGGATTCTCCATATGGTTTTCCATATTGGCTGTACAAATTTATACTCGCACCAACAATGTACAAGTATTCCCTTTTCTCCACATCTTTACCAGCACATATTTTTCCTTGTTATTTTGATCATAGCCATCTGACATAGATTAAGTAATAATTCAAGTGATTTCGATTGGCAATTGCCTGTGCTCTCATGGTGGTTTTGTGCCTTCGCTTATTTTCATGAGGATAATTATCTTCTTTTACTAGATGTAGGATTCTCTTAAGTATTTCTTAAATAGCAGGTATGGTATTGTCGAAATCTTTCAGTTTTTGTTTGTTTGAAGAGAATGCTTTTATTTTTCCTGCTATTTAGAAGGATAGTTTTGTTGTATATGGTATTCTTGGCTGAAAGTGTTTTTCTTTCAGTATCTTGAATGTATCATCCCTTTCTTTCCTGGTCTATAATGTTTCTGCTGATAGATCTGAGGTTAGTCTGATGGGATAAACTTTATAAATAAATGGGTGTCTATCTCTAGATATTTTTTGTATTCATACTTGTCTTTCAGTTTTGCTGTCTGAATATAATGTGCCTTGGAGAAGATCTATTTACATTAATTCTATTTGGTGTCCTTTGAATTTCCTTGATTTAGGTTGTCTGTATCTCTTCCTAAAAGTGGGAAGATTTCATGAGATAGAGGAGAAGGGATTATGGCATGGCCTTCCCCCCTGGGGGGTGATTTCTTGCTTTCTGTCTCTCTGGCGAGTGCACATGCCCTATAACAAAAACCTCTAAAAAGGAAAGAAAAGGTTGCCCCCATGAAGGGGTGTAAGAATGACATGGGACTTAGGAAATGTTCCAGACTCTTCTCAACAAAGAAACTAAGAGATCCCATGGACCTCAGTGCTTAGGTTCTCCACTTATTAAAACAAACAAACAAAAGTCAATATAAAATCACAGGCTGTAGACTTGCTTTTCTGGCAATCAGGGGACATATCATAGCTGTATTAAAATTCCCTTGTTTTAAAAAAACAGTCACAGTCACTCTTGTGACTTTCTTAGATTAGTGAACAGGCCAATTCTACTTTTTATGGGTCTGATCTCCAATCAATCTATCTTGCACTTTAATGAATGGGAAAATAAGAAAAGCTATTACGAAGATGTGTAACTAGGGCAAGCAGTATATTTATTACCTTGCAATTTCTTGTAACTAAATGACAAATTTGACCAATTTTAGGCCTGAAGTGCATAGGAGTTGTTTCTATCAGTGAATTTCTTGCTAAACTGTCTTACCATCTCATTTCTCATAGTATGCTAATTTTACTTACTGAAAAGGGTATCATTCTACTATTTACAATAAGTTACTTAAGAATATGGTCAAGGTGTGAAGTTTGAGGTAGGAAAACATACTGTATTACAATTTTTTAATAATACAAATGAATGTGTTAAAATTATCTCTATATATTTGAATTACCACTAAAATGTTATTTAATGAAAATAATTCATAAAAGACATTTAAACAATTGTACTACAACATCACTAATATTAACCTATCTTCTCAAAACAGACTAGAAAACCCCCAGAAAAATCTATAATTCTTGAATTGTAACTGGTTTAAACTCGAAGGTCTAGAATGTACTGACAACTTCACTCCTTCCAGGTAGTTTTAACACTCCTAATCTTATTGGAAGAAAGCTATTGAGGTGAAGCCCTCTAATCTGAATTCAAGGAATGGTCGATATCTAAGCCTGCCAACTTCTGTTGGAGAAACTTCAATTTACAGACTGCTTTTTGACATTTTCCCAAATTTTTATCACATTTCCACTCAGTAACCCTTCTGGTCAGGTGGCAGGGCCCCAAGATCCTTCATACTCATTTGCCACTGATTAGCCGTGCTCTGTCTTGATCTAGATGATCTTTCAAGCCTCTCAATTTGCTATTTGACAGGGTTTATATGTATGTGTGCACATATAATATGTATATATAATATATATGTAATATATTAGATCATCAGAAAAGCCACGACACATTTTTGCAAAGAAAAATATACATGACTTTTCTGATGACCCAATATATTATATGCTATATAATATATAGCATACAGGTAAGAGCCATGGTTTTAAATTATTATTACTTTTAGTTCTAAAAGACTCCCTAAAGGAGTATGCATAGCATTGATATAATATTTTTCCCTGCAGTGTGATCCAGTTGGTGCCTAAGTTGGCGCTGTGTGTTCATTCATTTATACATTTATTTCATGAATATATACTGAAAAATATGTGTCACAGATTCAGCAGATTTACTAAAGCAAATTATCAAAGCAGGCAAACAAAAATTTCAGTCATCATAAATCTTATATTCTAGTGGGTAAGTCCCGGCAATATACAAAATAAATACGTTAACCGGGCTATTAAAAAAGGACAAGTGTTGTAGAATAAAGTGAAGAATGAAGATGTCTGAGTTTGGGATGGATATCATGAATACTCTCTTAAAATAAAACATTAGACCAGAACAAAGAGAGGCTTTTCCGATGAAATTTTGTATATATGCTTATCAGAAGGCCAAACCTTTCAATCCTCCTTCACCATCATGCTGTAGACTTACTTTTCTAGCAATCAGGGGATATATCCAGCAGAGATGTGGGTAGATTGGCCACTCTTCCCCACCACCCTTAAGGGAACTGCTGTTCAGCTCCCTGACCTGTATGACAGAATGTTTTTTCTCTAATTTTTGATCCAATTTCTTGGCAAAGTAGATGTATTCTGACTCAGTCCTTACATTCCCATTGCCAAGATGCACATGACATGCTTGGGCATATGCTCTTGTTTTTATGATCTTTTAACCTTTATTTATTATAGATACACCATGGTGTAATGGATCGTTTGGAGGAATGGAACACTTGGAATGGCAGCAGGTCTGGTTGAGGCCATCTGGAGATGCTGAGGGAGGACAAGTTTGCTCTCTTATGAAATGAGCTTTTAGAGAGAGTTAAATAAAATTAAATGGAAAACTTAAAGTAACTTTCTAGAATGGGATATAGTGGCATGGAAGATAAATGACTGGACTGAGGGATGGAGAAAGCAGGACACTATTCTGGAAGTTAGTGTTCTAGTATAATCTGTCAACTTCCTACTCCTGATCACTCAGATTTTAGAAAGTGGATATTATAATGTGAACAGAATGTTTTCATTTTCTTTTTAGTGCAGGATATGGGCATTGTGCTTTCAAGGGCCACCTAAATGCATAATTAGGATGGAGGTGTTAAAGGATGAAAAAAGAGATCTGAAAGAATATATTTTATCTTTTCAAATTCTATTGCTGAGTTTCTTTTAAAGGTTTACTTTGTCTTGGGTCCCAGATTGTTGTACAGCAGTAAAACGAAATGCTCTGTAAGGCAATCCCACAGGGGAAGTTTCCAAGTTCAAGTCTGGAGACCTCCATGAGTATGCCAGGCACAAACTCGACCGTGATCTGGGGCTGGCTGACGGTGGATCATAGCATCAAGACCCTGTTCGGGATGTTCTCTCTCTCTCTGTCTTTCTCACTCATGAAAATCAAAATAACTAAATTAAAAAAAAAAAATCTAAAGGTTTATTTTGTGCATTTTGATAGTAAACTTTCTCCTAGCAGTAATTATGATTATTTGTTTTCAATGTCATAAAGTACCTTTAACTACAATGTATTTTAGTCTATGTGATCAGTGTGCTTTCCCTTCCCTAGCATTTACTTTACATTTTTAGAGAACTGTTATATAGAAAAAACACACAAACACATACCTGAATGCTCAATTTGTTTTTAAAGTCAGATAACATTAAATATTGGCAAAAATTTCAGATGCCAAAGCTCTCTCTTTCATTGTTGGTAGAGTATAAAATGGCCCAACCATTATAGAAAAAGATTTCTGTAATTTCTTATAAAATTAAGTATAGAGCTAAACTATAACCCAGCAATTTTGCTCTAAGGTATTTACCCAAGAAAAATAAAACATATGCCCACAAAAAGACATGCATAACATAGCTGGTTTATTCCTACCGGCCTAAAACTATTAGGCCATTCTGAGAGTCATGACATATTTCTCTATCTTTTTCTATGCAAAAATGTGTCACATCTTTCCTGACAACCTAATAGAAACACTCCTGTGTCCATTAAAGGTGAATGGATGAACAAATTGAGATATCCTTACACAAAGGATACTATTCAGCAATAAGAAGCTTCAGGGCTGGCCTTGTGATGTAGTGGTTAAGGAAGCTGGATATTACATAGCCAACCTTGGTTTGAATCCCAAGCACTTGAAAAACATCCCAGGCTGGGACCAGCAGTTAGCGAAATGGCTATGTCGCTGAACTCCCATGTAGTTGACCGCAGTTCGAGTCCGGGATCCGGTGGCTTAAACTCATGCTGGGCGTGTGTGCATGTGTGCCCAAGATCCCAGGAGGAGAATGGAGGAGAAGGGATTGTGGTGTGGCCATTCTCCCTGGGGGTGATTTCTCACTGTCATTCTCTCTGTCTCTCTCTGTCTTTCTGGCAAGCACACGCACCCTATAGCAAAAAACTCTCCATAAAAAAATCCCAGGCTCATGTACTTGTGTGTCTGAAATCCCGATGAAGTAGAGAAATGGAGGAGAAGGGGTTACAGTGTGATCACACTCCCTTGCGGGGTTTCCCCTCTCCTCTCTGTCCATGACACTCTCTGGGGAGCTCATGCACACTGTCAAATTAACAAAACAAAAAGAATCACACTGTCAATGATATGGATGGATGACTCTCAAAAACATGTAGAAAGGAACCTTAGTAGCAAGAGTACATACTGTCTGATTCCTTATATGTTTAAGTTCTTGAAGAGGCAGATGTCATATATTGTGGAAAAAATCAAAACAGTGGCAATCTTTGCGGATTTGGGTAGGTGTATGAGTGAACTTTCTGGAATGATACTCAAAGTCTTTCTTAAAGAATTAAAAATCAAAAAACAATCATAGCTTAGTAACTAAAATATCTATTATTACATAACAACTAAAGAGTTTATTTTAGGTAGCTAATAGTGAAAAGGATGTTTTAAAATTTTTTATCCCCTTCTATTGTGCACTTTCAATTCCTCTTCCCATGAGTTTAACCCCATCTTCTCCAAGTTTGTACTGAGCTAGGAATGAAGAGATCAAGTCTAGGAGAGGCTTATTTGATTCACAATGCCATGATCTCGTGATGATTCCAGAGTCTGACATGTATTTAATGTTGAATCTATACTTTGAACTTTGACTATTTATAGACTTTCCTCCTAACCCCAATTCCAAATGTCTTGAGATCTCTCACCTACAGTTCTCTTAACAGGGATAAATACATGCACTTGTGTGCCACCATTCCCCCACACAGCTCTTTTAGCAGAGCTCTACCTACCCTTCCTGGCAAATCTCTTTGGCAGAATATAGAACATCCCCAGGCAGGCTTGTTCGCATACATGTTTACATGAAAATAGTCCCCATGGTCTATGGAAAATACATGGCTGTGGTCCATGTTAGTGGTAATGAAATTTCCCACTCGTCTTCCTATGTTCGCCTGCCCTTCTCGTTTCCTCAAGCGTGAACCAGTTCACTCTGGGCTACAGGTTCTGGCAGCCACATGTTAAGTTCTCATGAGTTTTTAAAACCTCACTCACAGTAATTGAGGTGAGGGGAAAATATTCATTACCTTCTTGGAAAGTGGGTTGGGAGTCCTCACAGCACTTTTACATTTCTCTGTGATGAAATCCCCTCTCCAGACTCCAACTTTTCTCTTGGCCTTATTAAAAACCTTATAAAGGTTGATAATATGTGCTCAGCTCCTGGTGACAAAAGAGATTTGAAAATTCAGCACAAAGGAATCAGTACTTTCCTTTTATATATCCAATATTTGCTATAATTTACTGTCTTGTGTTCTGTTCTGTAAGCAAGACCAAAAGAGGTACATCTCAACTTCTTGTTGCACTAATAACTGTTGAATATTGTTGTGTGCTAATATTGGATGAAGGGGCTTGTAGGTGGCGTGGTGGTTAGGCACTGGACTCCCACATGGCTGACCATGGTTCGACTGCCAGACCTGGTGGCTTGCTTTATTTTCCCTCTCTCTCTGATTCTATCTAGTAAGTGCACATGCCTTATAGCAAATTTTAAAAAATAATAATAATAAGTAAAATTAAATAAATAATTCTTTTTAAAAAATTACTAAATTATTAAAATTACTAAATGAAGCCATTTTCTGATTCACTGACTAGTGAAAAAACTGTGAGGTAAAAATGATTGTCTCCACTTTATTCACATAGATGCGAATGCTGAGAGAGTTCAGGCAATGCTTCCTGCCAGACTTGAGCAGGCTCTGAGGCATGGAGCTGATGTTCAAATTAAGGCTTGCCTAAGTCAAAATAAATATAGTTTTTTTTTTAATACACAATTCTTCCTTCTATGCTTTTTTTTTATTGCTTTTGTTTGTTTTTATAATTTTATAGGGCATGTGCAGTCACCGGAGAGAGACAGAGACAGACAGAAAGAGAGGGCAAGTAAGAAATCATCCCCCAGGGGGAACGGTCACGCCACAGTCTCCTCTGTCCTATCCTCCTCTTGGAAGAAAATCATATGCCTAGTGTGTTTTTCAAGCCACCAGATCTGGGATTTGAACCACAAAATCATCCAGGTGGCATCCAGCCGCCATAACCTCTGTGCCACCTGCTGGCCCAATATGCTTATTTCTTATTTTTCTTTCATTCTAAAATGCTTAGTTCTGCATTTAACCTAGTGTTCAATTACAGTTTATATATAAAAGGCCCATGCATCATTATTTTCTGAAATACATTATGGTATGAACAAGTAAACACACAAACACAATCATTCTTAATCTGGCCCTAGTTTACCTATATTGCTCTCCAGGACTGGCTCCCTGTTTTGAATACATTGTCCCAGGTTCTCCAGTGGAGTCCGGTGTAAATCGGGTTTGGGTGCATGGAGTTCATTGTTACCAAGGCTATCATCTGAGTGGAAATTGCCAAGATTACAGTCTTTTTGTTCTCCTGCCAAATAGACCAGGGATCTGCCAAAGAACCTCAAATCTCCAATGGAGCATTAGTTGAGTTTGAAAATGCGGAGTTAATGCTCCACTGTGGCTAGAGACTATTTAGAATGTACCAAAGGGTTATAGCATTTCTTTTCACTCTCCTGCCACATGGACTTTGCTCCTGCCTAGGAAATTGAAATCTAAAACAGATGACATTGACAGGACAAATGCCATTAAGAGTGAGGGATACGTGCATGTACAACACAGACTGAGACATTAAATGCTGAGCATTAAATGAAACTAGAAAGTTCAGAATTCTTCACTGTGTCTGATTTGTACATGATAGCTGCGTGAATATACAGGAATATGAATAGACTCACGTGATCTGTGGAGAAGCTGTTGTATTCCCACAGAGCCTGCTTTCTGAAAAGCTGTGGAGTGACCTTACAGTATTGTAAAGGCAGTCTGGAAATATGTGTTATCTAGTTAAAATGCCTATTATAGCTGGAGTATCTCATTTGTTAAATTGGCTTTCTGATGCACTGACAGGTATTTTGAGAGTATCAATGCTACTAAAATGGTTTTTATTACTCCATTTCTTCTCCATCATACATTTATTTTTCTGATTTCACTCTTATAATTTAAATAATAGCAACAATAACTTGTGTAGGAAGACAGAATTTTAATCGTGGTAAGTCAGATAGACCAAGATTTTAATTATTTTATTTTTCATAACTGATTTTATGTTGCTTTGGAACCTCTATTTTTGTAGTCAGAACAATGGAAACAAGAGGACATTTAAACTTGCTAAATTTAATTTCATCTGCTTTTCACAATTTCTGTGTGGGTTGATATTCACTTAGTTTGTAGAATCCGATAATAGAGCATTACCTTTCCAATCAAGAGAGATCATCCTCTGTGACTTCTTTCCAAGATTGTAAACAAGCAGCTGGGAGATTATCTGTCTTTGTGGTGACGACGAGGGAGAAAAAGGCTCTGGTTTCTGTGCTATGCTTGGGGTTGAGGTGTCTTGTCCCTCCTGTATTCGGTATACTCGGTTGTCAATTGTCAATCGCAGATACAACTCGGGGCGTGTATTCTTAGCGCTGTCAATGTAGAATATGGACATCTCCCTCACTGAACAAGTAAGCCAACTCAGGCTCTCTCTTATTCCACAGATCCCCTCAGATCTGAGCTGTGATTCTCCTATAGTTCCTTTCTCTGTGCCATCACCAACCACCTACCTGTTACTCTCATGCTTTCAACAAACTTAAGGTTTCTCTAGAAACCCTCAATGGCCACAGAAATGAAAGAATACTATTTAAGGCCCAATCGGGATATTTTTCTTCACTAGTATTTTTTTAAATAACATATTTATTTCTCCAATGCATGAAAGAGACAGAGAGAGAGCACAACCAACAGGGCCTTAAGATCATGATCTATCCCCAGCTTCAGCCAGTCCCAGATCATGGGCATGTACATGCCTTGTGCACTCAGGGAGGTCTCTGAATGGGAACCAGAACTTGTAGGTCAGCCTCAGAGGGTGTCACATTTTACTAGTGTGCCACCAACCAGTCCTTTTGCCAGTACTTTTGCTCTGAATTGCAACTTGTTGGATGGGAATGGGAGGAGACATAAAAGCAACCTATTAATTCTGTTTTGATTCCATATAAATCATTTTTTGGATAAATTTTTGGTTTCCCTCATAAACTGATAAAAAATTATTTCTTTTGTATTTATGTTTCAAAAGTTCATAGTATAGGGAACCAGCAGTTAGCATAATGGCTATGTCGCTGGACTCCCACGTAGTCGACCGCGGTTCGCGTCCCGGACCCGGTGGCTTCAAACTCACGCCGGGCGCGTGTGCATGCATGCCCAAGATCCTGAGAGGAGAATGGAGGAGAAGGGATTGCAGCGTGACCATCCCCCCTGGGGGGTGATTTCTCGCTTTCTGTCTCTATGTCTCTCTCTGTCTGTCTGGCGAGCGCACGCGCCCTATAGCGAAAACCTCACCAAAAAAAAAAAAAAGTTCATAGTATAGTATAATGTCTTTGAAAAATTAAATTACTCACATACTGTGTATCTGGACCCTTGTTCTAGCTCTATGAAATGAAATTTGAGTGTATCCTTATCCTAAGCTATTATTTGGGAAGGCCAAGAGTGATAAGTGGTAATTTTCTCCTCTTCTGTACATATGTTTTATTAAATCTAGTAGTTGTTCTTTTTTCATTTTTGTTTTGTGTGTTATAGTTCTGAGACTGATGGGATGCAAATAATATAAATAATTATACTATCTGCCATGTATCCAGAAAGATTAAGTTGTGGTCAGATTTCTTTCATCTGTTTAAGACTAAGTCAAAGAGAAGTATCTCACACATACTCAGACTGAACATCTGCAACTTCATTCCTCTGGTGAGGACAATTAGGAATTACCAGGGCATTTGCAACTCTGTCACTGGAGAATGTATTAATTTCTCTGCTATGTGTCTTGATTTTGTTGACTTCCCTCTATATCTTTTAGATAAATAGCCTTGTTTCATTACCCATGTCATACCGGTTTAGTCTCACTACCAGTCTGAATCTATTATTGACATTTGTCAATACAGAGGCTGAGGTATTCACATTTATAACTGCTTCAGGATAAATGTTTACCGCATGTCAAGGTTGTTTCTCAGTGGCTTGATTGGTTGATGGACATGTGTATTTTGGCCTGTTTGACATTATGCCATTCTGCCAAGCCAGAAGACTTTCTGTGTTTGTATGCTATGTTCATTGATGCTATTTGTTAGCAATAAGAGTGCATTTCTAATCATCGATCAATAATGGGATCAATATTATGTTACCTCCCTCTGTTAATTATTTTTTAAAAAATTAACAGAGGATGCATATGCTCACCAGAAAGAGAGAATGGAAAGCATCCTGTCCCAAGTGGGGCACAAGTTATGCCACAATCTCTTTCCTCCATTCTCCATCCTGCCTTTGCTGAGAACACATATAGCTGGTGTGTTCTTCAAACTGCCAGGACCAACACTCAAACTGCAGTCTACTATGTGGAATCGGGCTTTCCATGCACAGTCTAGGCACAGCACTTAACCAGTGCACTATGGTAATGGACCTAATTTATGAGTTTCTTGAGGGCAATTAAGCCTATAGAGGCTTTCTTTCACATCACTGTTATATACCTTCAGTATAGTAAATGCTCATTTAATACAGTTGTATATTTATGTGTATATGCAGAAGCATGAGTCAGTAAATAATTTATTTTTACAAGTACATTAGCCAGCCCCTAAACTATAGTAATATTTTGCCAGTCATCATTTTTATGCTCTGGCTTTGGAGATTTTTTTTTTCCCCTAGATGTTTGCTATATGGCACATGCACTCGCTAAAAAGACAGAGAGAGACAGAGAGACAGAAAGTGAGAAACAACCCTCCCGCCCCAGGGAGATGATCATGCCACAATCCTTTCTCCATTCTCTTTTTGGGATTTTGGGCATACGTGCATACGTGCCCAGCGTGAATTTCAAGCTGCAAGATCTGGGACTTGAGCCATAGTCAACCCCATGGGAGTCTAACACCTTAATCACTATGCCATCTGTGGGCTTCTGGAGTTACTTTCAATGTAGTTGTTCATTAGTTAGAGTTTGAGAGCCTTGAGTTTTTGTCTGTATATACCTAGAGTTTGGGGAGAAATTCTTGAACACTAAATAAAGATGGAGATCGCTATAAAGATTTTAGACCATTTAAAAAATATATGAAAGGGAACCAGCAGTTAGCGTAATGGCTATGTCGCTGGACTCCCACGTAGTCGACCGCGGTTCGCGTCTCGGAACCGGTGGCTTACAACTCACGCCGGGCGCGTGTGCGTGCGTGCCCAAGATCCCGGGAGGAGAATGGAGGAGAAGGGATTGCGGCGTGACCATCTCCTCTGGGGGGTGATTTCTCGCTTTCTGTCTCTATGTCTCTCTCTGTCTGTCTGGCGAGCGCACGCGCCCTATAGCAAAAAACCTCTTCAAAAAAAAAAAAAAAAAAAAAAAAAAAATATATATATATATATATGAAAGACAACTTGAAGTAACTTAAATGCAAGTAAACTTTCCCATGACCCTTGTTATTATTTGGATATTGTTTTTTCCCTCAAAGGTTAATGTTTTAGAATTTGATCTTAGTGGGAGTGGTAGAATATCCCCCAAAAGTTCATGTTTTGGAACTCAGTTGTGTTTCAAAAGTGTTAAGTGTAAACTTAATCCCTCCGTGATGTCCCCGGGTGGGGCCTCTGGGTCTGATATAGTTATTAGGGCTCGGCTCCCATAACCATGCAGAAGGAAAAGGAATGAGGCAGGCAAAGACCACGTGGATGCAGACCATGTTCTGCTCTGTGTAAAGTTTTTCCTTTCACCATTTTGCAATGCCTTTGGACTTTCCAGTCACCAGAATTGTGAGCCAAATAAACTTCTATTCTCTGTAAATCACCCAGTCTCAGATATTGATGTTGCCAACACATTAATGGACTCTAAGCCATTGTAACTGAGAATAATAATAAAAATAAAAAGAACGTCTTGATTCCTCTTTTCCTCCAACCCCATATTCAATGCATAAACAAAATCTGTCAGCACAGCCTTTAATGTTTTTTCCAATAGTGTGGCTTTTTATGTCCTTTACTATGTTCAAAACCACCATCGGCTCTCTCCTGGACTACAGCAATCATCACCTTGCTGTCTCTCTGCTTCCATGTTTGCCTCTAAAGTCTATTTGTCTTAGAGCAACAAAAGATATTGAATGTTGAAGCGGGGAGATTAATGTCTCTGTACTGACTGACATGCATGGCATTCCCTTTTGAAAAAGCAATGTAATACACTGTAAAGTTATATATAATTCAATGTAATATAAAGAAGAATATGATGATAATAAAAAATTAAAAAAAAAAAAAGTGATTCTTTGGGAACCAGCAATTAGCGTAATGGCTATGTCGCTGGACTCCCACGTAGTCGACCGCGGTTCGCGTCCCGGACCCGGTGGCTTAAAACTCATGCCGGGCACGTGTGCGTGCGTGCCCAAGATCCCAAGAGGAGAATGGAGGAGAAGGGATTGTGGCGTGACCGTATCCCCTGGGGGGTGATTTCTCGCTTTCTGTCTCTATGTCTCTGTCTGTCTGGCGAGCGCACGCGCCCTATAACGAAAATCTCTCCAAAAAAAAAAAAAAAAAAAGTGATTCTTTTAAAATAAAAATCTGATTATAACAGTCTCTGTTGAAAACTCCTCCATTGCTGTAACTCACACAAAATAAAAGAAAAATGTATTACTATGGTTATAGGAACCTCATGATCTGTGACTTACAGCTATCTTTCTATCCTTTCTTTCACTCTCTCCTTTGTTCAGTATAATGTAGATACACGGTTCTCCTTACTTTCCCTTAAATATATCTATCTTAGGGCTTTTAAAATTGCTGTTTCCGGGGCCATCAGGTATTGCAATGGTTAAGGCTCTGAACTGCCATATAGCCAACCACAGTTCAAGTTCTGGACTGGCGAACTTACTTTCTTACTTTCTCTCATCTCTCTCTGGTGAGAGCACATGGCCTATAGAAAATAAAATAATAACAATGCTTAAAAATTTAAATTAATAAATTGCTGTTAACCTTTGTCTAGAATGACTCCAACCCCTGGTATTCTTATGGTTTGCTCCTGTATTTTATTTAAAACTGTGATCCATATTCAATTTTTCAGATTAGTCTTCCCTCACTAGGTTACTGTAACTAGAACAATTTTCACTTCCTACCAAAATAAATATGGTTTCTTTTTCTTCACTTGGACTTACCAATACATATACAGTCTGTTTGGTAGCTGTGTGACTTGCCCCATGCTCCATGAGGTCTGCTGTTTTTTGCTGGGTCAATAGCATATTTGCAGCCTGTAGAAGATATGTCATTGATACTATGCACGGAGTAAACATGTTGCAATCATTATGTAATTAATTAGAACATAACAAAATTAAACCTGTGCTCTAGGAAATCTCTCTGGGACCAATTTCTTATAAGACAGAAAATAAAATCATCAACAAAGTCCCCACTGCAACTCTGAAACTAGAAAACAAGAAGTTGATCTGGAAGCTATAAATGCCCCAAACACTCCTAGACCCTCAAAGGGTAGAAGTGTAGGGCCACTTCTATGACATATACTATAAGGGGTAATTTGGGTGATAGGAGTAGGAGAGTTGTAATCTGGAAAAGTTCAGAATGTTTTAACACAGAGTCCACAACTGGCATGGTGGTTAAGGCGCTGGATTCTCACATGACTGACAGCAATTTGAGTCTCAGACCAGGTGGTTTGCTTTCTTACTTTCCCTCTCTCTCTCTCTCCCTCTCTCTCTCTTTCTCTAGTGAGCATGCATGCCATATAGCAAACTTTAAAATAATAATAAATAAAATTAAATAAGTAATTCTTTACAAAATAAATAAATAGAGTGTTTCAACACCCATGCTTTTGATGAACATTAGCTAAATTATGAAAAGTTGCTTTTCTCAGTGACTTTGTATCTTCAGTCAGGTTTTAATTCTCAGGTGCCTACATCGTCTGTGTTATGGGTCACTCAAGTCTTTAAACAGTAACTCATTTTACAGGCATACAGGTCATTAATATTTTGTTCTCCACATGGTGTCACTTATATCCATTGTGTTCTTTATAATTCCAACAAGGATACATACTTTTTTTACAGTAAATATAATGCCTTAACTCAGAGAAATTTTACTGTGGTTTATAGAGTTTCTCATATTAGAAATAATTTTTAATAAGAACACCTTCAGAAGTAAGCAAATTATACATAAGCATGTATCAAGCAAATCAAAAACTCACTCTTTAATGAGCATTTACTATGTGATTGACACTCAGCATTTAACCATACAAGAGATGAACTACAGTCTCTACATTAAGGTGAGAAGTTTGGGGTAGAGAGAAGCTTATTTACATAGCTTGTTAAAGATGGCTTATTTACATAGCTTGTCAATCTGGGGACCAGCAGTTGTCATAATGGATATGTTGCTGGACTCCCATGTAGTCGACCAAGGTTCGAGTCCCAGACTCGGTGGCTTAAACTCCCGCCAGACGTGTGTGTGTGTGCCTAAGATCCCAAGAGGAGAATGGAGGAGAAGGGATTGCAGCATGGTCATCTCCCTGGGGGATGATTTCATGCTTTCTCTCTCTCTCTCTGTGTCTTTCTGGTGAGTGCACACTCCCTATAGCAAAAACCTCTCAAAAAAAAAAAAAAAAAAAAAAAAAAAAAAAAAAAAGATGGCTCAATCTGGGGATCAGCAGCTTGCATAATGTTGCATAATGGTTACATCATCAGACTCCCATATAATCAACTAATCAACTACAGTTCTAATCCCATACCTGGAGGCTTAAAACAGGGGCACATGTGTGTGCATCCCCAAAATCCCAAGAGAATGGAGAAGGGACTGCAGCTTGGCCATCCCCCCTGGGGGGGGGGGGGAGGGTGATTTCTCTCTTTCTGTCTCTCTAGTGAGCATGCACACCCTGTGGCAAAAAACACTCTTAAAAAAAAAAATGGATGGCTCAAACTTATTAATCCGAGCCCATGATATTACATATTGACAGAAGGATATTGTTAGTTGCTCCGTCATTATACAGCCTTTCTCAACATTTTGTACCTGCAGTGTGTAGGGCAATGACGTCATTTTTCACTTAACTGGAAGAAGTTTGTCTTTGTTTCTATCAACCCTGTTAGGGCATGTTTACCTTTAATAATAATTTTAGAGTAATGAAGATTTATAAAATATAATGATACTTTTTAATATTTAAAAAATAAAATTATATTTGATAAATGTTCATGAGAATAAAAGAAGAAAGTAGAATTATATTTAGTCATATTAATGGAATTATTATTAAAGTAAGTGGATTTTCTCATTTGGCAAAATTTGATTCAGGAAATAATTAAGTTCTTTATTTGGTATTAAATTAAGGTGCTATTTTTAAAGGCTATCTTAACATTTCAAGGGTCTTTGTTTAAATTAATGAAAACATAAGTAGATAACACTAAGCTTTAAGTTTGTCAGGTACTGAAAAAGGAAACTAACAATCATTTAGCATATATGTTGTGTCGGGCTTTTTAAAATTATGTTTAATGTAATTTAATGCAACTTAATAACCCTGAAAAGTAAATTTGAATACTCCTATTTGTAGGTTGCAAGCAAACAGAGTGCTCAAGGAAATTGAACAAGGATATTTAACTGGTCAAGGAGAGAAAAGGCATTTGAATTCACAGCCGTGTAACTCCAAATTCTGTCCTCATATTGCTAACATCTTGCTGCTTTTTAAGCCTTATTTATCTTTTGTTGATGTTATTGTTGTTCTAATCTTCTGATAGTTCCCCTATACTCAATATCATATGTAGCATGTGCCAGTTACCCATTAGATATTGTCAAATGAAATAGTTGAATGATAAGGTAATATCTTTTTTTTTTTTTTTTTTGTCCTACAGCAAAAGAGAGAAAAAGAGAGAGAGAGAATGAGAAATCACCTCCCTTTGAGAATGGTCAGGTCCAATCACTTCTCTTCCATTTCTCCCTCTTTTAGGATGATGGACACACACGCACACACATCTGGCATGTTTTGCAAGTCACCCGTTCTGATTTTCAAACCATGCAGTTGGCCATCTGTAATCCAGCCCCCTTAACCATCATATGCCACTGGTTGACCTGATGACCTATTATCTTAAAGATTTTCTTTCATAATTTAAATTAAATAGTAATATGATATATTTGAAATTGAAGAACTTTTTTGCAAGTATGAAAATGAAGACCCATGCACACAAACACATACTCACATACACTCACGCACACACATATATACAGAGTTTATTGCCAACACAAATAACTGACACAACATTGAAAATAATAGGAGAGGGAAAAAGAATTTATGGTAAAATATTAAAACTCAGGAGTGGTCTTTACAGTGTATGCAGAATAACAGAACATAAGCTTTCATCACCAGGGGTTTTGGTTCACTTGTATAAATCAGATGAGATCATATGAAAATAATCTCTGAAGGGACAAGTGTGATAAATGTAAGTTAGCACTATTCATTGTTAGCTGAGGGTGAAGGACACTTAAAAATTAGTTATAGAGGTACCAGCAGATGGCATAATGGTTGCATCACTGGACTCCCATGTGGTAAACTGTCATTTGTGTCATGAATCCAGCAACTTAAAAACTCACACCGGAGGCTAGCAGGTGGTGTGGTGGTTCAGGGTACTAGACTCTCACATTGCCAACCCTGGTTTGAGTCCTGGACCTGGTGGCTTGCTTTATCATTCTCTCTGTCTCTCCCCCTCTCTGGTCAAATTAAAATAACTAAATAAGTAAATAAATAAAGTTAAGCAAAATAATTCTAAAAACAAACAAACAAACAAAAACTCATGTTGGGCATGTATGCGTGTGTGTCCAAGATGCTGAGAGGAAAATGGAAGAGAAGGGATTGAGGCATGGCCATCCCCCCAAGGGGGGGGTGGTGGTTCTCTCTTTCTGTCTCTCTGTCTCTCCAGCAAGCACACATGTCTTATAGCAAAATTCTCTCCTAAAAAAAAAAAAAAAAAGAAAGAAATAGAACTACAAGGATGAAATGAAATAAAATAATCTTCACATCAACTCTTCTACATTTATGAATAGTATATTTCTTCTGATTATACCTGGTAGAATGCCTTAAACTAATTAATAATCTTTAAAAACTATCATTTTTTATATGCTATAAATCTCAGAGAAAGACTAATGTGAGATATCAGTAAACTGAATGAGCACTGAAAATTAGAAGATACCTAATATTATACAATTAAATATAAAATTCAAATTGTAGAACAAAGACCTGCTTATTTCTAGCAACCACTGTGTTATACAAAACTATATATTGGTTAAAACATTCAGCCTACTAATATTATCTGTTAGCATTGATAATTTGTATAACTACACAATTAGATTACATCTTGGACACCCAAAATTATCAGAATTATGTGTTTAATGACTGGATATATTTATCCTATTATATAGAAAAATAGTGAAAAACTAATCAAAAATAAATTTATCCGTTCAACATAAAAATATAAAAATGTAAAAGTATAACCAGCTGCAGTAGCACAGGTGATGGGGTATTGCTGAACTGTACTGGAGCCACATGGGAGACCCAGGTTTAGATCCTGGATGTACCTGAGCATGTCCTTGTGGGTGGCTGGGAGGCCGAGGGAGGACTGCAGCAAGATGAGCTTATCAGGGGTACATCTCTCTCTACTCCTGTCTCATATTCTGTGTCTCTCTTGTAAGAAATTAAGAAATAAAATTAGCTTTTTATTTTAAATTAAAAAATTAATTTTAGGTTAAAAAAAAATCTGTTCTAAATTAAAGTTAACATTTCTTGGGCCAGGAGGTGGAGTAGTGGTTAAGGCACTGGATTCCCACATGGCCAACTGCAGTTCAAGTTCCAGACCTGGAGACTTGAAACTCATGCCAAGTATGTGTATGTGAATGCCTAAAATCCCAAGAGGAGAATGGAGGAGAAGCGACTGTGGCATGGCCGTCTCCCCTGGGAGTTGATTTCTCACTTTCTTTCTCTCTGTCACTCTCTATCTCTCTGGTAAGCACATGTGCCCTATAGGAAAAATCTCTCTTAAAAAAAAAAATATGTTAATATTTCTTTTTGGAACATTTTCTTTTTCTTTGAAATATCATCAGATTCTCCTTTGAACACTATTATTTCTGAAATGAAATCATTCTCTAAAGTTAAAATGTTTTCTTTAAATTTCAACATTTTCAAAATTTTAGAGCCAATTCAATTAACATCATTTCCATTGCAATCAACAAACCAATATTGATTACACACTATTTCCCAAGGAAGTCCTATACACTTGTCATAACTATAAATGATATTACTAACATTAGCATGTTTTTATATTCAGTAACATATTCTCTAAGGGAGGCATGTATAGTAAACACATGTATGATATAATATACTTAATGTATAGGATAGTATGTGAGATTACTGGTTTTTGGCAGTCACTAAACACACTCTGTAGCAAAGGTTTTTATTTTATCAAATAAGAGTACACCAGAATTCTGACTTCAGGGAACAAAGTAAACAAATAGCTATTATTTATCGTGTGCTTATTCTGTGCCAGACATTGATCTCAAGATTTCACTGAATTCATACCATTTTGTTTTTGTACAAATTATGGCTAAAGTACTGCTATCCTCTCTGTTTTGCAGATAAGAGGACAGATATACACATAGGTTAAGTAACTTCACCATTATTGCTAGCAAGTGAGTGAGTGGAGCTGGGATTGAACCAGTAAAATCTCACTTAAATACCAGCAGTTGTCATTTTGTATGAAATCTCATCCTAGACTTTCTGTTTTATTATTTTGGAAAATGGCATGTGGTAAACCTCACTTTTTGTATTTGTTATAACAGAATAAAAATTAACTTGCAGGGTTGGGAGAATAAAATGAACTAACATATGCAACATGCTTAAAAATTAACAGACTCAACCAAATGAGTTACAACACTCAGAGTATTCAGTATTCACGGACTAAGTCTAAGAACCCAAGTGGTCATTTGTGAGATGCATAAAAGCCAAAAGAAAACGGATTCTGTGTTCAGGCATCCATGGATTTGACCCTGGGCTCTGTCTCATTAATAGCTGTTTAACTGTGATCAGATTTAGCTTCCCTTAACTGAGGTCTTTGTCTGTTAAGACAGGAAGACTATCACTTGTCTTGGTTCATTCCTGAAACTATACCAAAGTGCCTTCAACTAGGGAACTTCTAAGTAACAGAAATTCATTGCTCGCAGTTCTAGAGGCTAGAAAGTCTAATAAGAAGGCTTCAGTAGGTTCAGAAACTGATGAGAACCCATTTCTCACAATGGATACCTTCTGTATGTCCTCATATGGTAGAGAGGGCAAAAGAGGCATGCAGGCTCCCTCAAGCTTTTTCATAAGGACACAAATCCTATTTATGAAAAAGAGCCCTTATGAACTAATCACCTCCAAAAAGCCACCTTTTAATATCATCAGTTAGGCATTAGGTTTTCAAAACATACATTTTGGAGGGATACAAACACCCAGATGATAGCATTCTTCACCTGCTCCCCCCCCCCCCCAGCATTCACTTCCTTCTCATATGGAAAATATGTGAATTCCCTCCCAATAGCTCTCAAATTCTTTTTTCTTTCTTTCTTTCTTTCTTTTTGGAGAAGTTTTTGCTATAAAGCCCATGAGCTCACCAGAAAGACAGAGAGACAGAAAGATAGAAAGGGAGAAATCACCCCCGAGGGGGGATGGCCACACAGCAATCCCATCTCCTCCATTCTCTTCTCGGGATCTTGGGCACACACGCACATGCACCCAGCATGAATTTAAGCCACCAGATCCAGGACTCGAACCTCGGTCAACTACATGGGAGTCCAGCAACATAGCCATTATGCCAACTGCTGGTTCCGCCCCCAAATTCTTAACTAGTTCTAGCATCAATTCAAAATTCTGAAGTCCAAAGTTTCACCTAAATATCTGAATCAGATATGGGTGACACTCAAAGTATGATACATTTTGAGGCAAATTTCCCACCAGTTGTGAGTTTATAAAATCAAATAAGTTGGGAACCAGCAGTTAGCGTAATGGCTATGTCTCTGGACTCCCACGCAGTTGACTGTGGTTCGCGTCCCGGACCCGGTGGCTTAAAACTCATGCCGGGCGCATGCATGCATGCCCAGGATCCCGAGAGGAGAATGGAGGAGAAGGGATTGCGGCATGACCATCCCCCCTGGGGAGTGATTTCTCGCTTTCTGTCTCTATGTCTCTCTCTGTCTGGCGAGCGCACGCGCCCTATAGCGAAAACCTCTCAAAAAAAAGAAAAAATCAAATAAGTGCTTCCAAAATATAGTTGAAGGACAAACACAACACAGGACAGACATTCACATTCCAAAGGGAGAAACAAGAATGAAAAAAAGGGGTATTTGGTCCCAAATATGTCCAAAACCAGCAGGGCAAACAAGATTAACTCTGAAGGCTTGAGAACCATCTTCTTTGACTCCATGTTCCACCTCTCAGACACTTTGAAGCACCTGTTGGATACCCCAGGGCCCTGCCCTTAAAGCTTTACTGAATCCAGCCCAGGCAGTAGCTCTCAGAAGTTAGAGTCTCATGCTATGACTTTCCCAGGGTCGAGTTGCATCTAGCCAGATGTTGTTTTTCATCTTTGCTGTTCTGGAGTTTCAGAAACAACCCTGTCCCCACAACTTCTCTGAGCATTGCCCTAGTAGAGGCTCTTTGAAGTGGCTTCAGTACTGGCAGGTCTCTGCCTGGGTCCTGAGGCTCTCTAGAGTTTCCTTTGAAATGTAGCTGGAGGCAGCCATGTCCCCATCTCATACACTCTGTGCACCAGTGGAGATAGCACTTCACAAACATAGCCAGAGTTTACTGTGTTCCTCATTCTCATCTGAAATTGCATCAAAATGGCTTTTACTGTCCAGATTTCTATCAACATTTTGTTTTTGGTTTGAACTTCCTAGGTATTCTCAAAAAAAGTGAGACTTTCTCTACAGCCTTCTCGTCTACATCTTCACCAGAATCGTCCTTAATGTTCCGTACATGGCAATGTGAATATTTCCTAGCATTCACTCCAAAATTCTCCCCATCTTTACCAATATTTAACCTCATGTATTTGTTATAGCAGCCTCAATGGACTAAGATAGCTCTCAGAATTTTAGTCACCAATTAAAAGTGCCTAACATAGCAGCTGGGGCAATACTATTCTCAATAATGAATTTGACCTATGGTTTGATTATATTAGAAATTTAGTCATTTGTGTGTGTGTGTGTGTGTGTGTGTGTATGCACAGGCTGAAATATACATAATGATTTATATTATAACCATTTGGTAACTGTATAATTCAGTGGAATCAAGTTCATTGACAATGTCATAAATGTCACCACTAATTTCAGAGCTTTTCCAAACAGAAACTCTGCACTCATCCAACAGCTGTTCCATATTGCCTCTTTCTTCCCATACCTGATAGCTCATCTTGTACTTTCTGTCTTTGTGTATATGCCTGTCTGGTACCTAATAGAGTAATTGTCTTTTGTGACAGCTTGTTTTACTTAGCATAAGGTCTTCAAGGTTTAGCCAGTAATAGATACAGCTAAACTTTACCTCAATTAAAAGATCAATAGTATTTTAATTGTGTGTGTGTGCGTGTGTGTGTATATATGTATACACACACACGCACACACACACATTTTGCTTATCCATTCATCTGTGAAATAATATTTGTATTATTTTCTTTGTTTTTGTTTTCTGCCACAGGGCAAGTATGCATGGCAGAGACAGAGAGAGAGAGAAAAGCAGTGAGAAATCACTCTGTCCTCAGAGAGGATGACCACACTGCAAACCCTTCTCCTTTGCACTCCTCCCAAGATTTTGGGCACACAGCCTACATACCCAATGTGTGTTTTAAGCCCCAAGGTCTGGGATTCAAATTGAGTCAATCATGAGGGAGTCCAGCACCTTAGCCACCGCACCACCTGCTGGCTCCCATTTTCATCTTTTGACTACTGTAAATAATGCCATTGAGAACGTTAATGTCCAAATATTTGTTTGAGCTTCTGCTTTCAGTTCATCTAGGTATACACCTTGGAGTAAGAATGCTGGATTATATATGCTAATTGATTTATATTTAATATTTTTAGAAATGACTAAGCCTTTTCCATAGAGGCTATCCCATTTTATATCCCCACCATTATTGCACTAAGTTTCTGATTTATCTACCTAGATAAATTTTCTTTTCTGGTTTCTGGTTTGTTGCTGTTGTTTCTTTTTTAAGTATATAATAGCCATACTAATGGATATGGAGTAAAATCTTAAAGTATATTTTCTTTGCATTTGCCTATTGACTAATGATACTGAGTATACTTTCATGTACTTGTCACTTGCATATATTTTTTGGAGAAATGCCTCTGCAAGTTTTTTACCCATTCCTGATTTGGGCTGTTTGCTTATGGTTGTCATTGAGTTGAATAATCCTTTATCAGACATATAAGTTTCAAATATTTTCTCCTATTTTGTGGATTTTCTTGTCATTCTCAACAGTTTCCTTTGATATACAAATTTTTTAATTTGGTGAAGTTCAGTTATCTAGTTTTCATTTTGTAGCTTATCCTTCAGGTATCATATCTGAAAAATAATTGACAAATTAAAAGTCATAAAATCTCCCATATGTTTTCTTCTAAGACTTTTATAGTTTTAGTTCTTATGTATTATCTATATCTTGACACATTTGGAGTTAATTTTTGCATATGTTGTTAGAGAAGGATTCATTTTCATTTTTATACATATTGATATTCAGTTTTCCCAATATCATTTGTTGAAAAGACTGTCCTTTCCCTGAATATCTTGATATCCCTGTAAGTAAAGGTTTCCTTCTGGTCTCTCTGTTCCATTTCATCCATTTACATGTCTGTTCTCATCTTAATATACTATTTTGATTACTATAGCTGTGTAGTAAGTTTTGAAATCAGAAAGTTTGAGTTTTCCAACTTTGTTCTTTTTCAAGATTGTTTTGGCTATGCAGAGTTCCTTGAAATTCTACATAAATTTTTGAATGGGTTTTTCTATTTCTGAAAAGAGAAATGACATGGTATTTTGACATGGATTACACAGAAGCTGTAAATTGCTTCAAATAGTATTGTTGTTTTAACCTATTAAGTTTTCCAATCCCTGAAAAGAAAATGTCTTCCCATTTATTTATGTCTTCTTTAATTTCTTTCATCAACATTTTGTAATTTGCACTATAAGGTTTTAATCTCTTTAGTTAAACTTATCGCAGTATCTTATTATTTTTAATTACTAAGCTCTTTTATAAAGGACTTTACTGATCAAGTAATTTGTCAAAAATTCATCAAGTAAAATGCAGAAACAAATTTCTAAGTAAGGGTAGAAAGAATACAATATTAGTCAACTTATACTAGGTAATGGCACAAGATTAAGAAACTCAATGTAACAATAACTAAGTTTATTTGGTATGCACTTTCACATCCAATGTAGTTTGGAGTTGTGATACTGGCTTCTGTAAGAGTTTAGAATTGCTCCATGTGTCTCCTTTCTTCTGTGTACCCATGCTGAAGGACAGCTCCTTTGGGAACATGCTTTTGTCAAAGAACAGCAAACAAGAAGGCAAATATAAACACTTAGTGTTCTCTAAGCCTTTTTTTTTTAGGAATTATTCTACTTTTTTGTCAGTTTTGTCCATATTTCATGGGTCAAAGGAACTCTCATAGCCATGCCCAAGATCAAAGAGGCAAGGAAATATTGCAAGGACAAAAGAATAAGCAAATAATTGTGAACTAATAGTAAGTTGATCACGACTATAAAAAAGGAATAACTTTTTTTTTTTTTTTTTTTTTTTGCTATAGGGCACGTGCGCATGGAAGGAAGATAGAGAGAAACAGAGAGACAGAAAGCAAGAAATCACCCCTCAAGGGGGATTACCATACCAAAATCCCTTCTCCTCCAGTGTCCTTTCAGGATCTTAGGCACACACGCACATGCACCCAGCATGAGTTTAAGCCACAGGATCCAGGACTCCAACTGCGGTCAACAACAAGGGAGTACAGCAACATAGCCATTACACCAACTGCTGGTGCCAAAAAGGAATAACCTTTAACAGTTGTGATGGATTATGTCTTTTAGAATTGTCACTTGCGGTTTTTTTTTTTTTTTTTTTTTTTGGGGGGGGGGCGGAGAGGTTTTTGCTATAGGGCGCGTGCACTCGCCAGACAGAGAGAGACATAGAGACAGAAAGCGAGAAATCACCTCCCCAGGGAGGATGGTCACGCCGCAATCCCTTCTCCTCCATTCTCCTCTCGGGATCTTGGGCACGCACGCACACGCGCCGGGTGTGAGTTTTAAGCCACCAGGTCCGGGACGCGAACCGCGGTCGACTACGTGGGAGTCCAGAGACAGCCATTACACTAACTGCTGGTTCCCTTTTATTTTTTTTTTTTTTATTTTGGGCCTTTCACAAGATCTATTTTTTCCCTTTCTTTGTGAAACAGTAAAGATTTTATTTCTCTTACATGTCCAAAGGACTAACAAAAGTATTATTATACAGTGATTTTAAAAAAGAGTAACAAAGGTCTGTTTATTTCCAGTTCATTATGCTTATTTAAAATTGTCAAGATTTTTTGTGTTTTAAAATAGCAAATATCCATGCAAATATTCTGCAGAGATAAGAGAAAAATAAAATAAAATAAACTTAGATAAAATTTATAAATGATATAATATTAGTATAGAAAAAGTCGGGCTGGCTCATGGTGTGATTGTTAAGTCAACTGGATTTCGCCAATTAAGCAGTTCAAGTCCTAGGCCTGGTGGCTTGAAAAACATATTTGTACATGTGCATAGATGTCCAAAATCCCAAGAGGATGAAGAAACAGAGGATTTAAGCACATTACCCTCTGGCAAAATTTAATTTTAAAAAAAAGTGTTTTTTTTTTTAATAAATTAAGATTTTAATTAATGTGATAATTGTTTGTATTTTTTTAATTAGATGGTTTTAACTAAATTGAATTGCTTGTTCATGAAGCTCAGAAATATCAATATGCTATATTAACTTCCATAAGTATCACAATTCGCAGCAGTAACAAGTTCTTATTTTCACTCAGATAGTCCAGTGGTTAAAGTATTAGCATAGTATGCTAATTCTCCTTGCTTGTCTAAAATATATTTAGTATACTTTGCTCACTGATGTGCACACAGTGTTGTTTAAATGTCTTCATACAAGACTCCCTTCTTGCTAAAGGTAATTTCAGATTTTCATCTGACATTTGTACTTAAGAAATTGATGTGATAGGAACTAGCAGGTGACATGGTGGTTAAGATGCTGGATTCTCACATGGCCCACAATGGTTCTAGTCCCAGACCTTATACTGGCTCTCTCTCTTTCTCTCTCTTCTGTCTCTTTCTGCTGAGTGCATGTGCCCTATAGCAAATTGTTTAAAAAACGATACTAAATAAAATAATTTTTAAAAACAGTTGATGAGAGAGGGTGACTTCCCACTTTCTCTGTCTCCAGCAAACACATATGCCCTATATCAAAAATCTAAAACAACAACAAAAATATCCACAAGTAATATTGAGAGATATTTGGGGTATAAATAAATAGGTTTCTCTAGCAGGAATAAGCATGGCTTCGAGAGGGGATGACTGGAGGACATGAGACTACTTGAGAGGCTGTTGCATTTGCTTAGATAAAAAGGAATAAAAATATAAATAATGACCTAAATTAAATGAAGAGAAAGAGGTCAAGTGACTAAAAAAAAAAAAAAAAAAAACACAAAAAAACAAAAAAACAAGAGTATGAGTTCGGTCAAATTAACCTGCTTTGCTCTACTCCCTGTTCTGCTATTAAACATTTTAATCCTATAAAATAATTCCTAATCACTCTAACCCTCAATTCCCTTTGTCATCATTTTTTTTTTTTAAGAGAGGTTTTTGCTATAGAGCACATGTGCTTGCCAGAGAGACAGAGAGACAACAAGCAAGAAATCATCACCCTCCCCCGGGGGGGGGGGGGGGGTAGCCATGCCGCAATTCGTTCTTCTCCATTCTTTTCTTGGGATTTTGGAAATGCACGCACATGTGCCCGATGTGAGTTTTAAGCCACCAAGTCCAGGACTCGAACCTCAGTCAACTACGTGGGAGTTCAGCAACGTAACCATTACTCTTATGTGCTGGTCCCATCCTCTTCTCATCTTTAAAATGAGCAAGGTACTAGAACATTTCTCATAAAGTAGCAATACGGATTTAAGGAAAAAGATTTATGCATTTAGCATCATGGCTAATGTGTAATGTTCAATAAATGAGATCTGACATTCTAATAGGCAAAATACAATTTTTCAAAGTATAACATTTTTTTTTTTTTTTTGGAGAGGTTTTTGCTATAGGACACATGCACTCGCCAGAAAGACAGAGAGAGACAAAGAGACAGAAAGCGAGAAATCACCTCCCAGGGTGGATGGCCATGCCACAATCCCTTCTCCTCCATTCTCCTCTCAGGATCTTGGGCACGCACGCACATGCGCCTGGCATGAGTTTAAGCCACCAGGTCCGGAACTTGAATGACGGTCAGCTACATGGGAGTTCAGCGACATAGCCATTACACTAACTGCTGGTCCCTAAACTTTGAAAAAATAAACTTTTAGAAAGTGGTATAACACAAACCCACTACTAGATCTTCTTACTCAAATTTTAGGGACCTTCTACTCTACTACACTACCTCCCAGAACATGTTGCGAGAAAAGAAAGCAATTTTAGAGAGGTTTAGCAGTAATCCAATAGTCCAATATTAAAACTAGAGAAAGGATTAGCAGGTGGTGTGGCAGTTAAGGCCATGGATTCCCACATGGCTGACTGCACTTTTAGTCTCAGACCTGGAAGGTTGCTTTCTCACTTTCTCTTTCTCTCTCTCTTTCTCTTTCTGGTTAGCACACATGCACTATAGAAAATTTAAGAATAATAATAAAATTAAATCAATGTTCAAAAAAAATAAACTAGGAGTATACAGAATTATTTTGCCAATCCGTTTTATTTCTTTTCAAATATTCTAGTAAGTGTCCCCTACATATCAGAAATTGATTATTTTCATTTCAATCCTGATACTATGATTCTAGATAAGTGAAATGTGACATAAAATAACTTCAGTTGAAGAACATTGGTTCTAATTCATCTTAGTATTTGCAGTGCCTACAATGGGATCTGACTCAAGAAAGGCTTACCGAAAGGATATATTTTGCCGTATTGGAGAAACAGCTATCAAATGTAGGATAACTGATTTGACATAAAAATGACAGAACAATACACGTGGCAGTGAGAGAGTGGACAGGGAGTACAGTTTTCCTATGCGCCTCTGTAATCGATTATGGATGCTTTTCCTTAGAAATTGTTTTTTAAGAGTCAGCCTAGAGAAGAGTATTACAGAAAGTTTTAGCAATGGCATTATGAACTTAAAGTTGCCAGAAGAAAGCCCTGAGGCCCTAGAATCCCTTCTACTCTCATCATTAAGGGATCTTCCATGTAAGACCTTTGGAACCTGGCTTCAGTACAAAGTGGAATTACTGAAAGTCTTAACATTGTTGCTGGTTTGCTCACTAATGATTATTTTCTTTCTCTGCTTCATAATGCCCTGCCTGGAAAATCTCTTGTAAGTGAGTGGCCGGAATTATAATTCTTCTAAGGAAGTGATTTCCACGCGTGGTTAATGATTTTTGCATCTATTCTGCTCACCCTTCCCACCCCTCATTCCTGCCCAACTCATTTGGTTATGGATATTAATCACAATCACAGAAGAGGAAATGCTTTATTTTAATGTTTAATAAGTTTACAACTCTTCAAATTGATTCTTGCAGTGTGAATGTTGGTAATCATTACACTTTAATGCCCTAAGGCATTTCAGAAAAGGCTGGAGAAGGACGGTTTCCATTGATATCAAAGAGGAAATAGCAAATATCCATGCAAAAAAAGACAAGACGTCCTTTCTTCAACTGGAAAGAAGATTAATAGTTATAATTAAAAACCACCCCTATCAGTGTGCATCGACTCGGACCTGGCTGAGTTGAACGAGTACTGTTCAGAGGCCAAATCCAGCTCTGCATGTTAGAAAATGCCTCTGTGACGTCGCCACAGGGAGTTGGCTTCTCTCTACGTTGACAGAAACGAGGCAGTAATTAGAAGTGAGTGACAAGGTGCTTTTCATCTTTGACGAGGAAAGATTTTTTGTGTCAAAATATCTCACCAGAGGAGTAATTTTCTCTGTGTGCATTTCTTGTCCTGAACACATTTTGCATGATAATAGAGAAGGGGAAATTGTTTCTGAATGTTGCTTAGTGACAAATAGCAGATTCGCCGCCTTTGCAGATAACAAGTGTCTGAATGCTGTCATATTGTGATATCGACAGATAGGGGCCATAGTCAGCTGGGGATACTTATACTGGAAAAATAATTTGTTTTTGATAGAATAAAATCAAAGATACTAAAATGTTTTTATGCTATTATGCCTCTAAAGGTTTAAAATTACCTGACAAGATTTAATCACCCAATTCTAAAATACATTTTAAGGATTTAATCACCTAAAATTTGAGCTCAATGAGGAGACAAATAACCAGTATAATACATTTGCTGTTTTGCAGAACCTGCCTTGTCACTCAGCATATGGTCTGTTGTCAGTTCAGACCACTTTCATACAATTCATAATTATGCTAGGAAATGGACTGCATTGATTATACAAAACTGAAAATTTAAAAACAACTATTCATGAAATTTAAATGGTTTGAAACATTTTTAAATGAATTTTTTTAAATCTGTAATTACAGCTTTGTCTGGCATTACATTCTGTGAATGTGAAAGGAAGAGTTTGATCTTGAAGTTGGAATTGGTGATGTTAAAAAAACATAGTGTTTTCTTTCATTATTTCTTTCCAGTATAGAAAAAATGTTTTATAAGCTATAAATTAGCATATAGTGCTCAAATATCATTACAAGTGGAAAGAAAGTCAGTTCATATCTGGTAGTATGAACCTGATACACATTGCTGTTTGTGTAACACAGGTGTACAGATACGGAAATTGTAGTAAGACCAGCAAAATCTGAAGAAGCAATACATAGCATCACCCAGCTAGCTATAGGAGAAAATTTCAGAGTATGCTATGTCAAAAGTGAAAGAGAAGAGGAGGGAGGAGAAGGGAAAAGTTTAATGAATACTGGAACTTCAAAGAAGAAATGAAATTAATTAAGAACACCAGTATTCAACTATGAATACCAGAGGTTGTGACCCATTTTAGGCAATTAGAGAGAATATGAAGGTTTTAAACCATGTATTATGATATCACTGAGATAAAAGGTAATGAACTTGACAATAAAATACTATCCCAATTTCGGAAGTTCAATTTTCTGAATACTTCTATTAAATTAAGGCTGATGATTTTCTATGACGGTCATTTGCAATAGGAAGTTTGGATCTTATTTTTCAAGATCTTTTTTCCCCAAGGAATGTTGATGACACTATAATTCCTGAAAGAACAGGTTCATGATGATATTGTTTGTTCCAATCAGATGGCCAAAAAACGAGTTCATTTTGTTTTCTTCTTTATTTTACTACCCCTATATTCCCCCTTATCAATTAATTCAGAATAATTGTTAGAACTTCATTTCTATTGGGTCATTCTGGTGTACCCTTGAGTATGCTACTCAGAACTCTCAGCCTAAAGAAGAAAATAGCTCCACAATGGTTTTAAATGTCCACAGTAACTTTAACTTTGAAATAATTCTGAGAACATAAGTTTTTATCTTCAAGTCCTAACACAATCAGTAATGTAATGAAAAGAGTATATGCTCATAATGGTTATATGTGCTCTATTAAATTAATTAATAATTGGTGCTGATTAGACACAATGTGTGTTGAGGACATTACACTTAATATAATTTTTGGTCGTTATGACAGAGGACAGGTGCATGTATGCACATGCTTGAGGAAAACAGAGCAAGAAAGTGTTCCCCAATGGGCTTGGTCAGGTTGCAATCCCCTTTCCTCCATCTTCTGTTGCTTCTTCCTACCAGGATCCTGTGCATGTATTACACATGACTCTGGCATGTTTTTCAAGCTGCCAAGGCCAAGATTCAAACCAAGGTCAGCTATGTGTGATCCAGTTCCTTCTGCTCAGTGATTGACCATTTGGCCACAGGGCTGACCTATATAGACATATATTTTTTTTCTCATAATAACACTGCTTGCACTTCTTTATTTTATCAATTAGAAAATACATGCTTAGAGTGCAATATAACCTCTTAGTTATTAAATTCTTACATGGTATCAAAAATTGTTCCAGACAAAACTAAACAGCCAAGGAAGACTTGTTCAGGATCATTAAAATAGGGGAAAGAGACTAAACTAAAATCTCGGTAACAAAAGGTGTGAAAGTTTTTAAGCAGCAGAGTGAGCTAGTACAAAAATACTGGAAGACTTTAGAAGAAGGTTGATCAGTGGGATTAGTTGAGCATTTTAAGTTACAAAGGATTTTGTCTGAGAGTAGGCCCTCTGTGTTTTGACCTAGTGGAAATCAGGCTCCTATCTGCCCACAGAGACTGGGATGGAGGGAAACTGTCATGCTTCATGATTGCATTTCTGGAGGTGATTCCCAGTGCTTGACAAAGACATTCACTGAGTCATAAAGCTGACAGCAGACCAGGGGATTCATATATATTTCAAAGGGGCAAATTAATAAAGTAAATGCTCTAAGAAAATAGAAGTCAAGAAACTACAGTTAGAAAATAGAAACATATTAATATTTAGTCAAGCTGACAGGAACAGTAAGGCCATTTGGTTCACAGTCCGTGTCTGTCAGACACCAGTTCAGGAACTTTCAATCATGGCATTGCACTGAATAGTTTCAGGTAATATTATTCACCAGATATATTCAGATATAAAATATCTTAAGAATATTTTAGGGCATTGGCAGGTAGCATGATGGTTAAGGCACTGAACTCCCATATGGCCAGCTGTGATTCTCATCCCAAATCTGGTGTCTTACTTTCTCACTTTCCCTCTTTCTCTCTCTCTGGTCAAATTAAAAATAAATTAATTAATTAAATTAAATAAGTAATTCTAAGAAAAAATATTTTAGTAATTTTTTTCAATAATCTCAAAATACAATTGAGAAATTTGGAATTTGCCTACAAAAATACACCTAGGTGATGGTTGAAAACTGATAAAAATTCAGGTTTCCCAGAATTGCATAGTCTATGCTCCTTTCTCCATTATCCAAAATGTGTAGAAGTTTATTATCTTATTCAACCAATATTTACTGCATACCTGTATCTGCCAGGCCCTATGTTAAGTTGCAGAGATCTATCAGTGAACACGAAAATGAAGATCCCTTCTCTTTGGAATTTGCAATCTATAAAGAAACAGATACCTGTTAAAAAGTTCTGTGAGGATGGAAAAAGACCAACCAAACTCAGACAGAGCAGATTTCTCTGAGAATATAGCTGGGACCTGAATCTGTCAGACAGAGAGAAAATCCGAGAAAATAGTTGTAAAGTATGCAAGTATTTTCAAAAACAAGCAAGGGCATATCATGTCTGAAACAGAATAAACAAAAAATATATAATTGAAAGATATAGCAAACTGAAAAAAATCCTAAGAATAAGGAAAACCTAGCTTTGCTACAAACTAGATCTGTGAAATTGCGAAGAATAGAAATCTAGTTCATGAACACAATAAATGATCTTCGGATTAATTCTCTGAGATATCATCATTGTCCTAAACATTTCTTTTTTTTTTTTTTTTTTTTTTTTTTTTTTTTTTTTTTTCTTTTTTTGGAGAGGTTTTTGCTATAGGGCGCGTGCGCTCGCCAGACAGACAGAGAGAGACAGAGAGACAGAAAGCAGGAAATCACCCCCCAGGGGGGATGGCCACGCCGCAATCCCTTCTCCTCCATTCTCCTCTTGGGATCTTGGGCACGCACGCACACGCGCCCGGCGTGAGTTTAAGCCGCCGGGTCCGGGACTCGAACCGCGGTCGACTACGTGGGAGTCCAGCGACATAGCCATTACGCTAACTGCTGGTCCCTCCTAAACATTTCTGAAAATCTGCTTCTGGATTGATAGAGAAACATTCAAGGATCAGTTTTTAGGCCACACAGAAAAATTATAGTCACATGTCAGTTTTGACTAAATATAGTGATACTGAAGTTAGTCACATACTTTGTCACTATGTTTGACTTTGAAGAGGTATTGAACCTTTCCAAAATACACACTTAACCTTCAAAGGATAAAGATTTGCCACCATTGAGAAATGGAAGGGTTTGTGCTATGTCATAGAACAAAAATCGCATCAGAGGTTACATTATTTTTTTAAGTTCTTTGCCTTTGTTTAAATATAAATCAGCTTTATTAATGATCACATCTGATAAATAGTTTTAGGTCAGACAGTTGGCGTAAAAGTACAAAGTGATCTCTAGACCCAGTCATAGGTGAGGGTGAAAGAGACCACCACAGCTGCTCTGTCACAACTGACACAGTATGACTGGTTAAGTTTGGTCAGGACTGGGGCAGCTGGTGGTGTGGTGGTGGAGGCGCTGAACTCTTACATCGCTGACTGTGGTTTGAGTTCCAGACCTGGCAACTTGCTTTCTTACTTTCCCTCTCTCTCTCTCTGGTCAAATTAAAATAATAATAGTAATAAAATAAATAAATGGCTCTTTAAAAAATGTAGTCAGGACTAGTTTGGATAAGATTCTAGTAGTGAAGCTGAAATGAGTTTCTGAACTTTTGAAAAGACTAGAATATTATGAAATTTAAATAGTAGCAAAGGATAATAAAAGCCCAATGCCTGTGGCTGTTTGTTTCCCTGCTGTTATCCTGCAGGGTTTGGGAAAACGGGCCTCCAGGGCATAAGTGGCACTTGATTTCCAGCAGCTGTCTCAGAGGCAGAGAGCTGCTCCAGATCAGATATGGACTGCTCCTGCTTGGGTAATTGGCTCCACAGCCTCTGTCCAGGGGAGGCAGCCTGACTCATCAGGTTTCTATTTGTGCTCATTTGTTTGCTTTCTGAGGAAGAAAATCCATGTTTTCCATGTGCATGTAAATCCTTATGTAGTGAGGAAATCTTGTTGTGGTAACAGAAGTTAACTAATTAAGATAAAGGGTGGGAGGTATTTTAAAATAAAGCATGCATTACTCAACATTCAAATTATGTCATTTAAAAAAGGTAGAATTTTAAAAAATGACTTATACTTGCATACATACAACTTTAAAATATATACATATTCTTGATATATATATGTATATACACACACACACACATATATATATATCCCTGAAATCAGTATATGTAAAATATATAATATTTGTATGTATGTATATATATAATACACACACACACATATATATATATATATATATATATATGCGCCTACACTTGTATTTAAGATTCACTGAAACCAATATATTCATATCACTGGGTAACAGTAAGTAGAGACAAAGGCTGAATAAATATTCAAATGAGATGTTGCTGTTCCTTCACCCTACATGATACCAGTGATATGGGGTAAAGACTAGAAGAACTAATTTCTTTTTTTCTTTTGAGAGGTTTTTGCTATAGGCCATGTGTACTCTCCAGAGAGATAGAGAGAAAATGAGAAATCACTCTACAGGGGCAGTGGCCACACTGAAATCCCTTTTCCTCTACTTTCTCCTGGGATTTGGTTGTGAGCCTCAGGCCACTGGTCTAGTGCTCCTGCCTGAGGGGGAAGAGATAGGGTACCCTAGGGAAGGGCTGTGACTGAGAAAGGACAAAGAAAAGCAGGGGTCAGATGGACCCAGCCTCTCTGCTGGAGGACGCCTCCACCTCTGAGCCCCACTGCTCGTTCTTTCATAGAGGCAAAGCCCCCTGCTTCAGCTGTGAAGCACCTCTTGGTTCTAAACAAGCCTCTCCTGGCCTTCTCTGGCTGATTCAGATTTCTTCTATCTGTAAAGCCTAGCAGTAGATTATGTCTTTTTTAGGGCTTTCACATGCCCTGCAGTGATAGCGTAAACACAGTATCTAAGGTGTTCCCTGCAGTCCAGGACTCCACACATGGGAGTCCAGTGCCTTAATCGGTAGCCACCTACTGGCCCTGGACTAATTTCTTAGTGGAGAGCTAAAAGAGGATTAAATTTATTGGATGGAGTCCCACCTTAACTTTGATATTCAATATTAGAAGAGGAAAAGAGACCACAATAATTCTGGATCCAAGGATCAAACTAAGCATCAGATCTTTCTAAATTTTAAGACTGAGTGGTTTTGGACCAGCAGATGGCAAAGTGGTTACATCACTGGACTCCCATGTAGTCAACAGTGGTTCGAGTCCTGGACCCAGTGGCTTAAAACTCACACCTGGCATGTGCGTCTGTGTGCCCAGAATCCCAAGAGGAGAAGGGATCGCAGCATGGCCAACCACCCATGGGAGGGAGGGGCTGGTTTCTCACTTTCTGTGTCTCTGTCTGTGAGCACACACATCCTATAGCAAAAATCTCTCTCTCAAAAAAAAAAAAAAAATAATAGATTGAGTGGTTTTAAATTTATTTATTTTTTTCTATTTTATTTTATTTTCCTACAGGGGTTTTTATTTTGCATGCAGGGAAGGGGTTTAGTCCTTGGCATGACTCAGCTCCTCTTGCTTCCTCTTCACAGGGACTTATATCCCTATCCTTTTGTTTTAAGAGTTTTCTGCGTTAGGGCACATGTCCTCACTGGAGAGAGAGAGACAGAGACAGTGAAAGGGAAAGTGAGAAATCACCCTCCAGGGGGAGGGACACATCACAATCTCTTCTCCTCCATTCTCCTCCCAGAATCTTAGGCACATGCACCTGGTATGAATTTCAAACCAGCAGTCTGGGACTTGAACCACAGTTGACCATGTGGGAATCTAGCCTGCAGCTCTCCAGTGAAGTGCTTTTAAATTTTTAGATCACAGAGACCCACAGACGGCATAATGATTATGTCACTGGTCTTCCAAATAGTTAACTGCACTTTGAGTCCTGGACCGAGCAGCTTAAAATTCACCCCAGGCATGTGTGGATGTGCCCAAGATCCCCAAAGGTGTATGGAGGAGAAGGGATTGCGGCATGGCCATCCCCCCTGAGGGGCAATTTCTCACTTTCTGTCTCTCTGGCAAGTGCACATGCCCTACAGCAAAAATCTCTCTAAAAAAGAAAAACTTTAGATCACATATAATGTCTGCAGCCTTAGGTACTATCATCTTTCCTTTAGCTATCTCAGTATTAGAAGTTACCTATCCATTTTCCATGGAGTGTTTGTGTCTTTGTACACATTTGTATATTTATGTGTAATTGTGAAGCACCAAACCCAGTAACAAGGGATAAATCTTCACAGAAAGTTACTGAACTATACAAGGAGTGAAAAAAATCTACTTAAGGTAGTCTAGAGAAAAATCTCATGTCAACATAGAAAATGACTGAAATAAGCACTGCTTTACAAGTTTAAGTGAAAATAATTTTACAGAACAGCAGTTCGCATCATTGTTCACAAACTTAAACTTTCTATTGAAGTAAATTTAATCCAAAAGATTATTCAGGTCTGATGTTCATGTATACGAAGTTCCACTTTACTATTTATTGCCCATTGAAAAATATTCTGGTTTCCCTGTTTTGAGAGCCATTGCATCATTATTATGATCAAAAGCATACATTTAAAGAAACAAAAACTGTGGTACCATATAAGCTGTAATGCAAAGAAAATGAAACTAATACTTTAGAGTATAACACATATGTCAATGAATAGCGAATTGTAAAAGTGATAAACATCAAAACACAGAGCTGAAAACAGTCTAAAAGAAGGCAGTAAATATGCCCTGAACCTGGCACAATGGAGGACTCCTTTGAGAAGGGAAGATCTGAAACAGTTTAGTAACTGGATGGAAACTCATCTGGTAACAGAGGTAGGGGGGAAGGTGTTGTCATCTTTAGATCCATTTGAAGAGGGAAAAGGGTGGGCTAGCAATTAGGTCCTATTGAAACTTAATGATGGGATACTTCTCAAGTACTTTTTTCCTTTGTTGTGTATCTTGGTATGTTCTTATTTAAAAATATCTAACTCTTATTATTTACATGTTATCCCTATATTAATCTAAACAATTCTGACTTTGACATCTAATATTATATAACACAAGATTACTTAAAATATACAGGGTAGGGGCCAGCAGGTGGTGCAGTGGTTAAGGCTCTAGACTCCCACATGACTGACCACGGTTAGAGTCCTGGAACTGGCGGCTTGCTATCTCACTTTCCCTCTGTCTCTCTATCAAATTTAAAAATAAAAAAAATGATGATCATAAATAAAATTAAATAATTTTTTTATAAAAGTATACAAGATAATTTTTTTAACCAATTACTCAAAATATGTATCATTTAAGCATGGGCCATTTTGTACATTTCAATTGAATTATTTTCAAAAAATATCAATTAAATGATTAACCTATGCTTAGCCATGTTGACAAATTCTCTTATCTTGGGAATTGAAAAGCCATGTAAAGAAAAAAAAATATATATAAAATAAGTAGAAATGTATGCAGGAAATAATAGAATATTGTAAATATGATAAAATGCCATGGAACTTGTATGCCTGATTTTTGTGGTTAAAAACAAAGAAAAGTAGTGAAGGAAAGAGAGGAATCATTCATGGCCTTCAGGCTTAGGTGATTGGGTGGGCAGTGTTGCGACTAAATATAACCAAAAACTCTGGAGGAATAAAACCTAATTGAATCTGTTAATATATGGTAAAGGTTGTGCTTGGTCATGGCGCATCCAGAATCCTAGCAGAGGAATGACTGAGATGCTCAACTTTGGTTTCTAAACAGTTTACTGTATGTATGTCTCAGATTAACTAAAAAAGAGGATTCTGAATGTTCTCAGCACTAGGCAATGGCAAATGCTTGAGATGATGGATATACTAATTATCCTGATTTTTGTTTTTTTTTTTAACTGCCAGAGTGCATATATACTCACCAAAGTGAGAAAGCACCCCACTTCAATGGAACATGATCATGTCACAGTTCTGTTCTCCTCCATTTCTTCCTCCTGTCAGGATAAAGGGCACACATGCACACATGCCCAACATGTTTTTCAAGCCATCCAGGGCTGAGATTTGAACCATAGTGAGTCATGTGACATCCAGCTCTCTTAATCACTGCATTACAAGGCTTGCCCTAATCACCCTGATTTAATCATTACATATTTTATTCTTATACGGAATAATCACATCATACCCCTACCTAAATATGTACAATTTTTGACATATCAATTGCAATTTTAAAAATTATATCCATATTTAGTCTATAACAAGCAAATTAGCTAATTTGGATCATAAAATTGCCATTTATTGTGACTAAATTGTAATTGGAAAAAAGAATGATAATGATCCATTTACCAAAAATATCTTTAATATATCGAAGACACCAGATTAATGCATGACTCAGAAGAGAAAAAGATTCAGAAATGTGAATAAGAGTAGATATTCTTGTACAATTATAAAAGTAATGATTTGGATGTCACATATAAATAATGTTGACCTCATATTCCACTCCTAATGTACCTTTTGTTCCAGAGCCTCAATCAATCTGCTACCTTCTGCTGCATTATTCAACAATCCCAATATATCAGGGTTTATAACAATAACAAAAATAAACATGTATTTCTTCTTTTATTTTTGAGAGAAAGATTTTTGCTAAAGGGTGAATAGAGAGACAGACAGAAAGAAAGCAAGAAATCACCCCCTAGGGGGGATGGCCCTGGAATGAATAAGTAAAATTGGTGAATGCACTCTTTAGTAAAATAAGTAGAACTTATAAGCAGTTGAATAGACATACCTATAGAAACTCATAGACCTGACCAAAAACAAAAAAAAGAGAGAGAGAGAGAGAAAGGAAATAAGATGTAAGGTTCACTGCTATTAATTTATCCTACCGAATTTCATAAGAACATGTGCAAAGAGTACAATACACACTGAGTACATTAAAATAGTTTGCACATTTTTTTCTTTTGATGTAGGGTGTGTGCATTTGTTAGAGATAAGTAGAGAGAGACAATGAGAGGAAGAGTGGGAAATCAAATCACCCTCCCCCAGAAAAGATGGCCAGGCCATAATCCTTTCTCCATTCTTCTCCTGAGATGTTTGGCATGCATGCATGTGCCCCTGGCGTGAGTTTCAAGCTGCTAGGTCCAGAACTTGAACCACTGTTGGCTATGTGGGAGTCCAGCATTTTAACTACTATGCTGCCTGCTGGCCCCTAGAATAGTTGCTTTTAGAGAACAGTCGTGGTTCTAGCAGCTTGAGACTGAGGGCTGGTAACAAAGAATCATTCAAATCCATCAGAGACTCTTCGGGAGCTCTTCTGACGTTTGGTCAGCAGCCTCAGTCCATTTGCAGAGGAACATTGGTGTTAATACAGTGGCATTTACTGAGGAAGTTGATCCTGTACAGAAACTTTTTGTGGACGAGATAAGAGAATACAAATCTATAAACAAAAGACATCTCTGGAGGACCTATTAATACTGGCCCAGACAATTGGCAAGATCTGGAGAGAGAGATTTCATGCTTAAGCAAATGTATGGTAAGACAGACATGAATATGTTTCCTAACTTAAAATTGGGAAGATTCCAAATTTGAAGTCATCAATAAACCCCCATCCTGCAGAAATAAAGTAAAATTAATACAGTAATTTGTCATAAGTCAGTTGTACAACTACAGAAATATCGGTATAAGCATACATTTCACAACTGAAAAATATTCTTTTAATTCTGATTCCCAGTGAATTATTTGGTGGTGTTGGGAGACAAAATGAATAGTTGCTTTTAGATAAAAGGACAACATGCATTAGAGAAAGAGGATACAAGTGAATAAATAAATTAATACAACAAGAGTGGGGTATCACTGTGAGTGACGCTGGTTTGATATAAATTGAAGAGTATGTTTTTAAATATAGTCCTCTGTACATGATATCCAATATAATAATTAAATATAATAGCACTCTCTCTCTGTTACATTGCCTATTTAATTTTCTACTTTGTACTTATGGCTTCCTTCAAAATATTCATTCATTTCTTTCTTGTTTCCTGCCTCTATCCACCTTTCCTGACTAGTAAGCAACATTTATAATAGCAGAGAATTTTTTCTTTGTTTAATTTTTTTACAGTTGTATCCAAGAACCCAGCAATAATGCACAACCTAGTAGATTCTATTTTGTTTTTTTTTTTTTGAGAGGTTTTTGCTGTAGGGCACGTGTGCCCACCAGAAAGAGAGAGAGACAGAGAGACAGAAAACGAGAACTCACCCCCCAGGTTGGATGGCCATGCCACAATCCCTTCTCCTCCATTCTCCTCTCAGGATCTTGGGCATGCACGCACACGCGCCTGGCGTGAGTTTAAGCCACCGGGTCTGGGACTCGAACCGCGGTCGACTACGTGGGAGTCCAGCGACATAGCCATTATGCTAACTGTTGGTCCCTAGTTTCTATTTTTTTAATTGCTAGACAGCATGTATGCTTACTAGAGAGAAACAGAGAGATAGAGGGGGAAAGAGAAAGCATCCACCCACAGACAGTAGGCCATGCTTACACTGTAATAATTTCTTCTCCATTTCTCTGTCCTGTCAGAATTTTTGGTAAGCACATACAGGCACCAGGTATATTTTTTCCAGCTGCCAGAGATTCCATTCAAACTGTGATTGGCCGTGTGGGATCTGACTCCTGTAACCACTAGGCTACAGGGCTGGTTCATGTTCTTAAATGTTTACTATATGAACTAATGGTCTATATGAATAACTATAATTAATTCAAGATTATTTTCAAATGTCCCTCATTTTTTGTATTATCTCTAGGTGAAAATTGGGAAAAGAAATTCCATGGTGGTTGGGACCAGCAGTTAGCATAATGGCATGTTGTTGGACTCCCAAGTAGTCGACCACAGTTCGAGTCCCGGACCCAGTGGCTTAAACTCACGCTAGGCGCATGTGAGTGCATGCCCAAGATACCTAGAGGAGAATGGATGAGACGGGATTGCGACATGGCCATCCCCCCGGGGGGTGATTTCTCGCTTTCTGTCGTTCTGTCGCCCTGTCTTTCTGGTGAGCACACGTGCCCTATAGCAAAAACCTCTCAAGAAAAAAAAAAAAAAACCATGGCGAGCATTAGGTATCTGCTGTAGGTATCTGGTAGTGAGGAGAAGATATCATGTGGTTATCCATGGGTTATTGATTTCCGGCTCAATAACCTTCTCAAATGAAATAGCAATTCAAACTAGTGTTTTACTTCAAGTGTCAGTTGAGACTGAGTAGAACATAATAGATATAACACAGAAAAAGATATTAATTATCGAATATTACATTCTGACATAGATAAAACACTAGAAGCAATACCCTTATTACTAACTCCAACACAAAGTACTCCAAAAGTTATTATATAAACTGATGAAAATCACCTTGCCTTAACATGTGGAGGGGCCAGCAAGTGGTGTAGTGGTTAAGGCACTGGATTCCCACATGGCTGATCGCAATTCAAGTCCTATACACAGAGGTTTGAAACTCACACCAGGCACATGTGTGTACATGCCCTAAATCCCACTAAGAGAATGGAGGAGAAGGGATTGCTGCATGGCCATTACCCTGGGGGTATGATTTCTCACTTTTTCTCACTTTTTCTCTCTCTGTCTTTCTCTATCTTTCCAGTGAACACACGTGCCCTATTACAACAACAAAGTGTGTGTGTGTGTGTGTGTATATATATATATATATATATATATATATATATATACACACACACATATATGTGTATATATATGAAAAAACTGTGAGCATATAGATAGATGCATATGTATGTACAAACACATACACACACACCTAGGTTTCCCTGACTTGCAACAAATATTTATTTTATAATTATTTATTTACTTTTATTAGTTATTATTGTTATTTTTAAATTTTGTATAGGGAATATATGCATGCCAGAGAGAGAGTGAGAAAGTGAGAAAGCAAGCCACCACGTCCAGGACTCGAACTGAGGTTAGCTGTGTGGGAGTCTGGTGCCTTAACCACCTGCTGGCCCCATGGTGGTACAACTTACAATACTTCAACTTGATGATGGGTTTATAAGATATAACTCCATTGTGAGTTGAGAGCACAAGTAGATAGGTAGGTAAGTAAGTAGTGTATGTGTGTATATACCTAAAAATATAAATGCTGTTTTCAGAAAACATAATGAAGTCAGTACTCGTGTTTAAAATAATAATTTGAAGGAATATTTGACTTTTATTTGCTACAAAGGAGCTAATGCCATTTCTACTTTCTCTTCAGAGAATATTGCGCAATATCAGTATCTTGCTATTTACGTATATTTGCATTTAATTCAAGTGCCTGGTCTAAAATATTCCTAAAGAAAAGAGAAAATAGAAGAGAAAGTGTTTTGTGATCTGTAAAACCATTTCTAAAATGCAAAATCACAATACTAGCTATACTGTTATTCAGACAAGAATGTCAAATATGTTCATTCAAAAACAAACACTGAGTACTAGGCTCATTTGTGGATGAAAACCTTGATTCTTTTAAATTTATCATCTGGGGCAGTGACTTTCAAACCTATTTAAGATATTAGAAACATATAAAGGGTTTAAGAAATAGCAAATCTGACTCCCATCTCAGGCCAAATCAATCGAAATATCTAGGGGTACAAATCAGGCATTTGAATAGTTTTAAAAGATCTCCAGATATTACCAGTAAGTGCCCATATTGACAACTGCTGTCCAAGCATGTGAATAAATAATTCTTAATCAATATGCTAAGCACCATTACAGTATAAGATTCTATTGCACTGGGACCAGCAATTGGCATAATGGCTATGTCACTGGACTCCCCTGTAGTTGACCGTGGTTCGAGTACCAGATCCGGTGGCTTAAACTCATGCCGAGCGCATGTGCATGCCTGTCCAAGATCCCAAGAAGAGAATGGAGGAGAAGGGATTGTGGTGTGGCCATCTGCCCTGGGGGGTGATTTCTTGCTTTCTGTCTCTCTGTCTCTCTCTGTCTTTCTGGGGAGCGCACGTGCCCTATAGCAAAAACCTCTCCAAAAAACAAACAAACAAAAAAGATTCTATTGCACTGACTAGGACATCAAGTGGAGGAATGGGGAAGGGAGATTATTTTAAGTCTTCCCAAAGGAAGTAACAGTTAATTTGAAATCTGAAAAATAAAAGAAGTTGGTGAATGTTGGTGGGAATGATTTTAAAAAGCATACAAAATCTTGGGACCAGCAGTTAGCGTAATGGCTATGTCGCTGGACTCCCACGTAGTCGACCGCGGTTCTCGTCCCGGACCTGGTGGCTTAAAACTCACGCTGGGCGCATGTGCGTGAGTGCCCAAGATCCTGAGAGGAGAATGGAGGAGAAGGGATTGAGGCGTGGCCACCCCCCCGGGGGGTGATTTCTCACTTTCTGTCTCTCTGTCTCTCTCCATCTGTCTGGCGAGCACACGCGCCCTATAGCGAAAACCTCTCAAAAAAAGAAAAAAAAAAGCATACAAAATCTAGAAGTTAAAATACAGGATGGCTTATTTTAGGAAGTAAATGAATTTCAATGTAATTAAAATAGAGCTTAAAGAATACCAAGAGAAATGGCTGCATGCAGACAGGCCTGTGTGCCCCTTTAAAGAATACAGGTTTCATTCTAAGAGCAATGGAAATGTCTTAAAATAACATATTTTAAGTAGGATAATGAAAAATAATTTATTTTGCAAAGTACTTTTTAAAATATGTTTAGAGTGGGCCCAGCTGTTGGTGTGATGGTTGAGGTACTGGATTCCCATATGGCAGACCATGGTTTGGGTCCTGGACCTGAAGGCTTGCTTTCTTATGTTCTCTCCCCGACCCCACCCCCATCTCTCTCTCTCTGCTCAAATTAAAAAATAATAATAATAATGAATAAAATTAAATGGATAGTTCTTTAAAAAAATTATTGTAGTTTTAGAATGTGCTTTTTTTTGCTTAATTTTTATCCATATGTGGTACAGAGGCCCATTTTTCACAGACACAATAGCACAGTCAAGTTTCTTGACTAAAAACTTCCTATGACTCCTATTATTTATGAATCTTCTGATTTTAATGGTATTCTTAGAGCCATTTCTTCAGCTTCAGGGCAGTGAGTCCCAGCCTTTATTCAGGTCTAACATATTAGAAATAATGACTAATTATAGCAATTATTTTCCAGATAAAGGGCAGAATAAGGAACTAAACAGCTCACCTGAGTAATGGGGCCTCGTAAAGCTTGGAAATGACTCACTACCTTCCCCTGTGCTCAGAGGAGGAGTCCACCTTCCCAACGCTGTGAATCTCAGGCTCCCTCTGAGATAGAAAAACATCAAGCTCTTGGCATTATAATCAGTAGTTTAAAATCAGCCTTGGAAATTCCCATGTCCTGAGATAAATCATGTTTATATGAGACTGAGTATGAGAGTACAGTCATCAGCTGAGCCTGACCCAAGTCCTACTAATGAACTAACCAAGTGTTGAACTAATGACTAGAGCCAGGAGAGATGATCGCTTCCTCCCAGAACATGTTGCTAAAGCTGGGAGAAAAGTCATGTTTAGAGGAAGCATAGACAGACCCATTGAGGGATCAGATGATAAGCAGCACACCCCTCAATGTTTGCTTCTACAGAAAATAATTACTATCTAAAAGCGAAATCTGCTAGACAGAAATCAGCTAGACCCAGGCTTATGGGGACTTGCACAGATGCAGCTGCAGAGAAAACAAGGAAAATATAATTAAAGAGACTTTTGTTGTTAAATAAAGATTAAGAGCTGCCATTCTACTGCTAGATTTGACAGGCCCCAAATTAAAATGTGATTTACAGTCACAATAGTTCCTATTTTCTTTCCTGTATTTCATGAAAGAGAGTAACTGTATGTACTTTATTTGTTCTTTTCCTCCATATCCACTTGCTCTCTTTCATATGATATTATGAATAATCACATGATATGACATTAACTTATTAACTCATAAAACCCATGACATGATCAGAGACAGGCAATCTGAAAAATATAATATCTAGTTTCATCACTGTCCTTTAATGTTTTCTTATTGGGGGGAGAGGTCTTCTTCTAATAGGACTCAGTAATACATAGCTGTTTCCACCGAAGTCAGAGGCACTAGGCAAAGCATCTCTCACCAGTATCTATAAACAACTTTTCTATAATTAAAGATGTTTTTATGAAAATGAAGAAGTCATATTTCACTTTAATCTCTTTTTAAAGTTGTTTATTATATTTTATTCATAATAGAGACCACTTGTGCACATACGAGAAAGAGACAGAGTGAGAGAAAGACCCTTGACAGTGTCTTGTCATGCCTCCATCCCCCTTCCCTGCCCTCCAGCTTGTCAGGATCTTGGGCATGTGGGCAAGCACCCAGGTGTTTTTAGGCTGATCTGGAGAAAGGAACCCACAGTCTGCCATGTGGCTTCCAACAATGCGGTTCAGTTTGCTACCAACTTCACTACCAGGCTGAGCCTCATTAGTCTGACTATTTAAAGCTCTCGAAGCAATAGGAACCAGAAAATCTGAAGAAATGATGAGTAACTAGGTTTGTTGTTCTTCTGACAATCTGGTCCCGTATGTCTATGGTCATGTACTGAACAGAAGAAAAAAAAAAATCAAATAGAAAATATTTTAGAAATTGTTTTACTAATGATAGCATGTACTGAATAGAAAATATTTGGACACAGACTGTCATTAATCTTTAGTGAAGTGGATGATTTTTGCCATGTTAGATTCTGGATGAATTTATTTACGAACAGAGCTACCATAGCAGCAAACAGGTTAGTGAAGGGAATTATTACTTGCCCATGGTTGCCACTCATTGGATTCTCATATGTTTACAATAAGAAGCCTTTTTTTGTTTTTCTTTTGGTATGAACCTCACAAAACTATAGAAATTATGTCTCTCTCTCCCTCTCCCCCCTCTCTCTTTTTTACTGTGTAGCAATACCTATCATTTACTTCAAATATTTTTATAATTGTTCATGGCCCCTATAATTTTTAATCTGGAGTATTTGGAAATGCTTGTCTTAACAAGACAGAAGCTGCTTGACTCTGTTTTTTTCCACTCGGAGGATCATCTGATGATAATGACGCATTTCCAACAGTGGCAGGGAGCTACCAGAGACACAGAAGGCCTGCACAGATGTCAAGACTGCTGGGAACAGCACTGCCATGGCTGATGCTCCCCGAGTTTAAAGTCTCTTTAAATTCCTTCCACATAAAAGAGAAAGTTTGAAGTTCAGCCTCCAAGAAAGAGTATTAAAAAGACCAGGAGGGTTTCATCCGAGTGCTACGGGTGATAAAACACATCAATCTGAAACATTACCAGTACGTTGCCGATTCCCTAGTCATTCTTCCATTCGCTATAGCTGAACAATGATAGCACTGTTCCATCAAGGGAAAATGATCCCTCCTCCTCTCCAAAAGCTTTTTACAAGGCAAAGCCATAAAGTGCTAGATTTATTAACAATTTCCATTTCAAGAGAGACACTGTTTGTATGGCAGTAAAGCTGTGCTTTAATGCAAATGCAGCACTTCAAGCCTGTTTTCCTAATGCCTTCACAGCTCCTGTAAATAATGCATCCCTGGGTGGCATCCTTCACTTTTAAGCAATTTGGGCAAACTGGTTCAAGTTGTAAAAATACGAATGTACTTCTACCATAATAGTTTTGCAAACACTTTGGAATTTGCCAATATTCCTTTCTAAATGCGATTGATACTTGATTGCCAAAATAACAACAAATGTACTGAGGGGCCCCAAACACAAGAAGAGTGAAGACATAGTCCAGCAAATTTTGAGCAATGAGAAAATCGGTCCATGGTGTTGAAAGAGGAAAAGTGTATTCAATTCTGTAAACTGAGAGTGTCATGGGAAACTTTATCTCAGTTACCTATGCTGGATCTCTGATTTCAACCAGTTTTTATTGGACTATTCTAATTATCTTTAAGAAAGAAATCTGATTCAGCCTTATCCTAACCTTGATTAGTCCTTTGTCTTTACTGTTTATCTTTTAAAAACTTTAATTGACAAACAATAATTATATGTATTTATGGGATACAGTGTGATGTTTTGATATATGTGTACATTTAAAATGCTAAATTTAATTTTAAAATGCTAAATTAAATTTATTAGCATATCTTTCACCTCAGATATTTACCTTTTTTTTTTTTTTTTTTTTTTTTTTTTTTTTTTTTTTTTTTTTAATTATTGACATAGGGCACCTGCACTCACCAGAGAGAGACAGTGAGAAATCACCCCACCCCTGGGGGACTGGCCATGCCACAGTTCCTTCTCTTCTAATCTTCTCCTAGGATTTTGGGCCCGCATGCAATGCCCACCAGTATGACCTTCAAGCCACTGAGTCGAACTCAAACTGTGTGGGTCATGTGGAAGTCCAGCGACTTAACCACCATGCCATCTGTTGGCCCTTTATCTTTTTTGGTGAGTGGTGAAATCATTCAAAATCTACTCTCCTAGTAACTTTGAAATGCACAATGTATTTTTATTAATATATTTGCCTTTCTGAAAGATCACAGAAATGCTAGCTTGTAGGTTAAAAAGTAAAACTACTTCTCCAACAGAACTGGCCCTGAAGCACAGTAGTTAAGCACTGTGCATTAAAAGCCAGATCTCACATGGCCAGCCCCAGCAAATCAAGAAGCACACTGGACACGTGTATGTACATGCCCCAAATCCTGAGATTTGTGGTGTGAATATACCCCATGGGGGGTTCTCTCTCTCTCTGGCAATATAAAATAATACTATTCCTCAAACAAATTCTCAAAGTGTTTACTCTTTGGTAAATACCATGGAGTTACTTCCTGTAGAGCACTCTAGGGGATTATTTTTATGGTAAACTAAGTAAATGGAAAGTAATAATCTTGAAATATAAGTCACATAGTTCATATTTCTGTGGTGAGACTACTTCATATCCACTTGCTTGGCATTGTTTGAGAATACAATACATTGTTAACTATAGTCACAATGTTCTACAATAGCTCTCTGGGAACTTACTCTTTCTATCAAACTAAAACCTTGTATCCCTCAACCAACATCTTTCTCAAATACCCACAATTATCCCAGTGCAGAAGGTAGTTGGATCAGGATATGCTATACCTAGTGACCTCAACTGAGAGAGACTGATGTATGCCACATTTTTCTTATAAATCAATAATTTTATAGTAGTATGTTAATAAGGAGGAAAAAACATTGAATGATTTTGTGAAAAGTTGAATTATGGCTAAATTGCACAGGAAAGTAGAACCTGACATAGTCAAGGGAGAGAATATTTTTTTAAAAAACTTTTCATAATCAGGCTAGCAGGTAGCATGGTTGTTAAGGCACTGGATTCCACATTGCCGACTCTTTGGTTTGAGTCTTGAACTTGGTGTTTGAGAAACACACTGGTTGCATGTATGTGCATGCCCAAGATCATGAGAGGGGAATGGAGGAGAAGGGATAATGGTGTGGTCATTCCTCCTTGGGAGGGGGGGTGGGAGGGATTTCTCATTTTTCTGCTCTGCCTCTCTTGAGAGCACATATACTCTATGGAAAAAATCTTTTAAAAAAAAGTTCATAACCAAGAATTCTAATCTTTTATCTTTATATCACTTGGGCATCATTTAAGACTTTTTATTGCAAGTGGCAGAGAAAACAGTCTAAAAGGACTTACTTTGGGCTCATATAATTGGAAGATTCAGAGTTCTAAAAGAGGAAGCTTGTTTTTCCATTCCTCTGAGATACATTCTACAAGATAATTTTATTCTGAGACAAGCTTCCTCATGTTGTCAAAATGGCTACAGGAATTTAAAGCTCTCACCTACACAAAGATCAAGAACATCTCTGCTGTAGCTATTTGTAAAGACTTGGAAAGCTTCATGACCTGGAGTTCTCAGCACAGTTCATTTTGGTGATGGTTACATGGCTGTCCCTGAACAAATCTGTGAAGACAAGGACTAGTGGCATGCACTAAACATGTCAAGCGCCTTTCATTGGACTGAATTCCAAATCCCATGGAGTGGTGGTTAGCATTGCTCTTACTGCACTTAAGTGAAGTGGGATCCCCCTTTACAACTTGAGTAATATCAGCATTTAGGTAATATAGGGAAAGGGAAGGTAACTGAACAAATATTAGAACTTAGTAGAAGCCAGACATAAAGAAACATGCTGACTGGGAACCAGCAGTTAGCATAATGGCTATGTTGCTGGACTCCCACGTAGTCAACCGTGGTTCGCGTCCCAGACCTGGTGGCTTAAAACTCACGCCGGACGCATGTGAGTGTGTGCCCAAGATCCCGAGAGGATAATGGAGGAGAAGGGATTGCGGCGTGACCATCCCCCCTGGGGGGTGATTTCTCTCTTTCTGTCTCTATGTCTCTCTCTGTCTGTCTGTCTGGCAAGCGCACGCATCCTGTAGCAAAAACCTCTCCCCCCCCCCAAAAAAAAGAAAATAAACATGCTGACTAAGCAACCAACAGGTCTCCCCCATTCTGAGGCATTTCTTCCCAGGTTTATGTATCTATTTATTGCCATATTGCCATTTAAACAAACAGATCCATTTATTAAAATTCTCCTAATTACAGACCAGCAGATGGGTAGTGGTTATGCCGCTGAACTCCCTTGTAGTCAACAGTGGTTCAAGTCCCATATCCAGTGGCTTGAAACTCACACGGGGTGCATGTGCATACCTAAAATCCCAAGAGGAGAATGAAGGAGAAGGGATTGCAGCTTGGCCATCCCTCCCAGGAAGCGGGGGCGATTTCTTACTTTCTGTCTCTCTGGAGACCACATCCACCTATGGCAAAAATCTCTCTCTCAAAAAAAAAAAAAAAAAAAAAAAAAAAAAAAAAATCCCATCTAGGTTGACCACTCATGTCTTTGTATTCATGCTTAACAGATTTGTGAGGGAAGATTTTATTTAGTTTATCCTTGCTGGTCTTTTTATTGAAACTCTAATCATTTATAAATCTTTTATCCAGCTCACCCTGTATTCTCACATCTAATTCTGAATAGCAGAGAAGCTAAATAATAGAGGCTTATTTTATACATGTCTATTTACTCCAGGAACGGCATAAGTCTAAGAAACATCATAAGCAGTGTTGCAATTGTGCCATAAAAATTGTATTCTCCCCTCAAATTTCATTATTCGACAGTTAAGATAAATGTTTTACTGTACTGTCAATTTTCAATAAATGTGTAAGTGCATTCTGTTTTCAGTATATGTGTAAGTGCATGTGTAAATACATGCTTTTATTTTTGCAAGAGATACTTTCCCATACTAGACAAATCTACATATAACTAATATAAATAGTCTGCCATACTGGATACATTTTATCAGTATGGATAGTTACCATGCTCAATGACAAAAAATTTAGTTTCAAAACACCTGTGGCTAAATAAGTGATAATTTCATGAGTCTTTTATCATTATTAGATACTGTTTCCATGAACTATACTTTAACTTTTATACAAATTTCAAATCATTTATTATGAGTAGCACTATATAATCAGCCAGTTAGTATTATCTGGCTTGAATTGGTTTAACTATCCACCTAACACCCAGTAATCATGAAATGTTTATGCCATCAGCAGAAACATCCTTTGCCCACACAACTGAAGGTTCTGCTTCTCTTCTTTCTGGACCTCCTAGTACTCAACTGCACAGATGCTCTTGCTGCCAAAGGTGCTCAGATAGCATCTTCTACCCATCCTCCTCTCCTCTTTTTGACATCATGCTAGGGTAGTTTTAGGTGCTTGGATATGTCCTTCTCTTTCAGTCTTTGGCCTTCCTTATGCTGTTGCCACTTCTAAAATAGTGAATTGTTAACCTTGGTTGCACATTGGGATCCCTGGTAGAGCTTTCTTTTTTTTTTTTTTTTTTTTTCTTTTTGGAGAGGTTTCTGCTATAGGGCATGTGTGCTTACCAGAGAGACAGAGAGAGACAGAGACACAGAAAGTGAGAAATCACCCCCCAGGGCGGATGACCATACCACAATCCCTTCTCCTCCATTCTCCTCTCGGGATCTTGGGCACACACACACATGTGCCCGGCATGAGTTGAAGCCACTGGGTCCAGAACTCTGGGTCCAGAACTCGAACCACGGTCGACTACATGGAAGTCCAGCGACATAGCCATTACGCCAATCACTGGTCTTGAACTTTCAAAAATCTCCATGACCAGGGGCTGGCAGGTGGTGTGATGGTTAAGGCTCTGGACTCCCACGTGGCCGACAGTGGTTTGAGTTCCAGACCTAGTAACTTACATTCTTACTTTTCCGGTCTCTCTCTCTTCTCTGGTCAAATTTTAAAAATAATGATGAATAAAATAAAATAATTCTTAAAAAAAAAAAATCTCCAAGGACAAGCAGCACCCAAGACAAATCAATCAAATGCCTGGAGATGAAGCCTAGTATTGTTTATAAAGTTCCCAAGTGATTTGAATGTACAGTCAGGCTTGAGAACCCTTCTTTTTCTCTCCCAATGCCTGATTCTCCTTTGAATCTCTGCCTACGTACCATTCCTTAGAAAACACTTCCCTCATTCTTAGATTAAGTTTGGTCTGTTGGCAGGTGCTTTCTCAGCTCTGTTTCTCTTTCACAGCACTTTGCATACTTTGAAACTCCTTGAGAGCAGATATGGTGCCAGTTTATTTCTGTTTTAGTTTTCTCACAGATGTAACTTTGGTTCCTAGAATGATAGGCATTCACTGAGTACAAACTGATCTGTCCTGCTAGGACAAGCTCATTGAAATCAGTCTGTGACTCACAATGAGACTAATTTGAAAGCTACTGTCACAGTATAAGAATGCACTTAAATTTCCTCATCAGTGAGAAAAAAAAAAAAAAGAAAAAAAGAAAACTTTTGCAACTGATGCTATATGATGCAGCTTTGTTCATAGTACTTAGTTCTAAACCTGCAGTTAGGATCACTAACACGTATAAAAACTCTCCCAGGTCTCGACTCCTTTCTATGACAGAAACAGATTTACCCACTGACCTAGTTCTACCCATGTTCCCTGCCACAAACACACATCCACAACAGAAGTGATTTACTGTGGAACCCAGATCAAATTGTCTAATATTCAAATAAAGATAAAATAATTTATTCTTTATGAACTACTTCTCTAGTCCTTATTCTCCATCCCAGGTTAATCCCCCTTTTATAATGGGATGGACAGTAGGTATAACCACTGCCTTTAAGAAAAAATATACTTGGTTGCAAGCAGGTGGTGTAGTGGGTAATGTGCTGGACTCCCACATGGGTGACTGCAATTCAATACCTGAAACAAGTGGCTTGAAATTCATGCCACGCACATGTGAGCACATGCCCAAAATTAGGAGAGGAAGTTGGAGGAAAAGGGATTGCAGCATGGATGGCCATCACCCCTGGGGAGGATTTCTCACTTTCCCTCTCACCATCTTTCACTGGCAAGTACACATGCCCTGTGACAAAAAAACTAAAAAAAAAAAAAAAAAAAAAAAAAAAAAAAAAAAAAAGAAAAGAAAAAGTAAATGCATATCTGGACCAATATTGTGTGTAATGAAATTCATGTAATAATCCAGAGTTGCTTATTCCGGATTATTGAGTCCTATGATTTTAACTTTGCAGGTAATTCAAATAAATTATTTGTTTTTTCTTTATAGATTAGAACCAGTCCAGTATAGATGCTACTTTCGTGAAATTTTGCCCAATAAACACAAAACATACAAACACACACTGAAATATACAAATAAAAGTGTGATATATTTTAGATTAAGCAGAATAACATTTAGAATTAAGGTAGTAGAATGACTAATGGGATATGAAATGTCAAAATACAGGCAGATACAAATCAGAACCTGGAATTAGCCCCAAGCGGTAGGAACAGAATATGATTAGAGATTTAAATTAATTTGGAAAGTTATGGTGCAGGATTTCATTTAGTTATTCCTTAATGATTTCTTAATTAATAAAAATCACATTAACCAGAATGGGCCTTTACTTTAATCGAATCTGAAAGTTTGATTACTTTTGGAATCAAGTTGAAATTTAATATTTAAGCTAGTGATTATCATATTTCTTAACTCTTAGACTGTCCAATATTCAATATCAAAATCTAAAACATACCTTAATTATTTCATCAACCTCAATTCATGGCACAGTGCCTGACAAATAGCAGGTGTGTATCATAAATATTGTTAAGTGATTTAATGCCTAAACAAAATAAAATCCTTGTTAGTAGATGGAAAAAGGAAATTAAAATTTTATATTTAAAAGAAAAAAATGTTATTTAAGAAAAAACTATTTTAAGACAATTTTTTTTATTTTGTTGAGTTCATGACATAAAAATGTCAACAGAATAACCAACTCTGCAGAAATAATAACTAATGCAGTTTATTTCTAAGCATGAATGAGTGTGACCTAGGCCCAAAGAAAACACAAACAAGACTTTCTCAGGATAACCAGATACAGGGGATCCTTTTATTTGATTTTGAGAGTAACAAAGTTTGGAATTCAGTGAAAAGAGTTTTCCCCATTGATCTGGCCCCAAAAGATGGGACATCTGGAAGCAGGAGGATTGTAGCTTATAGGTGGATTTTTACAATCTTTAGGTTAGTGATTGGAGAGGGAGGTCTATGTTTCCAGAAGGCATCAGCAAAGAGTATACCATAACAGAGATAAGGGGGCTTGTATGTGTTACAAGACATTGTCTCAAGGATGGAATGTTGGAAGAGTCCTGTTACCAGTGAGTCAAAATGGTCTCTTAATGTTTGTGGGTGTGACTCACCCATAACAAACAGACTATTTAAGGGACAGGAGGTAGGAAGAATCCCGTTATCAAATGTGCTCAAATGATCCATTGTTTGTGAGCATAACTCACCCCAGGCCCTATGGAAGGGATTTTGGAAATATGAAAAAGTAGTTTAACTTCTGTCCTCAGAAATGAGTTATAAAAAATGTCATAGTATAACTCACAAAATTAAAACAATCTTATCTCACTCACATTCTTCCCATATTATGTCCAGACAAAATTTTGATTTTATTGCCTGTAAACTAATGAAATTTGAGTAATTTAAGAAAAGGTCTTATATTATACTAACTTTAGTGTCTCTAAAACTTTGTTTTGCTGTTGTTGATTGTGTATGTTTAAATAAAGTGAAATAATTGCCAATAAACTTCTAAAACTTCTGGTTATAATTTTAGATATTTTATATATCAAATATCCATGAGAGATATACTTGAGACCTTTTTAAAATCAGTTTTCCTGAAATAATTATATAATAAGTAATTGTATTCTAATGAAATAACCATGATGTAGTAAACTATTGTCTTAGTAATATTAACATAAGCCTTTAATTAGCATGTAATATTTCTCAAGCTGACATTAAAATTGTTACAAAATTGTGAAATAGTATTATGGTTAGTTTTAAAGTAGAGGCTGAAAAAATAATATTCTTCAATATTTTTATTATAGCTTATTCATACTAATAATATTTTTTAGGGAGAGAGATTTTTGCTATAGGGTGCATGCACTTGCCAGAGAGACAGAGACAGTGAGACAAAAAGCAAGAAATCACCCCCCAGGGGGACTAGCCACACTGCAGTCCCTTCTCCTCCACTCTTCTTTTGGGATTTTGGATACACACGCACATGGACTTGGTGTGAGTTCCAACCACTGAGTCCAGGATATTTCCTGTGGTCAGCCCTGTGGGAGTCCAGTGACATAACCATTACACCATTTGCTGGTCCAAATAATTCTTGAAATACTAATAAATAATTTCTTTATTGTGAAAAGTTAAAAGGCATTTTAATTAATTTGCATAGTTTTAGAGACTTTTGCCTTAGCGTGTGTGTACTCACTAGAGAGAGAGAGAGAGAGAGAGACAGTGACAGTGAGAGGGAAAGTGAGAAATAGCCTCCCAGGGGGAATGGCCATCCCACAGTCCCCTCTCCTCCAATCTCCCTGGGGGACCCTGAGCACACATGCACAATGTGCCCTATCAAACTACTGAGTCTGGGTCTCAAACTGCTCAGTGAGCCATGTGGCATTCAGCTGCCTTAACCACCACACCACCAGCTGGCCCTCCTTAGAAGAATTTCTAAACCTCTACGTTTATTTCATTTCTTCTACAATGTGAAATATGCAGTAAGTGTTCTATGTAAAACTTACTAACAACCTGTATATATGCCCAAGAACAGTGGCACAGTGGTAGTGCAATGCTCCACAGTATTGATGTCATGTGGGAAGGTCCCAGGTTCTCATCCCAACATCTTTCTGTAAATGGCAAGCACGCATCTGTGCACTCATGATTCTGGCTAGCTGAGCCAGGAGATGGATCATGGTTGGAAACCCCTGTTTTATGTGCTTGTCTCTGTCTCTCCCTTTCCTTTTCATGGGAAAAATAAATTAATATATTTTTTAAAAAGATCACCTATTATACTGCTTCAAAAAATAAAACCAGATTTTAATAAAAATCCGCTCTTCTACTATTAATCATAAAAATAGCATGGGGGAACCAGCAGATGGCCTAGCAATGATGTTGCTGGACCCCCACATAGTCAACCACAGTTTGAGTCTCAGAAGCCGCAGCTTAAAACTTATGTCGATGCACGTCTGTGCATGCCCAAAATCCTGAGAGGAGGATGGAGAAGAAGAGATTGCAGCATGGCCAGCCTCCCTGGGTGGTGATTTCTGTCTCTTTGTCTCTCTCTGTTTCTCTGGCGAGCTTATGTGACCTCTAGCAAAAAAACTCACACAGAAAATATCATGAGTATTTGAAATTACTAGACTAAATGTCCCTTTTAATCTAACTCCAAATTGTAAATATTGTAAACCCATCTGTTGGCTTCTATCTTCTTTGCACCTCCTAATCCAAGTTTCCAACACTGGCATAGTGTGGAAACACTTTTAAGGCTTTAATACACACTTGCAGATTTAGTAAGCTAATGAAAGAGAATAAAAATCTCTATGTATGTTTTGGTGCTGCCATGTACAATATTAGCTGAGTCTCTGACCACATCACATTCATGTGTGTACAGCCTCCTTCTCAGATGTATACAATACTGTATAGTTTACAATATCCTTTCACCTGCAATATTGAAATTGATTGTACAAAAAACTAAGATAAAACTGACACAGAAAACCTAATTTTTATCTTATATTAACTTGGGATTATATTATTTATAGTTAAACTCTATGAAAGAATTATTATGAACTTTTTATTCTTTTTGGAGATGTTTTTCTATAGGGCACGTGTGCTTGTCAGACAGACAGAGAGAGACAGAGAGACAGAAAGCAAGAAATCACCCCCCAGGGGGGATGGCCATGCCGCAATCCCTTCTCCTCCATTCTCCTCTTGGGATCTTGGGCATGTATGCACATGCGCCCCGTGTGAGTTTAAGCCACCGGGTCTGGGACTCGAACCGCGGTCAACTACGTGGGAGTCCAGTGACATAGCCATTACGCTAACTACTAGTCCCAAGAATTATTATGAATTTAGTGTAGGGGCATTTGGTTTCAAATTACTTTCTTCTGATCTCACAGGAACATTTTTGAGAAAATTTTCGTGTTCCTCTGAGATTCCGTTGTCATGTTAGACATGTGGGCACCAGATTTAGAACAGTCATGTCAATCATAGCCTGATGGTCAGTATAATTTTCCCACCTGTGCACAGACACATCCCCCTACAAATAAAAAAGCATATCTGAAGAAATATAGCAGAATTTTTATGAGGGTACAATGAAACTGCATAGAAAATGTTGTGTAAAATGAAATATGCACAATGTTGAAGTGGTTTGTATTATGGCTGTGTAATAAGACAAAATGGTTCAAATCCTCAGTTCATTGCCTATAATCGTGTGAAACTTATAGTACTTTGAAACTCAGTTTTCTCTTAGGACAAATAAAATTTGCCATATGTAATGCACTTAACATAGATTCCCATGTTACAATACAATACCTAATTTGTATTAGGTAAATGGGAACTATTACAATTATACTTATGTAAGAATACATTTCTGGAGGGACAGCAGGTGACGTCGTAGTTGAGGTGCTCCCATATATCCAGACCCTGTTAGAGTCCTGTAACTGGCATCTTGCTTTCTCACTTTCCCTCTCTGTCTCTCTGGTGAGCATGCATGCCCTGTAGCAAATTTAATAAAATAATAATAATAGTAATGATGATATATAAATAAAAGGTATATCTCTGTAGCGATTGTTACTCCCAGAAATGGAAGAGGAAAATAACAAAAAGAAAGAACATGCCCTCTCTCTTCTTCTTCTTTTAGATTGATAAAATACCACCCCTTCTTTGATTTAGATGAAACTGAAAATCCAAAACATTACATGTAATAACCTTGTCTTTCCTTCTGAATTATCTCCAGTCTTGAGAAGTAAGGCTAACTTCTTTCATCCAGCCCATCAGATATTGACTACCATCTGCATTGCCAATGATTATGCTGACCTAAATAAATGACTATCATCAAGTTCCCAAGGCACCTAGTAAATCCCCCCATGACATTTTCAAATGATGAAAGTCTGTTTTCTCATAAAAATGTGTCCATCTAAAGCCACCTAAAAATGATCTTTCTGTTTGTGTTTAAGGCAAGAAGCAAATGGCCTACTATGAACAAGAATAGTCCTATTCAAAGTTTACCCCAATTCTATCTCTTTTTCAATTATTACAGGGTAAATAATAATGTAAAAATAAAGGCAAATGTTTCAGTTTAATTAATTAATTTCCATCCTTTTTTAAAAACTCATGTATAGTGCATGCATACCCATGTGCTAGTGAGAGAGTAAGAGAGAGATGAGCCCCCTCCACAGGGCTTGGTCAAACCACAATCCCTTCCTCCTGTCTTCTAGCCTAATGGACCCTGGACATTGGCACATATGCTTGACCTGTTTTGGGCTGACTGAGTGGAGATTTGAACCCCATTCACCATGTGGAAACTAGCTTCTCTTGAGCACCTCTTACTAGTATAACATGGAACAAGCCCTCAATGTCAAAATTTATAGACAAAACAATAGGATATAGCTAAGCATTACAAAGTGGAAAATGTGGGGCCAGCAGGTGGCATGGTGTTTCAGGTGCTGGACTCTCACATGATTAGCCACAGCTGATGTCTCAGACCTGGCAACTTGAAAATCATGGCAGGTGCATGTGCATACATGCTCAGGACCTAAGGAGAATGAAGGAGAAAGGACTGTGGCATGGCCATTCCCCCTGTAAGGTGTTTTCTCCCTTTCCCTCTTACTGTCTCTCTTGGTCTCGCTTCAGCAAGCACACACACCCCATCACAAAAACCTTTAAAAAAAGGAAAAAGAGGAAGTGGCATGGTATTATGTATTCAATTATCTATGATACTACAAACATTCATTGCGCATTGGATTTGAATAGCACATGGAAATGAGAATGCAAAGATGAATAGGATTATCTGTTGGGGGAAGCAAATATGTAAACAGAATATGACATCTAATTTCAGTGGTTTAAAAAATTGCTAAGAGTCCAAAATAAAATAATTAATTCTTCCAGATTAATTCAAGAAAAGCCTCAGTTAGAAGGTACATTAAGACAAATGTTGAAAGAAGAACGGTAATTACCCAGTAATAAAAATTCCCCAAATGGAAGGGAAGTCCACTAAGTAGTTATAAATATAAGAAATTCCAACACTTACAAAAGAAGAGATGCAAGAAATTTGAGATGACCAAAGGATATTGTAAGCAGGGAGTGGGGAAAGTATAAAGATGAATCAAGAATAGATTTAAGCCACAGCCAGTCGTGTGGCAGTGAACTAGAATGTTCATTTGACCTGAAGCTTAGCAGAGCTAAGTAACCTGGTCAAGGTCACACAGCTTGTGAGTAACAGAGGTGAGATTCAAACCTAAGTGTTCAAAGACTTCAGCCCATGCTATTTAACTGTCGTTTTGCCTTTCTCCACTGAATGCTCTTTTCTGTCATTTACTATTTATTTGTTATCCCTTTATTGGTTTCTCTCCCTGTGTCTTATCTGTTCCTTACATATTTGGGTTCCCAAGAAATCCATTCTTGTAGAATTGAAGTTAAGCATATAAAATTCTATAGCAAATTTATGTGATTTTTTTTTTCAAGCATTGTACTTAGAATCAAAACAATACGGGGAAAAAAAATCTGAATACCTTCAGAGACCATCATGATTTGATTAGTGGGCACACAGTAGATTGTAGGACAAAACAGAGAAAACTAGGTAAATAGCCTATAGGTACCCATCAAATTGTTTAATTAGTAAGAGAATAAAACGATTAAAAATTAAAATTACTTAAGCAAGTTCTCAGGCAAATTCTCATTTCTATTTCTTTCTTAACGAGTCTTTAATTAGCTGAAATTACATTAGGGAAGTTTCATGCTTTCTATATCTTTGCCAATATATGAAATACCCTCTTTATTCACAAACGATGGGTGTAAGTAGATAATGAAACATATTCCTCAGGAGATGAGGAAATTGTATTCAATTTAGTATTATTGAATATCAACTTGTGTATTTTTAGGCTAAACAAAATTAAAGTCAACAGCAAGCAAGGGGAAATTCGGTTAGAAATATTTTATGTTATGTTTGTTTTCTACAATTCCTCTGCAAAACACTTTGAAGTGAAAAGTATATAAACCTTATTTTATTAAAACGGTCTAATGTATCTTTGTAACACCACGACAACCAAAGGAATTAACTCTGATTCACATTAAAATTGGCATCCTCCAAAATGTAAAGTAAGCACAAAGCTAAAATTATAGAATAACTTCATCTTCTTTCCATTCTAGAATCAATTTAGCTGCTAGTTTTTTCACAGTTTATGAGAAACTGTTATGCGAGATTATTTTCAAACTAGTGATTATTTTGTGCTTATCCTTAAAAACAATCACAATACGACAGGTTAAACATTTCTAAAATAAGATATAAGAAGGAAATAAAAATCTTGTGAAACACATACAGGGTTTTCCATCCTTATAGTAATCTTGTTTATAGATGAAATATTTCTATATTTCATCTAGAAAAGCTCTATCTGTAGTCCAGAAGATTTTAAGTTTTTTTTTTTTTTTTTTTTTTTCCAATATAATAAAAGCCCATGCCAATTTTACTTTGGTTGTAAAACCACAACCTCTTTTCATAAACTTCAGTCTGTCAATATCCTTAAAATTTTGTTAATATTAATAGGAATCATAAGTTCAGTAGGCAGCATGGTGGTTCAAGCAGTACTCTCACATAGCCTAAAATGGTGTGAGTCCCAGGTATGGTGGATTGCTTTCTCACTTTCTCTCTCTCTCTCTCTCTGTCTCTCTGTCTCTATCTGGTGAACACATGTGCCATGTACCAAATTAAAAAACTAATAATGAGGGCTGGTAGGTGGCATGGTGGTTAAAAGCACTGGATTCCCACATGGCCAACCACATTCATGTCCTGGACCTGGTGGCTTGTTTTCTCCCTTTCCCTTTCTCTCCATCTCTCTCTGGTCAAAGTAAAAAATAATAATAATAAATGGAATTAAATAAATAAATATTTTTAAAGAAAAAGTAATAATGATGAATAAAATTAAATAAATAATTCTTTAAAAATGTATTATATTTCCCTTTGGAATTAGTTAAAGTATAAGACATTTCAAGTTAACTGGGAGGGGGAAAAGCTTACTATTATGATCATAAGAAAATTTTATTTATGATGCCAAAGGATCAAAACAGCAAGACAATCAAAACTGAAAATATTTTAGTTCTATGAACACCTTGTTTTAAAATCTGTATATATTTAATGGTTCTATAGAAAAAGAGCCAAACATTCACAAGATACCTTTCATGCTTCATTTTTATAAGATAGAAAAGATAAAATAATAGAGAACAATAAAGAATGTGATGTGATCCTTTAGCACTTTAGCTCTTGGTAGAATATTATATAAGAAAATCTAAAAGAATCTGTAACTAGTACCTACAACATCCCAGGCATTTGCTAGATCTTTTTCCTGCATTATACCATTTAATATGAACCCTTTGGGTTAGATGTTGTCATTGCAACTTTATAGATAAGAAAATTAAGCATCCTGAAACGTTGAACATGTTGCCTAAAATCTACTGTCACTGAAGACACAAAGTAACACTTAAGCCCAGAATTCTGGTGCCCACGCAAGTTCTTTAGGTTGTGACAGTTTCTCCATCTTTGTCTGTTACTAACCTTGACAATTAGAGGAGTACCAGTCAGATGTCAGGCATTTTTAGAATATCGCTGCATTGAGATTTGTCTGAAGTTTTTCTCATGAGTAGAGTGAGGCTGCACATTTAGGGAAGAAAGATTATAAAGTAAAGTTATCATCAAGAACATCATATCCATAGTACATGGTAGTAACGTTATTTATCATAGTTGATGATGACCTTCCTCCACCGACAGAGATTTTTCTCTGGAAAGTTACTCTATCACCCCCACTCTCCATTCTATACTTTTATGAAGAAAATCATTATAAACAGACCACAATTAAGGTGTGGGTAGTAATAATCCACCTTCTTAGCAGCAGCATGTCTACCTAAATTACTTGGGATTCTTCTGTACATGTTTTTTTTTTTTCCTTCTTCTTCTATTATCTGTTTATTTAATTACTTCCTTTTATCAATTGGGTCTTTATTTTAAATATTTTATTATAACTCAATAATATTTTATTTTGTTAATCATTTTTTTTCCCGTATTTGGCCATTAAGAGTTCTTTGAGATTAATCCTGCATCCTTCTGACATCTGCTCATATTTTTGTTTGTTTGCTTTTGAGCACTATCTCTTTTGGTACTACAAGAAAAATCTAGGCTCTTTTTTTTTTTTTTTTTTTTTTTTTTGGAGAGGTTTTTGCTATAGGGCGTGTGAACTCACCAGACAGAGACAGAGAGACAGAAAGCGAGAAATCACCCCCCAGGGGGGATGGCCACGCCGCAATCCCTTCTCCTCCATTCTCCTCTCGGGATCTTGGGCACACACGCACACGCGCCTGGCGTGAGTTTTAAGCCACCAGGTCTGGGATGCGAACCGCAGTCGACTACGTGGGAGTTCAGTGACATAGCCATTACGCTAGCTGCTGGTCCTGGGCTCATTTTTTATATTATTTGATCAGACTTTTTTTTAGTCACTGAGATAAGTAGTATTATTCTGCTCATTAATAGATTATTTTTAGTTGGAATTAAGTTTATCTGTAAATAGACAAAAATAAATCATGAATTCATATATATGTGTGATTTTTAAGATGATTTATTTAATGTTATTTATTATTATTTAATTTTACTATAGGGCATGTACACTCACTGGAGAGATGCAGAGAGAGAGAGAAAGAAAGAGAAAGCAAGTCATCAGGACAGGGACTCAAACCAGTTAGCCATGTGGAGTCCAGCACCTTAACCACCTCGCCACCTGCTGACTCCAATGATTTATTTTATATGGAGAGGTAGACATGAAAGATGTCTTTGTGAAAGATGCAAGATTGGGTGGAATAAGGAGAGGGAATAGTGGTGAGAATGCTGGAAGAGAGTGTACTCATTAACTTTTTAGAGAGGCCATTGCAGGCATAGAGTGTGGGTTATATTATACTAGTGTAGTATTGTAGAGCTGTCTTACAACTGAATCAAGAATAGAAGTTAAATTTTTAGAGTAATGTAACTATTTATTAACAGGAAAAAGGAATTAATACTGGAAAAGTGTAAAAATGACCTGTCATTAAAAAGAGTTCACTACTGGGACCAGCAGTTAGCATAATGGCTATGTCGCTGGACTCCCATGTAGCTGACTGTGGTTCGAGTCCCAGACCCAGTGGCTTAAACTCACACCAGGCACGTGTGTGTGCATGCCCAAGATCCTGAGAGGAGAATGGAGAAGAAGGGATTGAGGCATGGCCATCCCCCCCAAGGGGTGATTTCTTGCTTTCTGTCTCTCTGTCTCTCTCTCTGTCTTTTTGAAGAGAGCACACGCCCTATAGCAAAAAACCTCTCCAAAAAAAAAAAAAAAAGAGTCCACACTTAGAGGACCAGCAACTTGTATAGGGGTTTCCTTGCTGAACCTCCACATTGGCTGATTGCGGTTTGAATCCAGACCAGTGGCTTAAAATTCACCCCAGGTATATGTCCTTGCATACCCCAGATCCTGGGAGGAGAATCGAGGAGAAGAGATTATGGCATGGCTATCCCCCCTTCATCCCAACCAGGGGAGGATGATTTCTCACTTTCCCTCTCACTGTCTCTTTCTCTCCTTCCCCTCTCTGCAAGCACATGTGCCCTAAGCAAAAACCTCTCAAAAAAAAAAAAAAAATCCACTATTGGGTCAGTAGGTGGTATGAAGGTTAAGGTGCTGAATCCCTCATGACCAACTGAATGGTTCAAGTCACAGACTCGGTGGCTTGAAAAATCATGCCCTCTCCCTCAATAAAAAAGAGTCCACTCTTTACTATGTTCTGAGATCTGTGGTTGGTGCTTTTACTTGACATCTTACATTGCTCTCAGAATATAACTTCAGAGTAATTTTGGGGCCACGATAAAGGGTCTTATCAACTTAAGAAATAGTTACTAAGTTCTTAGAAGTTATAAGATGTTGTTCTAGGGATATGATAATTAATAATGTTATATATTTGCTCAAGGCCTAGTTTGAAAAACATATTTGTAAACAGGTAATAACAAAAAGAGTAATACATATCTTGACAGAATAGCTTATACAGTAGTTAATTCTAGGAAGAAGTAAACTTTGCTTTGGTCATGTTCTAGAGTTTCTTAGGTAGAAAGTAGGACCTAAAAGTTAAATCCAATCCACAAACAATGTAACCCTTTTTTTATTTGATATAAAATCGTCAGAAGTTTCTGTAGAGTTTGCAGAAAAATTGGCATGGTTAAAGCAATAGGTTAAAACAGTGCTGCAAATTAACTTGTAGGAGACAAATGAATATGCCTTTATTTTTCATCATGAATGGCAGGCAAGCTAGATCAGTATTACTAGAGCCATGAAAGAGTACTCTAACAAACATGTTGAATGCCTGGTGTAAGTCCTAACTGTAGGCTTCTAAATGTATTTTCTTCACAAGACTCTTCTTGATGATTATAAGAAAGACCCAGAACCAGAGCTAGAGAGAGAGTCACAGAGAGAGACAGAGAAAGAAAGAGAACTAAACAGCTGTAAATTTCTCCATAAAGTACTATGGAAATTCTCCTTGATTTCCCCCAGGCAACAATCAGCAAACTTCTCATTAGGAGGAACTTTAAAAGGTTTGCTGATTTGCAAAACATGGCATGAGTGATGCATACATTACTTGCATAATTGGTTTTGTGCGTACATATGGCACATGCTATTTTGGAAATGTACCCCCTCTGTGTTCATTATAGCTATTGCTCACTCTATTCCCTGATAATCATTTATAGTTACTCGTCACAGTTTATTATTAGAAAAGTAATGAATCAGCAGTTTCATGCACTCTCCTTTAACAACCTAATCTTAGAAGTTTCTGAACCACAGTATATACTAATAGAAAGTAAGCAGATTGCCCAAATTTATTTCGGGATATTGATCTACACATTTTACTGAGGACACCTAAACTTTAATAAATAAATGTTCCCTTTCATTATCATTAATGAATAGTTCTGTCACACACAGAACAAATAGCTTAGTTTACAAAATGATAAATGTTAAATTTCCAATAAATATGTATTGGTCATTTATTTGTTTAAATTTATTTCCACCTTTTCTATAAGTTTTACAAGGCTAGATTTTTTTCTCCACTGAACTGTTGGGATAGTCATAATATCTAACCATGATTTTTCAGTTGGGGAAGGCAAAGACCAGAGAAGAAAGAGGACACAAACCCCTCTGTTCTTTTCACCGCATTTCTCAGACTTTCCTGTGAGTTTGGAGATGAGCTCAAGGAAAACTTTCACCCAGGAAGCCCCTTTCATTTGAATGTTTTTATTTGCAAATTATTCCTTATCCTGTAGCTGAGAGCCCAAGGAATTATAATGTTGTTTGTCCTTAATGAGTTTTGAATAATCAAACAAAGATTTTAAGCAATAAACTGCTTACAAATTTCTGAGCTGTGCACTGCAATCACTCTGTAAACGCATAAAACATCAATTTTGTATCCTGAGTATTGTTCATTGGTACAAGTCTTTAGACTCCGCATATAATAAGAAAATTAAGAACATACTTTATCTTATTTTGGATATTTCATAAGACATTTGTCTCCTAGATATAGATCTTTAACTACCATCTCTGGGCCAGACTAGATGCATTGTCTTGAATTACTTTGATACATCACAAAGTATACCACGATAAAACAAATTATTGAGGAAATGAGACTTTTATAAAATATTATTAAAGATTATTTTAAATTATATGGTATTAAAATGTCTCATAAGTATTTTTTATGAAGAAAGGCATTATCTGTACTTTTTAAGAAGGAAAAATTACTAAAAACTGTTTTCAGACTTCCCAAAATTTTAGAGTATAACTTTAGGTCAGGCACTGTCCTATGCATTGGTAAGGGACAGGGAGGGAAGTGTGTAGAAAGGATAGGTTAAAGTTTCTGAGTTCTAAATGCTATTCAATATTTATTAAATATTTTCTCTATACCAGCCAATACTATGCTAATTCAAGGGGAAATATACATAAAGATTCCAACTTTAAGTTACTCAATTTTTAACTAGTTTCCAAGCCTTCGATCTAGTAGCTTATAATGAAGGCTTTTAAAACAATGAATAATATTTAGGACTGTAATCAACTTCACTGTCTCATCATGAGTCCCCTGTCCAATGCCATTGCTGCCATCATCATCTGATTGTTAGATACAGTATGGTTTGCCAGCTGCTGTGCTAAAAATTGCTCATATTTATTCTACTTATTGTTCACAATAGTTCTATGAAATAGAGGCAACTGTAATACTATTTTACAGAAGAGGAAACTGAGCCTTGTAAAGTCATATGGGGACTAGCAGATGGCGTAATGTTTACATGGCTGAACTCCCATCTCACGTGGTTGACTGACCGTGGTTCCAATCCCTGACCCGACAGCTTAAACTCACACTGGGTGCATGAGCGTACGTGCCCAAGATCCTGAGAGGACAAGGGATTGCAGTGTGGCCGTCTCTCTCTCTCTCTTCAGTGAGCACACATGCCCTAACAAAAATCTATCTCAAAAACAAACAAACAAAACATGTAAAATTCACAAGATCACTTTATCAGAATTGTCATGAACTAAATCCTAGCTATCAACTACAACATATTACTTCATTCTCCACCAATTTCTCCCTTTCTAGAATAGTTGACATCGTGTAATTTTTTAACCTGTAAGTCAGGTTGTATTTGTGTTGCCCTTTTTTGTAGATGAATCAATAAACTTAATCTTGAATTAAAAGGTCATCACCAAGCAGTCAAAACAGGGTGAATATAACTAATTTAATTATTTTATTACCCAAAGTAAATCAGCAAGCAAGTATTGGCCACAAAATGCACATTTGACTTTATGACTTTATTATACACTCGAGAAACAGGTGGATTCTAAGACCAATGACACAGCTTATGTATTTGCACTTTGTTAACCTTTTGATTTCCCGAGTCCTTATGGTGAGAACTGGAAAGTCAGAGCGGCGTCTATCTCTGATGCTTCTCTGTAGGCAAATGAGCACATCACAGCATCCTTGAGAAAATACTTTGAGTCAGATATTAATGGAGAAGGTAGAATTTAAAAGAGAGCAAGGAAGAGGAAGATTAATGCACAGAAAACCAGATTGGGGCCAGCAGACGGTGTAGCGGTTACATTGTTGTACTCCCACACCAGACAACTGCAGTTTGAGTTCCAGACCCGGTGGCTTGAAAAATCATGTTGGGCATGTGTGTGTTTGTGCCCAAGATCCCAGAAGAAGAATGAAGAAGAAGAGATTGCAGCATGGCCATCCCCCCCGGGGGCTGATTTCTCACTTTCCCTCTCCCTGTCTCTGTCTCTGTCTCTTTCTCTGGTGAGCACATGCACCCTAAGGCAAAAAAATTCTAAAAAGAAAGAAAGAAAGAAAGAAAGAAAGAAAGAAAGAAAGAAAGAAAGAAAATGAAAAACCAGACTAAAAGCAAAATATTTAGTCACAAATATCCTGATATGAATAAGGGTAACTGAGAGTTTAACAAGTTATGATAAAAGCATTCAGCAGGGATAAAATATCAGTAATCCTATTTTGAAGACCAATTTGCTCTTCATGAATCTTTATTGTACTACGCCTTATAAAATGTTCATAAAGTTAGCAAAAAGTAACACAGTACAAGACTTTGCCATCTGCAAGAAAAAAATAACTTGTATTTATAATCTCCACTATTCTGCCAAGACCAATGCTTTCTGTCTAGAATAAATTGATTTTTGCTTATGCATAAATTAAATGTCAACACATCTCTCACAAATCTACTTATGGCCAGCCAAAAACCAGGCTGTTGAGCTGGAAAACAAATTTAATACAAATAACTGGATCTTCTGTTTACTCAACAAATAGACACAAAAGAATAGGAGCTTTAGTCATCCCAAGTATGTCAGTGTTAATTAGTTGTTATTTGAAGAGAAATTCTGTCTCCTCCCCACAAATCACTGTAGACCAGGAAAGCTGTTATATATTATCTTTCTGTCCAGCTATGTCTTCTAACACATTTTATCCATCTGAACAAACATTGAAAGAATGTTTTCCTTTTAAATGTTTATACTGTGTTATCGGTATTACTATGTGAATGTATTCCATTTAAATTTTAGAAAGGTTTCCGTTGAGTGTATGCTGGTGATGCTCTTCTTCTGCCACATGTGGAGGGTGTGTTTGTGTGTGTGTATGCATATGTATGTACACACGCACAGACCTTTATTAAATGCCTAGTGATTACCAAAACTCTTCAAAGTGCTGCAACCAGTAGATACAGCAAACACAAACAAAATTATTAGCTTTTTCAAAATGATCAAGTATATATACAGTAATGATCAAGTATATATACAGTATACCATGTGGTTGATAAATGCTAGGCAGAAGAATGGAGAGCCAAGGAAGGATGCGTAGAGGTAGAAGAACAGGAGGGTGGTTTCAAAAGCTTTTTTCTGTTAACATGACATTTGGGCGGAGCCCTGAAGTATGAGAGGGATTCTGATGTTTCAGATATCTTGAGGAAAGTATTCCAAGTGGAGGGAAGAATCTACAAAACTCTGAAACGAACAATCTACTATTCTCAGGGAGTGGCAAGGAAGTCTTTACGTCTCATATGGGAGTAACAAGAGAAGAGAATGGTAGGCAACTGAAAGGGTAGCCAGGGTAAGGATGTTCCATTTATTTTAAAAGGGAAAGGAGGGGCAAGCAGGTGGGATAGTGGTTAGGACACTGGACTCCACATGGCCAACCATGGTTCGAGTGCCAGACCTAGTGACTTGACACTTACGCTGGGCACATGTTCATATGTGCCCAAATTCCCAAGAGGAAAGCAGAGAAAGGATTACAGTATGGCCATCCCCCCGACCCCCAGAGCGGGGTGATTTCAGACTTTCTGTTTCTCTGTCTGGCGAGCACATGCACCCTATAGAAAAAAAATCTCTCTCTTAAAAAAGGAAGAGAAACAGTTAAAATATGGCATTGTCAGTGGTTTATAATTGCATTTGGGTCAGTGTTATCAATGACTAAACTATTTTATTTTTCAAGGAAGTTCAAAAAAATTGACAATCAATCTTGTAACTCTCAAAACATTTGTTCTCATAGATTGTGTCAATAAGGAATGGAAAAAAATAATTTTGGCTTATGAAACACCACCGAAATGTTAAGTTGTTCACAAATCATTGTATAGTCATCCTTTCCCATTATTAGAAGTTACTCTCACATTCTTGGGACCAGCAGTTAGCGTAATGGCTATGTCGCTGGACTCCCATGTAGTCGACCGTGGTTTGCGTCCCGGACCTGGTGGCTTAAAACTCACACTGGGGGTGTGCGTGCGTGCCCAAGATCCCGAGAGGAGAGCAGAGGAGAAGGGATTGTGGCATGGTCACCCCCCTTGGGGAGTGATTTCTCGCTTTCTGTCTCTCTGGCGAGCGGACGTGCCCTATAGCAAAAACCTCTCAAAAAAAAAAAAAAAAAAAAAAAAAAGAAGTTACCCTCACATTCTAGAAATGTGCAAATACATCAAAAGAATATTATAAAGTAAGAAATTCAGTAAATTCCACAAAAGTTGAGTGACTTGTCCAAACTCAAAAAAGGCATTTAACTCTGCATTTCATGGTGTTAGTATTTAATCTTTGAAAAAATATGTTACTTAGAACAATATCAGGAGATATGGAGCATCAAAATGGTGTGCTGGAGCCGGCTCATGCCTCATTTCCCATCTTTGCATGCATCTCTTTCCATCTCGAAGTTCAGTGACATCACATTGACAGCTTGGTGCCAGTCATGGTGACAATATTCGTATGGTGGTGACTGGCAATTGCTATGAGTCAGAGCTTCATTATTATTTTTTGTCTTTTTTGGATAGCCAAAATTGTCAGATTCTTGATGGTTTCCAGCAGTCTTATAATTACAGGCATTTTATATATTTTTTAATATTATATATCCATTTTCTTGAAAAAGAAACATTCTAATATTCCTACTACGATTGTGTACTTACTATGAGTTGAAAATATCTGCTTCTGAGACCTTCAGTTCCGAAAGACAGTCTGATATATTTATGTAAGTATGCAAACTAGAATCTGAAAACAAATGTGTGTTTCCTTTAAAACTATTACATCAACAAAGAAAGAATATGAATTCTCTTGTTAAACTATTTTTCATAGAGTTCTTTTGAGTAAAAAAATTGTTATGCAAAGTTTTCTTTGTCAAAAGTACATTGATTATTAAAACACATTTTAAATTAGAGAATGGTTATCCCAAGGGAGAAATTGCTAAGTATAAAATAATGACATCAGTAAATATGTCACTCTATATTTAGTATCCAGCAAAATACTATCTATATTATAGTCATTAGTATTCATATTAGTTTTCTCAAGAAGGGATACAAATATTTCATAAGAGATTTGAATTTAATTTATTCATAAATGTATCTTAATAGATTTTATTATTTATACTGTGTTGAATTGAAATGCTTAATTGTTCCCATCATTTTATATATAGATAGATAGACAGATAGATAGATAGATATAGCTAGATAATAGATCTACATATCTATCTATGTATCTATCTATTATTTTTATCATAGATCTATCTATGTCTATATATATTATTTTTTTTTCTTTTTTTTTTTTTTTTTTGGAGAGGTTTTTTTGCTATAGGACGCGTGCGTTCACCAGACAGACAGAGAGAGACAGAGAGACAGAAAGCAGGAAATCACCCCCCAGGGGGATGGGCACGTCGCAATCCCTTCTCCTCCATTCTCCTCTCAGGATCTTGGGCACGCATGTACACGCGCCCGGCGTGAGTTTAAGCCACCGGGTCCGGGACTCGAACCGTGGTCGACTACGTGGGAGTCTAGCGACATAGCCATTATGCTAACTGCTGGTCCCAATATATATATTATTTTCTGGGAGTTTTTGCCTTAGGGTGCATGCACTTGCCAGAGAGAGAGAGACAGAGACAGTGAGAGGGAAAGTGAGAAAATACCCCTTCCAAGGGGGTTGGCCATGCCACAATCCTTTCTCTTCCATTTTCCTTCTGGGATCTTGGGCACACACACACATGCACCCAGAATGATTATCAAGCCACCAGGTCCAAGACTCAAACCATGGTTGCCCATATGGAAGTCCAGTGACCTAACCACTATGCCATCTACTGGATCCCTACCATTTTATAATAAATTATATTATTATCTGTAAAGATAAAGGACTAAATTGAAGAGTCCAATGTGTATTTAATTGTAAGTAATCTGATAAGAGTAACTTTTCATTCTCATTCTTTTGCAAATTTATGGTTTCACCAGAAGTGGAATTTTTGTTTGTCATTTTTAATCTTCAACAAACACAAATTATGTCACATTCTTTGCACATCAAAATCATTACTAGGTATTTTATAACTAATAGGCTTATTATTCATATTTAGTTGAATCAAACCACTCTATTGAGTACAATAAGGTGTATTCAATTGTGGTAACATCATAAAACTTTTTAACAGTGATCTCTGAGGAGTTACACTTATAAACTTAAAGTTATGCTGACTTAGGCAACTTTTTTTTTAGATTTATGAAAATATAGCCTTGGTCACAGAAGTAATTTAAAGATTAAAGTGTTCAAGGTTTTTAAAGTATCTAATGCCTTGCTCTTGTATTTCTGCTGGTTACAATACTGCTAGAAAAGTCAATCTTGCAAAGGTTAATCCAAGATTACACTTGGAATTTCTATACGACTTTAACCAGAATATTAGAGAAGAATATTGAGCAAAGCTTATGGGATGACCACATGGCTAAAAATAAATAGTTTCTAGTATCTGAAAGAAAAGGAAAAAAATAAAGATGTTTGAAAGAACCGACAGAAGGTATAGAGTTAGTCTTACTCTGGGGAAAAGAAATTGTGTGGGAGATTTTTCAGTTTGTTTCTTTGGGCCTGTAATTCTTCTGTTGTTTAACTAGATCCATAAGTAAGAATAAACAGTTACACTCAAGTTGACATCAAGCCGTTGAAAACTTTGAAGTTCTGATATGTAAAGGGGTAACTGATACTATAAATGTCTATCAACCATGAGTGGAAATGATTATTTGCATGCCTCCTATTCCTGACATGATAACAAAAAAGGGTAAACTGAGGCAAAATATGTAAAGCAAAAGGAGTTTATTTGGGTATAAGTATGAAGACAGAAGCCTGCACTCAGTCAGGATGAACATGTTTCAGGTTGTCCTGAATATGCTCACTGAGATCTTAAAATCCTCATGCAGGATTTATTTTTTATTATTATTTTGTTTTTTGAAGAGGTTTTTCCTATAGGGCGCATACGCTCGCCAGAAAGACAGAGAGAGATAGAAAGACAGAAAGTGAGAAATCACCCCTCAGGGCAGACAGGCACACCTCAATCCCTTCTCCCCCAGTCTCCTCTCGGGATCTTGGGCATGTACGCAAACACGCCCAGTGTGAGTTTAAGCCACTGAGTCCAGGACTCAAACTACGGTCGACCACATGGGAGTCCAGCGACTTATCCGTTACACCAACTGCTGGTCCCTCCCATGCAGGGTTTAAAAGGCAAAGAACACAGAGGTCAGGTGGAAGCGTAGCAGTCACACAACCAGACACACATGGAAAAGGCCCTAGGTTCACATCCTGGGACCTGCCTGACCATGAAGGGCACGCACATGCCTATGAAGAATGAGATCCTTGTCCCAATAGAAGAAATAAATACACAGACTTAAAAATTTAAAGCAAAAATAGGTTTGGCTACCAAGATCAATAGCAAAGGTGGTGTCAGTTCAAGGTTGGACAGGCAGTCCCTGAGTAGATGTCCTTGCAGGAGTTGTCCTTGTGCCCGGTTTCAGTGGTCTTTATCAAGGTCATGCTTCCAGCAGAGTCTGTGAAATCTCTAGTTATCAGACATACTAGCATGAGAAAATCCTCGATGGCTTTCCCTGCTGTGGTTTAGTTAGGGTTAACACAAATGACTCCATCTTCATTCTGACAACGTTCACAGCACTGTGAAAGATTTTCTAAGCATTTCCTTCTATTCATTGTCCCTTAAAATAAGGTTTTACAATGTATGCTAAGAAAGTTCTGCCTTGTATCTTTTAGGTTCTGGGGAAAGGAGACCTGCTAATGGTCCTATAGGAGGATGTCACAGTCCTTTTTCTTGGTCTTTAAATAGCTCTGTGCTTGCAACACCTTCCTAATATTTCCACATAAAGATATCTCTACCTCCCTGTCTGCTTTTCAGCCCTGAATTTTCCATGTCCGAGAACGTTTGATTGGATTATTTGATATTCAGCCTAAATTAATTTTCTTTGCAGAGGCTTTTGGTACAGATGATTTCTGACAATTGACACTAACCTCATGGAAGCCATATGAACAGTCATTAGAAAGATGAATTTTTTTTTCTTCTATTCTTTTTTTTTTTGGGGGGGCAGTTACCTTTTCAATACCACTCAAAACCTGCTCTACTTACTCTTGCCAGTTATTTTTCTAAAATATCTATTGAATCATGTTATGATCCTGAATAAAACTAGTCATGTTCCCCTATCACTTTGAAATGAAGTCCACATCCTACTTGATGACAGGTAAGCTTTTCGATCATTCCACAGTTTTCTACATTGGCTGTAGAAAAGTTCAGGTTTAGAGGTTGACATATACCTTGCCACTAAGTTAGCTATGGCAATCTACATACACCTTCCCACTCTCAGTGTCCTCAACTGTGAAATGTGAAGATCATGAATGATGAGGAATAGCAAGTGTCTGCATAGCAGAGGGCCTGCCCTCAAACAAGCACCAGCATAAACAACCAAGTTTATTCCTAGTTCCCCAGCTCCTAGAAAACCCTATCAACTACTCTGAGGGTAGAGATCTTGCCACCATTCTTACCTCTTGTGTCAGAGCAGCTGCGAGGCACAGCCCCAGGGACGCTAGTCCATCTACAGTGGATGTGAACTGCACCCTCTGGAGATATGAGCAGACCATGGTGCACTCTCTGGTAGCCTGGTTCATTTTCTAGAGTGTGAGCTGTGCTTGTCTGTCAGAAAGCAAGGTGCATTTCTCAGAAGTTGAAAGGCTTGCATTATGACATTACTTTTTTGTTTGTTTTACAAATGATCGCAATTCTTTATTTCAGAAGTAAGTAGTTTCTTGTGCTTTTATCCTCTAACAAACTCAGAATGAATGTTGAAGTCAGGCTGTGCAGAGAGGGGCTAATTGGTTGTTGTAGCTTATTAGGGCTGGAAGTGTTAAGTACAGAGCCTGACAGCAGTGAAATTAGGGACAACACTAAGCCAGAGTTATATGGACTGTGGCTAATGAACAGGATGTTTCATGCCCAGTTTTTACACACCATCTCCTACTGAGGTGGAGTAGATTGAGCTGTGCGGTAGAGATGGAGTGGGGAGTGGAAGAAGTAATATAAGTTCCTGGGGAAATACAAGTTGGCAATGGGTTGGCAAATTTGTGTTATAGTCTTTCTATTGTGACATTTCATTGACAGTTAAGCAGTTGCATACATGCATTCTTACTGTTGTTAAACTCCAATGAACGACTTTTCTCATAGAGGCCTGTTAATTTTGTTAATCCAGTAAGTGTTCAGCAAACGTGTACCAAGAATGGTGACCTTTACCATAGGTATGGTAGTGAGTGAGATCAAAGTTTTGCCTGCAAGATACTCTGTCTCATAAGGGACACAGTTAATTAAATTGAATCAGGACAAGCGCTATAGTCATGGTACGAAAACAGACATGCGCAGAGTTAAAAGATTGTTGTAAGTGATGTGATACAACTTTCTATTAAATTGTAAATTCCATGAATGAAAGACTGTGCTACTGTGACTCGACTGACTGGTCTGTCAGTTTGGTTCAAATATCCTTTTCAGTGAATCCTGGACAACCAGTCATCATTTTCCCTTGACAGAAAGAAAATTACCTCAGTGAAATGTATGTGAAAAGAGTGAGTCAAAAACTACAATGGAAAAGTTTTCTCCAAAGGGATGTATCAACTACATGTCACAATTTAGGTTAATATTAATTTTTTATTTTTTAGTGTGCATAAAAGCATTAGGTTTTAGAAACTTTATCTTAAAGAAAAACAAGGCGGTTGTAGTGTAAATGGGAATTCATCATGAGGATTCACACGTGAATGATGCCATACTTATCAAAAGGAAAATAAACAAACAAACAAAAAAACTCTAGTGTTATCATAAAAAGAGCAAGTTTCCAGGACTCAAATCCTGGCCCTTTCAGAACTTGAAAATATTGTAGAACTCTCCTAAGCTTCAGAATCCTTCTCTGAAAAGCATAATAACACATAATTGAGTTGTGGAGAGGATTTTAAAAGATAATGATGAACAAGTGCCTCATTGAATACCTTATATATTGAAACCAGTCAATCAAAGGCAGCTTAAAAGAAATTGCTGTTTAACTGGCAATTGTCAGGTCTTATGGTTACTTAAGAAAATATTGACAAGATAGGCCTTTTTTCTCTTTATTAAGATAACATTCTGATATGTTCTAGTACATTTTCTGTTGCTATAAATGAATATGACAGACTGGGAAATTTATGACAAATAAAGGTTTATTCAACCTATGATTCTGTAGGTCCAAAGTCGAGGGCTGCACCTGGTGAGGGCCTTCTTGCTGATGGGGATGCTCTGCCGAGTGCCAGGGAAGTGCAGAACATCACATGATGAGAAGGCAAGAGAATGGATGTGTCAGCTCTGGTCTCTTCCCTCTTCTTATGAAGACAATAGTTTGCAGTCATGGAGGCCTCACCCTGATGATTTTACCCACTTCTAATACTACACAAATACCCCACCTCTTAATACTAAGGTCACATTTTTACCAAACTCAAATCAGGTTCGCTCACCCAAGCACTACCAACCAAACCATAGGCACACAGTGTGATGAAGGAAAGTACAGCTTTATTGCGAAACACAAAGGAAGGAGAGTGGGCAGCTCATGTTGAAAAGACCTGTCTCCCCAGGGTGTTCCCTACGTGCATTTTTGAGACAAAATTAGGTGCAGGGATCCCAGGTACCTGGTCAGTTCAGTGACTGTTTCAAGGGAGCATCATCTTTTTGTGGGCATTCTTGATTGGTAAGACTTTAGATAATCAAATTGCTGTTTAGGTTTCTGGAGCCATTTAGCCTGGGGTCTTTGAGCTCACAACCAAGTTTCCATCCTACAAAACACCTTATATATTGACAGAGAAGTGGGTTATTATCTGTTGATAATGGTGTGTCTGGTATCCCCAATTGGACTGGTGAGAAATCTATTCTTATTCGAACATTCACTTTACAAGTTAAGTGACATGTGTGATTGAATGCATAAAATAAATTAAAATTAAATTAAATTTTAGAAAGAGAGAGGGCACTATTGTTAATGAAGCATCTAACCTGAACAAGTCTTTTCTTTTCCTAATCAGGCTGGCAGAAATAATGTCATGGCCTCCATGGTGGCCGTGGAGATAAGAGGGGGAGGAATCACTGATGGGTAGAAAAAATAAACATAAATAAATTAATAAGCTTATGTTTCATTTAAGTGAGAGTTTTAAAGGTCTAATGGCCCTTGTTCCTGGCCAATGTTGTTTTATTATAACCAAAGTCTAAAGTCTTTCCCCTTACTCTGGGCCATCACAATATAATTAGACCTTATATTCCACCCTTATTATACAATCAAAGCTATCCTAGGTATCATTTACTTTTAGTTCAGCCCTTGTTAACTTTCAGTTTGGTCATTTTTTTTTTTTTAACGGAAGTTCCTGCTTGGTTTCAAGATTAAATTTCTGCCTTCTTAATACTATAACAATGGCTGTTAAGCTTAAACAGGAGTTTTGGTGGGAATATTGAAACCATAACAGGTAGTATTCCCCATTTCCTACTTGAATTTACTCTCAGGAGGACAGAGAACTAGTCAGTTCTCAGTATCCCTGCCTCTTGTTCATATGCAGAATGTGTTGCTCCCCATTGTAGACATGCAGCTTCTGGAACTATAGGGTAGCAGGACTCCTCTTTATGTTTTTTTCATTCTTTCCTAATACCCTCTCCCATTACCTGGAAATTATAATTGTGAATATTCATCAAATAGATTTTTTTCCATCAATAAAACCACTCAAACCATATACAAAAAGCTTTCTTTTAGTATTCAGGATACAATAAAAGGTTTATGTTATTCATTGAACATTTTCTCCTAATATATATTCATAGAGTACCTACTATGTGCTAAGCACTGTTTTAAGCTCTAAGGATACAGAAATGAACAAAAATACTTCAGATCTCTTTATAGAGTATATGCAGTATTGAAGAACAGAGATAAAGTAAATAGAAGATAATTTCTGATAGTGAAAAATTTAACTAAAAAAGGTGTTTGGAAAAAAGATGATCAACCCTATTAAAAGATGGGAGAAGGAGATGAAGAAAACACTCTCTAAAGATGACATACGAATGGCCAAAAGGCATATGAAAAAATGTTCAACCTCCCTCATCATAAGGGAAATGCAGATAAAAACAACAATGAGGTACCACCTAACCCCAGTCAGATTGTCTAATATTAAAAAAACAAAAAATGATAAGTGTTGGCGGGGGTGTGGTGAAAGGGGAACTCTTTTACACTGCTGGTGGGAATGTAGATTGGTCCAACCACTGTGGAGAATAATTTGGAGATTCCTCAAAAATCTACAGATAGATCTGCCATATGATCCAGAGATCCCACTCCTCGGTATCTACCCAAAGGACAGAAGAATTCTTCATTGGAAAAGTGCTTGCACATCGATGTTTATTGCGGCACTATTCACAATTGCTAAGTCATGGAACCAACCCAGATGCCCCCGTATGGAGGAATGGATTGAAAAACTGTGGCACATATACTCTATGGAATACTTCTCAGCCATAAAAACCAACAGAGCCCTGGCTTTTGACAGAAAGTGGAAGAATATGGAAGATGTACTGCTGAGTGAGGCAAGCCAGGCTATGAAGGAGAGACATTGTATGTCCCCACTTAACATATACCATTTGTCTGCATTCTATGTCTGAAACTGATTGACTAACAGTTGAACAAACACAAGAGATGGGTATGAATGTCAGATGAGGTGTATGTGGAGGAGTGGGGCCCAACGAAAGACATTTGGAGAAGGGATACAGAGGTAGAGCATTGACGGGATGGGGAGGTGTGGTGTTATCTGTTGAAGATATTTCGATCAACGGGTCTGGGGAGAAATGTTCACATATCGAAATGGTCTCATTGTAAGCCAAACAATATGATTGAAAGTATATACAAAAATAAATAAATTAATTAATAAAAAAAAAATTAACAGTAATTCAGTGACCAGTGTTCTGTAGACATTTTTTTAAGGCTTTTTTTTTTTTTTTTTTTTTTTTTTTGATCACAGAGAGCACATATGCAGATGAGAGAGAACAAGAGACAGGGAGAAAAAGTACTCTTTTTTTTTTGAGAGTCTTTTTTTTTTTTTTTTTGCTATAGGGCATGTGCGCTCGCTAGACAGAGAGAAACAGAGACAGAAAGCGAAAAATCACCCCCCCAGAGGGGATGACCACACCGCAATCCCTTCTCCTCCATTCTCCTCTCAGGATCTTGGACACGCACACACACGCGCCCGGCAGAATTTAAGCCACCGGGTCCGGGACTCGAACCACAGTCGACTAAGTGGGAGTCCAGCGACATAGCCATTACGCTAACTGCTGGGCCCCGAAAAAGTACTCTTAATGGGGTCTCATCACATCATACCCTTTCTCCAGCCCTTTTCCTCAGAATCCTGAGCACCTCTGGGCCCACTAAGTATGTGTTCATACAGATTGGGAATTTGAGCCCATGGTCAGTGTTTGACTTCCAGGCTGCAGCTCAGGAGATTACGGACTGTGCCTCCTAGAGTTGGCTCTGATTTCACTTTAAAGAGGCTACCAAGTGAAGCGAAGATTGTTCTCCTTACATCCTTAGTGTAGAAAGAAGCTGTAGAAACAGTAACAGAATTCACGCTTGTACATCATACATGCCCAAAATCCCAAGAGGAGAATGGAGGAGAAGAGATTGTGGCTTGGCTTTTCCCCTGGGAGATGAGTTGATTTCTCACTTTCCCTCTCTCTGTACCTCTCTCTGTACCTCTCTGTCTCTTTCTCTCTCTCTCTCTCTCTCTCTCACTCTCTCTCTCCCTCCCTCCCTTCCTTCCTTGTTAGTGCATGCATCCTATGGTAAAAACTCTGGGAAAAAAAAAAAAAAAGAAATTCCCCAAATGGAACTTTTATCTAAAAAAATTTTATCTAAAAAAATTCTACTAGGTTCAAATGTCTAAATAACGTACCCTATGTTGCAGGACATCAGCTTATAAAAAGTTTGACGTACGATAATAATATGCCATTTTTCTGACTGATTTTTGTCATTTGATGATAGTGTTGCATGATTCAGAACCGTATCAGCTTTATATGTATATATTTTTGGAAGCATTTCTGTAAAATTTTCTTAGTCCAGTAAAATTAACTGAGTCCAGTAAAATTGCGTTCTTTGTGTATCTAATTTAGAAATTTGAGTCAACCTTCCAGTTTCTCCAAATCCAATTCACTGGCATATTCAATTTGCCTTTTAGAAATATGGCTTTTTAGTAGGAAAAAAAACTGTCTTACAAATCTTGCAAATAAATCAACAATTTACTACAGATTTTACATGCATCACAAATTTTCCGAGTCAAAATTCGTGGTAATAATGCCATCCTAAAAAGAACTGCAGCTGTCTATTCAGGTGTATTCAATCTCTACTTGATAGGAATAATTACCAGCCACCCTCACTAGGTAATTGCCTTTTGATTGAGGTCATCAGAGCAATCAAGTCAGTGAGAGGTGGAAATCCGGAGTAGGAAAGGAGACAAAGGAAGAATCCTGAACAGACATTTAAAAGGAGAACAAAAAAAGAGGTTTAATTTGTTTCTGATATTTTACCCTGCAGTAATAATTTAAGTAGTTGCAGTTAGTAAAATCACCAGTATATGCAACCTAGGTTAATTGACTTAATAGGTTTTTTTTTGAAGTGAAAAACTAAATATTTTTAAGCATCTGATTAGTTTCATTAACATTCATATGAATGACAACTCACTATCTAATTTCACCTACACATATTTATTATCTGCATATCAAAAAAAAGGAGAGTGTTCTAGGTATTGAAATAGATAAAAATGGGAAGTGGGAATTTATTTTTAATTCTATCCTAAAAGAAGTTTATATTCTGAATTTTGGAAAAAAAAAACAATGAGTTTTATATTACTTTAGATTTTTAGAAGCAAAGAAGAGAATTTAGAAGCAAAGGGAATAGAGAGGGTTTTTAAAAATTAGAACAGTAGGGAACCAGCAGTTAGCGTAATGGCTATGTCGCTGGACTCCCACATAGTCGACCGCGGTTCGCGTCACGGACCCGGTGGCTTACAACTCACGCCGGGCGCGTGTGCGTGCGTGCCCAAGATCCCGAGAGGAGAATGGAGGAGAAGGGATTGCGGCGTGGCCATCCCCCCTGGGGGGTGATTTCTCGCTTTCTGTCTCTATGTCTCTCTCTGTCTGTCTGGCGAGCGCACGCGCCCTATAGCGAAAAAAAAAACCTCTCCAAAAAAAAAAAAAAAAATTAGAACAGTAAAGAAAAATCTTTGATAAGTTGACAATTTTCTTAAGTGAGACTCATCTTGGGGATGAATTTTGCTGGCAGAGAAAACAGCAGTGTAAACTGTCTGGACTGTTTAAGGAACTTAAAGGAAGCCAGTGTGGCTAAGAGTAGCATGAGCAAGGAGAACATTTAAAAAATGTTTTTGTTTGTTTAAATATTGCTAAAGGATGTATATACTCACTAAAAAGAGATGCATGGACTCACTAAAAGGAGACAGAGACAGAGAGAGAGAGTGGGAAAGTGAGAAAGCTCCCATGTTAGGGTGATCTGAGCAATGGGCTGTGAAAGATTTCACACACTCAGAGAATAAATAAGTAGACAGAAAATATTTATTCATTTTGCAAGAGAGGTAAGGGGCCAGATGGGAAAAACTGTATTGGCCCTGAAGGGTTGGGCTACAGGCTTTAAAAAAAAAAAAAAAGAATTTAAGAGCCAGCAGGTGGCATGGTGTTTTGGGCGCTGGACTCCCACATGGTCAATTGCAATTTGTGTCCCAGACCTGGCAGCTTTCTCTGTCTCTCTCTTTGTTGAGTGTATTTACCTTATAGAAAATTTAAACAGTAAGTAAAATTAAATAAATATTTTTAAAAAGGGAGATTTAGCGTGGAGTAATTAAGGTGGTCCTGAGACAGGAGGCCAGGTGGTCCTTGACAACATCTGTGTTGTTTAGTTTTTATCTCTGGGTGAGTCAGCAATCTGCTAAAAGGACTTTTAAGAGGTGAGCCTAGTGAGTGGTGTTTGGGTCATGGAGGCACCACCCTCATGATGAGATTAACACTGTCTCTGGAGGGTGCTCTGGTGACAAGGAGTTAGTTTCTGCAAAAGCAGATGGTTATAAAAGTAAGAGCTGCCCACAGGTTTCTTTGTGTTTGCACATGAACCTGCTTCTCTTTGTCCTGATATGACGTGGGACTTGGTCCAGACCCCATGCTCTTGGACTTTCCAGCCACCAGAACTGTAACCTTAATAAACTTCTCTCTATATCCTTATAAGTCACCCAGTCTCAGGTATTTCTATTTAACAACACAATAATGGACTGAAAGAGATTCCATTTTCCTTATATCATTTAATGTAAGTCAGATTATGTTCTCATCTCTAACAATATGCCTTGTATTAGTGATATTTGGCTTTAAATTTAATACATGAAAATTATTCTCATGTTTGTAATTTTTGCCTGATAGATATTCAATAAAGTGTTGAAGTTATGAAGCCTAACATTTGCCTTCAATGAATACCATTACTAAATAGAATGATATGGCAATTAATAAACCAAGAAAACACTTTTATAACTTGTATAATTCTTTTTTAAAAGAACTATTTATAAATTATATTATTATTATTATTATTTAATTTGACCTGAAAAAGACAGTGAGACAGAGGGAAATTAAGAAAGCAAGCTACCAGGTTTCAGACTCAAACCAGGATCGGCCATGTGAGAGTTCAGCACTTTAACTTCCATGCCACTTGCTAGCCCTAACTTGTATAATTCTTATGATCAGAAAGCAGTATGAAGTCAATTCAGTGGATAGAGGAGAGGTGATAATGCAGACAGATATGTTTATGGAACTGGTGGCTTCTTGACATAATATTTAAAAGGAGGGGATTGTAATTTGAACAAAGATGATAAATTCCCCTCTGTTCGAAGGCACAGGAATGCTGTGACTTTCTTACCTGAAACAGGTGGTACATTACTGTTTAATAGGAGTAAAAGATTTAAAAGTCTGTTTCAAAATGCAAAGAAATAGATCAAAAAGAACTTGTTGATGCCTAGCCCCATGGCACAAGCTGCTAAGACACTGTGCTTTTTAGGTCTGGACCACATGGGATACCTAGGTTCAATCTTTGGTAATGGGGTATGCCTGTAACCCTAGGGACTCAAAAGAGCAAGGCAGGAGGATTTTGAGACTGACCTGGGCAACACTATGTGACCCTGGCAGGAGGAAATGACAGGGAGACTCTCACAGAAGGTAAGCACTCCTCAAAAGATAATGTTATCATTATTACTGTTATTGTTAAATATTCAGTGATATAGTGATCTCACTGCCGTATCTATCATAAAGACTATGATTCCAGGCCAGAGACACACAAGCTCCGGACAGGTGGTCCAATTTGTTTTACCATTTAATTACTTCATTAAAGAAGGTAGTAAATGAAGCATATTTAGGATTATATGGTGAATTTGGCACCAAATCATTGATTTTATGCTCAATGATGGAAAAAATATTTCGAAAAATATATTTCGATGTAATATCAGTGTCCTACTTGTCAACCAACATGTTCCTGAAGAAGCAGTAGATGGCATTCATTCTTTTGGAAATATTTTGCCATTTCTAAGATAATGTAGGCAAACTGGAAATATTCCATGCTTAAGTTAGCATGGTAAATCTACTTTAGTGAACTGAGGTTTTGAGGTTTTAGTTTTATGAAACAGTGTACCACACAATATTATATATTGCAGGTAAAACTAAATCATTTAAATAATTTCCTCTTGTTTTTATGAAACAGAAAGTAAGATGCATGGCTTTTAATTTTCTTTGCTATGCTCTGCAGTCTTTCCCATAATCCATGTTTTCTCATACCTTTTGAAGTCTGTGTTAAGCAGTAACATAAGGCAAGTTTATCCCAACATAGAATACAACTGCTCTAAGCAAAATAATGCTAAATATCTCCCTTTTACCAATAGGAACTTCGAAAATCTACTGAGAATGACTAGAGAAATATAGCAACTTTAACAGCTGTGTTTGTTTTTATTATTCATTTTCAGAAGCATGTTCCCATAAAACAGGTGCCCAAAAAAATGCTGTGGAAATGTTATACACATTTAGAAAGCCCCTATTTATACTAAGCATGTTGTTTTGACATTTTAGAAAATTTCCTTAATTAAAATGAACACTATACACGTCGATTTCTTAGCAAAGTCAATGATCAACAGTTGGTATATATAATTTAAGATTCAGTCTCCTGTTTAGTTTCAGGACTATAGTTCTATCTCTTAGCAAAGGATACAATCTCCATCATTTTGTCAAAACACTTGAAAGTGATGTGGCTTAAGTCTAGATAAATTTATTGATATATAATTCTAGGTTATCCTTTTAGCATCGCTGCCATCTTTTAAAGTTTGAAATATTTATAAAATAGAATATCGTAATGAGATATTGGAAGGACAGGTATATTCTTTCATTCTATGAAAATAGGACAATTCTGATAGGAGTCAAAAGGATTTACCTTTTCTTTGTAAAGAATTCTTTATTTAATTTTATTTATTTGTTTTTTAATTGAACTGGAGAGGAGAGAAAGGGAAAGTGAGAAAGCAAGCTGCCCGGTCCAGGACTCAAACCACAGTTGACCACGTGGGAGACCAGCACCCCAACCACCACACCACCTCCTGGTCCCTTACTTTTTTCTTAATAACAATATTCATAATTGTCATTTTTGAGCACATACTTGGTTTGCTGCATTATTTACGTGCATTGTATATTTGCAGCTATCCTACGGAACTGTCATTTTTATATATAAAAAGTACAGTTTTCAAGATATCATGACTATATGTATTTAAAAATGATGTGGGCCAACAGGTGGCATGGAGGTTATTGTGGTTGGATACCACATAGCCAACTTTGTGATTCAAGTCCTGGATCTGGCTTTGAAAATCACACTCTGTGTGTGTGCACGTGCGTGTGTGTGTGTGTGTGTGTGTGCATGCCCAACATCCTGAAAGGAGAATGGAAGAGAAGAGATTGCAGTGTGGCCATCCCACCATGGGGGTGATTTCTTACTTGCCTTCTCTTTCTGTCTTTCTCCAGGGATTGCACATGCCCTATAGTAAACTTAAAAAAAAAAGAAGAAAAAAAATTTTCTCAGTCATATAATAATTAAATTTCTGTCTTGCTCAAGAATATTCTGCTGTTGGGACCAGCAGTTAGCATAATGGCTATGTTGCTGGACTCCCATGTAGTCGACCACGGTTCGCGTCCCGGACCCGGTGGCTTAAAACTCACGTCAGGCGCGTGTGCATGCGTGCCCAAGATCCCAAGAGGAGAACGGAGGAGAAGGGATTGTGGCGTGACCATCCCCGCTGAGGGTGGTTTCTCGCTTTCTGTCTCTCTGTCTCTCTCTGTCTGTCTGGCGAGCGCACACACCCTATAGCAAAAACCTCTCAAAAAAAAAAAAAAAAAAAAAGAATATTCTGCTGCCATCTAAGTGATGAATTGGCTATTGCTCTTGTTGTGATTCAGGGGTTAAGCCTTCAAGATTTTGTGACTTTGCTATCTCAGCAGGGGTACTACACACTAGTAGTGATAGAAGGAAGAGAGTAGAGAGCCCATCCGGGAACTCACACCCACTCCCTCTGTGCTACAGCTCAGGAATGACTTGTCTCTTCAGTTCTCCATTCTTTGCCCACACCTAGTCATATGGTCTGTTTAACTGCAAATGGGACTGGAAATATAAGTGAAAACAAAGATTCAATCTTCATTCCAAATACTTTTATTTGGAGTATATTACTTACTTTACTCAACAGGAAAAGCACTGTCTCAGATAGGTCAAGTAACTTTTCTAGAGCATACAGTTAACAATGAGACCAGCAGATGACATAATGGTTATGTCTCTGGACTCCCACATGGTTGACCATGGTTTGAATCCTCGACCTAGAGGATGAAACTCATGGCAGGTGTTTGTGTATGCATGCCCAAAATTCCAAGAAGAAGAGATTGTGGTGTGACCATCTCCCTGGGGGGTTGATTTCTTGCTTTCTGTCTCTCTGTCTCTCTGGTGAGTACACATGACCTAAAGGAAAAATCGCTCTAAAAACAAAAAGAAATTTAAAAAATGTACACTGCTTTTTATTGAGGCCAGCTCCTCTGTTACCAAAACACCATTTCTTATATATTAGTCTACCATTATTTATTGGGAAGTAGTATATGTGAAAAAACTCAAATGAGGTTGTCATTTATTCTTTTTATGGCACGTACCTATGGGCTATGAAAGTAAGTATGAGGACGTTTATGAGGAAGGCACAAATTGCATTTCTGTGTCTCTTACAGAAATATTCCGGATTATAGAGCATGATTTTATAGTTACAGAAAAAGCGAAATTCAATTTTAAAATGGCTCATCATTTTATCAAATGTTCATAGACATTTTAGGGTTGAACATGTTCTCTAAGGCCATGAAGTCCTACTAATGCATGAACTCCTTCTATAACAATGCTAACCAAATATCTTACTGTTCTCAAGGAGGAATAACAGATTATTTGGAGTCAAAGACACCAGATTTGAATACCAGTTGACTATATTGGTGGCAATGAAGTCAATTAGTACATATCGAGTGTTGTGCTGGGTATTGTGATAAGAATACCACAGATGTTACTTCACTCCTGCAGAGAACTCTGAGACAGGTGCTGTAATTATTCTCATTTCACAGGTGAATATTTTTTTTTTTTTTTTGGAGAGGTATTTCACTATAGGGTGCGTGCGCTCGCCAGACAGACAGAGAGAGACATAGAGACAGAAAGCGAGAAATCACCCCCCATGGGGGATGGTCACGCCACAATCCCTTCTCTTCCATTCTCCTCTTGGGATCTTGGGCACGCATGCACACGCGCCCGGCATGAGTTTTAAGCCACCGGGTCCAGGATGCGAACCGCGGTCGACTACGTGGGAGTCCAGCGACATAGCCATTACGCTAACTGCTGGTTCCCCACAGGTGAATATTTGGGGAACCAGAAAGATTAAGTTACCTGTGCAGATATTCGGGAGATTGATTGGACATGATGTTCTTGACTCTTGACTCTGCTTTCTTAACCTGACAACTGACTGATCTCCCCGATACTTGATACAAATCCTGTCAATTCATAGTATTTGTTCTGGATGTTTTACTAAGATACAGCTTGTCCATCTTGTATCTCCTTCCTACTCAATATCTAAAAGCTTTATCCTGGGCTCCTTTCACTGCTATTTATAAACCCTCCACCCCGCTAAGAGATTTTCTATATCTTGGTGGTGTTAATTCCATCCAACTGCTGAAGACTTCAAGATCAACATCTTTAGCCCTGGTCTGTCCATTGAACCACAATTGTCTGTTCTTACTCAGCTTCACCTTTGGATGCCTAATAAGCATTTTACATGTTGAATGTTCAAAAGCAGACTCTGAGTTCTTCTCCCAAAGATTTCACTAGTACTTAAATTCTGTAATTGAAAATAAAATTGGGGAGGGAACCAGCAGTTAGCATAATGGCTATGTCACTGGACTCCCACGTAGTCGACCGCGGTTCGCATCCCGGACCCGGTGGCTTAAAACTCACGCCGGGTGCATGTGTGAGCGTGCCCAAGATCCCGAGAGGAGAATGGAGGAGAAGGGATTGCGGCGTGACCATCCCCCCTCGGGGGTGACTTCTCGCTTTCTGTCTCTATGTCTCTTTCTGTCTGTCTGGCGAGCGCACGCACCCTATAGCAAAAACCTCTCCCAATAAATAAATAAATAAATAAATAAAATTGGGGACAAGCAAGTGGTATGAAGACTTTGGCGTTGGGGGGACCGGCAGGTGTCATGATGGTTAAGGGCACTGGACTGTGGTTTGAGTCCTGGACCTTGCTTTCTCACTTTCTCTCTCTCTCTCTCTCTCTCTCTCTCTCTCTCTCTCTCTCTCTTTCTCTTCCCATTTCTGGTCAAATTGAAAGAAGGAAGGAAAGAAGGGAAGGAAGGAAAGAAGGAAAAGAAAGGAAGGAAGGAAGGAAGGAAGGAAGGAAGGAAGGAAGGAAGGAAGGAAGGGAGTTAGTTAAAAAAAAAAAAAAAAAAGATTATGGCTCCGAATCTCACATAGCTGACTTCACTCTTCTAGTCCTGGATCTACCAGTTTGGAAATGCACTGGTTGCATGTGTGTGCCCCAAATCCTGAAAGAATGAGGGAGAAGGGATTGCAACGTGACCATCTCCTCTCTCCCCTCGGGAGGTGGAAGGGGGCATGATTTCTTACTTTTCTTTTCTTTCTCTGTCTCTCACCTGCAAGCACACGCTTCCTAATAGTCAAAAAAGAAAGAGAATTTTTAAAAGTTATGTAGTCTCAGGGATCTAGTACTTTATGTGGCAAAGAATAATCAACTGAAACTATACCAGATATTTCTAAAGATTTTCAGTTGTAAAATATGTAACTTTCTATATATTTCTAAGATGCTTTCTTTTTTACATAATCATCTAATATTTGATTTCATATATTAGTCAATTAGTCTAAATAAATATATGTGTTATGATAAAGTCAACTGTGGAAATAGTCTGATTGAGTTATGCAAAATCAACTTTAACATAGATAACATTAAACACCCTTTTCATTCCATTTACCTTTTTAATTATTAAATTAGCTATAAAATAAATACAAAGTGATGATTTTGAAAAATAAAAATCTCTATAGAAAATTAGAAAACCTCCAAAATTTCCACTACTGTGAGGCAATCACTATTACAGTGCTAATGCATTTTCTCCAGTTTTTATAGATGAGATTTTATTCAATGTACAATAGAACATCCTGCTTTCAGTTAGCACAAGAATGTTTATATATTTGAAATGTTTATAAATCACTTTGATATAACATTCTACCAACAAGAAAGGGTTTATTTATCTTAGAAACTTAATAATCAAATAAAATTATTTATTCTAAGCTCCCTAAAGATGGGCCTCAACTTTACAAATTCTGAATGATTCAACAAATACTTAGCAGAATATAATGAACAGGATACATAATTTATTTAACCTTATTTTTGTAAAACGAAGATTTTTTAAATAATAACTGAAAACTTTATTGATTTTTTTGGTTGTTGTTTTGGTTCATCATTATTTATTAATTGCTATAGGGTACATGCACTCTCTAGAGAAAGATAGAAAGAGAGAAAATGAGAAATCAACCCCCCCCCCTGGGGGGGTGGCCATGCCACAATGGCATCTCCTCTCTCCTCTTGGGTTTTCAGGCTCACGTGCGCATATGCCTAGCATGATTTTCAAGCTGTTTGGTTCAGGACTTGAACCATGAAGTTGGCCATGTGGGATCCAGATGTCTTAACATCCACACCATCTGGTGGCTCTAAGAACATTTACTGGTGCTTATTATATAGATTTGAGTATACTATAAGGAAGTAGTATTAATATGACCATTTTACTTACAAAGATGCCGAAGTAAAAAAACAGTGCATCACATGCTTCATGACTCATAGACTATAAATACTGGACAAGGATTGAGACCTGGTAGCCTGACTTCAAACAAGGACTTTCATTCACAAAATTTTAGGTCATCTAAAGGACCCTCAGACATCTTTCTGCCACATTTTTCTCTTCTTGATTTTGTGTTTCCTTCTGTTTTCTCTTTCTCTCACACACACATACACAGTATTTTTTTTTAAATCATATCACTTATTTAATTTATGAACACATTATACATTAGCATGTTTTTAAAATATCTAAAATATATACTGTGATATGTTTTCCTTCAAAATCTTGATTTCTTTTTTATTGAGGTCCTCCATCAACGTCATAGTTAGCTACTCATTAATTTTTGTGTCTTGATCTGGAGGCTTTTATGCATATACAAGTAAATAAAAGTATTCATATGCCTATATGCCTTTTTATGGCAAATCAACATTGCACATTAGCTATTCTGCTTCAGGGTTATGTTGACTGTTTTTTTTTATTAATTAATTTTTTGAGACTTTTTGCTATAAAGCATGTGTGCTTGCTGGAGAGACAGAGACAGAGAGACAGAAAGTGAAAAATCACACTTCTGGGGGGATGGCCACTCCACAATCCCTTCTCCTCCATTCTCCTCTAAGGATCTTGGGCACACATGCTCACATGCCCGACATGAGTTTCAAGCCTCTAGGTCCAGGACTCGAACCATAGTTGGCCATGTGGGAGTCCAGCAGTTGTGGGAAAGAAGAGAGGAGATTAGGAGGAAGGTTAATGAGCTTGTTTATGCTACTGTGTAGGCTACTGCATATAGCAAGGATTTAAGGACCTACGATGCACCTTGAAATTAAAGGGATGTTAGATTCTGTGTGTGCGTGTGCATGCACACGTTAGAACATGCATGTTATTCAGCAAGAGTGAGAGAGAGAAAGGAGATAGAACCCATGGAAAACTGTCACAACACAATCCCTTCACCTCCATCTCTCCCTCCTTTCGGACTTTTGAACACACCTGTGCATGCATGCAAACACATTCAGGCTGTTTCTCAAGCTGCCAGGTCCAGCATTAAACCATGCAGTCAGCCATGTGGGATCCAGTGCCTTAACTACCAGGCCACAGAGCTGATCCTGGACTCCATTTGTAAATATGCCAGATTCAACTGGTCTAAATATTAAACATTTTAAAAATATTATTTATTTGTATCTAAATCTAGATATAAATTTTAAAAATATGGATAAGATATTATAAGCATCTTGTACCTGTGCCCCTTACCAACAATTGAGACTGGTAAATCAGTGTATGCAAGGCATTTGATGACAAAGGAATGTAATTTAGGGACTAGCAATTAGTATAATGGCTATGTCGCTGGACTCCCATGTAGTTGACCGTGGTTCGAGCCCTGGACCTGGTGGCTTAAACTCACGCCGGGCACGTGTGCGTGTGTGCCCATGATCCCAAGAGGAGAATGGAAGAGAAGGGATTGCGGCGTTGCCATCCCCCTGGAGGGTGATTTCTCACTTTGTCTCTCTGTCTCTCTCTGTCTTTCTAGCGAGTGCACGCGCCCTATAACAAAAACCTCTCCAAAAAAAACCCCAAGAAACAAAAAACAAAAAACAAAGAAATGGAATTTAAATGAAAACATCTAGATAAAAATAAAAAAATCTAGATAAACGCAGATGTGGGTGAAATGAAAAACAAAGTATACAAAACAATAAATATCATTCAAATAAATTAGAAAAACTGCAAATGTTAGAGCATTAAAATGATTGAATACAGTCATGAATGAATTAGTATTTTTGTGCTTATACTAAGGATTTAATACATTCCAGCATGTTTCCTTCAGTTAAAAAAAAATGTTTCCTTCACATTTTTCCATAACTTTCAATAAATGAGGATAATTACATCTAGAAGTGATTCATCTTGATAAGTGCTCTTATAAATTACAGTAGCTAATTTTTAGTGAATTAGGTTTATTGGGATACTGCTGAGTTAAAAGGGGTATGTTTTTGTTGAAATTTCCTTATTAAGTTAATGACTTCTTGTGCAAGTAAAATGACAACTGGAATTATTACGAACATTTAAAATCTAAACTGCTGTGTTTGAACATAAAACACATTTTCTTGTTTTCTTGATTTGGACCTTTATAATTGAGAAATTTCTTCATATATTTAAAAATATTACTAAGGAAAACATTTACATGCCATTATACATAACAATGGTAGGCAACTTAGCTTTTCTAATACTTTGTGCTTTCTGCATAGACATTCAGAATTATTTGTTGGATAACTTAGGATGATAATCACTAGTTAGGTAGGATCATTAAAAACTACACAAGATTATTTGGTTTTGGTTCTGTGATAAGAACTTTGTTCATACCCTTGTATAACATTTCTTTTTCTTTTTCTTCTCTTCTGATATAACAGTCTTATTTCTATTCTGTATGCTTCATAGTTGGTAGAGTGAATTGATAATCTTGAAATGATCAGGTAAGAGGGAAAGAATACAGAGGAGGCAGTTTGAAAGTGGTAAGGAAGCAGATACTAAATGTCCAGAGCTAGAAGTCACATTCTTTTGGCTAAAATGCAGTTAAATGGTTATCACACCAATTGCAAAGGAGGCTGGGAAATAAAGTTAGCTAAGTTCAATACAAAAAGAACACAGATTATGGTGAACCAGTTGCAGTCTATTCTGCTTTTTAGAAAATATTATGGCAGAATAATCAAGACGACCCTGGTGGTTGACAACTTATTCTACTACTGAGGTTGAGAGCCTTGTATTTTCATTGTTCTTATTTTGGTCTGGATCTTCCCTTAAACTTTCTATCGTATGTCAACTATGAAACTCTCTCACCTGACTATGTAGTGCTTAATATTATATCTTACCCATCATACTGGATGTGTGAATAATGTTGTGGCATAGCCTATAATAGCCAACAAGTGGCATGGTAGTTGAGGCTCTGGACTCCTACTTGGCTAACCACTGTTTGAGTCCCAGACCTGGCAGGGGTCACTTGCTTTCTCACTTTCTGTATGTGTGTGTGATTTCTCATTTAGTGTGTGTGTGCATTTCTGGTAAGTGTATGTGCTCTGTAGCAAATTAAATAATAATAATAAATAAAATAGAATAAATAATTCTTAAAAAATCATGCCAGCTTCTACTTACGGGCCACCTTATACTGACACCTTCTTCCCCTTGCCATTGATGATGAATTCAAGGGAGCCAAACTACTTACTTGAAGTTGATTCATAACGAATTGATCCAGTTTGTTTTCTCAGGAATTTAAATAATAAAATTTGGAGTGAATCAAGCACTTGCATATTTGCAGGAGTCTTGACGATATTAGTCACTCTAAACTATAATAATCCCACAACTTAATTCAAAACTCGTTCATTGTTTTCATACTTTGTCATCCATTGTCAAGAAAAGACTAAAATCTTTAAAGTCCTACTTAACATCTTTTGAGACTTCACCCCACAGCATTTATCAATGTCCTGCCAAACTGGATTCCCTGCCTCCCTACTTTCCCCTATTTTAGGTATAGTTAGTGAATTTCAGGAAAACAGCCTGTGCTCTCTTTCCATCAAATCCTGAATCAGCTGCCCTCTCCTCTAGGATGTTTTCCTGATTATCCTGAGTAGAGTCGTTCTCCTGTTTCTTTGGTGACATTTGCACATTTTCCTGTCTGTTACAGTTGTGAACATGCCTTGGTTATCTTGTTTTATGGCAAGTATTGGACTCATTTAGGCTACTTGTAGCTGTGACAGTTATTGCTTAAGTAAACCTGTGCCAAAGAGAATGCTTGTGGCTATTATGGGGATACTGTTCAGATGTCCATTTCTTTTTTTATTTTAAATTTTATTATATGGTGTGACTGTCTATGTGCTGTGTATATGTGTATATGTTGGTAACACCTAAAATAGATAAATAAAACAAAGACATTAGAAACTACTTTTTTGAAATTATAAAATTTGTGTTTTAGTTTCTTTTCCACTCCCACTACCCCCACCCCATGAAAAGCAAAATTCCTGCACCTTAGGTCCCTATGGTAAAGGAAAAAGAAAGCAGAAAAATAATAAGATGCCCAGTACTAATGAGAAATCTGGGGCCTGGACCCTAGTTTATAAATCAGGTGACACAAACATGACTCCTGAGAATGGTCAATGATTGAGTGTATGTGGAGGAGTGGGGCCTAACGAAGGACATTTAGAGAAGGGATATGGAGGTAGAACATTGACGGGATGGGGAAGTGTGGTGTTATCAGTTGAAGATATTTTGATCAATGGGACTGGGGAGAAATGTTCACATATTGAAATGCTCACATTGTAAGCTAAACAATGCGATTGAATGTATATACAAATAAATAAATAAATAAATAAAATATAAAAAAAAAAGATTGAGTTTGGGGGAAGATTAATGTTCCTGGGGAGGTGAAAATCTATCTGGATGGCATTGTGACTGACCAGTCTCACCCGGGTACATTGCTTACACAAGACAAGAGGTTAAGGCTGTTCAAATTGCTGTTCTGGTATGGTACTGGGCCACTTACATGGTAAGTGTTTGAAAATAATTGAATAAACTGTTCAAATAATTCACAAAATAATTAATGGTTAAATGTGAAAGTGTGCTGAAAAAAATAGACGAAAGACACAGAAGAAAGAATGACAAGGATTGAAGTCACTAGTGGCATGTTGGATAAAAAGATGTCTAGATGTACTCATCAAAATGCTCAGACAAACGAAAACATGGAAATATTTTCTTTGATCTTAACACAGGTGGATCTGAATTACAAGTCATTAAAGAATGGTTAGCTGCTGCCCTTTCTTTCTGATCTCACTGTGTAATTGTAGTGAATTATTCAGAAGGATTTTGCATAGTCTCAAATGAATTGTTGTTATTGATGCTTTGTTATGTAAATATTTAAATATTGATTTTTTTTAAATTAGTGGGTAGCCTGTGTACATTTTGTTGGCATTTTGACAAAAAATTTGCAATAAGTGTCACAAGTCAGTTTCTGCTGACAGTCAAAACCAGAACTCCAAGAGAAATGCAAATTGATGTCACTTCTCATTTGTAAGAGGCTTGAAAATTATGAATATATAAATATTTAATAGCGATGGGTCAAACAGAAATTTGCTCTACCCATTAGATGTGTGTCTGCTTATGCATGTAGTGTATATAGAGACACTTTCCTGAGACAGTGCTACATGGATTAAAAATGAGAAACAGGATAAGATCAGGTGATTTTCCAGAAAATAGGTCATTGGCTGGTGACCTAAATATTGTACTTAAAGTTCTTGCTTAGGGATCATTAGTTTTTCTCAGTCTGAAAAATATAGGACTGCCTGTGGCATTACATTTTTCATTTTGTACCACAAGAAAGCATTGAACAGGCAACCTTTTCTATTCAGATTTAAATAACTATATTGGAAACAGATTATTTGTTTATTCATTACAATGAATTTATCATGGAGTCATAGCAAGTCAAAAGTTATCTATTTGTCACAAAGTAATACTGAAAATGAAAAGAATAAACAATTCACAGGCTTAAGTAATGTACTATCTAAGTAACAAATACATTTCATAGTCAAAAAAGGATAGCGCTTGGGTGGGTAAAGGGAAGAGATGACATACCTAATCTCACCATCACAGTCTGCACACTTATTATTGAGAAAAATGTATGAGAACACCTATTTCTTCAGTGATTATCTATCCTACATTTCTTTTACAAGCAAATATGAAAAGTACTGCATATTTGTCCACAAAGGAGAGAGAAATCGCAAATGTGACTATTTAAATGTATCACTTCATCATCTTTCTCTACCTGAGTAAACACTTCAAAGTCTGAGTGTATACAAATACACAAACATACATGTGGTTGGTGTACATATATGTATTTGCATCTATATACATATGTAGATAATACTTGGTTTACTCATTTTTATATTTCTACTTGAATAATTAGGCACATATTTAAAAGTATATATTTCAATTTTTCCATTTAATTTTGTACTTTATTAAACATTTGACCTTAAAAAACAAAACATAACTTAAGATGAGTTTACATCAAAGATTTGAAGTGATTGTATAAAGGACTTTAAAAGCCAGCTGCATAGCTGAGCAGTAATGTGCTTCTCAAGAAAAGTCACATGTCACATGGCAACTGCAGTTTGTATTCCCAGCTTGTTCAGGCTGACACACTCCAGGCATGGAGTGTGAATGCCCAAGATCCTATGGGCTGGAGGGCTGGAGGAAGGAGATTGTGACATAAAAATACCCTGTGTACGGTGCTCTTCTCTCTCACATGTGGGTGCATATGCATGTGGCCTATCTGAATAAAGAAAAAAATAATAGCATGGAAAAATGTTTCTAATATATGATTAAGTGTGAAAAAAAGGAGTTTGAGAAGTTTGATTCACTTGGATAATTTTTGTAAGAGTTATTTTATTTTAATTAATTAATTTATTTATTTTAATTTGGAAAGAGATGGACAGAATGGGGGGAGTGAGAGGAGAGAGAGAGAGAAAGTGAGAAAGCAATCTACCAGGCCCAGGACTCGAACCATGGTTGGCAATGTGGGAGTCTAGTGTCCTTAACCACCACACCACCTGCCAGCTTCCATTTGGATAATTTTAATAAATTCCTTAGAAAGTGAGAGTATCTTGGGGCAAAATGGGCTCACAGAGGGGTGTGCACTGGTGCGTGCATGCAGTTATGTCCTTGACTATCAATATGTTTGCTTCTGAATATTAATATGGCAAAGTTCAATCAGAGAAGAATTAGTTACATTGCTTTACAGCTTATGGATTGGTTTTCCATCTCACAGGATGATAATACTGTGTGTGTGTGTGTGTGTGTGTGTGTGTGTGTGTGTGTGTATTGTCTTTCTTTATTTTTACTATGAAGAGTTTAGTTTTCCTACAGCTAAGGAGGTAGGAGTATTAGTCATGATGTTAATGGCAACAGATTATTTTTAATACATACTATATATTGCCCTAGCACCTTTTCAAATTGTCCCTACTGTCTGGACTATATTGTTTATTTGATAAAAGTTGTTTTCCTTAATTTCTTAATGAGTAAATTCTGCCCACTTAAATGGTAGCTGAGATTTCTTCATTTTATATCTTTAGTAGTACACATTTACTTTGCACTTAATTCTGAGAGTGTATGTACATCTTATGTATTAATCTATATTTCTCTACTGTAAAAAATATTTGTGGGAACCAGCAGTTGGTGTAATGGCTATGTCGCTGGACTCCCACGTAGTCAACCACGGTTCGCGTCCTGGACCCGGTGGCTTAAAACTCACGCTGGGCGCGTGTGCGTGCGTGCCCAGGAACCCGGGAGGAGAATGGAGGAGAAGGGATTGCGGCGTGACCATCCCCCCCTGGGGGTGATTTCTCGCTTTCTGTCTCTATGTCTCTCTTTGTCTCTCTGGCAAGCGCACGCACCCTATGGTGAAAACTTCTCCAAAAAAAAAAAAGAAATTTTAAGCACCTTTTTATATTGTATCTATTGTTTTCTTATTCTACTTTCCAAGAGGCAAGATGTTGATAAATGGAGCATGTGAGATGTTAAGTAGGGGAATGGACAGTGTCCTGCTTCTTTCATCCTTTCAATCCCTTATTTATTTATTTACTATTTCAGAGGAAGAAACATTATTTAGTTAGCAACTTAGAGAAGTTTTGCAGTTATTATTATTATTATTTTTATGTTTTTGCTGTAGGGTGCATGTGCTTGCCAGAGAGAGACAGAGAGAGATAGTGAGAGGAAAAATGAGAAATCACCCACTGAGGGGATGACTATACTACATTCCCTTCTCCTTCAGTCTCCCAGAATTTCAGACATGCACACACATGTGCCTGGCATGATTTTCAAGCTGATGGGTACAGGACTCAACCCATAGATGGCCATGTGGGAGTCCAGTGCCTTAACCATTATGCAACTGGTCAACACCAGTTTTCCTCTTTTAAAATATTTCCTTGGGTTTTTAGAAGCCTTGCATTCATGAGTTTTGTGGTCATTTTCTACCTGGGTTTCCCTCTGCTTCTCAGATTGCTCCTGCTCAGTTTTCTTTATTGATTTCTCTTATTTTATCTATGGGGATTTTTAATTAATTTTTTTATTATTCAAATCAATTTTATTATTAGTATGATTATATTTACTTTGCTGTAGAGCATATATGCTCATCAGAGAGAGACAGAAATGAGAGAAAGAAGGCAAGCCACCAGATCCAGGACTTGAACTGCAGTTAGCCATGTGGGAGTCCAGCACCTTAACCACCATGCCACCTGCTGGCCCATATGGATATTTTAGAAGTTTATTTCTTTCTTTCATGATCAAGAGAGGCAGAAAAACAGAGGTAGACAGACAGAAGGAAAGGGACCTCCAACAAGGTCCTCACATCATGACACATCCCCATTTTCAGTCAACCGTAGATCACAGGTAGATGCACACCAGTGTATTCAGGGAGGTCTCTAGACACAGTACCCAGAATCATCCCATGTAGGCCAGCCTCAAAGGCATTGCATTACTGCTGTGGCACTGTTTGGCTTCATCGGTCATTTCTGAAGATTTGATGCACATTATTCTCTGTGACAATTTTTTCTTAAGATTTCAACTTTGGAGAATATGCTATTAATCACAAATCATATTAATAATTTAGGTTCTGTCTTGTCTCTTGAATCTTGTGTAATGTCCCTACCCATCTTTTGATATATTCACTTGGGTATTTCAATGTCACATCGATTTCAATAAGTATGCCACTGATTGAATTATGACTTTTACCTACAAATTATCATCTTCCAATTTTTTTATTTAACTTAATAAAGCTACTGGTCTACAAATAATAAAGATTTAATATTAACCTTGAAGTAATATTGTTTTTATTATCTTTTCCATTTTTATATTCAGTCAGATAATTTGATCTATATGCTATATAAATTTACACAAGAAAAGTACTCTAGACAAGTACAGTTTAGCAGAACCAATACTATTTATTATGTCAATAGCTTTCTTTACATTCATATTACTCTCATCAAAGATCTCTTACCTATTAATTCACTAAGTTTTATATTGAGTCTTTCCCTGCCTCTAGATTTCATATGTTGAGATTTGGTAGTGATGGGATTAAGTGGGTTGGACTCAATTTTGGGAGGGATGGGATTAAGAGGTAAAACTCAAAAGAGTGAAACTCAGAAGTAGGGACTTTGGGTGATTATGTGTAAAGTCACTAGGGCAGGACTTCTATGATTGAGCTCCAGTGGTTTATAAGGAGAGGGAATGAGATGAGAGCAGAGAGACTTATGGACAGCTACTGTGCTTTACTCTCACCCTCTTGATGTGACAACTCAAGACTCTGCAAGAAATCTATCAGATGTGGTCCCTAGCCCTAGTACTTCCAAACTCTGTGTAAAACAACCTTTATTTTTTTTTTTTAAATTATAGTCTCTTAGCTGACTTCCCTGATCAAAAATAATCAAAGTAGTCTAGGCTAGCTGCCATTAAAAATCTAATTGACCTCATCCATTTCTTCAATAATTTCCCATACCCATCTCTACTTCTTGGCATAGCTTTCAAAGACCAGTTTATCCCCCTATTTTTCTGGACTGTCCTCATATTTCTTTGTAATTTATTACAAATTCTCCCTCTTCTGAGGCAAAGGTAATGTAGAAACCCTTCTTTTCCCCGATCCACAGTTATCACTGTTCTCTTCAGTGTGCTTTAGTAAAGAGAGAGAACACTCTGAGATACATAGGTATAAACTTAGGCACCATCATTATCACTTACTGTCTGTTTAGCCTTAGATAAATCACGCAGACTCTGAACTTTGAGCTCTTCATTTATCAAAAGGTTATAATGATATCCATCTCATAGAATTGTTGAAGGGATTACTGTTCATGCATATTAAAGAAATTCTGCTGTTTAGAATATTGCTATAATTATTCTCTGTTGCACAATTTAGCATTGAACTTAATGCTTTCTTCTGTGTATACCATTTTTTGTGTTTATCAAGCATTTCCTGTTAGTTTGTCTTGCTGATCTTTTAAACTTAAAAACTGTATCTTACGATTCTCCTCTATTTTTCTGAGCATTTATAACATTGCTGAAAATATATGAGACAATACAACTTAAGGTGGATAGGTGCAATTTCTAGGTCTACTACTTAACCTTGGGGAGGTTACATAAATTTTCTGTGCTATAGTTTCTTATTTGTAAAATAGAAAAACTACATTTCACAACTCAAGAATCTTTGTGAAGATTAAATCAACATGAATAAATCACTTATAAAAGTACTAGTTATGTGTGAATTGCAATATGTCAACTCATTATCATAGAGAAACTCAGTTCCTGAAATTAGCCTGAGTTGACCGAATAACTTATCTTACAATAATGCTGGACATTTATTGTATAAGTGGTGATGAGAGTCTGACCACTCATCACCCATGCTGCTTCTTCCTCACAGAGAATTAGAGACCCAGACACAGAGAGGGGATAGCAAAGTAGGGTTTATTAAGAGAGGGAAGGAAGAACAGAATTCCAAACCAGGGAGGTGTCCTGAATGGGTTGAAAATGAGCTGGAGGCAAGGGTATTTTATCTAGCAGTCTGAGTATAGAGCTGGCTTTCTGATAAGGAAGTGGACTTTTAGAATATATTAATAGTTACGTGATAGTCTGAGTGATTTATCACCCTATTCTCGGTGTGGTAACAGACCATAGTGTTCTATGCTTTTTGTTGGAATATAGCTACTAAATAGAAACTGTTGCCCTTGGTTACAGTTGCTTTGAGTCCCAGAGTGGCCTGCTTTGGCCTGTGAAAACACAGCCATCATGACTCCATTTGGGGCCTTTGTGGGGAAATATTAGTAAAAAAAAAACAAAACAAAACTAGTAAGAGCTTGAAATTATTTCAGTTCTATAAACATTACATTATTTATTTAGGTAAAAGTAATTATGTTAAGATCAGATACAACTACTGTTTTGTTTGTTTGTTTGTTTGTTTGTTTTTGGGGGAGAGGTTTTTTGCCATAGGGCGTGTGTGCTCGCCAGACAGACAGAGAGAGACAGAGAGACAGAAAGCAAGAAATCACCCCCCAGGGGGGATGGCCACACCCCAATCTCTTCTCCATTCTCCTCTCGGGATCCTGGGCATGCACGCACACGTGCCTGGCGTGAGTTTTAAGCCACCGGGTCCAGGACACTAACTACTGGTCCCCAACTACTGTTTTTTGTGACTATCAAAAGTAACTTCTTACCCTAGGGATTTGCATTTTTTGGTTTCATGAAATTCTGCACATGAAAGTACCTGAGGTATTAACTCGTTCTTGTTATTTTATGGACATGAAAAATAGAGGTTTAAGAGGTTTCAGATTTGCCTAAAAACATACAAGTATTTTATATAACAATTCCTAACTACTTAACATAAACTTGTGATATTAGTGGGCAAAAGAGAAATAGGAAAACTGCTTTTTCCTTCAAGGAGCTTCCAATTGCTTAATAGAATTTTTAATGAGTTTTCACAGTTTTATGAAGTATGTTGAACATTTGTGAATTTTCCTAACTTCAGTGCAAGTTCATGGATAATGATCTTGAACATTAATTTTAATGCTGACTTAAATAAAACCCATTAGCTAAATAGATATTATTGAATTTTGATCTTTGTCTGCAATCTGTTTCCCTGGGGGAGAAAATGGAAAATGTTAAAGAACTTTAATTGCTTCCCCAAAACTTATATTTGTATGCTTTGAAAGTTAATAATAATTTTTAAATGTATTTTCTAGTATGATCAAATAATTCTTGAGGATTTGCTAAATTTAGGTATAATGACTTATTTCAGGTAGTCTTTTCTGAATAGCAAACCACTCCAAAACATAGTAGCTTAAAACAGTAATTTATTATCTCTTTGATTCTGTGGGTTAGTGGGAGTTTTCTGCTCTCTCCACATAGGTTCACTCATTTGGTAACCTTGAGCAGAAGAATATTTTAGTCTATTTGTGTGGCTTTAACGATATCTGAGACTGAATGCTTTATAAAAAGTGACTCATTGGAGCCAGCAGTTAGCGTAATGGCTATGTCGCTGGACTCCCACATAGTCGACTACGGTTTGAGTCCCGGACCCGGTGGCTTAAACTCACACTGGGCACGTGTGCGTGTGTGTCCAAGATCCCGAGAGGAGAATGGAGGAGAAGGGATTGCGGTGTGGCCATCCCCCCTGGGGGGTGATTTCTCGCTTTCTATCTCTCTGTCTCTCTCTCTCTTTCTTTCTCTTTCGCGCCCTATATAGCAAAATCCTCTCAAAAAAAAAAAAAGAAAAAAAAAAGTGACTCACCATTCCGGTGACTAGAAAGTCCAAAGACGTTTTATCAGCCTCTGGCCAGCCTGTGGTACCGAGTCACAACATGGCTGAAAGAAGCAGAAAGGCAAGTGGGCACATGCAAATAGAGAAAGAGAGAGAGATTTGCAAGCAGCTGTTTTGATTTTATAACCTCTCAGTTAACTAATGAGAAGGGTTCAGTCCTCCAGTACTGTCTCATTGGTCAAGTTACAGAATAAGGCTCAGAGAAACTACATGTAAACCATAGCAGAGGATCAGAGGGAGACTGGCACAGCAGGTACGGTTGGTATGATGGTATGAACGGGCCTTTCTCACTCTCTCCAGGTAGAAAATCTCAAGTACTTATCAAGTCTTTAGTGATCTATTGATGTCACTTGAACTTATGTGTCCAAAGTAATTCATGTTAGTTAAGTCCAGAGTCAACATGGGAGGGACCTTTACAAGAAAGTAGATGTGTTTTTATTTTTTTTTTTTTGCTCTAAATTGATAAATAATTTTTTTAATTAAAAATTAATTAATTAATTAAGAGATTTATATGGAGGAGAAGGGATTGTGGTGTGGCCATCCCCTGGGGGGAAGGTGAGTAAATTCTCACTTTCCCTCTCACTGTCTCTGTCTCTCTCTCTCTGGCCAGTGCACACCCTAAAGCAAAACCTCTAAAAAAATAAATAACAATAAAAAATCAAGAATTAGCATGTGTATTTTTATATCCTCAAAGACAGCATCTTAAGCAGCTTATTACGGGATAAGTTACCAATAAGATAAACAAAAATATAGACAATAACGCCAATAATAATGGTTACTGGTTAATGGCTGATTACTCACCATCAGGCATTGTAGATATTTCACTTATAAGCATTATTTAATTTACTCACCCTATGATTCATAAACAAGATGTTCTTCTGACAGACTATGGAGATATGAAAATTTAACTTTATCCACTCAGTCAATGAACATGTAAAACGTTGCAGGCACTAAGTGTAACATTGTAAATAAAGTTAAACAACATGTAAGTAATAGAAGGCAGACCAAGATTAAATTTAAAGCTCTGGATTTCAGTACTAGTTTCTTTGTTATAATGCAAAAGTTCTTACACTGCTATGTCCTCTGGTCAGTAGAATCATATTATTTCTAAGAGCAGTGATATATTAAATTGGAGGAAAATGTGGAGTACTATATATACCTATTTTTTATATAGATATGGGAGTTTTTTTTTTTTTTAGAAATTGAAGCTAATCTTTAAAATAAAACACTGAACACCTGTAATTCTTATTTTATGATTATGTTATTCACATTTCAAGATTATTTATTTTATAGGTTATTTGCCTTACAGTTCATATTATACTCCTCCCAATTTGCTTAGGTGTTATCACCTAAGAACCATATTACCATTCAATGTTTTATTAAAAGTAATACAAGTTCTTTTTCTCTAGCATGGTATGTTTTGATGCTAATAATACAACTAAAGCTGAAGAGTATTTTAAAATATATGCTGTGTGAAAGGTGTGGACGAACATTCACTTAGTTTCTATTAAGACTTCATTTGTTCATGCTTTCACACGTATATTTATTGCTATGTTTTCGACAACGTCCTCATGTGGACAATTGGACAGGAGTATTGAACCAATTTAATGATTAAAAACACTTTCCTGAGTTTACAAATAATAAATCTAACAAGCAAATTCAGATGATCAGACTTGTAAACCAATTATTTCCCTGATACACTGGGAAAACTAATTGTCATATGTGACTGCTTTTTAAAAATTATATTAGTGGGTGGGACCAGCAGTTAGCATAATGGCTATGTCACTGAACTCCTATGTAGTCGACCACGCCAGGCACGTGTGCATGCGTGCCCAAGATCCTGAGAGGAGAATGGAGGAGAAGGGATTGCGGCATGGCTATCCCGCCGAGGGATGATTTCTCGCTTTTTATCTCTCTGTCTCTCTCTGTCTTTCTCTCTCTGTCACACCCTATAGCAAAAACCTCTCAAAAAAAAAAAAAAAAAAAGATATCAGTGGGTCCAGCAGGTGGTGTGGTAATTAAGGTGCCAGATCTCACATGACTGCCTCTGTGGCTCGTGTCCTGGACGGAGCCACTTGAAAAACACATCAGATGTATGTACACGCAAAATTCTAAGAGAAGGAAGGAGGTGAAGAAATTGCAGCATGGCAATCCCCCCATGGGGAGTGATTTCTCATTTTTCCTCTCTTTTTATCTCTCTCTGTTCCTCTACAGTGAGCATACATACCCTATGGCAAAAATCTATGTTAAAAAAATAGAAAAGAAAAAATAAGATTCAGCAACTCTGTGTTCAACAATTGGGATTTATAAGTAAGATTCAGTATGTCTATGATACCCTGCACAGTTTTTTACATGTTTTATTCCATAATATTCATACATGCACATTCACACAAAACTCTAAATTTGGTACTACTACTGTCTGTGCTATGTATGGATGAGAATACTGATAGTAGGGAGTTTGTGTAATTGGCCCACCTGCACACCTAGAAAGGAGAAGGACAGCAACCAGTCTCAGGGGTGTTTTTGTTCATGCCCATTTCTCATGATATTAAGCACCATGCTAAGTTTTATAGTTAGATATTTGGGTAGAGAGTAAACCATTAACTTTGTACAAGGATAAACAAAGAGTAAAAATTTGGTGGGGGCTGAAGATTGGTTTTAGATATGATAATCATTGAGTCTTTGTGAGAGATTCAGGTAAAGGTGTCTAATAAGATAAAATTAGAGAAATGGTCCTAGAACAGAGGCGGATGATATAAAACTTGCAGTTAGAATACTTTGTCTTTTTTTATTTTTTTTTTTTTTTTTGGAGAGGTTTTTGCTATAGGGTGTGTTTACTTGCCAGAAAGACTGAGAGAGAAAATCACCCCTCAGGGGGCATGGCCACACCACAATCACTTCTCCTCCATTCTCCTCTTGGGATCTTAGGCACGCACGCACACGTGCCTGGCATGAGTTTAAGCCACCAGGTCTGGGACTCAAACCACAGTTGACTACATGGGAGTCCAGTGACATAGCCATTATGCCAACTGCTGGGCCCAGAATACTTTCTTTTTCTTGACATATTATCTATCTGATTCTTGTAGAAACTTTGACAATGACATGTTTCTCACTCTATAACAAAAAGTATAAGAAATATATATACATATATGTGTTATGTATGTATGTATGTAGAGATAGTTTCTTGTCATTATCCACAGCAATGTTTTATAAAGTCTGTGAAGTGAGAAAAAGCACTGAATTAGTAAATACTTATATTTGTATTCTGTATCTTAATACTGATTTATACATTAAGTCCTAAAAACCAGAATTTAATCTTAAATCCTCAAAAAGACTCATCCTAGTAGATTCTGTTTATTTACCAAAAGAGAAAAGTTTAGAAGTATTATTTTAGAAGTTACAAAGTGACATACCTAAGCCACTTCACCACTGTGTGCCAGGGCTGGGATTTAAACTGTCCAATTAACCCAAGCCCAGAGCTTCGTGCACTGTATGGCAATGCCCTCTTCATCCTCTGGGCATCTCAGTATGAGGACTGAAGCCAGAAGACAAAGTGTTGCCTTGTTTAACCTTAGCAGAATATGGGCATTTGGAATGACCCACATTTTTTGTTGTTCTGCACATGTCAGAATGATTCGGAAAGTGCCATGAAAGTGCCTTGAATACTGATTTTAAGTTACAGATCAATTTTAGCAAGTTGGCAAATTTGCAGATACAGACTTTGGAAATAATGAGGATGGAGGATATCTGGGTAATAAGAATTATTCTATTATGAATGAACTCATAGAGCAGAGATAAGAGGTATAAAACGTGTAACAAGAGAATCATAAGCATACCTTATCCATGTTCTCTTGAACATAGTTTCAGAGAATTATCTGGTTTCCTGACTCAATCAATAAATTAACGTTAATGTGAAGAAGGAGTTGCTTGTAGGGAAAAGTGTAAGTTATTATACTCAGAGAGACCTGAGATCATAGCTTAAAATCAGGGGAATGATAGAAAAATTTCAAAGTACATTACTTACACATAGCAATAACCAGGAACCTTCTTCATTAGTAAAATAACTAGCTGTTTTCACCCCAATAGTTGTTCAGAATAAAACAGAGCCAGAAGAGAGCATTCACATTGAATAAAGTGGTAAAGTAAAATAACATGGTCCAATGTTGCATTGCAAAAAATTGTAAGATGAATTCAGTTCAGCATACTCAAAGTAACTAAGAATGGACTAACAGCCTATAGTCTGTTAAAATATGTAATATATAATATTTTTAGACACATCAGAAAGTACCACTTCTCTTTTTTTCCCACATTTTATTGATTCACAAAATATCTTAAACTAAAAATATGGACAAAGCTAGAATCTAATAAATGCACAGTAATTTTCTTTTGAAAAAAATTTTAAATTAATTTACATTCATTCCCTGAGCATTGTCATAGCATACAAACTGTGATTTCCCATCAAGAATACATACTGCGTAGTGGCTTAATCATACATATTATTGTCAATAATTTTCCATTTCTAGTTTCATATATATATATATATATATATATATATATATTATCACTTCTCTTGAGAAATTTTTCTTAAGTTGATTCTCAAATTTTAAATAGTCCAAATAAAAAAAAATTGAGAGATTTTTGCTATAGGGTACGTGCACTCACCAGAAAGACAGAGAGAGACAGAGAGACAGAAAGCGAGAAATCATCCCCAAGGTGGGATGGCCATGCCACAATCCCTTCTCCTCCATTCACCTCTTGGGATCTTGGGCACACATGCACATGCGGCTGGCGTGAGTTTAAGCCACTGGGTCTGGGACTTGAACTGCGGTGGACTACATGGGAGTCCAGCAACATAGCCATTATGCCAACTGGTCGTCCTAAAAGTCCAAATAAATTTTATCAAATGAAAAGTATTTAGTATTTACTATACATGAGCTTTGATCACATGCCAAGGTTTTTTACTCTTAATTAAAACTATTTATTAAAACAATTATATATTTTGAAGTATTAGAATTGTAGAATTATTTCATTGTCATGTCTGATGTACTATGTGGTAGATATAATAAATGAACAGGATTGCCAGTGATATAAGATATTTATGAATATTTATCATGTAGACACATTGCCTAGATAAAGTTTAAAATATTCTTTGAACTCATTTTGTTAGAAATAAATTAGTTTTGGAGACATAATCTTCCTATGTTTTAATAAGTCTACAAAATGAATTTTGAAATTTGGATGACACATCACTTTTAAGTCATTCAACTATTCCCATTTACATTGAAAAAGTAATTCAATAAATAGTGCCTTAGTGGGCAAACAGAATCAATTTACCTCTGAATCTTCAGTCTATTTGCTTGCAGATTTTTTTTTAAAGTAAACATTGGTGCATGTGCTAAAACTTTACAGTAAAGTTCTAATGGTATCATATATTAAACATCAATTTTTTATAGAATTCTAGAATGAAATTGCATCTTAAAGATTATATAATTCAAAATCCCTTCAATTTCAAATGATGAAGTCAGACCAAAGACATTTGCTGACTTAAATCATTGATATAAAATATATTAGAGAACAAATTATACACTATAAAATACTGTAGGGATCATCAGGTGGCATAATGCCTACATCGCTGGACTCCCATTTAATACACCGCGATTTGAGTCCCCGACCCGGTGGCTTAAACTCATGTCAGGCACATGTATGTGCATGCCCAAGATCCTGAGAGAAGAATGAACGAGAAGGGACTGTGGCATAGCTATCCTCCCGGGGGTGGGGGAGGGGTGTTTCTAGCTTTCTGTCTCTCTATCTCTCTCTGTCCTTCTGGCGAGCACATGCGCCCTATCACAAAAACCTCTCTTAAAAAAACACCCAAAAATTAAAATACTGAATATAATTCAAATAATATAATTATTATTTTTTAAATTCACCCAAATAGTTACTGTCAGGGCTAATATAAATTTATCAGCTCCCAGTCCAAAATCCTTATTCTGATGATAAGCTGAATCTTATGTACTAAACAAAAAGTTGAGGTTTATAGTTAAATACAAATTTTAAAAATAATTACTAGACTGCAGAGCTTCTTTAAATATGATAGTAAATTGTTGTAATAATATACTCAAATAGGTCATGTCAATGGCAGTAATTAAATGAAGTCATAATTTTGAAAAGATTAAAAAAAGACTATTGGCAAAAATCTTAAACTATCAAACGCATGCCTTATGCTAGATAGCATTTAATAGTTTAGCCAGTTGCATGGTGATTAAGGTGGCTGGGTCCCACATGACCAACTGCATGAGTTGAGTTCTGGGTCCACTGGTCTGGTAAAAAACACACTGGAGGGACCAGCAGTTAGCATAATGGCTATGTCGCTGGACTCCCATGTAGTCGACTGCGGTTTGTGTCCTGGACCCGGTGGCTTAAAACTCACGCCAGGCATGTGTGCATGTGTGCCCAAGATCCCGAGAGGAGAATGGAGAAGGGATTGTGGTGTGGCCATTCCCCCTGGGGGGGTGATTTCTAATTTTCTGTCTCTCTGTCTGTCTGGCGAGCGCACGTGCCCTACAGCAAAAACCTCTCCAAAACACACACACACACACACACACACACACACACACACACACACTGGACATGTGCATGTGTGGGCCCCCCAGAAAACAAATTTTATTTGTTTTCTCATGTAATTCAACCCTGAGAAACCATTACAATTTTCTCCATTTTATAAATAAAATAGGAAATAACATGTAAAATTTTAATGTAATAAAACTAAGAAGCACAGAGCCTGAATTTGTGCCTGGTATAATGTGCTATAAATCACCTTGTAGAATATTTCTGTGACTCAGAATGTTTTTTCTTTAATCCTATTTGGGTTGCATTTGGTGTACAATATTTGTGAATATATTAGACATAGCATGATATTAAAATATTATGACTATTTTAGACAAAGAAGACATGCTCAGCTTTTATGCATATGTAACAATGTGAGAGGGGAGAGCCTGGAGAAAGGGAGGAAACTCAAAGATAGAACTGAGAACAGTGATTGAGGAAATATACAAAGCAATTTCTTGTTTTAAAGACTATTAAATTTAATTTAATCATCATCACTTTTTTTTTAATTTAACCAGAGACAGAGAGCACTAGAGAAGGAAAATGAGAAAGCAAGCTGCCAGGTCCGAGACTTGAACTACAGTCAACCATGTGGGAGTACATCGCCTAAACCACCATGCCACCCACTGGCCCCTCAAACCAGTTTCTTTAATTCACAGTAAAACCACTTCCTATAAATTTCCGTTATGAGATGAAGGTTTGGTTTAATGAATGATTCAATCATCAATTCAAAATTTCTTTCATCCAATGCCTTTCTACAAAAACAAAAATAAGCAAAATGTAAAAACTAATTTTTAATAATTATTTTAAAGTGATTATAAATGACACAATAAGTATATATGCTTATTGGCTACAATGTGATTTTTCAGAATATGAACAGACTGTGTGATGATCAAATCCTGGAAGTTAACATATTCCCCTCTCAAATATTTATCATTCCTTTGTGTTGAGAACATTCTAGATCTTCTCTTTTCGCTGTTTGGAAATATAAAATAAACTACTGTTAACTGTGCTTACCCTATTGTGCTATCGAACACTAACATTTATTCCTCCTATCAAACTGTAATTTTACATCTATTAACTAACATTTATTTTCTCATCCCCTCACCCCCACCACCACCACCTTTTCCAGCCTCTGGTAATCACCAGTCTACTCTACTTCTGTGAGAACAGTTTTTTGTTTTGTTTTGTTTTTACTTTTTGCATATAAATGAGAACATGCAGTTTTTCTCTATGCCTGACTTTCTTTCTTTCTCTCATGTTAAAATAATTTTAAAATTAAATTTAATTTATGGTTATTATTGCTATTATTTTCAGTTTGGCCACAGAGAGAGAGAGGGACAGTGAGAAAGCAAGCTGCCAGGTTCAGGACTTAAACCACAGTCAGCCATGTGGGAGTCCAGCTTTTTAAGCACCACACCATCTGCCTGCCTCATATGCCTGACTTACTTCACTCAACATAATGGATCCAAGGTACATTGGTACATTATCCACATTGACTTGAATGACAGAGTTTCATTCATTTTTAACAGCCAAGTAAGTATTCTGTTGTATGTGTGCAACAATCACATTTTCTTTATCCATTCATCTACTTACGTTGATTTAATTGTTTGGCTCTTGTAAATAGAAAAATACATAATTTTAATAATAGTAACAAAAGACGATTATTACCTAACTTTAGTGTAAGAAATTTTACAACTCCATGAGCAAAGAAAGAAAAAAAGATCCTGAAAGGAAGCAATAAAATCTTGAAAACTGTTTTTATTACCTCAAACTGGAGAGAAGTTAATTGAGTTTATGTCCTTAGGTTTGTTCTTTTATAATGGAGCACAATGAGAAGTCTGTGGGGAGGAAAAGGAAAGAAATAGTGAATGTGAGCAAAAGAAATGACCATTTCTAATATAAGTCAAGTTTGTAAATTTACTCAATGAATTGAACACTCCAGAGTATTCCCTTTGGGAATGAGACACCATCTTCAAGCGATGTGAATTGTAGCATATAAATAATAAGAACTTCTTAGAAGAAGTAAGAAAGTATAATTATACTATTAAAGGATGTATATTTCCCCAAATGATTTATTATCCCAATCTTCACCTAGACTATAAAAAGATAAATAAAATATAAAATACCTAGCTCTAAAGTTTAATTGTAGTAGCTAAGATGGATAAATAATACAAGAAAATTTCCACATTATATCTGCCCAAAAGAAATGTCTTAACAGTTTCTGAAGACTGTGTAATGAAAAGAAAACACATGTGAATAGTCAAAATACAGCAAGGAGGGAAAATAAGGGCTAACAAAAGTTGAATAAAAAAAGATAAAAATTCTAATACAGAAAATAATTGGCAAAAGGAAATAATCACAGTTATTTGTCTTACAAAACTACCTGATAAAAGTAAATATATCTATATTATGTATATAATTCTTTTTTAAAGATATTTTTGCTATAGGATGAGTGTGTTCACTGAAGAGACATAGAAAGCAAGAAATCACCCTCCCAGGTAGGATGGTCATGCCACAATCCCCTCTCCTCCTTTCTCCTCTTGGGATTTTGGGCGTGCTCACACATGCATCCAATGTGAGTTTCAAGTCACCGGGTCTAGAATTCATACTGTGGTTGGCCATGTGGGAGACCAGTGCCTCAACCGCTGTGCCAGCTGCTAGCCCTTATATATCCTTCTTAATGGTGGCATCAAACACAGTAGCAGGAAGATAACAGGACTTCCATTTGGTGCTGTTATGTTCTGACTACTCTGAGTTTAATCTGGAGCAAGACTGTATCTTATATAAAATATCTGTGCCCTCACAGGAAGTCCAGGATCTCCCCTTGCAAACAAACAAACAAAAAAGGAGTTGACTCAACAGAATCCTAAGCACTCAGCAAACACAAAGCATTTTGTTTGTTTGTCTGGTTGGTTTTTCAGAGAAAATATGTTTCACACAGAATCTAAATTTCAGCAATGGATGGGTGGATTTGCTGAGCCTGAGGTACTCAGAGTAAGCCAGTAATTTAGAAGGTGCTCAGATGGACCCCAGTTAAGAGTGTTCTTTGTCTCAGGAAGAAACAAGTGCAAATCTCTCTGGAGAAAAGTAACTCTAGATTGTCCCTAAAGATTTTCACACTAAATATGATCTTAAAACCAAAGATCACTTAGCTCTCAAGAAATTAGCTGCTATGAGTAAAAGTCGGTAGAAAAAGATGAGAAAGTTTGTTTTTGATCTTGAAGAACTTTAGATATTGAGATAATCAGAAATAGTTATAACATTCCTACACTCAGTAGGCAGCTAAAAATATAGGTAATCTAGGAACTACCCCTATAGTACAGTAGATAGCGAAATAGATCGTTGTGTTGGAAGACACATGAGATGCTATGGTTCGAAACCCTGACTTGGTTAGCCAGGAACACTCCACACACCCAGGACCCCAGTGAGCAGAAGGACTCAGACTGGAGGTCTGAAGGAAGAGCATCACAGTATAACAAAGTCCCTTGTGGACAGTCCTCCTCTCTCTTTCTCTTTCTTCCTCACATGCCTATGTGCCATATTATGAATAATAAAAACAAAAAGTAATCCAGTAGAGAAGACTGAATGAAAGATAAACATTTTGTTTTCCTGAAAAATATTTAAGGTTTAAAGAAAACCATTTAAAAAAAAAGTCCAAGGGAACAGCAGTTAGCGTAATGGCTATGTCGCTGGATTCCCACATAGTTGACTGAGGTTCACATCCTGGACCCGGTGGCTGAAACTCACGCCGGGCTCACGTGCGTGCGTGCCCAAGATCTTGAGAGGGGAATGGAGAAGAAGGGATTGCGGCATGGCCATCCCCCCTGGGAGGTGATTTCTCGCTTTCTGTCTCTCTGTCTCTCTTCTGTCTGTCTGGTGAGCGCACACGCCCTATAGCAAAACCCTCCCCCCCCCAAAAAAAAAGTCCAAAAAGAAGATATAAACAATAGGGATAGAACGGAAACTGGAGAAATAATCAGTAGAGTACAGCGTTGCTGAAAACAAGGGAAGAACTTTAAAAGGTAAGTCAGTAAGTCGTGATCAGTAGTATTCTGCAACAGGAACTCAAGAACACAGATAGGCTCCCAGATTCAGTACTGAAGTCAGCTTACATTATTCTCTTGTCTGACTGGCCCTTTCTGAAACTTCTTCATTTGCCAACAGAAGAGCCACAGAAGGAAAGCATGGGGTTAAAGATCAAGAATCTTCTTCAAAATTACTGATATCAGGAAAACATTTAAAAATATATGAAAGATGATCCCAGTTAATTCATTATTCCAAACCATTAGAGGAAATGCTGATGTTATTTAGTCACCATGTTGCTTTGCTTTGTAAACATATGATTTTTCTCCTATTGTCCTATAGCCTTTTTTCAAGGTCAGTTGCTTTTTATTTCTTATTATTCCTCAAGAATGATTTTTGGCTCTACCCATCACTCATAGCCAGAAAAGTTGCCATGACAACCAGACACTGTAAACATAGAGGTCTTTTTGTTTTAAAAGTCCATTTACTACAGAAAGTCAATTGTATAGTTTCTAAAGATGATTTTTTTTATTGAACATTCCCATTGCTGACTTTTTTTTCTTAGCTTTTCCTTCCTTTTTCAGATGGTTCTCAAAATCTTTTATTTCAAAACTTTTGAAATAAAGAAATTGTGTTAAGTTGAATGCAAACTTTTCTGAAACTAGGAGAATGAATATGAAAAGAGAAGTCAACTGAGAGTACATTTTAAAAGATTATCAAGCCACCTACAGAATTCATGTTCCTCAGAGAAAACCTGAAATTCTTTTAGGTGATTCACCCTGATGAAAATTGAAAAATATATATTGCCAATCTATTAGCTTAGAATATTATTTCTGGAATATGAATGAATGTTAAATATCCAAAAGTGAAATGCATTTGAAATGTTAAGAACACCTTGTGGAGAATTATTTGGAGAATAAAATATTCCCTTTTGCACAAAGCTACCTAAATCAATCTCCAGCACTAAACTGAAATCTTTCTGTCATGCTTCTAAACAAGGGATTCAAGAGACTTAAAATGATAGTTTTAATTTAATATTGTGACAAAACAGTTCATCTAAAAATATATAGATTTCTCTGGGACCTACATTTTCCTATGCTATCTTTTCAAGTATTGATTTTTTAATGTTTAATAGTGAAGGTCTAAGTTGTTTTAAATATATTGAAAAACAAAAATAACCAAAAAACTCCCACAGTACAGAACCACATCAGATAAATGAATGGACATCTCTAATTATTAATGTAAGGCAATACCGGCTTTGAGTTGTATATTATTATTTTAAAGTTGATAAAACTAAATTTTAGGGCATATTTTCAAAGGTATTGCTAGACATTTTAAATTAAATATTTTAATAAAAGTACTCATTGATTCATACTATTGGATTGTTGGAAAAGTCATGGCAAATTTTTTCTATTTTTCTATGCAAAAATGCATCATGACTTTTCTGACAAACGTGTATTTACTCAACAAATATTTAAATGTTTCTTGTATACCAGGCAACATGATAGAAATGAGGGAACTTCAAAAAGTTCATGAAAAAGGGGAACCAGCAGTTAGCGTAATGGCTATGTCGCTGGACTCCCACGTAGTCGACCGCGGTTCGCGTCCTGGACCCAGTGGCTTAAAACTCACACCGGGCATGTGTGCGTGCATGCCCAAGATCCCGAGAGGAGAATGGAGGAGAAGGGATTGCGGCGTGACCATCCCCCCTGGGGGGTGATTTTTCACTTTCTGTCTCTATGTCTCTCTCTGTCTGTCTGGCAAGCGCACGTGCCCTATAGCGAAAACCTCTCCAAAAAAAAAAAAAAAAAAAAAAAGTTCATAAAAAAGATGGAATTTGTGTACAAATTGATCTTGGTGCAAAAAATTTGAAATTGTGCATAAAATTTTTGTAAAAAGTAGTCTCCCTGAACTTTTTGAATATCCTTGTACCTTTGATAGAATGGAAAAGACAAGCCAGGCCTTGCTCTAATGTAATTTAAATTTGAATAAATTTGAAACAGTTTTCTTTGAAATCAGTGATAATGTTAATAGTGTGAGATATTGAATTAAGCACATGCATATGTGATTGTACATTCAGATACTGAGGTAGCATTATCCCACCAATTTGAAAACACTATTTGTCATTTAGAACTTGCTTACACATGTACATTTAGCTCATGGCAAATATTTAATGTTTTTTATGATAAAAAGAAACTGTAATATGTGCTATAGGAGCTATTAGAAAAAGAAAGATGCAGCTCTAGAGAAATAAAATAAATATGCACAGGTAACACAAATGGTAATGCTCAACAGGATTTAAAAGAGGAAGCTTTTTAACCTGGGGTGATCAGAGAGCTTTTTAAAAAATAATAAATAAGAATAAAACATGTTTATGTCTTTTTAAGAATGTGTAGAATTTCAGAGACCTGGCAGTGGTACAGCAGTAATGCAGCCAGACCCACATGAGGAAGGTTCTGAGTTCACATCCCAGGACTTCTCTGAACATACTCGACATGCATGTATGATTGTGACTGGGACTTGCTAAAACTAGGATTGGATCTCTGTGGGAAGTATCAGTGGAGTATCTGTCCTCCCTTTCTTTCTCTCTCTTTTTTTCATGGAAGAAATAAATAAATAAACATTAAAAAGAAATAATGAGTAGCATTTCAGTCGCCAATAAGATAACATCCTTATGTGGGTAAAAAGGAAGGGATAGAAATTCATTACCCTGTCCCTAATATTCTTACTAGTTTACAGAGAAGACAAAATTCAAATAAGCTTCTTTTGTAGTAGGAATTTGGTAAAATTACACAATTTTTAAAAAATGCTAAAATTGATAAAAGATTTTTAAATTGTAAGTTTAAATACATTTAAAAGCTATAATTTCCCCAAATTTTTAACACAGAAATTATTTAAGGAAATTATAACATCATCTTAGTAAATATTGCCAATAGAATTCAAATATATTAGCAATTGATAAATACCATTATCTATTTTGTTAAAAAATTATTATGCTTATCTTCAACAGTCAGCAATTATAAATGCTTTTTCTCTGAGGACTCACATTTTCATTTTACCATCCATGGAGAATTTTAGATTAATAAAGCATGTTTAATTCTTGGAATCTTTCATTGCCTGACTTATGATACTTCCCAGTAACTTTTTAAAAATTTCCTGTGACCATTAAACTGTAAATGTATTATTTATTAATTGAATAATAATTATAATAATAGCATAAAATATATCAAAGCTATATAAATGTATATTTAAATTGAGGTAAGTTAATAAGAAAATGTTATTTGTAAAGCATCTCTTAATTAGATGAATGAAGCTTCATTTACCTAATTTCAGTTCCTGGACAAATATTAATGATTGTTAGAGAAAGACAAATTCCAGTATTAATTTTATATTTTTATAGATGTTAGTGCTGACAGAAATTATTTACAAAAATAAGTACATAGAGATAAAAGGTATTTTGAGGGACCAGCAGATGATGTAATGATTATGTCACTGGATTCCCACGTCATTGAACGTGGTTCGAGTCTTGGACCTAGTGGACTAAAACTCACGCTGGGCACGTGTACATGAGTGCCTAAGATCCCAGGAGGAGAATGGAGGATAAGGGATTGTGGCATGACCATTCCCCTTGGAAGGGGATTTCTTGCTTTTTGTCTGTGTTTTTCTGTCTCTTCAGCAAGTGCACATGCCCTATAGCAAAAATTTCTCTATTAAAAAAATAAATAAAAGAAGTAAAAGGTATTTTGGAATATCACTACCACTTAATTATCAATGAAATCCTTCATTGTGGTATGTTAAAATTAGATAGTTACATTGTTAATAAATAGCTCAATGTTTGCACATTAGTTTTGAGCTATGATGAGTCAAGTGTTGAGAGGTAATGCATTTAATTTATACAGTAAATAAAAGGTGATTATAAGAGAGTTAATTTGAATTGGGAAATGCTAAAGAAAAACCTACATCTCTGTTATTAATTTGCTGTGGAAACCAATTTTAGCAAAACATGTAACTCTAAGTTGAAATTCTGAAAATCTTAAGATTTCCTTAAATCTTTCTCTGCCAATGCTACTAAAAGGTTCTTGATGGAGGAAATAGTTTTATATTTTGTTTTTAAGATACTTTCTAGTCAATAAGAAAAATACAGCCCAAGAGAGTGTAACAGGAAGGTTACTTAGCCAGTGGTTGGAATGAAAAAGGAAGAAATGATAGTTGTATGAAATGAGCTGATGGCAAAGAAGAAGGAGTTAAAAAAAATCAAGTGAGAGATATCAAGATATAAAATTGACTAACATTGAAGATCAATTGTGAAGAACGAGGGAAATTTTATTTTTTCACTAGATATTACTGAATGGTTCAAATGAGACCAAATAGGAAGTTTCAATGAAAGTTTAATGAATGAGACTTCCTAGGTATTATATTTATAAACATTCAAAACTATTATTTTCTTTTAATTTTGCCAGAGGGCACGTGTGCTTATCAGAGAGAGACAGAGAAACAAAAAGTAAGGAAAGACCCTCTGTGGGGAATGATCATGCTGTAATTTCTTTCCCTCATTTCTTTCTTTTTTTACTGTTTTAAGGACTCATGTATATCTGCTTGACATGTTTAGTTTTTTAATTTAATTTAATTTATTATTATAATCTTGTTTATATTACATTGAATCACATATAACTTTACAGTGTGTTGCATTTCTTTTTCCAAAAGGAATACCGTGCATATCATTCAATACAGACATTAAAATCCCCATCATCGAGGACCAGCAGTTAGCGTAATGGCTATGTTGCTGAACTCCCACGTAGTTGACCGCGGTTCGAGTCCTGGACCCGGTGGCTTAAACTCACGCTGGGCGTGTGTGCGTGCGTGCCCAAGATCCCGAGAGGAGAATGGAGGAGAAGGGATTGCGGTGTGGCCATCCCCCTGAGGGGTGATTTCTCGCTTTCTGTCTCTCTGTCTCTCTCTGTTTGTCTGGTGAGCGCACACGCCCTATAGCAAAAACCTCTCCAAAAAAAGAAAAAAGTAAATAAAAATAAAATAAAATCCCATCATCATCCTCAAATAAATTTTAATTATTTTTTCCAGTTTATTATTATTATTATTCCAATTTTTTAAAACTTTCAATCACTATTTATCATTTTGTTTACAAAAAGACTTTACCCAACATGAAATACTTCTCAGGTCAGTCCAGTTGAGAATACTATACACCTCATCATCAACAGGTAATAAACCATTTCTGTGTCCCACTAATGTCATGCCTCTCTATTTGTTCTCTTGCTATCCTTCTCCATACTCTTCTCTTCCTCCACCCCATTCGACACTGTCTTAATCATCGCAAACTATTTTCACTGCTTTTATGCCCTCCAATATTTCTATCTCTATCATAAAGTGCGGATAGCCAGTATATATTAAGTGGATCCTATCCTGGCTTGCTTCACTCAGCAATAGATCCTCCATATCTGACCCCTTTCTATCAAATGCTAGGATCTTGTTTTTGTTGTGGTTGTTTAAGGCTGTGTAGTATTCCATAGAGTATATTTGCCACACTTTTTCAATCCATTCATCAGTTTGTGGACATTTGGGTTGGTTCCATTTCTTAGCAATTGTGAATAATGCTGTAATAAACATTAATGTGCAAGCACTTTTCCTACTGAGCCTTCTCCTGTCCTTTGGGTAGATATCCAGAAGTAGGATTGCTGGTAGTTCTATTTGTAGATCTTTGAGGAACTTCCATATTGTTCTCCACAGTGGCTGAACCAGTTTACATTCCCACAAACAGTGTGGGAGAGTTCCCTTTTCACCACATTCCTGCCAACACTTACCACTTTTTGCATTTTTAATCTTTGCCATTCTGACTGGGTGGTATCTTATTGGGATTTTAATCTACATCTCCCTTATGATGAGGGATGTAGAGCATTTCCTTATATATTTTTTGGCTGTCCGTATGTCTTCCTCAGAGAGATCTATGTTCAGCTCCTTTTCTCATCTTTTAAATGTTTTTTTTTTTTTTTTTTCTTTCCAAGTAAGGCACTCGAGTTCCCTGTGTATTCTGGTTATCCCTTGTCTGAGGCATATTTAAGAAAAAAAATTCTCCCCTTCTGAGGGTTGTCAATTCACACTTGTTACTGTGTCCTTTGCTGTTCAGAAACTTCTTAGTCTGATATAACCCACTTGTCTATTTTATGGATTATTGCCTGTGCTTTGGGAGTCTTATTTAAGAAGTCTTTGCCTACTCCAATGTCTCCCAGAGTTTCCTCAGTATTTTTCACCAGTAGTTTTATAGTTTGAGGTCTTAGGTTCAGATCTTTGATCCATTTTGAGTTGACTTTTGTTAGTGGTGAAAGATGGAGGTTCAATTTCATCTTTCTGCAGGTAGATACCCAGTTTTTCCAGCACCATTTACTGAAGAAATTTTCCTTTTCCCAATGGATTTACTCCTATCTTTTGTCAAAAATCAGTTTGCTGTAAGCTTTGAGTTTTAAGTCTGGGGTCTCTATTCTATTCCACTGGTCCACATGTCTATTTTTGTGCCAATATCATGCTGTTTTGATAATTGTGGCTTTGAAGTATATCTTGGGATCAGGGAATGATATATGCCTCCCACTCCTCTCTTCTTGCACAGGATTGCTTTGGGAATACGAAGTCTTTTATGATTCCAGACAAATTCTATGATTGTCTTTTCTAGGTCTGTGAAGAATATCTCATATTCTGATTGGAATTGCATTGAATATGTAGATTAATTTGGGTAGAATTGCCATTTTGATTATGTTAATTCTTCCAATCCAGGAAGATGGGATGTACTTCCACCTTTTTATGTCCTTATCAATATATTTTTTAAGATTTTCATAGTTTTCTTTGTAAAGGTCTTTGACTTCCTTAGTAGGTTTATCCCTAGGTGTCTTATACATTTTGTGGCTATGGTAAAAGATATTCCTTTCTTCAGCTCTACTTTGTTCAACTTGTTCTTCATATATATAAATGCTATAAATTTTTGGATGTTGATTTTGTATCCTACCACTTGACTGTATTCACTTATTACTTCGACAAGTTTTTTCATGGAAACCTTTGGGTTTTTTAAGTATACCATCATGTCATCTGTGAATAAATATATTTCAAACTCTTCTTTGCCTATGTGAATGCCTTTTGTATGGTTCTCTTTTCTGATGGCATTAGCTACGACTTCCAGCACTACATTAAAAAGCAGTGGAGAAAGTGGGTAGCCTTGCCTAGTACCAGTTTTTAGTGGAAAAGCTTTTAGCTTTTCCCCACTCAGTATAATGTTAGCTGTAGGTTTTACATAGATGACTTCTATTGTGATGAGAAATGACCATTCTATACCAATCTTACCGAGGGTCTTAATCATGAAAGGATGTTGTATTTTATCAAGTGCTTTCTCTGCATTCATTGAAATGATCATATGGTTTTTATCTTTCTATCTGTTAATATGGTGTATTATATTAATGGTCTTGCATATGTTGAACCACCCTTGCATCCCTGGAATAAAGCCTACCTGATCATGATAAATAATCTTTGTTATACATTGTTGTTTACAATTTGCGAGTATCTTATTGAGAATATTTGCATCTATATTCATCAATGTTAATTGGTCTATAGTTTTCCTTTTTTGTCATGTCCTTATCTGTTTTGGGAATGAGGATGATGGAGGCTTCATAAAATGAATTTGGAAGGTTTCCTTCCTTTTGAATCTTTAGTAATACTTTGAGTAGGATAGGATTAACTCTTTCTTTAAAGTTTTGTAGAATTCAGAAGTGAAGCCATCTGGACCTAGGCTTTTCTTTGCTGGGAGGTTATTTATTACTGATTCAATCTCCTGATTTGTTATGGGTCTATTCAGGTTTTTTATGTCCTCCTGATTCAATCTTGGTAGATAATATGCATCCAGGAATTCGTTCATCTCCTCAAAGTTCTCTTGTTTGTTGTTATATATTGCTCATAGTATCCTCTAATGATATTTTGTATTTCTTTTATGTCTGTTGTAATGGTGCCTGTTTCATCATGTATTTATCTGGTTTTCTTCTTTCTTCTTCTTTATCAATCTAGCCAATGGTGTGTCGATCTTGTTAATCTTTTCAAAGAACCAGCATTTGCTTTCATTTATTTTCTGTATGGTTCGTTTATTTTCTATTTCATTTATTTCTGCTTGAACCTTTATTATTTCTTTTCACCTGGCATTTTGTTGTTGTTATTTCAGTTACCTGAAGTATGATGTTAGGTTACCTATTTGCCACCTTTCTATCTTTTTCTTATGTGCACTAATTACTATGAATTTCCCTCTTATGACTGCTTTTGCCATGTCCCATAGATTATGGAAACTTGTGTACTAATTATCATTTGTTTCCATAAATATTTTTACTTCAGATTTAATTTCTTCAGTAGTTAAGAAGTCATTCAGAAGTAGATTGTTCAGTTTCCATGTGTTTGGTATTTTTGAGGGTATTTCTTGAAATTAATCTTGAGTTTAATTCCATCATAGTCAGAGAAGATGCTGGATATAGTTTCTGTGCCTTTGAATCTGTAAAGGTTCACAGATTGTTGATTTGTGTCCTACCATATGGTCAATTTTTGAAAAGATTCCATGCTGGGGAGAGAAAAATGTATATTTTGTGTTCTTAGGGTGGAAAGTTCTATAGATATCTACTAAGCCCATTTGATTTATAGTGTCATTTAGGTCCTATATCTCTCTATTTTTTACCCAGAAGATCTGTCTAAAGGAGATCTGCCTGATCTAATCTACTTTTAATACTTTCAAGGGAGGTTTTGATTTCCTGTATCACATTCTTCAACCCTGGAAGTTTCATCTGGTTCTTATGTAAGTGTCTATTTCTTTTTTCAAATCATGAAAGGACTTTCTCATCTCCTGGAGCTCATCGTCTCTTTTCTCTTCCATCTCAGTTAGTTTGGTCACTACAAATATTCTGAATTGCTTATCCAACATGTACAGGACATCCATTGTATTGACTGTGGGTGATGTGGGCTTGACAGTTTCCCTTGGGGGAGAGGCATTTTATTGGTTGCTCATATTTCTTGAGCCTCTACAATTGTTCCTAGTCATCTGGTGATCTATACATTCCTTCCTAACTTATTCAAGATAATCTATGAGTGTTAAAAGGTGTGCAGGATTAGAAATTGGTGATCTCTCTTCTGGTCTGTCCACCTATTGCTCACCAGTACCATGCACTGTTGTCACTGGTCCTGGGTGACCCAAAGTCTCCCTGATTATAAGGAGTGGTGAGCCTCCAACTGACCTACGAAGCTTCACCTTAGGAGCAAAGAAAAAATTGCATGTTGCATGTTGTATGCCATGCACTATTCAAAACACTGAAGTTCTGAGAGTCCAAAGGCAAGTGGGAAGGGGCAGAGGATGAGCAATGGGTTCCAGCTGTTAGGTCTGTAGCCACAGGCAAGGCAACCTGTTGTCTGGCAATGCCGCTGGCTTGAACCGGTCTCTGGATGGGGTAGGGAGGGGGCACGTTCATCTTAAAGTTCCAAGAAACAAACCTGAAGTCCAGAGATGAGTAGGGGTGGGGATGAGTGATGGATCTTGGCTGTTAGGGCCTGCAGCCAAAGGCAGCCTGGTGTCCCGCAATGTCTCAGGCTTGAACTGGTCTGCAGACGAAGTAGGGAGGGATACAAGTTTGTCTTAAAGTCCCAGGAAACAAACTTGAAGTCCAGAGAGAAGAAGGGGTGGGGATGAGCAATGGGCCCCAGCCTTTAGGGTCTGCAGCCACCTGCTTGGCATGTTTCTCAAGCTATTGGGTTCTGGGACTCAATCCACATTGTCTGTCCGTGTGTGATACATTTATCTTAACTAACATACCACAGGCTAGACCCATTTAAAAGATTTTTTTTAAGATTTTTAAAATTGTTGGTATGTATGTATGTATGTATGTATGTATGTATTTATTTTATATATGCAGTCACAAAATACATCACTTAGTTTGCAAAGTGCATTTACCCAACATGACTACACCTCACACCAGTCCCATTGAGGATACTATGCATGTTATCATCAACAGACAACAATCCATTTCTGTGTCCCCTATATATCTTGCCTCTCCATTTTTCTCCTTAATTTCTTTACTCACACTTTCCCCCTTCTCCAAGCCTCTTCCCACACTGTCTCCAGTAACCATAACCATTTTCCATGCCTCTATATCCTCTAATCCTTCAGTTTCCAATATAGGAGGCAGGCAGTTGGTATATATTAAGTGGAGACATACCATGTCTCTTTCACAACCTGGCTTGCTTCATGCAGCAGTAAAATTTCCATATTTTTTCACTTTTTATCAAATGCAAGGATCTTGTTGATTTTTATGGTTGAGTAGCAATCCATAAAGTATATGTGCCACACTTTTTCTATCTATTCATCTGTTTGTGGACATTTGGGTTGGTTTCATGCCTCAGCAACTGTGAATAGTGCTTCAAGAAACATAGATGTGCAAGAACTTGTTCTCCTATCCTTTCGGTAGATACCCAGGAGTAGAATTTCTGGATTATATAATAGTTCTATTTGTAGGTCTTTGAGTTACCTCCATATTGTTCTCCACAGTGACTTGACCACTTTACATTCTCACCAGCAGTATAGGAGAATTGTTCCCCCTTCACCACATTATTTTTTGTCTTTTTAATCTTCACCATTCTGACTTCAGTTATGTAAAATCTCATTGTGGTTTTGATCTGCATCTCCCTTACGATGAGGAATGTTGAGCATTTTTCCATATGCTTTTTGGCTGTTCATATGTCTTCCTTAGAGAGTTGTTCATTCAGTTCATTTTCCCATCTTTTAATTGGGTTAATTGTTTTTTGGGGGTAAGCTGCTTGGGTTCTCTGTATATTCTGGTTATCAGTTCCTTATCTGGGGTATAGTTTACAAAAATATTCTCCCACACTAATTACTGTGTCTTTTGCTGTGCAGAAACTTCTTAATCTGATGTAATCCCACTTATTAAGAGAGATTTTGCTATACAGTACATATGCTAACCTGAGAGACAAAGAGAGACAGTGAGAAATAACTTCCCATGGGGGATGGCTTTGCCATAGTCTCTTCTCTTCCATTCTCTCAAACTACAATTGGCCGCATGGGAGTTCAGCAACATAACCATTACTCTGGTCCCCATCATTTAAAACTTTTTAAACAGTAGGAGTAACATGATAAAAGTGGTATTTTATAAACATTAATGTTTCTAGACTATGCAATTAAAATTGAAGTAGAAGAATATAGAAGTGTGTGTGTTTTAAGTGATTCTAGCATGACTTTTTAAGTGAACCTATATGGAAAGAATCAAAAGGACAGTTTTGATTTGATAGGTGTTACAAAATAAAGCATGAAATGATATGATAAATTTCGACTCTTCAGCATGTTCTTTTCTATTTTAATTATGTGCCAGTCACTGTGTTTTTACAGAGAAATGACCAAAACAAGGTCTAACTGTACCTAATTGGAGAAGAAAGCAATTATATATGTATGTGTATTTATTTACAGTGGTAACATAACTTATAAAAGAAGTATTAGTACAAGGGTATTTGAGAACTGGTAACAAAAGAAGTTCAATATTTTGAAGAAATGAGGAAGTCAGTAAAAGATATAAAGAATAAAAAATGGAGTCCAGTAAATGCTGTAGTGCTTAAGGTGCTGGATTCAAACATGACCAACTAAGGTTCAAGGCCTGGACCCACAGGCTTGAAAATCACACCAGGCGTGGGTGGAAGGGAGCTGTGGGTTGGGGTGAGGTGCGCACATGCCCAAAAACCCAAGAGGAGACTGAAAGGGACTGTGATCTGGCCATCCATCTGTGGGGGATGATTTCTTGCTTTTTCTTCACTCTCTTTCTCTCCAGGAGAACACACATCCTATGGCAAAAAGACAAAAATGTAAATTAAGAAATAGACTCAAAATTATCCAAAGTCATATGAAAATAAAAAAGGATATAGTATTATATTATATTAATAGAAACATGGAAAATAAGAGGGGAGCTTATTTTAAAGGAAAAAGAAGTGGTGAATTTAGGATTGTTCTATATGAAGTGATGTTAGTGGATCAAAATAGAAATATTCATTAGACAGCTGGATGTGTAGAACTAGAGCTTAAAAACATTGATAGAGTGTAGTTATATTCTAAATAAAGTAGGTTGTATAAAACTGAGACATGCAGACTCTCATGAAAAATTAAAACTTTTAATGTAAAGCAATGGAAATTATTTTAAAATAATTTTACAGCTATATATATATATATATATATATATATATATATAGTAATAGCAAGTATATTTCTCATAAATTTTTAAGCAATACTGCTCCCTTGTTTTGTATTTTCAGAAATCTTATTGCCCCACTTTTTTTCAGTAAAGACATATTTGATCTCTAAATATTGGGAATATTGTAGTAAATAAATTCATAGAGAATACTCAAACTAAAGATGAATTTTTACAAAGCTTAAAGTTTAAATCAGGGAATTAAGTAAAATTTGTGAAGATTAAAATATCTACAAAGAAACATTAGAAGGTAAAATAAAATACATCTGCTTCTGTCCAACAAGTTCTAACCGACCACATTTGTTCTCCTCCTCTGAAATGATTTCAGAACTTTTAAAATTATGAACCAATGATTTTCAGATACTGGACATGAGACAATCTGAAACAGTGAATTATGAAAGAGAAGAAACTGGAGTTCTCATATCCTTTTAGTGAAACTGTAAAGTGGTTTTAAAAAGACTTCAGAAAGTTGTATGGTTTCTTTTAGATAAAATTACTATCAAATACAGACTAAAATATAGTGACAGAAAGCTGATCCCTGGTTGATAGGAGCTGGAGGAGGTTGAAAGCAGGTAGATGGTGAGAAGGCTTATTCAGAGCCAGGAGGAAATGTTTGCTGTGAGAGATATGCTCATTTTCCTGGTTTTAGCAATGGTTTCACAGAAGCATATGCATTCCAATTTTGTTATATTATATACACTTTAAAGTTTATTGAAGAGTAAGAGTAGAACTCTTACATAAAGTAGTATGAAACAACTTAATCCAGCATAGTTGTCTTAAATTAGTGGTTGACAGAAGACTTAAAATAGCAATTTTTTAGCAATTCTAGTGGGAAAAGAAACTATTCTGAACACTACTACTGAAAGGAAATATTCCTTAATGTTCTAATGATTATGTAAAGTACAGAATGCATGTTTTTCACAATGTTCTGGGATTCTAAGACTAGGCTCAAGTATTCAGTCAAATATTCAGAAATCATTAAATTATCTGTGATAAAAACTAGTTATAAAAATTATATACTTAGTAGTAATGCTATTATCCTAAGCCTTATATAACACTATATCTTGTTTATTTCCAGTCCTGGATTTGGGTCACAGTAATTCATGATCTTTCCATTGGAAATAACTGGGAGTGGAGAAAAGTTGTTTTTTTGTTTGCTTGTTTTTAGCTGGTAGAAAGTGTTTTTTATTTCTTTATTATTATTATTTATACATTCAATTACTATACATCATTTAGCTTATAAAGAGACTTTATCCAGCATGATATACACCTAAGTCCAGCCCAGTTGAGAATACTATACACATTCTTGTCAACAGATAATAAACCATACCTGTATCTCACAAGTGTATTACCTCTCTATTTTTTCCACCAGTAGTTTTATAGTTTGCGGTCTTAGTTTTATATCTTTGATACACTTTGAAATAATTTTTGTTAATGGTGACAGATAGGGGTGGATACCCAGTTTTTTTCAGCACTGTTTGCTAAAGAGGTTTTTCTTTCCCCACTAGATTGACTGGTACCCTTTGTCAAAGATCTGTTGGCTGTATGTTTGGGGCTTTATCTGGGGTTTCTCTTCCATTAGCCCTCTTGTCTTTTTTTGTGCCAATATCATGCTGTTTCAATTATTGCAGCTTTGTAATATATTTTGGGGTCAGGAAGTGAGATGACACCCACTCCACTCTTCTTATATAGGAACATGGGATGTCTTTCTACTTTTTTGTGTCCTTTTCAATTTCCTTTCTATGGTTTTCACAGTTTTCCTTATAGAGTTCTTTGACTTCCTTGGTTAGTTTTATTCCTAGGTATCTTACACTTCTTGTGGCTATGGTCAATGGGATTACTTTCTTCACTTCTGTCTCTGTCTTCTTATTGTTTGTATATAGAAAAGCTATAGATTGTTGTAAGTAAATTTTTTATCCTGCCACTTTACTATATGCATTTATTACTTTGAGAAGTTTTTTCATTGATACTATTAGGTCTTCTATGTATATAACCATGTCATCTGCAAACAGATATAATTTCAGCTCTTCTTTCCCTATTGGAATGCCTTTTATTTCATTTTCTTGTCTGATCACATTGGCTAGGACTTCCCGTACTATATTAAATAGGAACAGAGAGAGTGGGCAGTTTTGTCTTATACCAGTTTTTATGTTAGCTATAGGTTTTTCATAGATGGCATTTATTACACTGAGAAAGGATCCTTCTATGCCAATTTTACTGAGAGTCTTAATCATAAATGAATGTTGTATTTTGTCAAATGATTTTTCTGTGTCGATTGAAATGATTATATAATTTTAATCTTTTTTTCTGTTAGTATGGTGTATTACATTTATGATTTTATGTTGAAACACCCTTGCATCTCAGGAATAAAGCCTTCCTGGTCGTGTTGAATAACGTTTTTTATATGCTGCTGAATACAAATAGCAAGTATGTTGTTGAAAATTTTTGCATCAGATATATAGGTCTGTATTTTTCGTTTTTTGTTGTATCCTTATCCATTTTGGGAATGAGGGTCATGAAGGCTTCATAGAATAAATTTGGAAGTTTCCCTCCTTTTGAATCTCTTCCATCAGTTTGAGTAGAATAGGGATTACCTTTTCTTTAAAAGTTTTGTTAAATTCAGCAGTGAAGCCATCAGGACCTGGACTTTTCTTTGTTGGGAGGTTATTTATTACCGACTCAATCTGTTTGCTTGTTATAGGTCTATTTAGGCTTTCTATGTTCTCCTGAGTTAATCTTGGTAGATTATATGTGCCCAGAATTTATCCATCTCATCTAGGTTTTCTTCTTTTTAGCATATGGTCACTCATAGTATCTTCTAATGATATTTTGTATTTCTATTGTGTCTGTAGTAATGTTGCCTGATTCATTGCAAATTTGATTTATCTGGTTCCTTTATCTCTTCTTCTTAGTCTAGCTAATGGTGTGTCAATCTTGTTTACGTTTTCAAAGAACCACTTTTTGTTTTCATTTATTTTCTGTATAGTTCACTTATTTTCTATTTCATTTATTTCTGCTAGAATATTTATTTTCCCCTGGCATTTTTTGGATTTTTTGTTTCTCCAATTCCCTGAGGCATTATGTTAGGTTGTCCTTTTGCCACCTTTCCATCTCTTTTTTTTTTTTTTTTTTTCGCACTAATTGCTATGAACTCCCCTCTTATAACTGCTTTTGCAGTGTCCCATAAATTATGGAAACTTGTGTACTCATTATCACTTGTTTCTATGAATCTTTCAATTTCTGTCTTAATCTCTCCAGTAATCATGAAGTCCTTCAGAAGTAGGTTATTTAGTTTCCATGTATTTGTGTATTGTCGAGGGTTTTTCCTGAGATTGATATCAAATTTAATTCCATCATGGTTGGAGAAGATGCTGGATATAGTTTCTATGCCTTTGAATCTGTAAATGTAGGTCAATCTTCAAGAAAGTATCATATGGGGCTAAAAAAAATGTATATTTTATGTTTTTTGAGTGGGAAGTTCTACAGATGTTTATAAATTCTTTCTGATTTATGATATCATTTAGATCCTGAATCTCTTTGCTTATTTTTTTGTCTCATTGACCTGTCTAAAGGAGATAATAGGGTGTTGAGATCTCTAACAATACTTGTGTTACAGTCTATCTCTCTTTTTAGATCTTTCTGTCTTCCTTTACATATTTGGGTGCTCCCGAGTTTATTGCATAGATATTTATATGTGTTATATCTTCTTGGTGAATTAGCCTTTTTACTATATAATGCCATTCTTTGTCTCTTCTTACAGTTTTTGTCTTAAAGCCTATTTTGTCCGAAACCAATATAGCGACTCCTGCTCTTTTCTGGTTTCCTTTTGCATGGAATATCTTTTTCCAGCCCTTTACTTTTACTCTGTGTATGTCTTTATTCATGAGATGTGTTTCTTGTAGGCAGTAGATAGAGGGTTTCTGATTTTTAATCTATTCAGCCAGTCTGTGTCTCTTGATCAGAGAATTTAATCTATTACATTAAATGTTATTATTGATATTTCCAGACTTGTCCCTACCATTAAGTTGGCATATCCTTGGTTGTTTTTTGTTATCTTATATCTGTGGTTAGTTTTCTTGGTATAGTACTCCTTTCAGAATTTTTTGAAGAGCTGGTCTGGAGTTGGTAAATTCATTCAGGTTTTATTTATCCAAGAACTTTTTTGTCTTTTTTTTCAATATGAAGGATAATCTTAACGGGTATAATATTCATGGTTGAAATTGTTTTTCATTTAACATTTTTAATATATTTCCACATTCTTTCCTTGCTTGCATTGTATCTGATGAGAGGTCCAGTGTTAGTCTTATTGGATAGCCTTTGTAAGTGATTTGACATTTTTCTCTTGCCAATTTTAGTATCTTGCCTTTGTCTGTGGTTTTGGCCAATCTAGCTATGATGTATCATGGCAAGATCTTCTTGGATTGATTCTACTTGGGTTTTTTTTTTTTTTTGGTATTTCTTGGGTCTGGATGCTTGAGTGCCTCTCTAGACTTGGAAAGTTTTCTTCCAGAATTTCATGGAATAGATTATCAACGCCCTTATTAGTTTCTTCACCTTCTGGGATACCAATTATTTGGATGTTTGGGTCTTTCATGGTGTCAAGTATTTCTTGTATATTATCCTCAGCTTTCTTGGCTGTTTTATCAATCAGTATTTTTGATCATTTTTTCTAGGTCAGAGGTTTTGTCTTCTACTTTCAAGATTTGATCTTATGCATGATCTAACCTGCTTTTAATACTTTTGAGGGAGGTTTGATTTCCTGTATTACACCCTTCATATCTAAAAGTTCTGTTGGATTCTTTTTAATGGTGTCCAATTCTTCTTTCATATAGTGGAAGGACTTCCTCATCTCTTGGAGCTCAATGTCTCTTTTCTCCTGCATCTTATAGAGTTTTGTTACCATAAATATTCTAAATTCTTTTTATGACATTTCAGTAATATCTTCTAATTTTTCCCTACTTGGAGACAAGTTACATTGTTTCCTTGCTGGAGATGTATTACTTGATTCTCTCATCCTTGAGGCTCTTCTCCTATTTTTGGTTGTTTTGTAATGTATTCACTTTTGGCTAATTTGTTGGAGAATGTAACTGTAAGCTTATGTGTTTCCCTTACTGTAAAATAATTAGGTGCTATTTCCTCCCTTCTACTGTGTCCTACAGAGTGGAAATCTCAGGAGGAGTTTTAAATTCAGATTTATTAAGAGGAATTTCACTCTTTATGCCACCTCTACTGTGAAGTGCAAAGAATTCTCTAAAACTCACAACATTCAGATGTTTAACTACTATGCACCTAGTCTTTATGCAGTGGGTAAGGGCTAAGCAGTAAAACAAGAAAGTAAGGTAAAATAAAATGGAAGTAGTAAATAGAAATAGGAAGAAAAAACAAAGAAAGGGGACCAGCAGATGGCATAATGGCTATGTCGCTGGACTCCCATGTAGTCGACCGTGGTTCGAGTTCCAGACCTGGAAGCTTAAACTCACATTGGACATGTGTGTGTGCATGCCCAGGATCCTGAAATTAGAATGGAAGAGAAGGGATTGTGGCGTGGCCCCCTGGGGGGTGATTTCTTGCTTTCTATCTCCCTGTCTCTGTCTTTCTGGCAAGCACATGTGCCCTATAGCAAAAATCTCTCAAAAACAAAACAACAACAACAACAAAAAACTAAAACAAAAACTAACAAAAAGAAAAAAGAAGGAAAGAACTAAACAAAAAGAGGAGAAAAAACAAGAAATCATGATGCAAAAAATGAAATTGGGTTAAACAGAGGCAGAGATGGAGATGTCTGGATGCTTTCTGTCTTAGGTGAGGGAAGAAGAGACAATTTAGCAAGAGAAAGGCACAAACAGGGCAGAAAGCTGTTTTTTGAAAAGAGAAAAAAAGTTAGAAGGGACAGAGAAGAATAAGAGGGAGAGAGACACTTGCCTACCTGACTAGCACTGGGATCTGGAAGGGGAGGTCCTGATTGGGGATGGAGTAGGGTAGGGTGGGCTTCACAGCCATAATGCTAAACCCAGAGGGCTAACAGAGACAGAATGGAGATGCCTGAATGCTTTCTCAAGAAAAGTTTTTATTAGTTGTATAGTGTCAAAGAACAGTACTATTTCAGTTTTGCAATATACTGCATTTGCTGATGCTATTTTATACAGTTGAAGCAACAGCTTTGCAATAAAATAAAAAATAAAATGTTCAATTTCTTCATTAAAAAATAAATTATACCTCACATTTTATTAGTATGTACTACTTCTCTTTCCTTTATCACTCCTTGATATTCAAAAATTACCATAATATACCTCAAGTTAATGGTGACTTTCCTTGTCCATAGCTTCCTAGGCCCATTATGTACTGATATGGACCAGGAGTAGGGTATCCACTCAGAAAGTCTTAAACATTGTAGTTACCTGTGACCCTCAAGCTAGCAGAGCCTCGTGTGACTCACATTCAGTCTTCATTTTGCATGTGACCAGTTCATGAAGTTACATGGGATAGGTTTAAAAAAAGGTTCATGGGGACCAGCAGTTAGCGTAATGGCTATGTTGCTGGACTCCCACGTAGTTGACCGTGGTTCGCGTCCCGGAACCGGTGGCTTAAAACTCACGCCGGGCGCGTGTGCGTGCGTGCCCAAGATCCCGAGAGGAGAATGGAGGAGAAGGGATTGCGGCGTGGCCATCCCCCCTGGGGGGTGATTTCTCGCTTTCTGTCTCTCTGTCTCTCTCTGTCTATCTGGCGAGCGCATGCGCCCCTATAGCGAAAAACGCTCCAAAAAAAAAAAAAAGAAAAAAAAAAGTTCATGGAAAAAATGAAATTAAACTTGGAATTTACTTTTATGCAAAAAAATGTAAATTTGTGTATGATTTTTGCATCAAATTCATTTTATGAAATTTTAAAAGACCCCCTCATATATTTCCAAATGCCCCCAGTAGATTCATTTTTGAGGCCCACATGTTGAAAGGAGAGAATACAACTTAAGTAATCTAAAAAATAAATAAATAAAACCTGCAAAATACACTTGTCATGTTCCTTGAATAAATTTGAAATATGTATGTTTCCATACAAGCATTGCTCAACAACTAGAATTAAACATTTACTAAGAAAGGATGAAGATATTGCTTTGTCCTTTGAGATGTTCTGTACAGTAGTTCAATAAATTCCCCATTGGAGATGAGTCTGCTAAGAGTTGTGTGTTTTGTAATGAGGCAACATTTTCCTTTGTACAGTTTCTTTTCTGATTCCCGGGTGTTCCCTTTTACAAACACATTTACTTTGTAAATGAATATTCTGCTGTAGTGCTAACATGTTCAAGCATGTGCTGGCCTCTTTAAATGTGTAATTTAAAATAGAATTGGGTTATAATATCAGATTAAGTATAATCAATTATGAATATATTTGGTTTTGTTTTAAGTGTATTTCTCTCTCCCATAGCAAGGGAGACAGACTGACAGAGACAGCACCCCCAGAAGGATCCTAATGCCAGCTTCAGCCGAGCCCAGAGCATGAGTACACATGTCCCTGGTAATTTGGGGAAATCCCTGAATGAGAACTCAGAACTTTCTCATGAGAGTTAGCCTCACACAGCATCATGTTTTATCATGTGCCACTGTCTTGTCCCTCCATTTTTTACTTCAAAATGATTCCTGGCTTTAAGAAATTTGTTAAATTGATGTCCAGGATTTCAAAGCATATTCTATTCATGCTGTCCAATGCAGTTCCCACTAGCAGTTGAAGATATTAAGGACTGGAATAGTGGCTAAAATGACAGAAACACTGAATATTTCATTTATTTTCATTTTCTTGGGTATAACTTTATTTAAATAGCCAAATGTGATTTGTAGCCACCATATTGCACAGTGCAATCACTGGGAAAGTGCATCTAGTAAGACTTGCATGATCGCTATCTGTATTATTGCTACTGAACTATCGACTCCATTCCAAAAATATCAGTCAAATTTAAATTAGTGTAACTGATAGAAGTTTATGTTATGTTCAGTGGAAAATAAAGGAAGAAACAATAGCAGAAGAAAAGATTCATGTTTTTATTTCTACTTTTTTTTTTTTAAAGAGGGAGAGAGAGATTTTTTTTGCTATAGGGCATGTGTGCTTGTCATAGAGATAGAGACAGAGAAAGAAAAAGTGACATAAACCCCAGAGGGGATGACCAACAGCAATCCCATCTCCTCCATTCTTCTCTCGTGATTTTGGGCATGCTCGAGCATGTACCCAGTGTGAGTTTCGAGTTGCTGGGTCTGGCACTCAAACAGTAGTCAGCCATGTGGGAGTTTAGTACCTTAACCACTACACCACGCAGTGGCCCCTTGTTTTCACATTGTGTCAAATAGTCTACAAGTTAGCAACAATGTCTAGAGAAATATCTCCCATTCTTTAACTAACAATAACGAGCATTTTATCAATATGCCCTGGGAGAAATACTAGCTTATCAGGTTTTCACTACTTTAAGTTGATAACATTGGTTTCAACTAGTATTGTGATCTGAAGAGCATTAATAGTTGAAGTACATTCATTCTTCCCCCCCCCCCCCCCCCACGAACAGAAATGTAATGATGTCATTGTTTCTCAGTGAAGAAAAGACTGTGGTTAATATCCTTCAAAGTCAGTAGTATTGAATGTCCACCCCCTTGCTTCTCTCTGAAACGGCAATTTTCCTCTACCGTCTGCTATTTCACTGGTGAATCATTGAATTGGAGGTTGGGATTGCAGGAGTAAGGCCAGACATTCCAACTAGAAAACAGAATAGAATAATGAATTGGAAATCTGACTTTCAGTGAAGAATTGAACTCATTATACTTTTTAAAATAAGTCTGATATTCCAAGCTAGTGCATTTTATAATGAGCATACAGTACCTGAGACAGAATCAATTCTTCATAGCTATTAAGAGAAACAAATAGTAGCATTTAATGTATTATAGATTACTTTGCATGATTTATAGCCTTTGTTTGACTACAAGTACCTATGACATCTGAAATGAAAAAAAATGCAACCTTATCATTTGTGATATTATGAATTAATTCTTATTCCATAAATAAATCTGAGTATGTAATGACAGAATGATCAAGGAAATAATTTTGTACTCCCTCTATTCAGAAACTTGTCTTATTATATAGCAACATTCTTTAAATAAAATAGTTTTTTGTTGTTGTCATCATTTATTTGTTTCTTGAGAAAGACAGAGAAAAGGATGGACAGGCAGAGAGAGGTAAACTCTACTTGAGCTTCACACCTCAGTCCACTCCTAGCCTCAGGGAGCCAGGATTTCAGGCTCATGCATGCATGCCAGGTGTGTTTGGGGAGAACTCCTGACAGGAACTCCTGACACTTCCCATGTGTCTTCAGCATTGCAAATCATTGTATTACCACCACACCACAGTAGCTGGCCTAAATAGCAGTTTAAAAATCAAAGTAGAAGTATTAATTTTTTTGAATATAGAAGTGATTCACGGGGGCTGGATGATGGTGGGATAGCTCTGAAACAATGTCCTGTGAGGCTGACCCACGTAGAAAGGTTTCGAGTTCGCATGCTGAAACTTTCCTGAATATGCCAGACACAAGTGGGCCCTTGATCCCAGGGCTGACTGAAGCTGGAGGCGGATCACAGTGTCACGACCCTGTTGGGTACTGTTTCCCTCTCTCTCGCCCCCTCTCTTGCTCATGAAAGAAAAAAGAAATTAAACAGAAGATTCCCCTCATTAAAATGTGTTCAAATATAATGTGAATGTATACTATATCCTCCAAAGCAATAGTATTGTAATGAACACGGTGCAATTTTGATTGCTCTCTTTACTAAGTTCTTTAACCAGGTTTGTAGACAGATGCAGCTGTTAAAAGAAGACTTCGAGAACACAATGTGGCTTACCCAGCAGAAGTGTGCTAAGTGTTCCTTCAACTCTATTAGTGATTTCTGCATTCGGCACAGACATTTGGGGAGTATCGTATTCTGCCTTTGAGCATAATCAAAGTTTTTTGAAGTATGCTCATTTTATAAAACCAAACAGCTGTTCCATCCAGGGGACTTCGGGATAAATGAGCATATGTTAGCATGGGAAGTGGCTATAGGAAGTCTTAGAGGTTTATTTCTAAAGAGATTCAATCGTCTATTTTAAATTACAAATCCACCCATCACATATTTTCAATGGTGGTCATTTTGAAGATATTTAGTATGAGCATATGTGTCAAAAACTGGCAAATAGACTTAAATATATTTATAGCTCAAGGTGAGTGTACAAAAGGCAGAAAGCATCTAAGTTCTTTATGCGTTCTTGGTGCCTTGAAATGTAACAGGAAAATATAGCTGTTCCTTTAGGTAATAAGCACTGAAAACTCAACCAAACTGATTTATATAGTTTTACTCTTACTAACCTATAGATTTAATTTAAAAATTTAAACTATAGATATTTAGATTTGTTTGAGTTTTGGGTTGAAATAGGGAATGCTTTTCCTGCTGAATAAAACAAATAATAACCTATAAAAATATAATATTTATATAATATTTATTTTGAAATATTTAATCAATTGTTAATACTACAAATTGATCTCTAACTTATTTTATCTCCAAAGACACAACTTCTAGATGAGCACTGTGGACTGAAGTGACCACAGTAACTGTATTAGTTTACTATTTTATTATGAGAAATTCACATTTTCAGAATTTTGCTTAATTTTTTTTATTTGGAATATTGGGAAGCATGCACATAGCCATACTTAAGATATCCAAATATCCTGTTAGACATTATATGATTAAAAAAAAAGAAGTGATATAGGTTGGGGCATAGAAAGCAGGCAGAAAAATCTAAGCAAGAGAAAGGAAATGCAAATGTGCATTAGTAAGCAGAAGACACTAAGTAAACTACAGAGGGAGTCTTCCAGAAACGGTGACCTTGTAGGCCACACTAGAAGCTGCCTAATGCTTTGCTTTCCTTCTCACAGCTGGTCTATGCTCTTCAGGTGACTTAGGTCCCTAGTTTCCTTTTCTAGCTCAAACACCATGGTCAACTTTCATCACGGTTTTTTTTTTTTTCTTTTATTTGTAAAAGTTTATTTTATTTGGTAAAAGAGAGAGAATCAGGGACCCTGGATAATGTTTCGTCACATCATGATCCCACCGTCCAACCTCCTGCTAGCTAGCTGGGAATCACAGATACATCATGTCCAGAACTTTCATCGCCTTCTATTGCACTTAACATTTTTTTCCACTTAAAAAAACATGTGTTTTGGGAACCAGCAGTTAGCGTAATGGCTATGTCGCTGGACTCCCACATAGTCGACCGCGGTTCGTGTCTCGGACCAGGTAGCTTACAACTCACGCCGGGTGCGTGTGCGTGCATGCCCAAGATCCCGAGAGGAGAATGGAGGAGAAGGGATTGCAGCGTGACCATCCCCCCTGGGGGGTGATTTCTCGCTTTCTGTCTCTATGTCTCTGTCTGTCTGTCTGGCGAGCGCACGCGCCCTATAGTGAAAAACCTCTCAAAAAAACAAAACAAAACAAAACAAAACATGTGTTTTCTAAACCTTATGAAATAATACAGTGACATCAAACCAATCAAGTGCCTACTATAAACATATGAAATATATTTTATATATGCATATATATAAAATATGAAGTAGACTAAATATGGGATCATTTAATATGTTACCCTAGCCATAGTACATATTAAATGATCCCATATTTAGTCTATTTATTTCATTATAGACCTTGTAATACAGTAGTACATTGCTTCAAGAATTTGTTTCGTGGGACCAGCAGTTAGTGTAATGGCTATGTTGCAGGAATCCCATGTAGTTGACCGCGGTTCGAGTCCTGGACCCAGTGACTTGAACTCATGCTGGGCGCGTGTGCGTGCATGCCCAAGATCTCAAGAGGAGAATGGAGGAGAAGGGATTGTGGTATGGCCATCCCCCTGGGGGGTGATTTCTCACTCTCTGGCTCTCTGGCTCTCTCTGTCTGGTGAGCGCACGCACCCTATAGCAAAAACCTCTCCAAAATAAAAGAATTTGTTTCGTGAATTGTGTTTTCCATAGATTGCATTCTGTTGTGTTTAGCATTGTGCATCCAGTTCTAGAATATTATTTTATACATAATAGAAAATCAGTACACTTAATAAATGAATATTTATTTAATAAATAAACACACGTTTAATAAGAAATAAACATTGGAAGCATGATTTCAGGAGCCTTCAGGAGTTTTCATTGATCCTATAAATTCACTTTACCCCTTTCAAAATGTGACACTGCTTCCAGATCCTAAAGCTGTATTTTTTGGTGTGTTCCTCTTTCATTTCAGTATGGTTTTTATATCATTTCCTGATAAAGCCTGCAAAAGAAGGTACTTTTTTAAAAAACGTATTGTAATAGACAAGGCTGCCATGTAATAGTGAATCTCAGTCTTAGAATATTACAATAAAAGTTCATTGTTTTATTAACAATGAATAAAACATTAGATTACTATACCCTAATGCAGGAGAGGGTTAAGAGGACTTCAGCCCTCTGTTCCAAACAGTCAGTAAGGGACCTGGGCTCCCAATACCTATGACACTACAATCTTCAACACATCACCTCCAGCACCACAGCAAAAGGGAAGAAAGGGCTTGGCCGATCACGTAAGGACATTTTATTTTTTAAAGCATAGGGGTTTTATATCTGGGCAAAGAAGTGACATTCACATAATTACCAGCGCATTTCATTGGCCAGAACTCAATCACCTGGCCTTACTCAATTGCAAGGAGGAATGAGAAATATAGATTTCCAATATACCTAGAAATAAATGAGTGTGTTTGCTGAACACATAGCATTATCTCTGCCACATCTTAGATATCTGACAGTATCTTTATTCTTCTCATATTTGAACAGTTGTCTAACTGTGGAATTTAAATTAATAATAATATTCCTCAGAATTTTTAAGATTATCTTATTCTTCCTTAAGAGTTTGCTTTAGTTCACTATCTGTTGCTACTACTGAATACAACAGACTGAGTATTAAGAAAAAAGGTTTAGAACTGGTCCGTAGACTAGTGGTTAAGGGAGCCAAATACCACTGTTTGAGTCCCAGTGGCTGATCACTGTTTGACTCCCAGTACTGTGACTTGAGAAAAACCTCAGGTGCATGTGAGTGCCTTCCAAGTCCTGATAGAGTGGAGAAATGGAGGGGAAGGGATTATGATGTCAATGTGCCTCACTGGAGGGTGCTTCCTCCCACTTATCACCACGTCACCCCACACACACATACACTCTCTCTGTCTCTTTGGCAAGCACTCACACTCTCTGGCATTAAAAGAAAAAGAGAGAGAGAGAGAGAATGAGATCTATTTAACTCAGGGTTTAAAGTTAAGGAGCTACATCTGGTAAGGATCTTCTTCCTAGAAGGAGCTATTGCAGAGTCCAAGGTGGCACAGGATATCACATGACAACATAGAAAGAGCATGTGTCTGATCTCTCTGTCTCTTTTTTTCCTCTTTTTATTTTTCTTTTTAATTGCCTGTGGGCACATACTCTCACCAGAGAGAGAGAGAGATGGAGAGACACAGAGAGAGAGAGGAAGGGAGAAAGCATTCCCCAGTTAGGCATAGTCATTCCACAAGCCCTTATCCTCCTTTTCTTCATCCTGTCAGGGTTGTGGGCATGCATTCACATGTACCTGGCATGGTTTTTGAGTCTCCAGGGTGGGTTTTGAAGGGTGGTTTGCCATGTTTATGACATACTATTGTATAATGGAAACTATGTCCTAGAGTCTGTCATGTCTATCTGGATTGAGGACACTGTTTATGAAGACTCAAATCAGAGAATGTAATAAATGCCTCTAACTCCTTTTCTACCCACAACAATCCCTTATCTAATTCAACACAGTGAACTCTATCTGCTTCAAACAACTGTACTTACCCGGGTTTGCAGAATGAATGGTTACCCATTATAATCTGGGTAATCACCTCAGTGCTTGCTAACTTCCTGTCCAATCACATTTCTTCCATCTTCCAAGTTGTATATTAATCCTACTTAAGTAAGAGTGAATTTTTGGGACCAGCAGATGGCATAATGGTTATGTCGCTGAACTCCCATGTCGTTGGAGTCCAAGACCTTGTGGCTTAAAACTCATGTCAGGCACATGTGTTTGCAAGCCCCAAATCCTGAGAGGAGAATGGAGAAGGGATTGTGGTGTGGTCATACCCCTGGGGGGTAATTTCTCGCTTTCTGTTTCTCTGTCTCTCTCTCTCTCTCTCCTCTCCTACCCATGCCCTGCAAGCCCATATGCCCTATAGCAACAATCTTTCTCAAAAAAAAAAGAAAAAAAAAGGAAAGAAAAGAAAAGACTGTGAGTTTTCATTTTTCCATGTATTCTCATGGATATTTTAGTGAAGATTTTGTTAAAAAAAACACATTGAATTTGCTAGAAAACATTTCATACAGAAATTTCATTACTACTTTTAAGAATAACTTTTATAAATTCACTAAGTAGTAACTTAGGCTAATGGACAGAAGAGGATTGTGAAAGTCAGAATTATTTTCGCTTATTGTTAATATTTACTCCTTGGCCTTTTTAGCATTAATATCATGCTATTTGCATGAGACTTAGAAAGCTTAAAACTATCTTTTGTTCTATTAGAAAATACTATAGTACTAGTAAAGGGAAAAGTCTGTATGTTAAATATTTATTTTAAATGCCCACTGTTAGTCATAAATTTCTATATTTAAAATCTTAGTAATATCAAGAAGAGATTTATTATGTTAAAAATAGCCAATTTCTATTGAATTAATATATATTAAATTTGATATCTCCCATAAGTATTTGAATTATTAATAATTACATTGTTAGAGTCTTAGTTTTCATCATTCATGGTATAGTTATTATACAGTTTAGTTTTTAACTTGTTTCAAATTATTTATTGCTTATAGTCTGTGGAGAACTATGTATATAAAATTGCTACAAACTACATCAATATTAATTTCCACTAATAAAAAGTTAGATGTTGGGGGACCAGCAGTTAGCGTAATGGCTATGTCGCTGGACTCCCACGTAGTCCACCACGGTTCGAGTCCCGGACCCGGCGGCTTAAACTCACGCCGGGCGCGTGTGCGTGCGTGCCCAGGATCCCGAGAGGAGAATGGAGGAGAAGGGATTGCGGCGTGGCCATCCCCCCTGGGGGGTGATTTCCTGCTTTCTATCTCTCTGTCTCTCTCTGTCTGTCTGGCGAGCGCACGCGCCCTATAGCAAAAACCTCTCCAAAAAAAAGAAAAAAAAAAAAAAAAGTTAGATGTTGGGTCAGATGGTGGCACAGTAAAAAAAAACATGATAATAGTTTGAGGCAAACGTATATGGAAAGGTCCCAGGTTTTTTTTTGTCTGAAGATCCTACTGAGTTGCTCTCTCTCTCTTTCTGTCTCTCTCATCATGAAAGAAATAAGTAACGTCTTTTTAAAAAGTTAAATTTGGGACCAGCAAATGGCATAATGGTTGTATCTCTGGACCCCCATGTAGTCGACTGCAGTTTGAGTCCCAGACTGGGCAGCTTAAAATACAAACCAGGCATGTGTGTGTGTGCGCGCCCAAAATCCTGAGAGGAGAATGGAAGAGAAGGGATTGTAGCATGGCCATCCCCCTGGGGGGGAAGTGATTTCTCACTTTCTGTCTGTCTCTCTCTCTCTCTCTCTGTGTGTGTGTCTCTCCAGCAAGTGTATGTGCTCTATAGTAAAAATCATTCTGAAAAAAAAAGCTATTCATGTTTCTTTTTCCTCTTTTGTGCTTTTTTTCTTTATTATTTTTAATCTGCACTGAACTTTCATGTAAAATATTTATCTATGTTGGCATATGTTATAGCTCTGATTATGTGCCTAATAAGGTAGTTTAAATATAGACACATAGACACAAACATCTTTTATTTTAACAAGGAAAAGTAAAGGATAAGAAACATTAAATTCCTGAGAATTTTTACTGTAATGCTAATTTTGTCCATTTGATGTTTTATTTATAATAGATACAAGTCTATTAATTTAGTTTTTAATTTTTGATCTGGTTATTCCACTCAGTAGTTACATACCATAAAATAAATTTTAAAATGTTATCAAATTTAATTTATTTTACTGGAAAAATAGGATTAAATAAGTCAATAACTAAAGTTCTAAGGTTTCTCTCACCTTTTCTATTTTATAAATAATTATAGCAATAATCATATACTAATAACTACAATTTAATGACTGACAGTTATATAGTAAGCACTAATACTTAAAACAGACTTATTCATCTAGTAGAAAAAGAATCTGAGTTTCAAACAGTTAAAACAACTTGTCTGCAAAAGCACATCCATGAAGTGGCAAATCCAGGATTTTTCTTTTTTTCTTTTTTTTTTTCTGAAAGAGAGATTTTTGCTATAGGGCACATGCATTCACCAGAGAGACAGAAAATGAGAAATCACCCCCCTCAGAGAAGATGGTCACACTGCAGACCCTTCTCCTCCTTTCTCCTCTTAGGATCTTGGGCACACATGCACACACATCTGACGTGAGTTTTGACCCACCAGGTCTAGGACTTGAACCGTGATCAACTACATGGGAGTCCATGACGTAAGCATTACACCATCTGCTGGTCCTGAATCCAGGATTTTAACCAAGATCAGACTATCTGACTACTGATCAAGTGTTCCACATAAGTTCCTCAGAGGTCGTGAAGTCATGCACTTTCATGCTTTAATTACTGATAAGTAATTGTTTTATTCATATCTTTTCAATTTAAATTATATTCTCCATAGAAGCTTTTACAAATGTTTTTACTCAAGCCCCCAATTATACTTGCCTATTTGTAGATCCTACACTCAGAAAATTAGAATGAAGGAGGCCTAAAGGTCTCAACCTTTAAATATTTACCTGCATTTTTGTATTTATGCTCTTTCTTTTCCCTACTCCAACCAAACTGATGTTCTTCCTTTTTCCGAGGTGCTTATTCATTTATACTCTTAAGTCTACTCATTCAAGGGCATTTAACTCATAATGATATTTTATACCTTCATAAATATCCATCTGGTTTCACAATATAAAATGTCTTCCAGGGAACCAGCAGTTAGCGTAATGACTATGTCGCTGGACTCCCACGTAGTCGACCGCGGTTTGCGTCTCGGACCTGGTGGCTTACAACTCACGCCGGGTGCGTGTGCGTGCGTGCCCAAGATCCCGAGAGGAGAATGGAGGAGAAGGGATTGCGGCGTGACCATCCCCCCTGGGGGGTGATTTCTCGCTTTCTGTCTCTATGTCTCTCTCTGTCTGTCTGGTGAGCGCACGCGCCCTATAGCGAAAAAACCTCTCCCCCCCAAAAAAAATAAAAAAATAAAATGTCTTCCAAACCCAGTCAAACAGTATAAGCAGTTTTTATTTTCTGAATTTGAAATCATCAGTGAACTTTAATCTTGTTAGAAATAAAGGCGATTTTTTACCTTCATCTACTTTCTGTTGGGACCACATTTGCACTTATGTACTTTTTGCTTGGCTAAATACTACCTATTCTTCAGGTTTCACTTCTGAAGAAAGTTCCTTTCCCGATCTAAATTTGTTGTTTCTGTAATGAGAAGGCAGATTAGATAAGGGTTAAGAATATCACTACTTGGGACCAGCAGATGGCATAATGGTTACATTGCCGGATTTCCATATAGTCGACTGCGGTTCTTGTACCGGACCCGGAGGCTTAAAACTCATGCCAGAAATGTGTGTGTGCTTGTCCAAGATCACGAGAGGAAAATTGAGGAGAAGAGATTGCTGAGTGGCTATCCCCCCATAAGGTGATTTCTCATTTTCTGTGTCTCTGTCTTTCTCAGTCTCTCTGGCAAACACACGGCCTTATAGCAAAAATATCTCTCTTAAAAAAAAAAAAAAAAAAAAAAAAAAAAAAAATATATATATATATATATATATATATATATATATATATATATATAACTACTCTTTTCCCGAACTCTGAAATTTAAAAGCTACCTTGAGCAGGTTGTTTAACATTGCTATACCTCATTTTTTCATCCCAAGATGAGGTTGGAATACCTACTTCATGAGGTCTTAAGATTGCACTATTCATGGGACCAGCAGTTAGTGTAATGGCTATGTCACTGGACTCCCATGTAGTTGATCGCAGTTTGCGTCCCAGACGCGGTGGCTTAAAACTCATGCTGGGCACGTGTGCGTGCGTGCCCAAGATCCCGAGAGGAGAATGAAGGAAAAGGGATTGCGGAGTGGCCATCCCCCCGGGGGGTGATTTCTCGCTTTCTATCTGTCTCTCTGTCTGGCGAGTGCATGCGCCATATAGCAAAAACTTCTCAAAAAAAAAAAAAAAAAAAAAAAGATTGCACTATTTAAGGCATGAGATTCACTTAGAACAGTGCCTGCCTGGCATATAGTAAGTACCCAATACCTGCTATGTGGTAGTAATAAATTATTATGTCTTTCTTCATTTCCTGTACTTTCTCTATTCTAAGAGTAGCCAGTCTTTAATTACTGCTTGTTTAGTTCTTCATTTTCCCGGAAAGATCATATGGCCTCTTTAGGCAAGAATTGTATCTCTCTTTATTTGCCATATTATCTATCCCCAGTGCCTATTACAACACCTAAGACACGATAGACAATGATAAACAACGAATGCATGTTTATCAAATGAATTCAGTTCCTATTACATTATAGGGACTGAGCTAGGAATTTTACATACATTGTTGCTCTGAAATTTTACAATAAGCAAACGATGTTATATTCTTCAGGTAAGAACATCAAGCTCTGGTCTCTGTGACTGTGAGACAATTCCAAATTAGTACAAATCCTTACCAGTTTCTCCACTGTTTCTGGAAGATTTCCCTTGCATAGCTCTATGAAGGCACACAGGGCAGCCTGAAGAGGAGAAAAATTCAGAAACCAAGTCTGCAGTGTGAGGTTGTGGATTTGCTAGAATAGCAAAACAATGGCTAGCTCACTGTTTTCCAGGAATGAAGATCCCTTTGAAAATACTGAAATTATCACCCATAGATTCTTACTTTATACATAAGCAGCTTATCACAGCAGCACCCCTTTATCTCACCTTCATACTTCCTTATCTTGGCTTTTATTGCCAATTTTGTGTAGTTGATTTCACACCCTCACAACTTGTCACCATGTCACTTGATGCTATAGTTCTCTGATTATACCGTGTTTTGTATTATGTACCTTGGTCTTTTATCATTCTTTTTTTCCTCATATTTTTTGTTTCTCACTTTTGCTTGTGCTTGTGTAGTACTTCCTCTAAAGTTATCTTGGTCAGTGTTCAAGCTTACCTTGAAAATTTGCAGTCCGGTAACATTTATACATCAAAGGTATACAGAAGCATGTGCATTAACATATTTCTGAAAACAAATTCCTGTAGGACTGTAATTAAGAAGCATAAATTGTTTCACTGTCTAAAGTGTATTTATAGTACAAATATATATTAAGAATTATCTGCATGTATCAAATAAAATATGTTTTCCTTGTTTTTAATGTTTTTTGTTCTAGAGTGTGAGTGCTTGCCAGAGAGAGACAGGAAAGTGATAAATCACCCCCTAAGGGGGATGACTGTGCCATAATCCTTTCTCTTCCATTCTCCTCTCCGGATTTTGGACACACACACATGCACACCCAGCATGTTTCCCAAACTGCTGGGTCTAGGACTCAAACCACAAAGTAAGTTATGTAGGATTGAGCACCACCATGCCATACCACCTGCTGGCTCCAAGTAGAATATATATTTAATATTAGGTTGTCAGAAAAGTCATGACATATTTTTTCTATGTTTTTGTATGCAAAAATGCATCGTGACTTTACCAACAACCTAATATGTGAATCATTTTTGCAAATGCTTTCTTTTTTCAACAGAGAAACAGAAAGACAGAAAGTATGAAGTCACCTTTTAGAGGAGATGGCCATGCTGCAATCCTGTCTCCTCCATTCTCCTCTGAGGATTTTGGGCATGCACATTGACATGCCCAGCATGAGTTTTAAGCTGCCGAGTCAGGGACTCCAGCTGCCATCAACTATTTGGGAGTCCAGCAGCGTAACCATTATGCCATCTTCTGGTCCTACAAATACTTTAAAATTTTTGATTTTCAAAATAAATTTGTAATGCCTGGCCACAGTGACACAAATAGTAGGGGTGTTGCTGTGCTATGCTGAAGGCCATGTAGAAAGATACCATGTTGTTTAATTCTGGTATTTATTGGAACAGGACAGGCACACCAGGGGTCTTGGCTTTCTGCTGGACTGTGGGGAGGATCTTGTTCTGATGATCCTGTTGAGAATGACTGTCTTTCTCTCTCATGAAGGAAATAACATTTTTAATAAATTGTTAGGTCAATAGTTTAGTTATTCATATAGACACTTGAATTGACTGATTTTTCTTCCTGTGATACTGTTTGTTAGGTTCCTTCCTAATATTCCTAAGCTTCAAGAGTTATTCTGGGGACCAGCAGGTGACATGGTAGTTAAGGGCGCTAGACTCCTACTTGGCCAACCGTGCTTCAATTCCTGGACCTGGAGATTTGCTTTCTCTCTCTCTCTCTCTCTCTCTCTCTCTCTCTCTCTCTCTCTTCCCCATTCTCTGGTCAAATTAAAATAAGTAAATAAATAAATTTAAGTAAAATAATTCTTTAAAAAAAAAAGAATTATTCTGATTTGAAATTCATAACTCTTTCCAGAATGCTACGTTTACTCATCATGTTACAACATGAAGAAACACCACTCTTGCGTTATTTGCATAATTCCCACTAGCTCTTATCAGTAGCGCTCAGTGCTGGCTACCAAGTAGAAACACAGCAAACAAGTCCCCATTAGAGAGCCCAAATCTAAGAGATTCTCTCATAGTCTAGTTATCCCATTGCCACTGGATTTGCTTTTTTTTTTTCCTTCAAGAATTATTTATTTCCATTTTTTACTATTATTTTTTAATTTGACCAGAGAGAGAGAGAGAAAGGGTTTAAAGCAAACCACCAGGTCTGGGATTTGAACCACAGTCGATCATAAAGGAACCCAGCACCTTTAACCACCATGCCACTTACCAGCCCCACTGCTGGATTTGCTTTTTAAACACCTCATTTTAATATGGGACAAGAGTTGAGAGTCCTTGAGTTATATGTTAATTCATTTTAAATACTTTTGACCAAAATTTAATTTAATTTAATTATTTTGTTGTTTTCTGTTTTTGTTTTTGTTTTTGCCATAGGGTTGCATGCACTCAATAGAGAGATAAAGAGAGAGGGAAAGTGAGAATTTATCCTCCAGGGAAGATAGCCACACTGAAATTCCTTCTCTTCCATTCTCTTCCTGGTATTTGGGACATGTACATACATGTGCCTGGCATGATTTTCTAGCCACCAGGTTTAAGACTTGAACCTTAGTCAGTCATGTGGGAATCCAGCATCTTAACCACTATGCCACCTGCTGGCCCTAATGAAAATTTAATTTTTAGCTTTCGTAACTAAATTTTTAAGTTTCTATCAGACATCTCTAGTGATGTAAATTTTGTAAAAAACAACTTTGAACACAACATCGCAAAATTAATTTTTCACCTCCTTCTATCCCCACTGGTTTCTATTTCTTATTATAGTTAACTTAGTCTGTTACTCTTCACTCTTTGAAGCCATAAACTTTTTGGCTAAAATTTTCCTATTCCTCAGAACAGGAAACAAAGTTACGTCTTTAGGCCTATCAATGCTAGGTGAGTTACAGTACCCAATTTAAGGTATCTTGCCCAGTTGCTACAGCCTTAGTACAAACCTTCAATATTTCTTATCTGGACTATCATAGAACATTCTAACCGATCCTTTTGCCAGTAACGTTTCCCAACTCCATTTCATCAACCCATGTTCCATACTGGGCATTGGTACCTTAATTTGTAAGCCTAAGCAAAAATTCTGATTATGTTTGTCTCTGCTAAATAGATTTTATAACCTAAATGAAAAAAAAAGTTTTTAACTTTCTTAGAAAGTTTGAAAAGCCACTCTACACAACTGTCTTATCCTCTCAGGACTATCTTTTTTGCACATATTTTTCTTCCTGGTAATTCTAACTGTTCTGTCAGTAACACACATTAAAATTAATGACCTTCATTTGACCTTGTTCAACTTCTCTCAGCAGCAGAATTAGATATTTAAGAAATTTGTAATGGAAAACAGAACAGCATGCGTAGAGGAAAGCTTGGTTGGTGGGCCAGTCAGGCCCCCTCTAGTTTTTACTTTGATGGTTGGAATGACATGCGGTGTTGATGGATTTGGAATTAGACAATATCTGTGTCCCAGGGCTGATGGGATTCTGGGATATTGACTCACTAACAATGGTGTTTATAGTAAGGAAAAAAAGGGGGGAAGGGGATTTATTACCTAGAAAATTAGATACTTGCATCAGTTTCACCAGAGCAAACTACATGAAAAGTCAAAAAAAAGAAAAAATTCTCAGCAAATGCACACTCAACATTTATGTATTTCATTTGTACATCTAAATTTTACATCAAAAGAAAAAAGATGAATGATACATAGGATGAAGTATTTAAAGGAAATTGTTCAGACGTTTGCAATTTGCTTTGAAGTACATCAAAATGTAAGCTTGACTAATGGGCCTGCTTGATGTCACAGCAGTAATACACTGCTCAAGGAGCACTGGATCCATATGGAATATCATGGGTTCGGTTCCCCAGTTGACCTGTACATGCCAACGATTCTGGCTAGATAGAAAGGCTGAGGTGTGTGGGGGGGAACCACATTGCACCATTGAACCGCGGTAGACTACGTGGGACTCCAGCAATGTAAACCTTACACCATCTGCTGGTCCCTTGATTTTCTTCTTCTTTTTTTTTTTTTTTGAAAAGATTTTGCTATAGGGTGCGTGAACTCGCCAGAAAGACAGAGACAGAGAGACAGAAAGCGAGAAATCACCCCCCAGAGGGGATGGCCACGCCGCAATCCCTTCTCCATTCTCCTCTTGGGATCTTGGGCATGCACGCACACGCCCCCGGTCCCTTGATTTTCAATCTTAAAAAATATATCCACTTGGGATCAGCAGATCTTGAGAAGAGAATGGAGAAGGGATTGCAGTGTGCCCATCCCCCCCGGGGGGATCATTTCTCATTTTCTGTTTCTCTCTCTCTCTCTGGCAAGCATACATTCCCTATAGCAAAAATCTCTCAAAAGAAAAAATTACATCCACTTTTCAAGGCTTCTGAATACACACAAACATGTGATGTTAAAACTAGGATTAAGGGAACCAGCAGTTAGTGTAATGGCTATTTCGCTGGACTCCCACGTAGTCGACCACGGTTCGCGTCCCAGACCCGGTGGCTTAAAACTCACGCCGGGCGCGTGTGCGTGCGTGCCCAAGATCCCGAGAGGAGAATGGAGGAGAAGGGATTGCGGCGTGACCATCCCCCCGGGGGGTGATTTCTCGCTTTCTGTCTCTCTGTCTCTCTCTGTCTGGTGAGCGCACGCGCCCTATAGCAAAAACCTCTCCAAAATAAAAAATAAAAACAAAAACTAGGATTAAAAATATACCTGAAGGGACCAGCAGATGGAATATGGGATTATGTTGCTGGACTCCCACATGGCCCACTGCAGTTTGAATCTTGAACTTTGTATCTTGAAACTCACACCAGACCCTGTTGTGTGCATACCCAAAATCCCGAGAGGAAAATGAAGGAGAAGGGATAGCAGTGTGGCCATCCCCCCGGGGGTGTGATTTATTGCTTTCTGTCTTTCTGTCTCTCTGGTGGGTGCACATGCACTATGGCAAAAATCACTCTAAAAAATACATGTATTGCTGAAAACATTATTTTTCTTTTGTGAATACTACATAAGTGATTTATAGGGGCCAGCAGGTAGTATTGTGGTTAAGGCATTTTACTCTGACATGGCACAGTTCAGCTCCCAGACCTGGTGGCTTGAAAATCACACTGGATATGCGTGCATGTGTGCCCAATATCCCGAGAGGAAATGGGAAGAGAAGGGACTGTGGTGTGGCCATCTCCCCTGGGGATGGGGGTGATTTCTCACTTTCCTTCTCTTTTTTTCTCTCTGGGAAATGTAGTGGCCCTATGGCAAATTTATATAAGTACACAAAATGGAGCCATGTTCTAAAGATTTGTTTGGAGATAATTCTTTGCTTAAGGAAAGATTATGAAATCAAGTTCATTTTATCTAACTAGTATGATACATATATATTTCTTGTGCTTATAATAATGTATGGCTTCATAACAAATAAGCATAAACTTAGTGGCTTGACCCAGTGGATATGTATCATCTCACATCTGCGAGTAGAGTTTGGGCATGGTGGAATTGAGCCATTATCTGTCTCTCACAAGACTGAAATCAAAGTGTCAGCCAGGAGTGGGGTTTCATCTGAAGGCTCAAGTTACGTCCATGGATGTTGGCAGTGTTTGCTTCCTTTTGTGTTGCCAGACTGAAGGCCTTGTCTGGGGGCCACCTTCAGTTTCTTGCCTCATGGGTCTCTAACATGATAACTTGCTTCATCAACTCCTACAAGAGAGTGCCTATTAGCTAAGTGGTTTAAAATCTCTTGTAATCTAAACACAGAAGTAGCATTCTATTGTGTCTGTTGCATCTTATAGGTAGAAGCAAGTTTCAAAAGCAGCTCACACACAAAGGTAAAAGATCACAAAACCACATAAATATCAGGAGGAAGGGATCCTTGGTAGTCATCTTAGAATCCACTACTATAGTTCCAGTCTTCTCTCTTCCTCTCTCTTCAGAATGAGCATTTCCAACAATATTAATAGAATGATTATGTTTCCAGAAATGGTTGCTAAATCAAAGACACCATGTAAAATGTATAGTGACTATAGGCAAAGTATTTTAAAAATTCAAAATTATTAGTAACTTGCTTGAGGATGAGCTGTTTTAAGAAAGCTGCATAGCATACTGCAGCCACAGAGTGACATTTCCCACTTTTAAAAATAGATGTGTATTTCAATCAGTCTATTTAATATAAGTCTTTATATTTCAAACAGTGATTTAATTCACATATTGTTTTACATCTAACCTTAAAAGACTTTTTCTCTAATGTTTCGGATTCCTTTTGGTTTGTTTAGATTCTGAATCAGGTTATTTTTATTCCGTAAACACTAAATCGTTTGAATGAATATAGAAATAAAATAGGGGTCATTTATCAAAATGAACACAAATGCTAATGGAATATTTTAAAATGTAAAACAATGGATTGAAATACATATGGGTTTTCTGGTTTCTGGGGAAAATAAAGCATGAAGGGATCAACTGGTCATACTCTCAGTTTCATTAATTCTTCTCCTTGAATATATATATATATATATATATATATATATATATATATATATATTTGTCCAGCAAGTGGTATAGTGGTTAAGGCACTGGATTCCATATGGCTGACTTCGCGGTTCACATCCTGAACCCAGGAGCCTGAAAATTACACTGGGCATGTATGTATGCATCTAAAATACTGAGAGGAAAAGAGATTGTGGCATGGCCATCCCCTCTAGGGGAGTGATTTCTCATTCTTCCTCTCTCTCTCTGTCTCTCTCTGTCCAACATATGTGCCCTATGGCAAAAAATCTAAAAAAAAAGTTAGAATATGAATAAATTACTTTTAATCTGTCAGGCGCAGAATGTTCGTTATATTCTTTTTAAAAATTTCATTAGAAATTGTTATTATTTATCATAAAAGATAAGAAATAATTTAAATTTAATTTTGAAGTTATTTTTGTCCATTTTTACCTTCTATACTCAGAATAAGGATTATGTAATATATTTCTAAAAAAGAAATTACTTGATTTATTTTATTTTATTTCATTTTCATTCTGAGTAATATGCAACAGAGCTTTAAAAATGTTTTGAACACATTAAATAGAGGGAACTAATTCATTTTTCTTGGCGGCCAACTTTGAAAGTAGAAGAATTTAAATAATCTAATTAGAAATAAATAATAGCTGTATTTACCTTGCCTTTCCATTTTAAATCTAGAAATACATAATACTCACCAGGCCATTTGGCTTAAAGCTATTTAGAAATATAACTTTTAATGTGCTAAATATTTCCAAGTCTTCTTAAAATGTTTAAGTAATGAAACTGGCTCTTTTTCTAAATATATAATATATAGATAGATTGATAGATACATACATACGTACATATTATATATATAATAATACCCTACCTAATTCATTTAAAATCTGAAATTTTATTGATTTTGAGCTTTAGTAACAAATGTATGTGTTTTGAGACCCAGAAGAAAAGAATACATGATCTATAGACTATTTTAGTTGGCCGCCACTTTGAATTTTCACACTGTTCACTTCTTTTTTTGTCCAGTTCAGTTTACTTTTCTTATCAAAACTGTATAAAGACCTAATATACTGAGTTCATTCCCAGAGGAAAGAAAAGCTAAACCCTTTATTACAGGACACAAAATTTTCATTTGGCTAAAAGGAGAAATATAGCCTAAGGTACAGAATATAGATAACAGATGACATTTAAAGCTATTGCTTTTCTTCTCTAATCAGATTTGGGATATTTTTGACCTTGGCTATAGATTGAAGGCATGATTTTTCTAGCACACATTAATTCTGTGTGGAATATGACTTGTCTATAGAAGTATGCCTGTTGATATAAAAATGCACTTTATAGCATGCCTAAATTCTTGCTCTCTCCTTTTATTATCCTCTCTATGTCTTTCCTATGCCATTTCCTGTACTCTAATTAGTGAAGTTTATCTGTTGTAGAATTACCAGTATCAGATGTTTGGCCTTGTAAAGTATACAGGCTCTGGGGCAGGTGGCTGTTTTACTAGCTTTCGATACCATTTTTGACAGATCATTTGACCTTTGTGGCATCAGTTTCTCAATCTGTTAAATAAGAATATCAAAAGCATCAAACTCATAGGACTGTTGTAAGGCTTCAATGATTTAATATCTATAGAACACATGGACCAGTAGTTGGCATGATAATAGGCATCATATAACAGTTGCTCTTAATTTTGACTGAATCTTACACTTTTGCTTATTCGTGAAACTCACTATATGTTTATGTGTCTGTGTTTATAACCACTTTTTCCCTAACTTTTAAATTCTGTGTAATCTGTTACCAAAATTCATAACTTCTAATATATATGATCATTTCTATCCTCTTCACCTGTGAACTGACCCCTTATGACTTTGCCCAGTTCACATTCATGATGTAATATGCTACACAAAATGAAGTTGTTCCTGTGGCTTGCCTAATTATCACAGTGTTATCTGAACATTAGGACATTTTTTATCTTACTGGGTTCTGTAAGAAAATTCCATGAAAGACTGGAGGACATAAAAGCATTAAAAATTATTATGGACACTGGGACAAAGTGGAAGGAGAGTGGAAGAGGAGGAAAGTGCAGGAAGGGAAATTTGGGAAAATATGGAGAAGTAAGACATTTGTGTTGCTTGTTGGTGATGACATGTATAGTAAAATCTCTTTACAAACTAAATGAAGTATAATGACTGAATATATAAAAATAATAAATAATACTAATAAAAATTTCAAGAAAAGAAAATTCCTTGGAAAGTAAAAGATGATTTTGGATTTAATAAAAAATGATAAGGAGTTAGCCGCATCGTGTGTGGAGGGAACCAGATCTCACACGGCTGCCCACACTTCCAATCATTGCCTGGTCACTTGAAAAACATGCTAGATGTGTGTGTGTGCATACCTAGGATCCAGATGGAAAGGAGGAATGAAGAAAAGGGGATTGTGGTGTGACCATGTTATTGAAGAAACAGACTGTATCTTATAGCTCATTGCACAGTAATCCCATTTTTAGAAAACGAGTTTGCTTAAAGGAAAGCTTTGTAATGGGATGTATCAACTGAGAGAGTAATAGAGTCCAAGACTCTCAAAGTACCAACTCTATGATTCAGGGGCAAACAGGAATTCTAAACATAAAGCAGGAATGTGGCTATGCGATGATCTAGCAATAGGAATCCAAGGGCTTTCTAGGACAGTTACTATAATGTCGTCTCTACTGGATAGTGCTGGTTTTTTGTTTGTTTGTTTGTTTCATTTTGATGCTAGGCAGTCTGGAGGAGGGTCTAAAGAAAGATGTTATCTGGGACCAGCAGATGGCGAAATGGTTATGTTGCTGTGTACACTCCTGTGTAGTCAACCATGATTCAAATCTTGGACCCATTGGCTTAAAACTCATGCCGGGCACATGTGTGTACATGCCCAAGATCCTGAGAGGAGGGTGAAGGAGAAGGAATTGTGGCATGGCCAACACCCCTGGGGGAGGGAGGTGATTTCTCACTTTCTGTCTCTCTGTCTCTCTCTGTCTCTCCAGTGAGTACATAAGCCCTGCAGCAAAAAAATCCCTCTTAAAATAAAAGATAAAAAGAGAAGTTATCATAAAGTCTGTTCTGGGTAAAGAACTCAAAACAATGTGCCCTTTGGACACATGAACCTCTTCAGTCTTTATATGCTACTTGTGACTATGTCCTGTTGGATAATAACTGCTATCACAGTGTGATCACAGTGGCACCATAATTATAGTGCACAAATAGTGCACATTAACCAAGTGGGAAAGAGAGTATTAGCTCATCTTACTGTGTAAAGTAAATGACCTCAGACACTAGGCATATTTCTTTTCCTTTACCTTGTAAATATTACATTACCACTAACCAAGGAAAACTTATTTTTACTTCTCAGGGGCCCAATATCAACCAGGCCCCACTGGAGACTCCTTTCTTTGGCTTTATCTGTCTCTCTCTGGTGCATGCGGGTACCCTCTGCCATTGAAAAGGACTAGATTAATGGGGGGTGTTTTGAATCCAAGACAATTATAAAATTCATTTATATGAGTTCTTCAAACTGTGAAGAAAATGGGATTAACCCTCATTCTGCTTACGGCAGCCTATAGTGAAGAAACCATGTTGGAAATCCTGTCTATACTTTGTCTTCATCTCAGTCCTGCACACTTTAGGCATTTATTGTTTTTTATGAATATTGCAATAATTGCTTTTGTTTCTTTCTCCTGCCCATTTGTATTATTGCCAATGGGCAATGGGCCTTTAATAATCAGCTATTCTAGTGTTCTGTTCATTTGTTTCTTTGTTGTTTTTTTTTTCCTTTCTTTTCTTTTTTGCTAGAGGACATGTGCACTCAAGCAAGAGCGAGAGAAGGAGGAGAGAAAGTATCACCCATAGAGAATGATCATGCTGCAATTCCTTTTCCGTCCATTTTTCCCTCCTCTCAGGATTTTGGGCATGTATGCACGTGCACCTGGCATGTTTCACAAATTGCCAAATCTGGGATATGAACCCCAGGTTTGGCCATAGGGATCTGGTAGCCTGAACCACCAGGCCAAGGAACCAGCCTTCTGGTGTCTTTTCGGACAGTCATCTGTAGAAAGTTAGTTTCTTTCCTCTAGTGCTCCTTGTCATAGTTGGTAACAACTTTCCATGCTGAGCATACCCTGCTACCATTACGATTTAAATATTTATTTTTTAATACTTTCTTAGACAACCAAGTCTTAGGTAAAATATATTAGATTGATCCATCTTCTGAAGTCTCTAATGTTTTTGCTTCTGTTTTATTTTTTATCCTACTGTAATTTCTTTGCCTTATTCAGTATTGCATCACTAGCATCCAGCACTAGTAACCAGTAAAATATATTGAGTTTATGAATATATTTGGATTACCATATGAGAAATATTTTAAAACACAAAGCTGATGTTGCTATTCTACAGCATATTTAAATAATTTAATTAGTCAGTTTTGCCCATAAATTCATTATCATGATATAAAAGATTCCCATGAGTGGCCTGGTCATTGGTCCCAAGTCCCCTATGATGTCCTTCTTCGAGTGTCGACCACCCATTTTACTAATTTTATACTTGAATGGTTATATTTGATTTCCAAGGCTTAATTTAAATACTTACTTCTTTAATTCTCTCAAGAGCTAACTATTGTTTCTCCTGTGCCTGAAGTTTATTCTGTAGCTAACCTTATCATAGCCATAATTCTTTCTACTCTAATTACATTATTATATTTCCTCATTTCCTCAGAGGTGACAGTTTATATAGGCAAATGATCCTATTTTCTTAAATCTTATTATAACGAGTATTTAATCGGTCCTCAATAAATGTTACAAGAATGAGTAAGGCATTAATGAATAAGTTGATGCATTGGCAAGGTATACCTTCTTAAGATATTTTGAGTCAGGAATTCTAGGAATACATGTAAAGAAAAGGTAAATAAAAAATCAATAAAAGCATAACATTAATTTTCATATGAACTGAAAATCTGAATTACTACACTGCACAGTCTCCTTTCTTTCAGACACTGAGCAAAATGATGTGATAAAAGATGATGCCTATTAAGCACACAATTAAGCAAGTTAGCAAAAATGGCACTTTTAATAAAGATTTCAAGTTTCTCATAAACAAGGTACACAATTTTGGAAGCTACAAAGAGCAGCAAAGTAATTCTAAATTGCTTTAAAAGATACAAAAATTATAGTAAGATCTTTAATGTAAGCTTCTCAAAAATCGGGGTCATTTGAAATTTCTATCTACGTGTAGCTCCGCAATTCCTGGATGTTAAGAGCTACATGTAAATGTAAATTTCAGAGAACTACAAGAGTTGTTTTTATTTTTTTTTAGCATGTGGCTTTGACTTTAGTCTGCTGCATTTTGTATTTAGTGTTATCAATTTTGAAATGTGACTTTTTAATAATCAGAAGCATTATATCCACTTTAAAATTTTTATATAAATCCATTTTTTTCTTGAGATAAAAGCCGAGTTCCTAACTCAAAAGAGATCATAGTTCTGAAATGTAAAATGCCAAACTATAAAACTCTGAGAAGATAACAGAAGAAAACCTAGATGGCCTTAGAAGTGGCAATGATTTTAAAGATACAGTGCCAAAGGCATGCTCCACAAAAGAAATAATTGATAAGCTGGATTTTATTAAACCTAAAAAAATCTACTCTTTCAAAGACAATGTCAAGTAAACAAGAAGACCAGCGTCAGACTAAGAGAAAATGTTTGCAAAAGGCAGATCCGATAAAGGACTACTGGCCAAAATGTACAAAGAACTAACACTTAAAACCCAACAATAAGAAAATGTACAAGCTTATTAACAAATGGCCAAAAATTCTAGCCAGACACCTCAACAAAGAACATACAGTTGGCAAGTGGCACAGAAAAAGATGTTCAGCATTATCTGTCATTAGGTAAACACAAATTAAAACAACAAATCACTGAAAACCTGTTAGAATGACCCAATTCCAGAAAACTTATAACACCAAATACTTAAAGGTTATGGAGCATCATGAGCTGCCCCTCATTGCTAGTGGGAAGGCACAATGCATAGTCATTTTGCAAAACAACTTAGCAGTTTCTTACAAAAATAAACACACCCTTACAGTTCTGCAATTGCACTCCTTACCTTTACCAAATGAATTGAAAACAGGTCCACACAAAAAGCTGCACATGGATGTTTACAGCAGTTTTATTCATGAGTACTAAAACTTGAGAAGAACCAAGATGTCCTTTGGTAAGTAAATGGATCAATAAACTAGTACATCCTAACAAAAGAATATCATTCAGTGCTAAAACAACAAAAATTTTTTTCTGAGCTATCAAGCTACAAAAAGAGTTAGAGGAAACTTAAATGTGTATTGTTAATTGAACAAACCAATATGGAAAGAGCCTGTAATCTTAAGTATATGACACTCTGAAACAGGCAAACTGTGTAGATAGTAGAAATAACTGATGGTTGCCAAAGGTCAAGGGAAGAAAAAGATGAGTGATGGAACATAGAGAATTTTTAGGCATCAAAATTATTCTCTTACGATTCTACAATGGTAAGTAATATCATTAGAGAATTTTTAAAAACCCATAGAATGTACAAAACCAAAAGTGAGCCCTAGTATAGGCTGTAGTTTTTAGATAATAATAATGTGTCAGTTATTTAATTGCAAAACTATAGCTCTATGATGTGGGAGGTTGATAACAGAGGACTTTGTGCACGTATGGAGATAAGACGTAGAGGAACTCTGAATTTTGCTATGAACCTAAAACTGCTCTATGAAATAATTTTTTAATTAAAAAATTCAATTGAATGAATGAATTGAAAACATAATCTCTCTCTATATATTTATCTATATATATATATATGTATGTGTATATAAAGTGATCATTTTCTCTTTGTTTAATCAGAGTGATTAAAATAAATTTTAAAAGGCAAATAAACAGAGAAAAACACTATACTCTGTCTATTTTTTTTTGTTTCCACTCTAAAACCCAGAAAGGTTAATGTATATAGAACTCACTGTATTCATTCATAATAGGCAATAAAGCAATTGTTTTTTTTTATTTACTTGCTTAGCAAAAGCAATAAAAATTATTTTTTGCTTGTAATTATGGACTGATAACTACAAAATCGTGTTGTCTCTAATTAGTTACCTTAGCTTTACGATGATGATCAATGTTCTTGTTTCAGTCACCTCACTCCTTAATACTATAATACTATAATACTGTCTACTGTCTCTTTCTCCAAGAGCTTATTGTTACTGTGTAATATTTTGAGGGAGTTTTAGCTCACTCCTATAATTTATTTGACTCTACCTGCTTATATGAGCCCAATTCAGTTAATAATATTGGTTTGAAATGAATAGGGACATTGGACCTTTAGAGAAAAAAAAAATCTTAGCACACTACTTATCATACACACACACACACACACACACACACACCCCTATACCTTGTTTTTTTTCATTTTATATATACATGACATAAAAGTAAGATATATGTAATCATCGCTTGTCATCTTTGGTCTAGATTTGTCTGGACCAAACTAGTGGTCTTACACTGAGCATTATATCATTTTTTTTAAATTTATTTTAAAGAGTTATTTATTTAATTTTATTTATTGTTATCATTTTTAAATTTTCCAGAGAGAAGGAAAATGAGAAAGCAAGCCTCCAGGTCCAAAACTTAAACCACACTTGGCCTTGTGGGAGCCGAGAGCCCCAATCATGCCACCTTCCAGTCCCTATATCAAGTTTTAATAAAGTAATTTAGATATTCTGTCCTTTCTTCAGCCAGGAAACTCCTTGGATCCTATAAAACTTTGCCTACTGCTTCTCTAAAAAACAGTTCTTTATGATGAAATATATAAAGGAAGCAACTTTCAGGGAGTTAAAAATCATTTCTGTTTCCCATTCTCCCTAATGGATGTCCATATACATAAGCAAGGGAATTTACTCTACTATCATAAGAAAGAGTGAGAAGATCTACCCAACAGTGACTCTCTGCTCACCTCTGTTTCCACGTACTTCGAAGTAGCTGGAGGTTTCTCTGAATGTGCCGTCCCCAGTCTCACTAGGCAGCCTTTCTGGTCAATCCTTCTTTATGAGTACTACTTTCTTTTAAACCTTTTTGCCACTCTTCTCATTTATGTTTCAATTTAAAAAAATAATAAAAAGTAAAATATCATAGAGTTAATATCTATCAAAAATAGAAATAATAAAAGCAAGTCTGTATTGTCAAACCTTTTCTTCCTATCAGCTCTTTTTCCCAGAAATAGACCTATTTAACTCTTAATTTTCTCCCTTTATCTACCTCTAAATAGCATTGCTATCTTTTGCATTGATTCTAGACATACTATATTGACTCTTAGCTGTGAAATATGCAGCTGTATACTCTGTATTGTTCCCAATATTCCTTCACCAATGTCTCTCTATAACTATTGATCTCTTAATTCTCATAGTGTCATCTTCTGTCTTTATGTAAGAAAGAAGATAATGCTTCTACCCACCTCCACTGCCTGCATCTGTTTCCCAAGTTGTACAGCCTTATTTTTATGATCAAGGCTAATAACATATATGCACAGATAACATTCTTGTCTTCTGTGTGTTTTATTACAAGTCAATATGCAGAGGTGAAAAATACTAAAATTATATAAATATTTTATTTATTTTAAAAAAGTAAAATTAAATAAATTACATATATCTTACTTTTATGTAATGTATATATAAAATGAAAAAAAACAAGGTATGGGGTGTGTGTGTGTGTGTGTGTGTGTATGCATATGACAAGTAGTGTGCTAAGATTTTTTTCTCTAAAAGTCCAATGTCCCTATTAATGTATCATTTTATGTGTAGTATCATAGCTTTTCCAATGGTGTATCTCTGAACTTTATCAATTATTGCAATCATTGCATATTTTGGCTTACTAAAAATGTATATGTTAATTTATTTGCTGTCTCCACACATATTTCCTCCAGAGTACCTAAATATTCTTATTTTTTTTCTTTTTTTGAAATATATATCCTGTTATCCATATAGCATTTACTATCTTAAGTATACACTCCTTCTTTAAAAAATAGCTCCTCACAGGGACCAGCAGATAGTGTGGTGCTTGGAGCGCTGGACTCCCACTCGGCTAGTCATGGTTCAAGGTCCAGGTCTGATGGATTGCTTTCTCTTTCTCTCTCTCTCTCTCCCTCTCTCTCTCTCTCTCTCGGGGGTGCATGTGCCCTATAGTAAATTTAAAAATGATAATAATAAATAAAATTTAATAAATAATTTAAAAAAATAAAATATCTCCTCACAGTAATCAACATGTCTTGTCTTTTTTATTTTTTATTTTTTCCCGTAGGATGTGTGTGCTCACTAGACAGAGACAGAGAGAGTGAAAGTAAGAAATCATCATCCTCTTGGGGAGATGACCATGCCATCCCTTCTCCTCCACTCTCCTCTTGGGATTTTTAGGTAAACATGCACACCTTCGTGGTGTGATTTTCAAGCCATCAAGTCTGAGACTCAAATTGCAGTTAGCCATGTGGGAGTCCAGGACCCTAACTTCTATGCAACCTCCTCAACATGTCTATTTTTATAAACAGCTGGAATTTAACACTTTAGGAAGACAACTAGGCAGAAAGTGATGGTGAAAGACCTCTCAGGTAGCATGTTGCCTCTCAGAGATTAAAGGATCCTCTACTAGATTCCCATGGTTAGAGATCAGAGAAGAAATCTAGTTTTAGGTACCAATCGGGGTTATGATTTTCTGTATATTATATATTCAGATTGTTATAGAACCCAGGACTCAAGAGCAGAACGTCTCGTCTCTCTTCAATGGTGCTTTATTAGATGAATGTGTGAGATGAGAAGTTTTACACATCAACCTGGCTTCCCTCGTAACTGTATTTGGCATCTGAATCATTATATTTGACTCTATAAAAAATGATTTATTTATTTATTTTTTTGGAGAGGTCTTTGCTATAGGGCACATGCACTGGCCAGAAAGACAGAGACAAACAGAAAGCGAGAAATCACCCCTCGGGGGGACGGCCATGCTGCAATCCCTTCTCCTCCATTCTCCTCTCGGGATCTTGGGCATGCATGTACAGGCACCTGGTGTGAGTTTAAGCCACTGGGTCTGGAACTTGAACTGTGGTCGACTACATGGAAGTCCAGCAACATAGCCATTACGCCAACTGCTGGTCCCAAAAAATGACTTTTTGAGAGAGAAATTTTTGCTATAGAGTGCATGTGCTCACCTGAGAGACAGAGACGGACAAAGAGACAGAAAACGAGAAATCATTCTCCCGGGGGTGGCCAGGCCCAATCCCTTCTCCTTCATTTTCCTCTCAAGATCTTGGGCAGGCATGCACACACACATGCCTGGTGTGAGTTTGAAGCCTCCAGTTGGCTACGTGGGAGTCCAGTGAAATAACCATTACTCCATTTGCTCTTCCCCAGAAATGAATGATTTTAATATTAGCTACTACAATGAACAGTTTCCAAATGACTGAAGATTAAGAATATGAAATATTATTTCAGATATCCTTTTTATCACTTAACTGTCAGATGCTAGTGAGGGGTGTTTTGGGTGGAACTTCTCACTTAGTGGTGACTCAGGGCTGCAGGATCCTTCTATTGTGTACCTTGAAATCTTAACTTAGAGCCAGGGTGGGCGCTAGGTCCTCAGGCAAGAACTTACACAAATTTTTTGGAGTCAGAATGGAAGTCGGATACATTGCATCTTTCCCCAAGGTATTGTTCAGAACTAGTAATAGAATACCAATAAAATTACATAGGATTGTGGGAAATGTCATCTCCCTATATACACTGCAAGAGAAAACAAGACTTAGGAGAATCTATGCAGTCATGTCATCAAAACTGAATGCATTCTCACTACTGGTAAATGCCAAGATCAACTGCTACTCTTTTGGAGGATTAAGATATAATGAACAAAAATGTAAGTAGGAATTCATTATAGAGTATTGAAAAAGATGGTAAAGTTAGCATTATTCTAAAGACTAGGAGTCTAAAAATGCATTACTATTAAAAGCAAAGAGAAAATGTTAGAATACTATTTGTAAACCTCAGTGGAATGCAGTATGCTATACAGCCTCAATCAAACAAGCCAAAAGCCAAAGAGAACCAATCCTATTCCTTGCCAAGGTTGAAAACAATTTTACTTACTCTGTTGTTAAAACATACATGCCCTTGATTTTTCCTTTATATTTATCCTTTAATGCATTTGTGCAATTGACCACTTTTTTTTTTTTTTTTTTTTTTTTTTTTGGTTCAAGTTTCTCTAAATATAGAGACCTCTTCTGGGCTATGTAGGTGCCAAATAGCTACCCTTTGTACCCTACTTGCTAAACTACAGGTAACTCAGCCAAGAAGTAGGTTAAATGACATTCAGGTGAGTTTTTATTACTCCAGAGAGTCATGTAAGTGGATAAAAGTCAGCCCTGAAATGCAATAGAGCATTATTTATTCTGGTGTGTAAGCATGTAAACTTGACAAAGTGAAGCTGTTGAAACAATGAAATATTATTCCTCTAAAGATTTAGAGCACAATTTAATATTTTACAGCACTAGGCTTACTCTTTAAGAGTTTCTGATTTTGTCATATGTATCTTTTAACTTCTTATTTTCTCCAGTGGTTCCGGGCTTTAGGGAACCTCAGCGTTGCTTTATTTACTAATACTGACACCTATGATTAATGAAGGCTTATCACCATGAGATGGTTTGATCTCAATTGGATTCTCTAATAAAATTATAGTCTATACACGCTTTTTGATATATATTAACACAATGATCCAGCTAAGGTAAAATTTATATGAATTATGGAGTAAGAGACACATTCTAGATGGAATGTGCCAAGTGATGGTGTAACCACAGAAAGACGTCGGGAAGATTCATGTGTTGTTATATTTCTATTGCAGACCTTTTACCGGGAGCAGTGTGGGAAAGTAAAAGATGAAAGAGCAAGAATAAGAGTGAAAGGAAGAGAACGAAACAGAAACATACAGAGAAAGGGACAGAATATTAAATAGGAAAACCTCTAAAAAAAGAAGCAAGATAGATGATTTTGCATGTGTGGGAAGACTGAAAACAAATTTCTTATGCTTAAGTTTCGATGTTTCACTTCCATTATAGCTTTTATTATATCTAGACAAATTTATTTCCAGAATTCAGGCACATTATTTCACTTCTTAAATTTCTTCTTTGATATTACCATGATTGCCCAGGAACATAATTGCTACGTTTGCTTTCAAAAATGTGTTGAGAAGGATAATAGGTAGCTTGGAGGTTAAGGCACTGGATCCCATGGTTCAAGTCCTGGACCCAGTGGCTTGAAAATCACACCAGGCATGTGTATATGCCCAAAATCCTAAGAGGAGAAGGGATTGTGGTGTGGTCATCCCTTCAGGGTGATTTCTCACTGTCTCCTACTCTGTTTCTGTTTCTCTCTAGCAAGTACATGTGCCCTATTAAAAAAAAAAAATTAAAAAAAAGTGTCAGGAAATTACTTTTAATATACTCATATCTTGTCAAGTAGTAATAAGTTAGTCATTCTGTGATATTAATTAATTAATTAATTAATTATTTCTTAGAGAGAGAGCAATTTTTGCTCTAGGGTATGTGTGCTCACCACAGAGATAGGGAGAAGCAGAAAAACAGAAAGTGAGAAATCACCCCCCCCCCCGGGGGGGGATGGCCACATCACAGTCCCTTATCCTTCAGTCTCCTCTTGGGATTTTGGGCATGCACACACATGCGCCCAGCATGAAGTTAAGCCACCAGATCCAGGACTCAGTTGTCAACGTGGGAGTCTTGCAATATAACCATTTCACCACCTGCTGGTCCCTTAATTAATCTTAAAAATATTATTTTAAAAAGGAAGTGCTAAATATGACCATCATTCAAAGGTTTTGATCAACCATAGCAGCACAATTTAGTGTTTGTCATTTCTGCATTAGGTTATTACATAAATTAATAAAATGAGGGAAATAAAAATTATCTAATTATAAGCATAATGTTGATCTGAACATAAAGTCCATACATCATTTAAAGGAGAATTTCAGTGCCATTTCTATTCACTTTTTGACACCTACAAAGTATACACTTAGTACACTCTTCTTACCTTAGAAATGTCAGGCAATTAGGGTTAGCCAGTGCTGTGGTAGTTAAAGCAGGTAGGTCCACATGGCCGACTGCCTTGTTCAAGTGAGAGACCCAAAAACTTGAAAAACTTGCTGGGCATGTGTGCATGTGTGCTCAGAATAATGAAAGGAGAGAGAAATGGAGAAGGGATTTCAGTGTCACCATTACCCATGAGCAGTGCTTTCTAACCCTTCTCCCTTCTCTCTCCAGTGAGTGCACATGCCCACTAGCAACATAAAACACACACACACACACACACACACACATACATGTAAACCTCATGCAATTAAAAGAGAAATTTCTTATCTCGGCCTGGGTTCCCTAGAAAGCCTTGCACAAGGCAGAGTGCTTAATTACTGTTACTTATTAGGTAGTACCATCCAAGTGAGCAGAAATGAGAGACAGAAAAGTAAAGTGGGTTAGAGCCAAGATAAGGATATGCTGGCTACAGGTAACTGATTGCTTGACCCCTTAGGATACCCTCATGAAAGCCAAGAATATACAGCATCTCAATTTATATGAGGCAGCCATCATGGGGTGAGAGATGGAACAATGTATCTGTGGTTTCCCATCTCTCATTAATAAAAGTTCTACTGCACTGTTAACCCCCAATTACTTCCGGGTCCCTTGGAGTTATCCTTAGGAAATTTTCTGAGTAGAAGATGTTGTCATGAGGCAGAACTGTGAAGCTTCCCCCATGTGGGGTATGTTAGAACTCCACCCACTCTAGTGGCTGCCTAAACTAAGTGCTATAAAGCCTGGAAGATCTCAAGCGGCGCATATGGTTAGAATGGCACAGTCAATGCTAGCATGACACAGATACATTGTGGGATCCATAGCTACCTTCCCTACACACTATGGGGCCTCCATCATTGTAAAACTGATATACTACCTCGTTTATTTTTCCAAGCAGAATGGGGTACAGATGGTGGACTGGGAAGACATATCCAGTCATTTATAGACGCTCCTTCAAGGTGTTAGCTCACCTCAATCATTGAAAGACTCAAGGGCTATGGCAACTGAAAGAAGATACAGCCTCTTCTGCCATATATGACCTATCCTGACACCATTTTAGATATATATTAACTCTCCACTCTCACCGCTGGTCTAGATTCTCCTCACTCTTAGCTAATACCTTGGTTAGTCTTTATGTTTTACTAGTGGTGTGACCTCAGACCTTCATTATTTTTAAAAAAATGTTGGGAGATGGGACCAGCAGTTAGCCTAATGGCTATGTCGCTGGACTAGCATGTAGTTGACCGTGGTTTGAGTCCCGGACCCAGTGGCTTAAACTCACGCTGGGCACGTGTGCGTGTGTGCCCAAGATCCCAAGGGGAGAATGGAGGAGAAGGGATTGTGGCATGGCCATCCCCCCTGGGAGGTGGTTTCTCGCTTTCTGTTTCTCTGTTTCTCTCTGTCTTTCTGGCGAGCGTACACACCCTATAGTGAAAACCTCCCCCCGAAAAAGGAGGACCAGCAGATGGTGTAATGATCATGTAACTAGACTCCCATGTTGTTGACCACAGACTGGACTTGGTGGCCTAAAACTCACACTGGGCATTTGTGCATACGTGCCCAAGATCATGAGAGAAGAATGGAGGAAAAGGGATTATAGCATGGCCACCTCCTCCCAAAAGGTGATTTCTTGCTTTCTGTCTCTCTAGCAGGTACGCAAACACTATATCAAAAATCTCTCTAAAAAAATTACTTAAAAAATTATTAATTTAATTTTTCTTGCTTACTATTTTTCTTCAATTTGACCAAAGAGAGTCACAGACAGAGAGAGAGAAGGAGACTGAGAAAGCAAGCCACCAGGTCTAGGACTTGGACTGTGGTTGGCCATGTGAGAGTCCAGAGCCTTAACTACCACTCAAACTACCAGCCACAAAGAATTATTTAATTTTATTATTATTATTATTATTGTTATTGTTACTTTGCTATAGGTACATGTGTTCATCAAAGACAAAGAGGGAACATGAGAAAGCAAGCCACCAGGTCCGGGACTTGAACCATGATTAGCCATCTGAGAGTCTAGTACCTCAAACACTACACCATCTGCTGGCCCCAGACCTTTTCTCTTGACAGACCTGACACTTCAGTAACCTTGCCTTTATAAGTACATGTTGAGTGTAATTCTCAAATAATGGTAGAATGAGCAAAGAAAGACAGTACCAAGAATTGCCCACTGAATGCTCTGAAATCTAGACATCTTCCTCCTAACCCTTATTGTCCTGACTCTAGAGCATAAGGCAAGCCTTTCACAATAATGAGACCACTAGCTTACTCTCACAAGGGACCTGAATAAACATTTGTAGCCTTAAGTTCAAAGGGAATCATCATTATGATCCCTTAGGTGAAAGTATTTCTCTCTCTCTCTCTCTCTCTTTTTTTTTTTTTTTTTTTTTGAGAGAGTTTTACTGTAGGGTGTATGAACTCACTGGAGAGATAGAGAGAGATGGAAAGAGAGAAAGTGAGAAATCATCCCCACCTCTGTGGGAGAATGGCCATGCCACAATCCCTTCTCCTCCATTCTCCTCTTGAAATTTTGGGAAGTATTTCTCTCTTTAGTTTTTAGAAGAATTATTTATTTAAATTTATTTCTTGTTATTATTATTTTTTTTATTTTGCTATATGGCACATGCATTCACCAGAGAGAGAGGGAGAGAGTGAGAGAAACAAGATAAGTGAGAAAGCATGCTGCCAGGACTAGGACTCAAACTGTGGTCAGCCATGTGGGAGTCTAATACTTTGACCGCCAGACCACCTGCTTGTTCCAGGATTTCTTTTAATAACAGGCTGCTAACAAACACAGCAGGACCTGAGATTTCCAAGATGGCATACACATGAACTCTGTATGGAGAATAAATACTGAAAGTTCAGGTAAGAGGGACCAATTCCACTTGCATCTCTTGCTTCCCTAGGTAATACGCTATCAGAGCCATCATAGTAATTACCATTCAGCAAATACACATAAGGACAGCATCTCAATTTTGCTCAGTATTTCCTCTGATACAGCATCTTAAGTGAAGTTTCAGCACGCTGATTCCTGGTCTACCAGTTTGGCTTTCTCATTGCGAAAATATCAACAATATGTTTAGTGTTCATATGTCCATGATTACAGCCTCTTTGTCAGAAAATGGTCTCCTCATTCTGAGGCCATGTCGTGGGGGATTACATATCCATAGATCAGATATTCTGTTAGCCTTTGGATGGCGGTGCAGGCAGGAACATCATAGGCAGGGAAGACAAATCTTGAATCTGAATAGGTACCTAAGCTACTGACATGAACAGCTGCCCTCTCAGGTAGATAACATCCTGTGTAATCAATCTGAAACTTGGTTCCTTCAAGGAATTGTGTCACACTCAGGGCTCATTTTTGGTCTCTGTCACTGGAAAGTCACACATTCAATAGTGACAGTAGATGCATCATCTTTGTTGAAAGGCTGCCATTCTGTTGAGTTTATACCATTCCTGGCACATCAGGATTCTGTTCATGGGCCCATCATGCAAACAGGTGGTGAGGATGGTAAAGAAGCAGACTGGCTGACATTTATGGGCTAGGTCATGTTCATTCATTGTTAAAAGTGTCTTCTGTGAGTGTGCACTTCTGGTAATCAGTACCATGAAAAACCAAGCATCAACATGCTTTGTGACTATTCCCATTTCAACGACCTCTCTAGATCTCCCTACTCTGAATTTTCCCATCTTGTTTCTTTTAAGCCTCTAAACTAAAAGACTATTTTATTATTGCCCAGGAGTCAATGTTTTTAACCATGTCAGCACTTCAGTTTTTCCCCCAACTTTTGTTAATGTTGATTTTATTTTGTATACATAGGAAAAAGTAATATTTCTCCCTACTCCAATACAAGGTTTATAGCTGAGACTCATATCAAAAACAGAGTAACAAAAGTATAACAAAATTCATTAATAATATAACTTTATTATATTATTAAAAATAATATAATTTTTACATGACCTGTCAACCTTCAGAAATGAAGACTCTAAGAAACAGGGAAAACTTTATTTTCAGGTTTGGATTTGAGAAAGAGTAGACAGTCATATAGATGAATAATTGAACAAAGAGGGTATTGTCTAATGGTAAAAACCAGGGAGAACTTACCTAGGGGTGTTTACTTGGATTTTTCTCGGCATCTCTGTGTCTTCAGAGCTGAGGACATTGCTTTCTTCTGCCCATAGGGAAGGCGTCTCTGGAGTAAAGGTCTTATAATCTCCTTTACAGGAAGGTCAAAGAATTCTTTTATAGCTTGGTTTATGGGAGGATGTCAGGAGAAAGTCTAAGAGAACTTCCTGCTTTTGTTGTTTTCTTAATTGCTAAAATCCCACATTTGAGGGTAGCATGTCTTGACTTTTGTCATTTTTAAAATAGTTTTGAGTTATATAGTTAATGATATGTGGATTGGACAAATATTATCTGAAGCAGTTAGGTTTGTTTCTTTATAAAAAATAAAATGTTTTTAATTTTGTACTAGAATTCAAACTAGGTTTAAATTACTGATTCAAAAAATGAAGGAGTAATGAGAACAATCTTAATAAATTTGAAAACACTATGTGAAGTACTTTAATTTGTACACATTTGATGGATTTAACCAATAATTTTGATAAATAACATTATTAGTATTTTTATTTTATAGCTGAGGTTATTAAATATCAATAATGCTATACCTTTTACCATCATGAGCAGTAACTCAAACCAATGTTGTCTAACTTTAAATCCGGGGCTCTCAAAAACATATTGTCTTGGGAACCAGCAGTTAGCGTAATGGCTATGTCGCTGGACTCCCACGTAGTCGACCGCGGTTCGCGTCCCAGACCCGGTGGCTTAAAACTCATGCCGGGTGCGTGTGCGTGCGTGCCCAAGATCCCGAGAGGAGAATGGAGGAGAAGGGATTGTGGCGTGGCCATCCCCCCTGGGGGGTGATTTCTCGCTTTCTATCTCTCTGTCTCTCTCTGTCTGTCTGGCGAGCACACACACCCTATAGCAAAAACCTCTCCCCCCCAAAAAAAACATATTGTCTTGAATTTATTAACTTAATTAACAAATATCAGTGAAGAAATTGAAGTACCAGGACCACAAAGAACTCCTAGTCTAGTGGAGATTCAGGTAAACAAATAAATATATAACATCAGTAAAAATGAGTGTCAAGAAAAATAAAGTAGGGTAAAGGGATAGACAATCAGATAATTCAGGAAAGTTCTTCCTGAGAAAATTAAATTGTAATAAATGTTGGGCCCATGCATTTTTGTATCAAATAAGGAGTTAAAAATTTCATTTTTCTGGGGCCAGTAGATGGAGTAATGGTTATGTTGCTACTCCCACATAGTCAACCATGGTTCGAGTCCCAGACCCTGTGACTTTAAACTCAAGTTGGGTATGTGTGCGTGCATTCCCAAAATCCCAAGAGGAGAATGGAGGAGAAGGAATTGTGGCATGGCCACCCCCACTGAGGGGTGATTTTTTTGCCTTTTATTTCTCTGTCTCTCTCCATGTCTCTGGCAAGTACATGTGCCCTATAGCAAAAATCTCTCTTAAAAAACAAAAAAAAGAACAAAAAAAAAAACCAAACTTTTCTTGCTTATGCTTTGTGCCTTTCATTATTATAATAATGGATTATAATACAATATTTAAATTTCTTAAAGATTTCAGTAGGCTTAACTAAATATACTAAACTTCAAAAAATGTATATAAGCATATTATATGTTATATTCATGCCGATATTGGTAGCTACAGGCTTTTATTAATTTCCTAGTGGTCATTTATTTTCCTTATTCCTCATTTATAAGAGGAATATTGTAGAAAGTTGCTTTTCTGAGAATTTAAATCTACAGAGGTACCTACACGTTGACTTAATTTTGATGTAGCACCACTGTGAGACATTCAAGTCAGAGATTTAGAATTCTCCCCTGGAGCTGATGAGACTCACTCTACAGGATTCTATTAAATGTAGAAGTAATCAACTCCGTGTGACAAACCAAGGACTAAATGAAATGCCCCTTAATCTTTAAAGGAATGTGTGTGCTCAGTATTTAAGGTTTAACTCCAAAATAATGGAATTGCACTACCCTTTGCTTTCCCAACAGGCTCTATCATGCTCATAGAGCTAAAACAGACTTAATCCTAATATATTTCCATTTGTCTAACAGATTTAGTGGCAGTGCTAAATCCTTTGAACTGTATACTTTTTATCTTAATTGGAATAAATAATTGCTTCATGATATGCTAGCATTCTTTAGATCTTGAGTTTTAAAAGATTAAAAAAAAAATCTTGTTACTTTCTGCTAGTGTCATCCTAGAAACTATTATCACTTTAATGCCTGAAGAAAAACACTTCTGGGATTCTGGGGGAAAGGGAGGAAAATCTACTGTAGAAAAAAGAAGTTTTACACAAATTTTTCCAGCCAATTAACATAGATAGACCATAAGAATGCACTTCCCACTGGTGACTGTGACGAAGAATCACATGCTTTCCTTTGCACCTGAACCAAGCCAGGCTAACGAGGCTGATATGCTGGCTTCTAAATCCATTGCCAGGTGAACTGTTAATTTTCAAGTGCTCTGGGGACTTCAGAAAGCCCAAAGAAAAATGAAATCTGATTTTATTTTGGTACAAAGAAAAAAACTGAGATCCATTTATATTTTTTTCTTAATTCTCATTCTTCATGAACTTTTTGAAGTTTGTATTTCTTTTCTTCACAGAATACTTATCTCAACCATCATAAACTGGAGTTGTAAATAAAAGCCTGTTTTTCAAAGATAAAAGAATCTCATCACTTTTTCAATCTTTTAAAAAGATCTCAGATGCTTCTCATATTTTATTTTGTAATTAATTATGATTTGTACAGAGGTAACCATTTTCTAATATAAGGTCATAGGTATAATCAAAAAATTTAAAGTATTGGTCCAGATTCTTAGTATATTAAAATTATTACATACATATGTCCACCACCTTTATTTAAATAACACCTTTATAATATGCTTTGTCTAAGCCCTTTACCATGTATCCATCTTATGAGATATAGAACTCTCTAGAACTACCAAGAATTTTGTGTGGAGCTCTCACCTGTAAGTCAGCATGAGAGATAGTAGCCAAAACTTGAGGTTCTTTACTCCTCCACAGGTTGGGTCAAACAGATGCAGGGAGTTGGAAAGTGATGTGAGGTACTGAACTCATGTTGTTTATTGACTGAGTTAAGTGGGAGCTCACAGAGCTCTTAGTAGTCTCACAAAGTCTGTAGCAGCACTCGCAGGCACTTGCTCCCTCTAGGAGTTAGTAACACATACGGAGAAAGTTCACAGGGCAGCTTCCTCCCTTTTGGAGCTCATAGCACAGGGAGCTGAGCTGACCCAAGCCAAGCCTATCAGGGTTCACCAGCCTGAACCAAGGCCCAGCAGAGCAAGGCTAACTAGATATCTAAGAAGGTCAGTGCAAGGATAACAGGGCAGAGCTGTGCTGATCAGGGCAGGGCTGACCAGGTGCTCCCTAAATCTTTTTTTTTTTTTTTTGACAGGTTTTTCGCTATAGGGCGCGTGCGCTCGCCAGACAGACAGAGAGAGTCATAGAGACAGAAAGCGAGAAATCACCCCCCCCCCCGGGGGGATGGTCACGCCGCAATCCCTTCTCCTCCATTCTCCTCTCGGGATCTTGGGCATGCACGCACATGCGCCTGGCGTGAGTTTTAAGCCACCGGGTCTGGGACGCGAACCGTGGTCGACTACGTGGGAGTCCAGCGACATAGCCATTACGCTAACTGCTGGTTCCCTCCCTAAATCTTAAAGGGGCTGCAGACAATAGTGGCTCATTACCAAAACCAAACTGTGATACACGCACATGTGTGTTACATTCAATGGTATAAAACAGCAAAGTCATAATTATATAACAAGCATCCAAATATAGTACAATTAATTAATAACATAAGTTGTTTACCTTGTGGCCTTCAAACATGGTAAGATAGGAGGTGAGTGAGCCAGACTAAACCATCCTGAACCCATTTGCAATACATCATGGTATGAAGTTTAAATTTTGGCCTGAAAGTAATAAGGAGTTATAGCAGAAACCCATAGAAATTATTTGTAAGCAGTGATCAGAAAGGGAGGGATAAATTTTAACCCCCACCCCAATAAATCAAAGGAGAATTTTTTTTTTCACATTCTCATTCCTAACATGTAGTATAGTGCATGATACATTAAAAAGTCCTTCATGTTTCTTGAAGAAAAATTGAGCTCTAATTGTCAAATCTTAACTTTATGTAGGTTCTCTATGAAGTATGTGGGACAGGAAGTAAATTAACATTTGTAAAGGCATACAGATAATTCCACAGATAAGAGCAATGGCTGTTTAGCAAAATGCAGAGGAGGTGACATGCAGCATAAAACAGCAGGTGGCATGGTGGTTAAGGTTGCGAGACTTCCACATGGCTGACCACGGTTCAAGTCCTGGACCTAGCAGCTTGCTTTCTCAATTTCTCTCTCTGTCTTTCATGCTGTCCCTCTCAGGTCAAATTAAAATAATAAAATTAATAAATAAATAAAGTTAAATAAAATAATTCTAAAAAATAATTCTGCTTCTCTATATGCCATCATATGAGATACTCTAAATAAGATGTTTGAATGAAGGAGGTACAAAAATGTTCGTAAAGTTGTTTGGATACCTTCTCAAGAGGAAAACGTACAAGTAACTGGGACTAGACTTGATGGAAAGATTCCTTGTTCATAAATAACTGTAGATTTTAAAGTATTTTCAGCCTATGTAAAAACGAAAACATAAACCCTAAAACTCCTGCTAGGCATAACTAACATGTAAAAATTAAAACAGAGAAGCAAAATCTAAGGGATTAAGTATAACAGGTTTGTAGTTTGATAATGCAGGTTTCCAGCACAGATTTCAACACTTCTTGTTTTATTTGGGGTATTTTAGCCTCATAGAGCTCAATGTAGTTCTGTTACTCCATGTTTATTGGGCTAGAAGACTGAAGGAGAAAATATCTATGAGGTGCCTTACACAGGGCATGGCCCATGAGAACATGCCAAAAATGTGTAATATATACCAATAATTGGAGACTTGCTAAAGAAGAGTATAATCATCCTCAAAACAGAAAATACGAACTTAATGTTGGTCTATGAATTTATATAAAAACAGATGGCCTTTCAGTAAATGCGTATGTTTCTAAAAGTAGACTAGATAAGATGATGGGAATTAGAATGCTTTGATAAGAAATGGGGTTTAAAAAACTGAATTGAATATCTTGGAAAGAGTGGTCAGAAGCTATTTGTGAAAACACAATGGAACACTGCCTTTTCTAGAAGTTAAAAAGAAAAAATATTGATTTCTGGCTGAAGCCTAGGAAAAAGCTAGTGAACCCAGATAGAAAAAGACCCCTTTTCTCCAGGGAATTCATAGTAGCAAAACCCCACAAAAGCGTTTAATCCTAGCCCTTTAAGAAAAACTAATAGTGACACCGGCCAGGACAACACAATAAACTAGAAAATAAACAGGGAGAGGAAAAAACAAAACAAAACAAAATAACAATATTCTATGAATGTTGAAATCACATATATGCAGCTCAATACAATATTTTGAATCGTCAGAAAAGTCATGGTGCATTTTTGCATAGAAAAAATATGCCATGACTTTTCTGACAACCCAATATAATCATGAGAGTGCAAACTCAGAAATAAATTTAGCTAAATGCTCATTGCTTGAAATTAGAAATTTCTTCAATATACCTGTGAAGAAGGGACACACCTGACAGATTACAGCCACAGTGAAAAAGGGGAGAAAGTCTATTACTCCATAAAGAAGTTGGAGACACACTAGTAATTATCAAGTTTTACAGCCCAAAACTCTTTCTTAAACACCCCCTAGTTAGAATTTTAGAAATTTACCTAGGAAGATTGGCAAAAATTCCCCTATTAGACTTGTTAAATGTGTTCCAAATTGTACCAAGGGCCATCACCTAAAAGTCATCCGACAATTTTTCCTGGAGTTTATTTTGACCAGAGATATCATTTTCTACATTGTTAGCTACTTTGTGTTCAGGTTTATGGTTTTGGCCATTTTACACTTGCTGCCTCTGTAACATCTTCGTAGTTTCCTAATGAGTCTCCATAGAACCATAGTGGATTTAGACACCAAGAGACAATAGGTCACATTTTCCAAGTCTTTTTGTCATTTTCATTGCTTTTCTCCTGTTAGTCTTAAACTGTGAACTTCAAATAAAATTGATCTTGATAATCAGATATAATGTATAATAATTATATTGCATTCTCTCTCTTTCATCTCTAAATAGCATTTTTGCAGTCCAGGGTTAATTTCAATGTGCCATTTGTTGATGTTATTCACAGTTTTGGCTCCTCATATCAGTTTATGTCATTATTACAACAGCTAACTTCTTAGTCAAAGCTTTTATCTTCCTGAATCTGAGCTTTTGCTGTTGTTTCCTAGCTCATGTTCTTCATTCTAATTCATCCAACTCACCGATGATCTTTCTTAAGTCAGTCTCATTGTGTTAATTTCTTGACTTCTCTCTTCACTACACCAATCTCCCTTTTATCAGATTTCCCTCTGGAAAACTTTGCCTCCACAGTACTCAGACATCCTGTTGAAATGAATTTGACTTCCTGCCAATGACACAGAAAGAAAGAGGTTCTGATTTGCAGAAGCTCCCTTTGCACCTCATACCTCTGTCAGTAGTGATGAGCTTAAGAATGAATATACGACCCAGTAGGAGACAATGAGCTCTCAGGTGTCCTTTGTTAGGACATCTGAGAAAAATGCCTTTTCTCCCCTTCAAAGGATTTAAAAGAGATATGATTTTGTTTCTTGTGCACATTTTAGTAAGAGTGTGTGAGGTCTAAAACCATTGCATTCATTTTTGTTATCAGAAACTAATTTTAGTAGGAAACTGACATGTTAGAGTGAGTAGAACTAAGACATGGAGCTCTGATTGATACAACAAACGTCCAATGATACCATAGCCAGCCCTACAGTGGTAATTGCATGAACCAATAAATTCTCCTTTTGGAAATAGTATTGGCTTTCTGCCTTTCTTCCCAATCAAAAGCATCTTATCAAGTAGATTTTTTTTTTTTTTTTCGTCAATACCATTATAGCTAAAAGTTGCTGACGCTGCTTCTAACATCCCACCATTTCTAAATTTGAACTTGGGGTACTTCCTAGTAATGCATGTTTCTCTTGAATTTTTAAAAGCATAAAACCTGACTGCTGTGGTTTGAAACAGTTGCCTCCAAATTTCAGGTGTTGCCAATATGACAACAATAAGTGATGGGCCTCGAAGAAGTAATTAAGGTGCGAGAGCACCTCCTTCAAACCTTGCTAAGAATAGAAAAAAGTTTTGCAGAGCACCAGGACGCTAGTCTTTCTGCCTTCCACTGTGTGAGAAGGTGCCGTTTCTCCTGTGTGGAGGGTGCTACTCTCACGCGACATTCGAACATGACAGTATCTTGAGCTTGGACTTTGCAGCCTCCAGACATGTAAGAAGTAAATTTCTATCCGTTATACATTACCTGGTGTCTGGAGTCCTGTTACAGCAGCACAAACAGATTAAGACATCTAGTTAGTATTAACGTTGTTTCATATAAAAATTCTACTTGAGTTGTTAACTAAATGTTTATTCTAAAATTAATTCATAATGAAATGTTAAAGTCAACTCCATCTGATATTTATTTGATACACTTTTCGTCTGTTTTTGTTATTGTAAGGAGATTTTGGGGGAGAGATCAACTACCTTGCAAACTGTGCTCTCTTAAAGCAGATGTAAGATCTCCCAGCTTTAGAAACACTATATCCTCTACAAGGAAAAAAATTGTCTTTTCTTTTAGGTTGACACAGTGTTAAGAGGAAAAAAAAATAATAATCAAAGATGTAAATTGTTAGTCTAAGTTGCTAGATTAATGTAAGAGACCCCATATAGATTGCTATGGCACCTGAAGAGCTTTGTGGCCCCTTAGGCACAGGTGAAGTAAAATTAAAATTGGAGGGACCAGGGAACCAGCAGTTAGCGTAATGGCTATGTCGCTGGACTCCCACGTAGTCGACACCCGGACCCGGTGGCTTAAAACTCACGCCGGGCGCGTGTGCGTGCGTGCCCAAGATCCAGAGAGGAGAATGGAGGAGAAGGGATTGCAGCGTGACCATCCCCCTGGGGGGTGATTTCTCACTTTCTGTCTCTATGGCTCTCTCTGTCTGTCTGGCGAGCGCACGCGCCCTATAACGAAAACCTCTCCAAAAAAAAAAAAAAAAAAAAAAAAAAAAAAAAAATTGGAGGGACCAGCAGGTGTTGTGATTAAGGAGCTGGATTCCTACGTGGTCCACCATAATTCAAGTCCTGGACCTGGAGACTTGTTCTTTCACTTTCCCTCTCTCTTTTTCTACTGTTCGTCTCTGGTGAGTGCATGTACCCTATAGTAATATTTAAAAATAATACTGGCTAATAATAATAAATAAAATTTAAATAATTCTTCAAAAACTTTATAGAAAAAGTGGAAATAAAACTGACAGTATGTTTTGAATTTTCGTCTTTATCCAGTGCCCAAAAAACCTATTGCATTTACTTTTTTTTTTTTTTTTTTAATTTGAAAGCCATTAATACTTCTAACAATTTTTTTTTTTCTTGAGAAATTTTTGCTATAGGGCATGTGCACTTGCTGGGAAGACACAGCCAGATGGAGAGAGAGACAGAGAAAGCAAGAAATCCCCCCATGAATGGCTACGTTGCAATCTCTTCTCCATTATACCCTTGGGATTTTGGCCGTGTGAGCACACGCTCCTAGCATGTTTTAAATGGCTGGGTCTAGGACTCAAACCGTGGTTGACCATGTGAGAGTTCAGCGATCTAACCATCGAGCTGTCTGCTGGCTCTAAAACCTCTAATAATTTTTTAAAATATTTTTGTGATCTCACATCCCTACTGATTTTTGGAGCACTATTTTTTTTTTTTTTTTTTTTTTTTTGGTTTGTGTATGATAAACTCTAAAGCATAAAACTAGCATTATTGGTTAAGGTTCATTCCTGTGTCTGCAGACAAAGTTGTCACATAAAATCAGAGAAGCCTTTGTTCTTACACCAAAACCTGAGTGAGTTAATTCATATGTAGGATAATAATTTGAAGCAGATATAGTGATTAAACTCCCCTTAAGTCACTTGAATTAATACCAATGGCGGTAGCTTCTTTGAAAACTATGAAACTAATGTGTGTATTTCAATTTAAGATAAATTAATGAAAAGATGTAAAGACCTTAAAGTAGAAAACATATGCCTTCTTTCTAAATGCTCATTTCTACTGTCTAGGCCTCTTGTGTTTTTCTAGAAAAAAATTGTCTCTACCTTTGTAAAATACATACATTTTTCTTTCTGTCTCCATTCTCTCCGTCTTCTCTTCCTTCCTTTCCTTCCTTCATATACATCTGTGTGAAATTTGCTTTTTATTTTATCTCATATATTTAAAACATTGTGCTTTGTAAATATATATTATTCTTTTTAATGGCTTTGTTGTATTCCATGGTATGAATACTCTATAAGTATTACTTACTAAGCTTATTTGAGTTCTTTCCAGATGATTTTTATAGAAACAAAATAGCAGTGAGTAAATATCCATTTAGAGGTGTCTGCACCACTGTTTTGTGCAGGTTACTGAACTTAAATCGCCAAAGAGTATGCCCATTTAAATGACTTGGGTATTAACAAATCCCCCCCACCCCCACATTGCACAACTTTGAACTCCTAATACAGCTATATGAGAATCCTTTTTCTCTATATGCTGGTTTGTGTGCTTTATGAATGAAAACTAACAGAAATTCTTGTGCACAATGAAAATACTTTATACTGTATATATGTACACATTTGTAATGTATGATATACTCCATTGTGTTTGTATGCATGCACATAATATTCTGTTTTTTGGCACTGTTCATAGAATGGACTTGCATATTCTGCTGGACTGTAACTGGAATACTCTGTGGCAAACTTTTCCTTTGCAATTTACTTTTTGAGTAATAATTGTTTTCCTGCTCCTTCACAAAATGAATGAGGTCTAGGTCAAGTCAATTATGAAGAGAGAAAACATTGAAATTAATGCAAATCATTCAGAATAGGTTTAAGTAACCTTCGATTTGTTTAGCTAACATTTAGTTTAAAGAATACTTGAAATCTTACTTCCTCGATGAGTTCTTTCCCAACTAAGTAAACCTGAAATGGAGATGTAGCCTTTAAGAAACCACTGACACAGCAATACTCTATGCTCACGTCAAGGAAGGTGCTGCAGCTGCAAAATAACTGATTTGCATCTGCAACAGCAAGGGGGCCCATTCCTAGAATGACAATCAAGTTCTACATTTATACACAGGTATTTGAATTACCAAGGCAATCAGTAATTCCATCATTCAATCACCCACTCAGCAAATACTTTTGGTGCTGTGTTTCTTTGAGAGAGCAATCATTCTTCCTTAGAAATAAGGTACACCTGGTCTGGAAACTAATTATAACTGTTTGTGTATGTCATTTAATTTCTCAAGATTTTCTGTGTGTTAAGTTTAAATAACACTCTTTCACATCCTGATTATGTTGTATACCCTGTCCGCTTTATCTTCAACTATAAAATGATGATAAATAAAGCTTCTCTTGAAGTATTTTTGTATTTAAATAAGTATTTTAGTATTTAATATTGGGTAGTCAGAAAAGTCCAGATGCATTTTTGCGTAGAAAAATATGTCATGACTTTTCCAATGACCTAATAAGACAATAGGTACAAAGCCAGTACATGTTTAATAATTCTGTTCTTTTCCCCCATTTTTTTTTATTAGTGTAAGTGATTGTCCTGAAAATCTGGTCATCAGTTAGGAATTGCTGATTTAGAATTATCGATAAGTAAAAAGCAGATGACTCCTCTGAAACTGCTTGCACATGGCTTAATCCACAGACGACGAAGTATCTTACCTTTCCACCTTGTTACACTGTATTCCTTCAACACTTCAGTTAATTTGGCCTGAAAAGTTTTCATATATATTCAACAGACAATTCAGTTATATTTTGCTATTTATTGCTAGCAACTACATTTGACAGTTTTCATTACAATGTATTATTAGAGGACAAAAATAGCACCTACTACATTTGTTCTTAGTTTCACTTCTCTTTTATTTCCTTAGAACCTTACTACTTCAAATATTGTCCTTTTTGTTCCTTCATGTTTAATTCTGTAAAGCTACTTCTCTTCAACAAAAATACAGTTCTGCTCTAGACCCTTGCCTTTCTTGGTCCATATACCCTTATAGAAGTGAACCAAAGACATATGTATATTCTACGTTCTACTTTTCATCTTCATCTGTTTTTACTTTTTTTTTTTTTTGAAGAGGTTTTTGCTATAGGGCGCGTGCGCTCGCCAGACAGAGAGAGAGACAGAGAGACAGAAAGCGAGGAAATCACCCCCCCAGGGGGGATGGCCACGCCGCAATCCCCTTCTCCACTATTCTCTCGGGATCTTGGGCATGCACGCACACGCGCCTGGCGTGAGTTTAAGCCACCGGGTCCGGGACTCGAATCGCGGTCAATTGCGTGGGAGTCCAGTGACATAGCCATTACGCTAACTGCTGGTCCCATCTTCATCTGTTTTTGTCAGACATTTCACAGTCATCTTTTATTTAATGCATCATCTCCTGATTTTCAAAATCTTTTCCTTCACCTTCAGTCCAAATGTGATTGAACACCATATTTTAATCATTCCACACTGATGGCAAGGGCAAACAATTGGTGACATTCTTGGGTTGTCCTTCCCTGATCTGTTGCTTTGAAAGTTTCCTTAACACTGTCTGCTTTATACCTTGACTGTTATCTAACCCATTCTGTTGATCTTTACTTACTTTATTTTTATCTAATTCTTTTTACCTGGAATCTAGCCAACATAATATTTAACAAGAATTATATTTTTCATATTGCTTGATAATTTCCCTTGTGTAACGCTGTATGTATCCTTTTGCCTTGAAATCCTTCCCTTCTCGAAGTATTTTGTCATTCCATGGCTACCATGTTTGCACACAGTAATTACTGGAACGTGAGGACAATCTGACTTTAATCCTGTCATCCCTTTGGATTGATTAAACTAGGTTATCTATCTGTATTCATTGCTATGTGGGCATGAATAAACTTTGTTCCTAGGAAATGACAGCAATTTACTCAGGTAAAAAGATGACATTTCTCAGGAAATGACAGCAATTTACTCAGGTAAAAAGATGATATTTCCTGTAAAAGATAGACAGCATTATGCTCATTGCTTCTTAGCCACTTAACAGCTATGCGTCTTCTAAAGTTCAGCTAAGATATAAGCCTCTAGGAAGCTTTCTATGATTCTGGGAGTTTAAAATAAGTGCCTCTCTTAATGGGACCTTAGGGTGACATCACTTATTGCTTGTACAATATACATTTTTTTTTCTGAACTGAAAACTATCAGTAGATGATATGGCAGTTAAGGCAGCTAGATTCCACATGGTGGACTGTGAAGTTCAAGTCCCAGACCTTGCAGCTTGAAAAATATGCCAAGCTTGTGTGCATAGGAGCGCAAAATTCCAAAGGAGAGGTAAAGGGGAAGGGATTGTGGCATGACCATCCTCCCTGATGAGGGCTTTCTTGTTTTTCCTCTGTTTCTCTGTCTCTTGGGAAAAATAAAAAGAAAATGAAAAGAAAGAAAAACAACTTCAATCTACTGAAGGAATCATTTGATCTATTAATTCATATTAAGGATTGGGTGACCATGTACTGCTTTATATGGTATCCCACTAAACTTTTAACATTAACAAACAAACAATAAAACAACATAAAGACAGTGACTATAATGATGGAAACGAGCTGTCCAATTTGGGGATATAGAGGCATTAATGACCAGTACTGCTTACTGTCCTGCTATGCTGAATATTATTTGCAGAAGGAGGAAAGAGTTAATATACTGGCTAATTTTAGAAGCAAATGTTATGTGAAATGACTTGTGTATTTTTGAGCACATAAGGGATTTTTGTTTTCAACATGACTTTTGAATAATTCACTTTAGTCATTTAGGCAATAGGGCCAGATAGTGACATTAGAAAGCTGGCAGAGAGTTTCCTACTCAAGATTAAACCCTGCCTTGGGACAGTTTAGGGCATTTCTACCTACTTGTTTTGATACATGCAAGGCTTGGAGACAGGGAGATAAAACAATTGCATGTCCTTTCCCTGACCCTAAATAATACAGACTTCTCAGTTTCTTGTGGGGTTTTTGTTTTTTTAAATAATATAAAACCTTTGCATTTCTCCAGATCAGTGAGGAAACAGGCCTCATTACACTGTAGGAGGATCTTTCTCACCTGTCCACTTAGAATTCTCTGAATTAAACAGCAAGGAGCTTTTTTCCACCTCTGGTCATTGGTCCATAAATGAATGACACTCTCCAGGCTGAGAGCTAGCTAATCACCAAATCCGGATTTTCTATGTGTTTACTAGTGTGTGTTCTTTTCACTTTTCAAAGTCATAACAGATCAGGTACAGTGGCTTCTGCTTCTGTGTTTGAGCTGCTTGACTAAACAGAAGGTAATCCCTCACCTTGGGCTATTGCATAATGCATTCTAGCTTGTTGCTCTGAGTATTTTTGACAGTTTTAAACAGTTGGTACTGGTGGTTGATCTTGGACTTTTTGATATATGAATCTGGCTGGTGTGGCTTGTCCAAAGCCCATTATTTCTTGGCCAGCAAAGTACCTTAATCGTGTTCTTCAGGACAGTGCTGAAAATCAAAGTTCCCCCAAATATTTTAATATTTCTGAATAACTGTGCTCAAAAAGAAGAAAAAATTCTCTCTGGAAGTAGCGTCATGAGACATTCATTCTTCATTCAGGTAATCACGCTGTCATATTTTTCAGTGTACATGTTTCGCTGATTATTTTACACATAAAAACCTTTATATTTTTAAAATAATGTTTGGTTCATACTCCCCTTGCATCTACCTTTCCAGGCACCATTGCCTCCTGTTTAAGTTTTCATTGTTGCCATTTGTTTTAGATAGGTAACTTGTGTTTTTAGTTATAGTCTTGGAAAAAGTAAATAAATGCATATACAGCATACCACTAGGAATAGTGTTTATATAGTAAAATGAAAGTGTTTTCTTATCTAAAATTTCTGGAATATATTTCACTTCTGAATAAGTAAAATGTTAATATAATAAAGCAAATAAATATAAACAATACTTCTAAAAACCATTTTAAAGTTACTATTTGTTCACTTCATAATAGTAATTCTAGAAATCTATTTCAAGAAAATCAGCATAAAATCTAGTGCAATAATTGGGTTTTCATTAAAATGAAAAATGGTAACAACTAAACACCCAAAGATGAAGAAATTTATAAAATGAGAGAGATCTGAGGGACTATGCCATGGGCATGGAAAATCATATTTATTAAAAATATCAAAGGAGTTGGAAAACACTACTCATATGAAAAAGCAGAACATGAAATCAAAAATATGAAAGCTGAATCAAGTTACACAATGTTATAATCCTCACTTTCATTAAGAAATACGTTGTACAGATGGCCCTCTAAACACATACATATATACACAAATAAAGAAGTTTTTGAAGAGTACCCACCCTACCAAGTATGATGCATAGCGGCATTTCATCTCTCTCCCCATTTATTTTAATTGAATTCTTAAAAGAATTTAGACTAGGACCCATTAATGCCTTTTTTGACCTACAAATGGATTGTGATTTACACATAACAAAAATATTTGTTTTGAGAATATACTAGTAGACAATGCAATACAATATTTTTATATTTCAGCTTTTTTTTTTTTTTTTAAGGCTTTTACCTTATGGTCCTTGTGCTCACTGAAGAGAGACAGAGAAAGACAATGGAAAGGGAAAGTGGGAAATCGCACTCCGAGGGGATGGTCACACCACAATCCCTCCTCCTCCTGCAATTTTGTTGGGCATGCATACACCCCCAGTGTGATTTTTCAAGCCACCATGTCCAGAACTCGAACCGTAGTCAGCCGTGTGAGAGTCCACTGCCTTAACCACTATGCCATTTGCTGGCCCCTATACATTTGAGCATTTTAAACTTAATAAATTTAAGTTTCTCCCTTATCGTATCCTGAATATTTTTAAGTCTTAGCAGTAAATATTTTAATGTGACTCTTTCTTTACTTGTCACATTTTTCATCAAGTGTAATTAAATCAAACATTTCAAGGTACTAGCTTGCAGCTTCCTTTCAGATTTTAGTACAGTAGAGCCGAGGTCTTCAAACAGTGTTTTTCTGGACACAGTAAGTTCAAGATAAATAACTATTACATAAGTGAATGAGTTAGTAAGTGTTTGAATGGCTTTATAAAACTTAGCCCAAGTGTAATTTTATTAAGCAAATCTTAGTTTTGCTTCTTCTTTTATTCACTTTTTAGAGGGCGACATACTCCAGAAATGAGTTAATGAGTTAATGTAGTCAAATAAAATAGTATTTTCTTATTCAAAACAAACTTTTCTCGGGACCAGCAGTTAGCATAATGGCTATGTCGCTGGACTCCCATGTAGTCGAACGTGGTTCAAGTCCTGGACCCAGTGGCTTAAACTCACGCCAGGCGCGTGTGCTTGCGTGCCCAAGATCCCTAGATGAGAATGGAGGAGAAGGGATTGCGGCGTGGCCATCCCCCCTGGGGGGTGATTTCTCGCTTTCTATCTCTCTGTCTCTCTCTGTCTTTCTGGTGAGCGCACACGCCCTCTAGCGAAAACCTCTCAAAAAAAAAAAAAAAAAAAACAAAAACAAACAAACAAAAAAAAACTTTTCTCCTTAAAAAATGTTTTCTTCCATGAGTAAGAGACATAGAAATAGAGACAGAAAAACAGTAACTCCTTTGGGATTTTGATTCCATGATATGCCCCCAACTTCAGCCAGTCTCAGGACATGGGTGTGCACATCTCAGTGTGTTCAGGAAAGTCTCGAGACAGGAATCCAGAACCTTCCATGTAAGTCTTACAGAGCATCTTGTTTTATTGCTATCCTATCGTCTAGCTCCTCAAAACAAACTCCTGTTCCAAAGATACCTTCTGTGTTAGGACAGAGTTACAGTTTGGGGGATAATGTATAAAATGTCATAATGTTGCAGAACAACTTAGGCTTGGAAACAAAGCTGTTTGCAGAGTGACTCCCGCCTGGCTGACCTTCACTAGAGGGTTCACTTGATCTCACTGAGCCTCTGCTTCCTTTATTGTAAAATTAAAATATTATTAGTGGAGTTGATACGTACAATATACCTAGGTTTATGTCTAGATATATTTAGGTGCCTTCTTTCCTCTTCTCTAGCTACTGGATATTTTAAAATATTTTATAATCTTGAGACCAGCAGATAGCATAATGGCTATGTTGCTGAACTCCCATGTAGTCAACTGTGGTTCAAGTCCTGAACCTGGCGACTTAAAATTCATGCTGGAAGTGTGTGCATGCATGCCTAAGATCCCAGAGGAGACTGGAGGAGAGGGGATTGTGGTGTGGCCATCCCTTGCTGGGTGATTTTTTGCTTTCTGTCTCTGTTTCTCTCTGTCTCTCTGGTAAGCACATGCACCCTATAGCAAAACTCTCTTTCAAAAAAAAAAAAAAAAAAAAAAACCTTTTATAATCTTAAAGTAGTTGATATTTAATTAAAAATATATAGGCCATAATCTTTAAAAGATATCACCTTTTATATCAAAGTGACTGATTTAGTAATGCACAAGATAAATTTTTTAAAAAATTGATCACGTGTAAAAATCTAGAAGGATGAGAGAATAAGCCTCCATTAAAAAAAAAAAAAAGAAATCTTTTACACCTATATGATGGGGTGGGGGGAATATCCAGAACTGAAAGCAATAAGGTGAATGTAAATCATCCTACAGCATTACACATAAAAGGTGAATGCTCATATATATTTCAGAAGTTTTCCCTGACAAGAATAGAACATGTTTTTTAAGTTCAGCCCTCCATTCTCTAAGAGTTTCACCCAAGAAGTAGGTTTACTATTTTTTGTTTGCTTGTTTTCTGAGTTTGCTAGGAAACTGTAAAGTCAGTTCCTCAGACAATGTGAAAAATGTCCAAAATTTTGTGAATACTAAAGATGTAGAATTCAATAAAAGAAGAGACCAGAATTAATTTAACATGGATATCTGTGCACATCCAAAATGGGACTGGTGAACTGATACTCACATTCCCTGAGAAAGATAAGGGTATTAGGTTAAACTAGCCAAAAGTAAAACAAGAAAAAAAAAAAAGTCTACTTATTTTAAAGCAGAACTGAAAAAAAATTTTTTTTAGAGTCTGATACAACAGAATATTCAGTTGACTTTTTTGAACTCTCATAAAATAGCATAATGTCCCTGAGGTCTTGATTCTAATTTTAATGAGACTCCTTTAGGAAGACAAATATAAACAAAACATAAAGTTACAAAAAATATTTTTATATGATCAGTTCTTTAATATAGACTAATTTCCTTAATACATTTATTTTATTATTTTATGAATTAATTTTTAATACTGAAAAAGAATTCCCATAAAATATGAAAAGTTCAAAGAACCTAATAATGAGAAACAATACTGCCCACTAGACAAACACAAAAACACTGGGTTTGGGTTCATATCCTATTTTTAGAACTTTTCATCTAATTTGGTTTGTCATCTTTTTCTAAACATTTTCTTATTTTCTAAATAGAGATTAAACAATCTCTGTTTCCGTTGTGGGGCTTCCATTTGTTAATAGCAGTATATCACTTAGAAGTGTTTGGCATACAATGCGTTCACCACATGTTAGCTTTTTAAACTATAGTAGAATGAAACCGAGGACATGAGCAGAGAGTGCTCATAAAAGGGGATGAAATGACTAAGAGCATATACATTATAGTCGACCACGCTTATAACCGAATGAATGGAATAACATCCTTTGTGACATGTTGGATTTAAAAATATCTGTGGATATGGGAACAGGGAAATAAAAGAGATCACGTACTTTTGATGACAGCCTAAGTTGTTATAACCTTTTTGAGGGCAATTTAGAAATGTCCATCAAACTAAAACTGTACCTACCTCTTGACTTAGAAATTTCACTTCCAGGAGACCAGCAGGTGGCATGGTGGTTAAGGCGCTGGACCCTCCCATATGGCTGACCACAGTTTGAGTCCCAGACCTGGTGGCTTCCTTTCTCACTTTCTCTCTCTCTCTCTTACTCTCTCTCGCTCTCTCTTTTCTCTCTGGTCAAATTAAAATAAATGAATAAATAAATAAAGTTAAATAATTCTTAAAAAAAGAAATTTCACTTCCAAGATTATTGATATTTCATCATACCTACCATATTAAAAAAAAAAAAGATAATTTTTTTGCTAGTGGATACTTGTACTTACCAGAGAGACAGAGAGAAAATGAGAAATCACCCCCCCCCCCCCGGGGGATGATCACACTGCAATCCCTTCTCCCCCATTCTTCTCCTGAGATTCTGGGCACACGTGCATGCATTATGAGTTTCAAGCCACTGGGACCAGTACTCGAACCACAGTCGGCCTTGTGAGAGTTTAGAAGTCTCACCAGCATGCCACTTGTTGGCTCCAATACCTACTGTGTTGTTAAAAACCAATGGACAGGGTCAGAAGATGGCATGATGGCTAAGGAGCTGGGTACTACATGGCTGACGTCATGTTTCAAGTTCCAGATCTAATGGCCTAAAATCACACCGGGATTGTGTGCATGCCTGAAAACCCACAAGGATGATGACAGAGAGGGAACTGAAGCATGACTATCCCTCCTCAGAAGTATTTTCTCATCTTCCCTCTCTCTTTTTCCCTCTAGTGAGAGCATGCACCCTATCGCAAAATAAAATCTTAAAAAAAAAAAAATGGATGCCGTACCGTACCAGTACGGGTTTATGAGCTTTACAGAAGTGCATATATACATATACTTATAAAAAATATTTGTATGCATAAATGTTTATATGTCCAATTAAAATTACTGGGAAATTAATAGGAAATTTTGATAATGGTTCCTTGGAGTCAGTGGGTCTATACAAGTTGATGCTTGGTGATAGGAAGGAAGACTAGATTTTATTACTTTGCAAAACATATAAACATATAACTTTAATAGTAAAAATGTCTTCATTAAAAATGTTTTAACTGGGACCAGCAGGTGGTGTGGTGGTTAAGGACGCTGGACACCCACATGGCCGACCGCGGTTCAAGTCCTGGACCTGGTGGCCTGCTTTTGCACTTTCCCACTCTCGCTCTTGCTCTCCATCTCACTCTGTTCCTCTCTGGTCAAATTAAAATAAATAAAATAAAAATAAATAAATACATAAATAAAATTTTTTTTAAAAAAAAGTTTCAGCCATTAAAAAAAAGAAAAAAAAAAAACGCTGAATAGAAACCAAGCACCTGAACAAAAAAAAAGACATTCAGAAAGCTCTACTTTAAAAGCTCTATTGGTTCAATTATTATTTTTATGCATATTTGTGAAACAAATTGTTTTCATAATAGAAGCAATGAAGAAAGAATAGGACTGGTGAATGTGGTCTTAGACAAAGCAAAAATGTTAACAGTAGTCCGTAATCTCATGATTTAAATTATTTTGGATAAAATACATGCAAATTAGAACTGATAACCACAGCCTAATGGATTTAGCTAAAATTCCTTCTGGAGAAAATTAACATTGCCGGTAGTTGGTAGTCTGTCTAGTTCTACGATTCAGTGGGAAAGCATTTTTTTTTCTTTTTCTTTTTTTTTTTTGGAGAGTTTTTTTTTTTTTTTTTTTTTTTTTTGCTATAGGGCACGTGCACTCGCCAGAAAGACAGAAACAGAGAGACAGAAAGTAAGAAATCACCCCCAGGTGGGGATGGCCATGTCACAATCCCTTTTCCTCCATTCTCCTCTAGGGATCTTGGGCGTGAACGCACATACATCCGGCATGAGTTTAAGCCACTGGGTCCAAGATTTGAACCGCAGTCGACTACATGGGAGTCCAGCAACATAGCCATTACACTAACTGCTGGTCCCAGGAAGGCATTTTTTTTAATACTAGGTACACACTTCCTCAATGTAATGACCTGACAAAGACATTGCCTTTCTCCATTGTATTGCTATTTCTTGCTTGTGTTGGTGTGTTATCTTTATTTATATAGGTAATTAATAGGCTATTGAATTCACTTAGCAAAAATAGATTCATTTGCTCAGAGTAGGACCATTTTTTAAAAATAGGCAAAACCATTCTTTCTTTGCAGTAATCAGTCTATTAGAATTGTAATTTGCACATTGGGATCAACATTAAGCAATAAATGTATCTGCTTTCTATAAGAATTTATACTGTCTTTGGGACCAGCAGTTAGCATAATGGCTATGTCGCTGGACTCCCATGTATTTGACCACGTTTCGTGTCCCGGACCTGGTGGCTTAAAACTCACACTGGGCACGTGTGTGAGTATGTGTGTGTGTGTGTGTGTGTGTGTGTAAATATATATATAAATATATGTGTGTATATATATTTATATATATATATGTACTGTATATATATATATACTGTTTTATTTCTATATATTGTTTTAGTAAGACTTAAAAAATATGAAACCCTGAAATCAGCTATTCATGCAATAAATGTTAAATAAATGTTACTTGCATCAAGGCTATTATCTCATATTAAATGAGTAATTGCTAGCTGTGCTTTAAAAGATGCGTGCATTTAACTACATTGCAGAGTCATACTTAACACAGATATATGTCTAAATAATTTTTATAAAAAACTAAAAGAACAAGATTGTATCTCCATATATACTTAACTAAATCAAAATTTTTCTGGCCAGCTAGGGTTTTCTGGCTACTTTATCTAAGTAGATCACATATGATCAATTGTGTTATGAATCAATCAATTGCTAAAATGAAAAGTTCTAATTTTATGAAAATACTGGACTTAGCAGTGTTTCTAAGTCCAACTTCTATTATTAAGTTATTGTTAAGTTAAAATTAATCATGTGGACAGCAAGACATAGAAATAAAAACTATTCTTTACTATCCCAGTTATCTGTCAGGACATCAGAAAAGTCATGATACCATAATGCATAGAAAAATGTCATGACTTTTCTGATGACCCAATATATTTACATTCTAAGCTATAAAATATTTTCAAACTAGCAGAGCCTATATTACGTTGACAAAAGTTTTCCTAATAACCTTTGGCAATTAAAATTTATATTTGGCTTTGGCCAGCTCCCTGGCCTGGTAATTAAGGTAGCCAAATCCCACATGAGCCACTATATGGTTTGAGTCCCAGACCTGGCAGCTTGAGAAACATCCTGGGCACACATGTGCATATACCCAAAATATGACAAGGAGGGGAGAGAAGAGAATGAATTGTAGCATGACCATCCTCTTTCCCTTTCTCTCTCTCTCTCTCTCTCTCTCTCTCTCTGGTGAGCTTACCTGGCCTCTAGCCAAAAAAAAAAAAAAAAAGAGAAAGAAAGAAAGGAAGAGAGAGGGACCAACAGATGGCATAAGTCTCTGGACTCCCATGTAGTCGACCACAGTTCGAGTCCTGGACCCGGTGGCTTAAAACTCATGCAGGGTACGTTTGTGTACGCACCCAAAATCCCAGGAGGAGAGTGGAGGAGAAGGGATCGTGGCATGGCCATGCCCACTAGGAGGGATTTCTCTTTTTCTGTCTTTCTGTCTTTCTAGGAAGTGTACAAGCCCTATAGCAAAAAAATCTCTCTCTAAAAGTAGAAAAATCAGTATTTGACTCGAATTGTATAATAAGAGAAGGCCATCTCCCTATGGAAGTGAGGTGGTCTTTGTGGTGAAAACATGTTAGGCTTTTCTCAGTTCTCTTCTGAAAAAGAGGAAGTTAGGGCTAGCAGATGGCATAGCAGTTACATTACCAGACTCCCACATGGCCAACTGCAGTTCAACTCCCAGACCCAGTGGCTTGAAAATCACACCAAGCCAGTTTGCATGCATGTCCAAGATTTCAGGAGGAGAATACGGGAGATGGATTGTGGCATGGACATCCCTCCTGGGAGGTGATTTCTCACTTTCCTTCTTACTGTCTCTGTCTCTCCTTTGTATGCACATGCCCTAATGCAAAAACCATTTTTTTAAAAGTGGAAGTTAACAAAATAAGGAATGAGAATGGCACATACACAACCCCATTATACAAACTGAGAACATCAGGTGGAGAGTGACGGGGAAATGTGAGTCACTAGGTAGAGAGTGACTGGGAAAAGTGAGTCATTCTTTGCTGTTGACATAACTGATAGAAGAATTTTTAAAACATGCTTCTTTTTAAAATATTATGAAAAAATGTTAGTTTCATCTTGGATTTTCTAGGAGTTCTGGCAAAGAACCTTACTTTTAAATAAAATTCAATCCTAATGTGTAAATTTTATATTAAAAAGCATAAGAATCTATAAATTTTTTTATTTCATCTGGAATGCACATAAGAATTAGTTTCTAGAATACTTATGTTAGGTGGCATATTTTAAGAGACTTGCTTTAATCCTAACAAGTGAAACGATTAGCAGTTTGTACAATAAAAAATGAACCAGCATTAACTGTGATTGACGTTAAAAGGGTTTTTCTCTGATTATTGTAAATTATCTGGTAAGTAGAACAAAAGGAGAGAGTAACCTGAATCTGTTTGAATTTCTCCTATGTGTCATACACACTCCTGAATTCTCCACCAATACTATCTAAATTTATTCCTTGCAACACCTTATAAACAGGGTTTATTTCCATTTTAAAGATTAATCAAATGCAAGTAGGTTAAGTATAAAGTCAGAACTATGGAAAGTATTCCATACTCTTTCTTTTATCCACAAATGCAGTCTCCTCATTCTATCAGATTTTCCTTAACAGCTTATATCAGTCCCCTTTTTCTATATTTCCTCTATTATCTTCAACCTTCCTCACCTCTTGCCTAGATCCTTGAAATAGTCTCCTTAATGATCCCCAGAAAATGCAGTAGATCTTCCCCGCTGCCTTTTCCCCCTAAACTGTAAAACTAATCCCAGGACGCCTTTGCTTAATATGACTCAGTGTGTCTCCATTTTTCATAGGCTGTAGATTGAAATTTTTGGCAAACTCTACAGGACTCTTTACAATACAGTTCCTGCTCATCACTCAAGGTTTATTTTCACACACTCATGCTGTTCATATTTCTCTCCCAGACCTCCCAGCCATCCCAGGTAACTGCAGTTCAGAATTTATTTTCAACTGCTTTATATCTAAGTATTTTCTCACCTGCTAGTGATATCCTGACTTTCTTCAGGAAGCATTTGCTCAACTGCTTCCCTCCTTTCTGACCCCTCTTACCAGTGAACTGGGAGCCCTTTCTTTCACACACACACACACACACACACACACACACACACACACACTTCTAATATACCCTACCTAAATTTAGTGTAAAGGTTTTGAGTGTTGAACTGTGTTTTCCTTGAGTACAGGAACCATGTTATACTTTGTGAGCTCACCTGGTAAGCACAGTTATTGGACATAGCAGGTAGTATAGTTGTTATTTTGTTTGTAAGGGAATGCTCTTGGAGAATGTGAAGGGTAGACTATTAGAACAAGGGAAAGGTTGCACAGCCAACAATAACCTACAAGGAGGTTGAGTTAGGAATCAATTCAGAATATCCAGCAATTTTCAATGAATGAATTTTATTTCATTTTTTAAAGTTTTGTTTTGTTTTTATTTATGAGATAAACAGGAACTCTCAACAGGGCATTGTCATACTATGATTCCCTTTCTCCAGCTTTGTCAGCTCATCCAGTTCTAGGACTAACACGTGTCCTATTGTGCTTCCTGTTTGACTGGGGATCTGAACACTCAGTTGGCCAGGTGGCTTCCAGCACTGCAATTCAGCTGGCACCACTGAAGTTAGGCCACTCCTGGGCTTACTGAGTTTTGTGTGATAATGTGACTCAGTTCTAATTATTTCTTATCTGTGCATATATGGATGTATGTATGCATGTGTGTCCCTCTCTTATAGGTTCCAAATTTCCAATAGATTAAATTTGACTTGCTCAATTTGAGGCAGGTATAATGTAACTTAGGCTCACTTGTTTAGCTGTGACCAGTAGGTGCCATTTATATTCTACGTGGTTGAAAGTCAGCTACCTGAAGAGGTGTCTCCTGGAGATAGTCAATGTATTTTAGCTGAGTAAGCTGTGGTTAATAGGAAAAGAGATCAAACACATGTGAAAAATGTTTATTAGCAAAAAATGTAATAATTCCAGAAGTATCAAATTATTAAATCTTGTGAGACTTTAAGACCCATAACTAGAGACAAGAAATGAACAAGGTTTGGGTTTAAAGATACTTGTTTCTGTTACTTGCTATATGACATGTGTTCTCATCAGAGAGAGAGAGGAAGAGAGAGGAAGAGTGCAAAAGCATCCCACCAGGGGAGATGGACATGCCACAGTTCCATCTTCTCCATTCTCTTCTTGGGATTTTGTGTACACATGCTCGTGTGCCAGACATGTTTTCAAGCTGCCGCATCTAGGACTCTAACCAAATAGACAGGCATGTGCGGGTCCCACTGCCTTAACCATCATGTCACCTGGTTGGCCTGTTTTCAAGATCTTTCAAAATTCCTGGTTCATTAAATTGTGCAGATTACTACAATGATGACAATTTGTGAAAAATATGCTTTCAAAGGAAAGCAGCAACAACAAGGTTAATAGTTTTCATTATAAAAATGATATTTTTCCAGGGCATGATGGCAACAGTGGATGTAAGTAGTTAGTCAGATATACTAGGCTTCTAAACTTCTGCCATGGTTTCTTTGGACATAAATGGCTGTATGGTTTAATGTTTCAACTCCCAAATCTTGAAGTCTTTCCTTTCATCCCCTCATTCCGTCCATCTCATAGTTGATTTGTCAAAGAATTCTAAAAACTTTGTCTGTGTAAGATCCCATAAAATTTCTGCTTGACCAACCTCCACTGCAAGGTAACTGCTAAATATTACTGTCATCTTTCACCTAGGATAGAAATTAGTCTGTTAACCTGTACTAACAAGTTTAACTATATCCATTCTGCTCATTTCTTCCCTTGGAATTTGTTCTTTGTACTTTACTTAGAGTGAAATTTGAACATCCAAATCTAAGTAGGCCCCTGTTTTGTCTGAAACATTTTAATGGAGTCCATAGCACCTAGTTTCAGACAGAATCTCACAATTTGTTTCCAAAGTATTTTATCTTCAATTTCATTTAATTCCTGGCTCTGCCTAATCAAACTGGGTTTATTTATTTCTATTTTTTTTTCTTGTCCTTAAAAAATTTTGAGAATTATTGGAGTAGAGTACAAGCTCAGGTATAGGGGGAAACAGTGCCTGAAAGGGATGGGGACTTGTTTTACGGGATTTGAGTGTCTTGCCCAAGTAGGTTGGGGAGTGAGTAAAAGTTGCTGAAGGATCACTGCCTATGGAACTTGGCCTGTGACCTGTATCACATCTTGACTCATTCTTTCTGCTTAGCCTTCTCCTGTTATTGTATGTGCTGTTCTCTATATCTGGAATTCTTTTAATCCCTTTTCCACATAACCTCTACTCTCAGTTGTTCTCAGCTCAGGTTAACTTCTTTAGAAAAGACTTCCTTAATCTCACTGCCAGGTCAGATCCCCTACTACACTTCGTAATCAGGACTCATAGTGCTAAAATCATGCTCCTCTGACAAGATTGTTTAAACAGATCCAGTTTTACTCTTTTGAATGTGATCATTTGAATGCGATTATTTGATTAATGTATCTATACCACATTATACTGTCAGGGTTGCAAAGGCAAGAAATATGGATTTCTGTTCCTATGGCAACTAATTAAGCAATCCAAATATACGTGATAAATATATTTTAATTTTTTATAGTTCTGAGTATATTTTATGCCATTTATTTTTTGAATTTAAAAAAGAAAAAGTAGTATGTTTAAATTTAATTTTATATTTTTTATTTTATTAATAATTATTCTTCAATTCTATTCATTTATGATTATTCCTTAATTCCTTACTCTATAAGGCACATGGGCACATGTACTCCTAAGGATTGGGTGAGTGAGAAAGCAAGCTGCCAGGTCCGGGGTTTGAACCTTGTCAGCCATATGGGAGTGCAGTGCCTTGACCACCATGCCACTTGCTGGCTCCTAAAGTAGTGTCTTTTCTAAAATTTATTTTTTCTGTGAGAAAAAATTAAAACAGAGAAAGACAGGGAGAGAGAAACAAAGAAAAGCAACCCTCCCAATATGGTTCTCATGCCAAAATATACCCCAGACACAGCCAGCTTGAATCATGGGCACACTTGAACATGACCATGCATAAGTGGAAGTCCTGGGATGCAGGCCCAAGACTGTCTCATGTGGGTCTAGGTACACTACCACTATGCCAGCAGGTGGCCTAAAACATTGTTTAAGGTGATGAGTTGAACGTGTCATTTTCCTTCTAATTATGTTCTTGTTTATGATACATGTTCACGGTAATACTTCCCTTTTAACTTGCATTATGAAGTTATTAATAACACTAAGCTTTTGGTTTTAAACTTCTGCAGGCTTAGCTGCATAACAATATAAATTTCCCAGTCAGTGATTATTTAAAGTAGTTGGAGAACACTATCTTAGAGTTTACAAGGGAGAGAAAAAAAGAGCACTTTGTACTGACAATAGAGTTGACAGGCCCTAATTCTCACCCTAACTAGACTGCAAGTTTCTCTGTCAAAGATCGTGTGTTTAATATGTTTTTACCCTCAAAGAACCAGGAGAATTCCAGACTCTAAGTAGGTAGTCAATAAATAATTTACTCTATTTTTCTTCCCATATTTACGCTTCCTTAGCAGTTTTAGATTACTTATCTGCCATTTCTACAGCAACCTTTTGTGCCAGTTCACTGAACCAGAATATTTAAATGTTTCTGCATAGCATTTATTTCATGCTCTCCTTTGGCTTCTACACCATATGAGAATTTAATACAACTGAAAAGTTTTTGGTGGATTAGAAATTAAAATATTTATGTTAGATTTTCTAGCAGAATATTTTTGTTTTAGATTTATATACAGCTATTAAAATACTGTAAGTGGAAAGCAAAAGTTCTTTCAATGTTCAGGTAATTTAGAAAATGTCTAAACAATACTGAAGAAATTAACAGCACAATGCATTCGATCTATCCTAGATGACTACTGTTGGTTAACTATTGCTCCTCAACTTTGTGCCTTTTGTACCCCCTTCAACCCCTGTGAGGGTTTGTGTACAATCAAAATACTACACACAAAAAAAGAAAAGAAACTCCTTACTAAAATGATTAGAGAAGAAACCAGGAAGGTGGTTAAGGTGCTGGACTCCCACATAGCCAACTATGGTTTAAGTCCCAGACCTTAAAATCATGCAAATGATTGAAAATCATGCCAGGTGAATGTGCATACACGTACACCCAAAATTTCCAGGAGGAGAATGGAGGTTTTCATTGTGGCCATCCCCCATGGGGGATAATTTATCACTTTCCCTTTCATGGTTTCTCTCTGGCAAGTGCATGTGCCCTATGGAAAAAAACTTAAAAAAAAATGATTGGAGAAAACAGGAGAGAAGCTGCTTAAACTTACTAAAGCCAACCTAGTTCTCTGTGTTGACCTCAATCTTTTTCTCAGATATGAAGTAGAGTTTAAATGTTCTCGGTACCTCCCAAACATTCAAGATATCTGGTGCTGAGGAACCAATGTTTGTACAGTAACAGTTCTTACTGCTTGATAAAGAAAAGCGTGAGAGACATGTCGGGCGTATGTGTGTGTGTGCATGACCAAGATCCCTAGAGGAGAATAGAGGAAAAGGGATTGTGTCATGAGGTAGTGGGGTGATTTCTCACTTTTGTCTCTCTGTCTCTCCAGCAAAGGCACATGCCCTAAAGCAAAAATCTCTCTTAAAAAAAAGTAAGAAAAACAAAAGAGTGAGAGAACTCACTGATGTCATGAGGTAGGGAGTGTGAGTGACAGCAGAGGCTCATAACATCTGTTACATACATCCTCTGGCCTTTTTCTTTCATTCCTAGTACATATTTTGAAATCCAAGGCAAGAGCAAAAATATTTACCTAGAACCAAATTAAAAAACTAATTCACAGCATCATGGAGTTGTGGAAATAGCTTGAATACTTCACAAAGGGCAACTAGGAACATTTTATTGTTCTGATTTTAGCAATGAAATAAATACCAATTATGGTAGGATGCACTGGGGAGATAAGCAACTTAATACATGATCAGAATAATAGCTTTCAATTGCATCGTAATATGCAGTCTATGTAGCTCTTTCAAATTCATTATATCCTTTAAATCTCATCACAACCCAAGACTGTGATTTATCTTTTTTTTATTATTAAGATTTTCTTTTTTTGAAAGAGATTTTTGCAATAGGCTACATGCTGAGAATGAGTTTTATTAATTTTTTATTTGTTTATCACTGAAAAGAATAATCAATATGTTCAAAATGTAGAAACTTTTTTTTTTTACCTTTATATAATAACAAGTTGCTTTTTGTTTTGTTTTGTTTTCTGTGAGTTACCTGCTGGGTAGTATGGATTTAGAGTGTGGACTTAAAAAACGGGGGCTGAGGAGGGAAATAGGAAATAGTCTTTGGTAAGAATGCCAGCGCTGGTCCCATAGAGACCCAGGTCACATCATGAGAAATGACATTTGGAGAAACTGACACAAAGTGGAGGGGCTGGTTTTTTAATCTTAAGATGTGGGGACAGCAGAAGGTAGGGATAGGAACACTGCATAAAGAGCTCTGCCTACTTAAAGTGAATTATTCACTACACAATAGATGTGTAAAAAATGAAAACAGAAAACAAACAATGCACCTCTGTAGGTATTACCTTATTTTGCATAGAGCAACCCTGTGAGCAGAGAACTCTATTCACTGGTTTGGGTCTTTGGGCTAATTCATACAACATTTCTTGAAATGTGTACAAACTTTTTAAAAATCTAATAGGAACTTTTTAAGTAAAGGAAAGCTATACTGAAACATTTTCTTCAGCTAAATTATAGCTATTGTCATCCTAGAACTAACATATTTAAGAGTGACGATTTTTACCAAATTTTTGAATTTCTATTGATCAAGACCACCCAGTCTGATTCAAGTGTCATAGTAAGTGGTTATTTTAATAACAAGGCTGGAGAATGAAAACATTAAATCCAATATGCTAAGGGCCATTGTAGTACACAGCTGGGAAAAATAATGATATTCTAGGAAAGATTTATTCTCGTTTGTGTGAAGGAAGTTTAAAGAAGAAAGAAAAGGAGACTTTGAAAGTAAGGAAATTCTCCAGAGAAATTCACTGAAATAAGCTCAGTTATTTTAAAAATGTAAATAAGTAATTTAACACTGCACAATGCTTTCATATCACCTGGTTTTTTTAAATTACTTATTTCCTCCTTCTATTGTAGGATATGACTTGTGTGGGAATAATAAAAAGATGTTTAAAGTTCTACTTTCCAACTGCACATTTTTAAGGGATGTTTATATTTAAAGATTGATGCATATCTTTGCCCAAGGAGCTTCTATGGACACATGAAAATACAAAATTTACAAGGCTTAATTGATGTGTCAATGATACGGTCATGATAATACTTAAATTAGAATGAGAATGAACATGGGGACCAGCAGATGGTGTAATGGCTATGTCGCTGGACTCCCATGTAGTTGACCAAGGTTTGAGTCCTGGACCCAGTGGCTTAATCTCACAATGGGTGTGTGTGCATCCATGCCCAAAATCCTGAGAGGAGAATGGAGGAGAAGGGATTGCAGTGTGGCCACCCCCCCTGGGAGGTGATTTCTCACTTTCTGTCTGTCTTTCTGGTGAGCGCACATGCCCAATGCAAAAAGCTCTCCCTCAAACAAGAAGATGAACAGGGAACTATTGAAAAGATAGTTTTGTTTGCTAAATAAAATGAAAGATCATATTCCTGACATGACATTAAAAGAATTAGATGAAAGCTCTAATCTCCAAGTGTTTAAGAAGATGTCTAGATCTGCTGGAGTAGAATGGTGAGTCCACTTGAAGAGAGAGGAAGGAAAAATGTAGTTTTAGAAGCCAGGCAAAGAATAATTCATTAGAAACTGAAGCTTAAATTTCCAATCAGAAAGAATGACTGCCCTGGTGCTTTCTGTAATTGTTCAGTTAGTGTTTGTGTGTATTTCTTTGTTTTTTTTCTCTTTAATTTTTTTAAAATTTATTTTATACAGTTTGTATTTGGTTTAAGGCATGTCCTTTAACCTGAGTGCTTTGTAAAACACCAAAAAAAAAAAAAAAAAAAAAAAAAAAAAAGAATAAAACTGGCATGAGATAAACAGAAAGAATGAATCTATCTTAATATTATTAAAGCAGGACCAGCAGATGGCATAGTGGTTATATCACTGGACTGCCACATGGCTGATCATGGTTTGAGTCCTGGACCCAAGGACTTGAAACTCATATTGGGTACATGTGCATATGTGCCCAAAATTCCAGGAAGAGAATGGAGAAATGATTGCAGCGTGGCCACCACCCCTTGTGGCGGGGGTGAGGGGGGATTTCTCACTGTCCCTCATACTGTGTCTCTCTCTGTTCCTTTCTCTGTCTGGCTAGCATATGTGCCCTGAGGCAAAAAAAACACTAAAAATAATAATATTAAAGTAATTCTACTTTTAAAAGCCATTAAACTTCTACTTTTTAGTATCTTTTTATTGTATAAGTAACAGTTTTCCTTTGATGTAAAGACAGCTTGGCTCTTGGATTTGCAAGTAAAACAGAACTTTAAGATTATTTTTAAACTCACTGTAACATTAGAACTTCAGTTTGTTAATAGACCCAGAGTCTTTGGTTCTGTCTTGTCAATAACTTGATATAATAATAGGCAAAAATAACAGAAAAAAGATGTGGTTAAAAAAGAAAAGAAATACTGTGGTTTTTCTTCAAATGCTTCAGAATAGAGCGCTTCACACTGCCTAATATATTTGCTTGTAGGAACTAAGAACTGCCAGCCACTGTGTGGTCTCCTTTGATACTTAAAACTGCCCAACATACCTCATTCAGTTTATTAGATGACTTCATTTCAGAAATCATGCTTTTACTGAAATCAGAAAGCAAAGAAGTCCGGAACTGGCTTTACAAAGGGATGAAATAGTTTAGGCAAGAATAGCTCAAAAAAAGAATGCAGGGGGATTTTGTATTTGCTTGTTGCTTCTGTAACAGTGATGCATATATATTTTGAGGCCTATCTTCTCAGGTTAGGACTGATCAACAAGTGAAAAACTTCAGCAGATTATCTAAGTCACGATCATTGATTCTTTGTGATGTAATGATCCCTGATTAAGGTAAATCAATGGACATTTATTTAAGACCTAGTGAGACACAAGGCATGGCATCATGTGTCCTGACATATAAGTTTGTGTTTCTGTTTCTGCACACAAGATACCTACATATTTGTGATCTGTGCATTCATTTCTATTGCAACATGAACTTGATGTTATTTAAGTCCACAGCCTGTAAAATCCTGCCAACCTACAGAGAAATGATCTACTACTACAATTTCTCTTTCCAAGATCATGAAACTATTCTGATGTTTTTAGTCGCAGAGAGATACCTTTACATCTCCACAATTAAGTCTGATTAAACAGGCTGTGCATTTGTAGTTCAGCATGTGCACAAAAACACGAAGGACTCAATTACGTATGTGCTCCATGTAAGCCTGTTAACATCAAATGTCTCATGAGATCCATCGCCCTTTTAACTAAGGGTAGAGCCACTGTCTCCCCTGGGAAGACTGGTGTGTCTGAAAGTGCTGGATGTTTGCTTTCTGGCTAAATGCCTCTCCTGCTGACTTATCTATTGATTGTGCTTTAGCTTATGACTGCTTTTCCCTGATATTTCTTCCAAGAATTATAATCTGTCTAATATTTACTTAACAGAGCTGATGCTTCTAGTTCTGAGGGTTTCCTGAGTGGCTTCTGACTGATTGGGCTTGCATTCATATCAAGAAACTGCCATAATATACGCACAAGAGATATTAATATTACTCCTAGTTTAAATATTTCTCCAATCCCTTTATGCAGCTACTCTTAAAATCAGCAAGATCATACCTTTAAACATATATTACTTTAAAACTTTAAGATTAGGCTAGATCCACTACAACAAATTTAACAATACAGAAGAATGTGGAGTAAAGCTAAATCCAAAATTTCAATACAAACTTGGAAAATAAACATAGCATCAACTCTTGCTGCATTATCGTACAAAAACAACAAAGTGAAAGGAAAAAAGAAAAAAAAAACCTATTTTCTCTGAAACTTGAAGTCAGCTATCATTCACAGATTGTATGCTACTCACAGAAGCCACGTACGGTGAAGCACAATAAAGCTTAGAAAGGAAAAGTGAACAGAATGGCAGTGTAACTGCCAAGGAAACTTTCGCCAGTGAAAATATACCTCATGAAGGCATAATGCAAACCCAGAACTGGGAAATTTTACTGGCATCACACAGGAGCTGCTAGACCTGGGAGTATGCTGAGACAAGCAGGAGCTGCACAGGAGAAGAGTGCAACAACGACCTGCAGGAATGGGTCACCAGGTCAGGAATGCAGAGGTCAGAACATGCTAGTTGTGCCATCCTCAGAGGAACCTCCTACAAAAAAAACAGGGCTGGTGAAGCCAACTCATTTCTGTTGAGCAATATGAAACTTGAAAAGAGTGAATATTAAAAATACTAGAGGAGGAACCAGCAGATGGCATAATATTTATGTTGCTATACTCCCAACGGTTTGAGTCCAAGACCCGGTAGCTTAAAACTCAACCAGGGCTCATGTGCAAGCTTACCTAAAATCCCAAGAAGAGAATGGAGGAGGAAGGATTGCGGTGTGGCCATCACCCTGGGTGGTAATTTCTTGCTTTCTGTCTCTCTGGCAGGCTCACACACCCTATAGCAAAAATCTGTCTCTCTAAAAAATAAATAAATACTGAAGGAAACCTGAACTAGAATAATGCCATAAGATGGGGAATTTAGTTCAAACATTTTGCTATACATTAAAAAAAAAAAAAAAAAAAAAAGTAGCAAAGACTAGCCAGTGGCATAGTGGTTAAGGCAGATGGAACCCACATGACTGACTGTGCCATATGAAAAACACAGTGGGTACGTGTGTGTGCATGCCCAAAATCAGAGGCGAATGGAGGACAAGGGATTGAAGCATGGCATCCCCCTAGGGGTCTTCTTCCTCTCTCTAACTTTCTCCCTCTCCCCCTCTTCCTGTCTCTCTCTCTCTGGCAAGCACATGCACCCTATAGTAAAATTTAAAATTTAAAAAGAAATTTGAAAATTCAAAAGAAAAAAAGTAACAAAGTGATTAATTAAATGAAAGCATAACAATTTTGAAATGTAAAGTTAGGGAATTAGTGGGCAACCATAGTTTATTAAAATGAAGTTACATAGGAATAAAATAGTTTAAAACAAAAAAAAGACAAGGTAGAATGGACAATGTGTAAATAATTAACATATATAAAAAAGGAAAATGAAAAAATATTCCAAAGTGTGATTAAAATACTGTATACAAACAGTAAGCAAAGAGATTCAGTGTTTGGATAGTTTATTATTAAAAATACTTTAAAATATTTAAAATTAGGGAACAGCAGGGGCACAATAGTTAAGGGGCTGGTTTCCCACTTGACTAACCACAGTTTGAGTCCTGGACCTGGTGGCTTAAATCTCACGCTGGGCATGTGTGCATGTGTACCCAAAATCCTGAGCTGAGAGTGGAGGAGAAAGGATTGTGGCATGGCCATCCCCCCTGAGGGTTGATTTCTCTCTTTTCTATCACTGTCTCTATCACTCTGAAATACACACATACCCTATAGCAAAAATATCTCTTTAAAAATACAGATAGAGATACATAGATTTAAAATTATTTGAGGAATGTAATTTTTTGAGAGGTTTTTTGCTATAGAGTACATGCACTTGCCAGAAAGACAAAGGGAGACAGAGAGACAGAAAGCAAATCACCTCCCCACCCCCACCCCAAGGGGAGATGACCATGCTGCAATCACTTCTCCTCCATTCTCCTCTCGGGATCTTGGGCACACACACACACATGCCCGGCGTGAGTTTAAGGCACCAGGTCCAGGACTCAAACCGCAGTCAACTACATGAGAGTCCAGCAACATAGCCATTACACCAGCTGCTGGTCCTGAGAAAATTATTACTCAAGTATTATTTCTTTCTGAATTTTGTTTTTAGTTTTTAAATTTTATTTTAAAATCCTGCAGTGCATTTTTTGACCATGTAAACATTCATTTTGTACCTAATTCTGTACTCACATATCCTTTTTCTAACACAACACCCAAACTGTATAATCTTCAAGTTAACAAAGTCCTTGATCTGCCTCTGTAGAGCTATAGTCTTCTCTCACTTAGGAGAATGCAAAATACTAAAGCCTTTTTTGAAGATATTGCCTAATTATTCTTTGGAAATCAGCCTATAGTATAAAGTTGTGGGCTAGTGACAATCTAATTTCATAGGGTAAGCAGAATTTCATTGCTTCAGTATGAAACCTCAAAGAAAAGGCCAGATTTTCTGAAATGATTAGGAGTTTTCGCTCATTGAACTCACATAATAAATATTTATTGATGGCCTGCAATGGCATGCTAGGCAAATCCATCTCAGCAACACATTAGGAAAGATTAGCCAGATAAAGCCATGTCCCTCAGACTTGTGGAATTCATACTCTGGTAGGACCTGTGAGAATCTAGGGAGTAATTGCAAAGCTTTGCTTTTCAATCAGTGTCACACCAACAGAGATATTAAACAATTATTAAAATCCTCAGGGCCAGTAGGTGGCATGGTAGTTAAGGATGCTAGACTCCCACATGGCAAACCGTGGTTCAAATCCCAGACTTCCAAGTCCCAGCTTGCTTTCTCACTTTCTCTCTCTTTCTCTCTGTTCCTCTCTGGTCAAATTAAATAAATAAATAATTTTTAAAAAATTATTAAAATTCTCACATGCCAGGACCAGCAGATGATATAATGGTTACGACACTGGACCCATGTAGTCAACCGCAGTTCAAGTCCTGGACCCAGCAGCTTAAATTCATGCCAGACATGTGTGTGCATACCAAAACTACTGAAAGGAGAATAGAGGAGAAGGAATCTCGTGGTGTGGCCATCCCTCACTAGGTGGTGATTTCTCACCTTCTATCTGTCTCTTTCTGTCTCTCCAGTGAGTGCACATGCCCTATAGCAAAAGAATCTCTCCAGGGCTGGCAAGTAGTGTGGTGGTTAAGAGCACTGGACTCCCACATGGCCAACCATGTGGAGTCCTGGATCTTGCATCTTGCTTTCTCATTTTCCCTCTCTCCCTCTCCTTGTCTCTTTTCTTCTCCCTCCCTCCCTCCCTCCCTCCCTTCTTCTTCTTCTTCTTCCTCTCTCCTCTTCCTCTTCCTCTTCCTCTTCCTCTTCCTCTTCTCTCTCTCTCTCTCTCTCTCTCTCTCTCTCTCTCTCTTTTCACTCATTCTGTTCCTCTCTGGTCAGATTAAAATAAATAAAGTTGCATAAAATGATTCTTTAATTTTTTTTTAAATCTCTCAAAAAATTTTAAAAAAATCCCACGTACCAGTTGGTAAGCTGGATAAATAACTGCTCTTCCAAGGAGCATTCTGTCTCTGCTTGCTCCCTCTCCCTTCAGCAGCTAAATCATTAACACAGGCACAGAATTGGGTCTCCACTACCCCGATCTGGTTCTAGTCACCTCTGTTTTGATTGTCCTATGTAACTCCCACGCAATATCCCCAAATCTTGAGCCTTTTCAGTTGGCTCTGTCATTGGATCTAAGAGAGGCAAAGGAATACAGACCTCCCACTCCCTGGTCTCCTGCCTTGCCCAGGCAATGGGGTGAAAAGAGCAACAAGGAAGCAGCTATACCTGTAGGCCCACCAGCTGGCAGTCCTCCACCCACACACCTACACCGAGACCAGAGCAGGGCGAATTCCACAAGAAAGCCGTAGAAGCTACTCAAGGTTTCATTTGAGTGTGGTGATGTAATTAGACTTGAATTTACAAAATATCACTCACTCTAGTGAGAACAAACTGGAGGGAGGAAGACTAGTGGCAGTATTGAAAGGGCCGATTTTAGCAACTTCCCACAGTCCAGGACAAAGGTGATAATAGTTGACACTAGCTTATTATTGTAGCATAGCAGTGATGGACTAACGTGGAAAATTTAGGGGAATTTATGGATGTATTATGCGTGACGAGTGAGAGAGCGAGATGAACACTGAGTAAAGCAGGAAGATTCAGGTCCACACTGCCCTTAGCTGAGTTTGAGCTACTACTGAGCCCCTCATTAATTCTCTCTCTTTCTCTTCTGCTATATTTTCTTTGGGAGGAAAGATGAGATTCTCTAAAAATAGTTGTCAAGGTCTACTTTGATTCTATTAGAATCACCTCGGGAGTTCTACTTTGGGATTCTGATATAACTGGTCTTCATTAAGGCCTGGGTATGGGAATGTCTTAAAATCTGCCTGGGAAAATCTAATGCACAGCCTCACTGAGAACTATTGAGACAGTGAGACGAGGCGTTGGGCTAGGAGGTTTTAACAGAAATGGAACAAGCATCGAAAGTAAAGATATTTTACAAGTGGTATCAGCCACATTCTCAACTGTTGTCAGAAAAGTCATGACATGTTTTCCATATTTTTCTGTGCAAAAATGCATCATGACTTTTCTGATGACACAGTAAGTTAGAGATCCAATATTATGTGGGGAGAAAGGGAGAGCATTCGTGTGTGTATGTGTGTAGGGGGAGGAAACGAGAGAGAGAATATAAATGAATCATTTTATTAGTACGAATTTAATTAGGGTGACAGGCATAAGCCGTTGGAACAAATTTTTTAAAGTGGTATGTATTCAGATAGTAATAGCACTTGTCAGTTTTTTCTCTCTGTTATTTGGGCATTATTTAATTATATACAATAGACAATCAGCCTTCAAATATTTCATAAACTTTTTCTTTTTTTTTGAGGTTTTTGCTATAGGGCGCATGTGCTTGCCAGAAAGACAGAGAGAGACAGAGAGACAGAAAGCTAGAAATCACCCCCTACGGGGGATGGCCACACTGCAATCCTTTTTCCTCCATTCTCTTCTTGTGATCTTGGGCATGCACACACACACATGCCTGGCATGAGTTTAAGCCACGAGGTCCGGGACTCGAACCACGGTCGACTACATGGGAGTCTAGCGACTTAGCCATTACATTGACTGCTGGTCTCTGTAAACTCTTTTTACTAGAATTTCTAAAGAGTTATAATTAGTTTTTTGTTCATTTTAAGAATTATTTTATTTAACTTTATTTATTTATTTTAATTTGGCCACAGAGGGACAGAGTGAGAGTGAGAGAGGGAGCAACTCACCAGGTCTGGGACTTGAACTGCTGTTGGCCATGTGGGAATCCAGTGCCGTTAACCACCACGCCATCTACTGGACCCAGTTATGATTAGTTTTAAATACCATTGTTTTCTTCAACAAATATTTAACAACAGTTATGGAAATATTAGTTATGCCAGACAAGGTAGAAATACATGGCTCTGTGCTAGAGATGTTGAGATACGTAGGCATTTTCTCTGTTCTCAAAAAACTTAAAGACAGACCGATAAAGAAATAGAATAAAATGTTGAACTTAAAGTGGCATGTAATTAATACAGTATTGTGCTTCTTATTCTAAGAATATGAACCAAAAAAATGCAGCAAAAAATGACCTCACAATTTGGAGAACTTACTTTCCCTCTCACATGGGAGAAAAAGAACTTTTCAATTAAAACAGTGATAACGGCTCGGTTCTAAGCATTAGAAAAAGTGTTTTTTATACATGATATTAATATCTGTAGGAACTCTTAGAAGATATAATTACTTCTTTTTTTACAGATAAGAAAAATAAGGCAGAAGAAGTGCCGTTCAATAGAAATATAAATTGAGCCACAAAAGCAAGTCACATATGTGATTTAAAACTTTCTAACACATTGAAAAGGTAAAAAGAAACAAGGAGAATTAATTATAATATGCATGTCATAAAGTCCAATACATATAAAATCCAACATACAATCATTTCAACATGTTAAATGTAAAAAGAAATTATTAAGATAATAGGCATTCCTTTTACACTTAAGAGTATCTCAATACAGACTAATCACGTTTCAAATACTCAGAAGTCATATGCAGTTCAGGGCTATGACAGCTCAGACTTAGACATTTTAAATAAGTTGTCCGAGGCTTAGTGACTGGAAAGGGGCAGAGCTCAAATTCAACTCTGATGGCCTAACCCCAGGGAATGAGCTCTTCCATACTATCCTGTGCTCAGGAAGATAGAATATTACTCTCGTAGATCTAATTTGAGGTGATCTTACTAATACAGGATAGGATTTAAAACATCCTCATTTCCCAAGCAAAGAAATGGTCTTCAAAGAGGTGAAGTAAAATCCTAAAAGGTTCACAATTAGTAAATAAAACAATCAATACCTGTTTTAAAACCTGTATGTTAACTGCATTAAATAGAAGCAATTAGATTCTCTGAAAAAAAGAGTTCAAAGGGAAGTTAGACAACCTCCTCATAGATAAAATTACAGACAAATCAAGGCTGTTGGTTTTTGTTGTTGTTTCATTTTGTTCGTTTGTTTTAGCTATCAGGCGCCAGAGAGAGATAGAAAAAGGGAAAGAGAGAAATCACCGCAAGAGTGCATGGCCTAAGATTTGGGGTATGCATGCACACACACCCTGCATGATTTTCAAGGCACCATGTCTAGGACTCAAACTTTAGGCAGCCATGTAAAAATCCGGTGTCTTATCCACCACGTCATTTACTGGTCCAAGGCTGTTGTCTTTTTTTTTTTTTTTTTTTTTTTTTTTTTTTTTGGAGAGGTTTTCACTATAGGGCGCATGAGCTCGCCAGACAGACAGAGAGAGACATAGAGACAGAAAGCGAGAAATCACCCCCCAGGGGGGATGGTCATGCCGCAATCCCTTCTCCTCCATTCTCCTCTCGGGATCTTGGGCACGCACGCACATGCACCCGGCGTGAGTTTTAAGCCACCGGGTCTGGGACGTGAACCGCGGTCGACTACGTGGGAGTCCAGTGACATAGCCATTATGCTAACTGCTGGTTCCCTGTTGTCTTTTTTAATAACTGAGCACTCCTCTCTTATTTTTAAAGATTATCCATGCCTTTTCATTCTCTTTAGAAGAGAAATAGTAACCATTACCAGCAGCACCCCAGTGACAACAAAAATTCAATTAATAGCTTATAGCTCACAGGACTTGTGTCATCCCAGGCTTTTTATTGGCAAACAGCAATCAGAAGAATGTAACTAAACATCTAAGAACTCTGCCTGGTGTTTAGATCTTACAGGTGTGTTAGAAATCCACTACCCCTTGGGCATGGTGCCACAGTAACGACATGGCCTTCTGGGAAATACCAGAAGTAGCCTCAGGCAACAAGGAGGTGGGAGGCTACCCTCATGCTTTATCATTAATGGTCTAGAAGGTTTCACGTTATGGTGTCTTGGGTTTTAAATTAAATGTCAAATACAATTTGCCATTGAGAATGTGAAGTGCGGAACTGCCCTTAGAGACTCTGAGAATCAGTCCTCTAATTGGTGGCTGCCTAATACAGAGCAAAAATAGTTAGGGATCATGATTTGGTGAATTGTCACACCAGTCTGCAGAAATGTATGGGTAAGTTTTAGGGCTTATGCTTCGAGTCTGTAGTAAAACGTTGAGACAGTATTTAAATTGGCAGTGTTCAATACAATCTTAAATACAGTGGAACTGATGAACTCTTCCTTGGGGATCTTGCCACCACTTAGGTCCTGACCTCTCCGTCGCTTAGTCTATGATAGCAGAAAATCTGTGAAAAAAACCAGCACAGTATATATTCCATTTATAGGGGTTTATTTAGTTTCGTTTTTTTGTTGTTGTTGTTTTGTTTTTCTGGTATTATTTTCCCCTGCTGACAAGGGTCTTTTTAATAATGAGTAATAATAGGATTTCCAATCTACTTTAATGTGTTAGCATTATATCTTTCTGAACTATCTGTATATTAGTGCTAATTATGAGGTATGCTTAAGTCTAAAAATGCAGGCTTAAACAGGAAGACATCATTTTTATGGCCGGTTTTAATTAGAAACCTAAAGAAACATGTACAATTAAATATGCTCATAAAAATAATAGATACATTCCTGTAATACCAGTCAATTTGTTGCACCATTAATATCATTCAGCATGGCAGTTTTAAAAACGTATTGGAGTAATTCAAGTGGAAAATGGCAAAGAACAAAATTACTAGCATTCAAACCACCATAACTGTTTTAGAACAGTGAGTGCCACTCTGTCCACAGCCAAAGCTGTTTCGCTGTGCTGTATTTTAAAGCTAAATATTTGTCCATGTCATGTACCCTTTCTTTCTATGAACAATACATCTTGTTCCGAGCATACACAGCTTTAGAATACACCTAATTTGACTTTGGAAATTTATATTCTAAATAGAATTATAAAAGAAAATATTAATGTGTCTAAATTTTCCTGGTGCCAGGAAAGTGGTTTATTTTACTTAAAGAAATATACTGTCTGGTGAGACTCCTCCGCTATGGAGTATATAAATCCAGGTCAGTGTGAAAGAATTCATCTGGGGTGTATCATGGGATCTGAGGGAAGTCTCACCTTCTAGATAGGTTTGCTGCTGGGTGCTTGTACTCGACCTGCCGGGGTCAGAAGGAGGCATACAGCCAGGGCTGCTTCTCCTCTTTTCCCTTTAACCCCAACCTTCTGAATAGATTGTAGCATAAACAAACCCTCGGATGTGCTTTATTTCTATGACACTGTCATGTACATAATTTTATTTAATCTTGTCAACAACTTTATGAGATGGGATATCATAATGCCCGTTTTCAGGTAAAAATGACTCTGTGACTTGTCTAGTGCCATATTATTTCCAGTCAAAGATTGCTAGCTGTGTTCATAGATAACTTCAACTTCATACCAGGTCAAGTTTAAGTGATCAGAAATTCTCAGTCGATAAGTTTGAAATTAACTTTAATCATAATTTTATAATTCATTATAAAGTGAAATGCAATTTTACATTGCTGGTTAAGATGTAAATGTTATGAGATTGTTAATGACAAAATTTTACGATGAAACATCTTTTGGTAATATTAAATGGACAATCTTATAAATTTATAATCTTCTATTTTTTATTTTTTAAGTATTTATTTATTGTTACTTAATTTGACCAGAGAGAGAAACAGAGAAAGAGAGGGATTGAGGGAGAGTAAGAAAGCAAGTCACCAGGTTGGGGACTCAAGCTACATTTGACTGTGTGGGAGTCCAGCGCCTTAACCACCATGCTGCCTACTGGCCCCTATAAACTTCTATTAAACTGAAGCAGTAGATTTTCAGCAGAGAATAGGCCTTTTTATTTTTTCCTTGAGGCCCAAATCATAGTTGTATCATATATTGCTTCTATTCTTTCATAACTACACCTTAAGTGGAAAAACAGAGAGCAAAACTAGGACCAAAAAATACTACCTTAATGCCTATAACATTGGTAGTTTCTGTCATTTATCTCATTTAAATACCATAGAAATTTCTGCAACAACTGTTATTACCAGTTATAATCTTTCATCTACAGGTCAGGAAGTTAAATATCAAAGTAGTTGAAAGAAAGTCTTGAATGGTGAGGCCAACATATGGTGCAATGGTTAAGGCACTGGACTCCCACATGGCCAATTGTGATTCAAGTCCTGGACCTAGTGGCTTTACACACACTGGGTGCATGTACATGTATGCCCACAATCCCAAGTGGAGAATAGAGGAGAAGGGAATGTGGTGTGGCTATCCCTCCTGGGGGGTGATTTCTTACTTTATCTCTCTCCATCTCTATCTCTCTCTCTGGCAAGTGCAAAGATCCTATAGTAAAACTCTCTAAACAAACAAAAAAACAGTCTTGAACACTATCATACAACTAATAACCACAAGAGGTTGAAAACTCATGTCTGTTTTCACAAATGCCCATTCCTTAATAATGTACATGCCTCCATGCTATAGCCAGTTTAGCCAAAGTATTACAAAGTTCTAAAATCTTATAGGAAATTAGTTCAGCATAAAAATGTTTGTCCCATACATGTGTATCCTTTTTCTCACCTGTAGCTCCACTGTTCTAATTATTAGTTTAATAATATTTGTCAATAAATAATTTGATCCAGCATTCTCATTCTTGTAATATATTTCAAATCTTAGATGCATTTTCTCTTACAAAAGTGTTGAAGTACACTCAATATATTTGAAAATCATGAATTTTTGGCAGTCTAGGGTTACAGATGATTGTTTCTCCTGTCTTATGGGAAAAAAATTTTCCAGAAAAAAATATGAAAACGGACCCCCCAAGGACTTTACTAATCAATATGCTTTATTTACTCTTGACTTAAGTGGCTTGTTTGAGGGGTGTTTTGAAAAACAAGTTATATAGACAAGATATCTGTTATAGTAAGTATCTTCTGTGTTAGGAAAATCTACAGAATTAAGCACAACACAGAGAAATACCCAAGAACTAATGATTAAACATATGCTCAATTTTTAAGACCCAAAACAAAGAAAACAAGTATATGTGGAGTCAGCAGGTGGCGTGGTGGTTAAGGCAGTGGATTCCCACAGGGTCATCTGTGCAGTACAAGTCTTGGACCTAGCAGCTTGAAAATCATGGTGGACACTTGTGTATGTGTGCCGAAAGTCCCAAGAGGAGAATGAAGGAGAAGAGATTGTAGCATGGTCATCCGCCCCAGGGGGATAATTTCTCACTTTCCCTCTCTCTGTCTTTAACAAAGTGTGTGTGCCCTATGGCAAAAGACTTAAAAAAAAAATAATAAAAGGAAAAGAGAAAGAAGAAAAAAAGTGCAAAGTGTATTCGATTTAGGGGTTCTTTCAATGTTGTTGTTGAACAATTTGAACATAGGTAGACCAAATATGATTGAATGCCTTACTATGCTAGAAAGTTGGTTTACAGCCTGGAAATCAAAAAAATAGACAAGATATGGCTTATACCTGTAAGATGTTCACAAGTTTAGTTCAGGAGACAAACTCATAGTTGCTAGACTATTACAGCATAGGTGAAAACTGGAATGTAAACAAATTGTTACAAAAGCACAGTGAAGTGTTACATTAATGTGGAGAGGGAGGAAAACTTTTTGAAAGGCGTGAGATTTGAAATACAGGTAAGAAAGAGACTAAGGAGAGCTAAAGGAAATTTAGTCAAAGGAAAGAGTATGGACAGATAGTGTAAGCTTGGAAAGGAAAAAGCAATGCTCAATGACTAGGTAACCTGAGCTTGGGGGCGGAGTCTGTCTTCATCTCTATTGTACCCTCCTACACAGAACTTCCGGTGAGAGATGCTCTCATGCTCACTGAGGAGCCAATGAATATCTAGGGTTAAGTATGACAGAACTATAAAGTAAAACTGGAAAGACAAATTAGAAGGATCTTCGAAAGCTCACAAAGCAGCATGAATTTTATTCAGTAGCCCAATAACTTCCAATAAATCTATTTTTTAAATAATCAGTTCTTTTAAGCTAAAACAATGCCTGCTTTCATGAAGCATAATGTCAGGTTCTTCTTAAGCCTTTACCTCTCATCTCCTCAGATGCTTCCCCTGTGCCAACTCCCTACTATAGGAATAACTCTGTTACTGAACTACAAGACTTAAAGACCTTGTGTTAGTAATTCCCGGCATACTCTGTATGCATGTTTGTAATTTACAGTAGTCCAGAGATTCTGTTGTATTGGTTTTTTGTTTTCTTTTGTTTTTAATTTTGCTGTAGGGCATATGTGCTTACCAGGGATTGACAGGGAGAAGAAAAGTGAAAAATCACCCCTCACCTCCGGGGTGAGCCACATGGCAAAACCTTCTCCTCCATTCTCCTCTTGAGATTTTAGTCACACATGCATGCATACATGCATGCACATGTACACAGGTGCCTGGTATGCTTCGCAGGCCACAAGTTCCAGGACCTGAACCATTGAGTTGGCCATGTAGGATCCAGCCATCTTAACCACCACACCACCAGCTGGCCTACTGTTGTATTTTTATGTGATGACATTTAGTATATTTCACGTTCAGAAATTTTTCTAAGAGCCAAAATATAAAGTATACCTTCTATCTTGCTTACATTTTATTTTATCAGCTTGTGCTGTCACTGGTACATTTTTGATGATCAGTGAATGTTTATTCAAGAGTCATTTGATTGTTCTAGAAGTCAGGCTCTTTGGATGAGAAATGCAAAGGGAGGTTAACTCCTGGATAGACAAAGTGGGAGGGAGGTGGAACACAATTGAATAGGTAAGATTTTGGACTAACTTGCTGCTCTGCCATGTGGAAAATAATAAAGAGGAAGACGAAGAATTGCTCAGGTAGGTCCTCGGATCATGACCACATATGATGAATTCTAGGTCAAAGTCTCACAACTTGAACACTTAAAATTTTGGTGCCAGTAATTCTTTGTTGAGAGGGGCTGTCCTATAACTCTTACGATGTTTATTAGGACTCTTAGCATCTAATACTAGATGCCAGTAGTGTACCTCAGTTGTGACAACAAATGCTCCAAATACTGCTAAGTGTTCCCTAGAGGGAAAAACCACCTTTAATTGAGACCAAAGACTTAGGCCATCTCATTATGTACCTCCATTAGAGGAGTTTATTATGAGGCAGAGAAGGCCAGGATCTTGTACCCCATCATGCTCAGTCATTGGCTGGGGTTGCCCAAGAGGCACATGACCCCAGCTCAAAAATTGAATGACTCCTGAAGGTGCTAACAACAGGAGACTTTTAGCTAACTGTTCTCCTAGCAGGTGAACAGAACATTCTTATGTTGAAAGGAACTAAGAGCACTGTATCTCCACGGCTGTCATGACCAAGGCTGTCACACAAAGGCTACAGATTCTCCCTTGCAATTGACAATATGCTGTGACATGGCTGGTATGCCTTATTTGACCACCTCTATGAAACTTTTCCAGGACTTGTGATCTGTGCTCCATTATATATTTTAGGAACCTAATTGATTCTATTTAGAATTTCTCCTCCAATTTTAGGTAGTTCACTGTCCGAGGTGATTACCACTTTAACTTGACTCTACAGAATCATACTTCTCAGCATTCTGAAGTTAAAATACATAGTTACAGGGGCCAGCAGGTGGTATGATGGTTAAGGCATTAGACTCCCACATGGCTGGCCACAATTCAGGTCCCAGACCTGGTGGCTTACTTTCTTTCTTTCCTTTTCTCTCTCTGGTCAATTTAAAAAATAAATAAATAATAACAAAGTTAACTGTATATATATATATTTTTTTCTGAAACTGTGAAAATAAGGTAAATCCCATAAATGAACAATAGCAAAAGAATAGCAAAAGGTAGCCTCCCATTAGTTTCATTCAATATATCTCATATTCGGGTCACTCCCCAGTTTACTGCGGTTGCCCTTTTCTTGTACTTTCTACTCTATGATACTCTCCTGGAAAACATTCAAGGTATCTATCAAATAGGTTTTCCTGACTGATAGCAATGCTGACCATCACCATTTGCACTTCTAATATCACATTCAGTTAGGCTCTGACTTTATTAGACTTAACTTTCTTAATCGAGTATGACATTTCTCAGAGACCCAAGAGCATTTCAAAAATTATGTTAGCCAATCATAAAAGGTCTAAAGCAATGCACAATGGACCTAAATAAACAGTATATATTTAATGATGCTTTACTAGATAAAATATTTTAAAAAGAAATAGATTTACTGAATAACTTTATAAAATTTTTTCCAAAATATAAGGGCATATTCTGAGATTAGAAGCTGTTAATAGACTTATGTTTATACTCATATAAATCAAATCAAATGCTGTTTATATGATGTAGAATTAACTATGCTGAGAATACATGGAAATCGTGATCTGTTGTGGAGCAGTCTTGGGCATTGGAAACTCAGTAGATTACGTTTCTTGTAAATGTTTTGAATGCTTGATTCTGAAATAAACACAATTTTTAAAAAAAATTTAAGCTGTTTATCTGATGAGTACAAATGATGTGGAGAAACTAATGACTGATTCTAGATTTTTTTATCTGTGAGATTTCAAAGGATTTAATAAAATCAGGTAACTTGTTGCTCAGAGTCTGCAAAGGCTGAGGCTGCTAGGATACAGATTAAAGAAGTTAAAACAGAACGAGACAATTTTTTATGGATATGATTTTGCCCAGAATCTGGGTTTTTCAGCTTTTCTTGTTAGCTTTCAGTAGTTACTGTATTAAAAAACAGTAAAAACAACAAGAGTAGCCATTTGGATTAAAGTTTAAGATGTAAAAAAAATCCACTGCATATCCCCATAGTTTACCTTTTTTCATTCAGTAAAATTTCTTTGTAATTTTTTTTTTGTCAACATAGAAGACCTCACTTAGAATTTCACAAGTAGTGTGCTAAGAATCTATCAGGAAAGCTGTCTAATATTTGATAGCAATACTAAATACACATATACACACATGTATGTGTATGTATGTGTATATGTGTGTATGTGTATACATAATTTTTTTAAATGGGACATCTTCCCAAGATTTTTATTTGTTAGGCTTGATTTTCTTCTCCTTTTTTCCTTTAATCATTCCTATTTGCCTTGTCTTTAGAGAATATGAATATTTTAGGCAAAAGGATTTAATATGGAAATGGAGAACAAAAATGTGTATGATTCCTAAGGGGACCGCTATTAGCTATTTCAAGCATTGCCTTGGAATTATTTACAATTCCCAGTCTAACCATGTGCCTATAACAAGACATTACTTAAATGTAATTTAGCCCTATGGTTTCAACTGTCAGATGAAGATAGTGATTCAAAATGCCAATTTTCTGAGGAGATGTAGGTTAAATTTTAAGTAAATCATTAAAAACCCAATTTAAACAAGAGTAAATAAGCACAGTTATTCTTATGTTATCTGCCTTCAAAAGATCCTTGCTTCCATATTTAATTAAAGTATAATTTAAACACCAGGGTAAATACAGGTTTCATCTCTCTTGCTAGGGACCCTAGCCCTAAAATCTTATTTATGTCATGTTGTTTTACAAAGGGAATCATTTGGGCTCAAGGAAGATACTTAGGGTTACCTCCGTACTGTTTTATTATATGTTGCTATACCTTTCAGATCATTGAAACTCCATCTCAGAGACTAGCTTTATTTATTTTTTTAAACTTTGTAAAAGAAATTTGTTTGTTTGTTTGTTTGTTTATAAATAATTTGACCAGAAAGGGACAGAGAGAGAGAGAGGGAAAGTGAGAAAGCAAGCCACCAGGTCCTGGACTCAAACCGCAGTCGGCCATGTGAGAGTCCAGCACCCTTAAACAACATACCACTTTCCAACCCCTCACTTTAATTTATTAGAAAACAAATTTATTTATCTGAAGGCTTTACCACCTCCCACTCTTCGTTAAAGAAGGGGCTATACACCTGAAATTATATTTAAAACTCTTTTAGTCAGAATGTAGTTGATTAACTTGTTTCTGTGGAAAACCTGAGCACATGCTCTCACATTCACAGTTTTGTTTTCCAGAATGCCATAGCCCAAGTCGCCTTTCCCACAAATCACACGTTTTACCCTTATTGTGCCCCTCACTGCATAGGTAGGCTTCGGGCCCTAAGTTCCTTTTATTTTCAGAAAAATTTCTACAATATGCACATATGTGTTCTTTTAAATTCTCCAACAACTCAAACTTAGAATACATTTTTCTCATCTGTAGAAAATGGAAGAGCTTGTATATATTATGTAGGCCAGCGTTACCAAAGTGGAAGTACTAATTCCAAGGTCGACTTTAAATTACCTAGATTAGTAGGCAAGTCCAACACTTTTTCACATCTGTTTGTCCAGTCTGTAATGACCGATCTTCATTTGTTCCTATATGTTATATGGCAAAAATAGATAATATTGGAAGGTATCTGGGAACTCAAGAAATTCAGTTATATGACCAGATTATTTTTTATTGTGATTTTTTTTTCTGATTGCCCACATATATTTAACAATATAGTTTTACACAGTTGCTAAGAGTACTTTTCTTTATATTTTACAGAAGGGCTTGAAACATACAGACTTTCTATTAATATTCATACTATAGCATTAATATTCATACCAAAGCACATCTAAACCTAACTCCTAAATAGATGCATTACAATTTGTTTAGAATTTAAGGCTTAATGGCAATAATGAGGGGGAAGAGTATGTAAATTTATTTCACATAACTAACTGAAAAATAAATTCAAGAAATAGTAAATAGAATTTAATACGGTCACATGCACCCCGAAGGAGGTGGTGCCCGATTTGGAGGGGTAATTGCTACATCTAAATGATCTCCTATTTGGAATTTTTATCTCTGCAGGGTCATGGAATCATCAGTCCCCTTTCTTCTGGACATGGTGCTTCCAATTTCCTTAACTCCATAGCCAGGAGTTAGGTCCGTAAAACAATTGCAAAATTGAAGTGTGTGCCCTTCTTTCTATCGTCTGGGTAGACTTTTACTAAACTAGTCGGTTCTTTCAAGGTTGCATCCATCCAAGTGTAGATCTGCAGTTCGCTGGATGGTATGTTTCCACGGGAAAACTTCTCCATTAGGTGGTGACAACCGTTATCCGTGGTGAAAACCTGCAGCAAGAGAGGGCATGTCTTCTCGTGGTCTATTGGCTTTTTGGTCTCCTCTTTAATTTCCTCCTGGGTAATGCACAACTCCACCACCAACTGTCTCCTATGGCCAGCAAGACATTCGTGTTGACCTCTGAGCCCTGCTGCAAACACGAGCACTGTGATGCTGTTTTCAATAATATTCATTTTCCCTCCCCTGGTGCTTATATGAGAATCATGTTGATCTCCACTTCCTTCTGGGCATTAGTTTCCAGCCTTACTGGCCTTCTCTCTGTAACCTCTATACACCAAACCCATTATTGTGTTAAGGTCTTTGCTCAGCCTCTTAATTAAGCAATTTAATCATTTGTTTCTTATCTTCCACAACTAGATAGTTTGAATAACAGATTTTATGCCAAGGAGTGTGAGTGTGAGTGTGAGCATTTCATGAAAGTGTAAAACACAAGTTAGGTTTGTGACTGGGAAGTTATTTCAGTTATTATTAGTTATTCAGTTAATGGGGCTACAAAACATCTGAGGTAGAGACCAGATGCATAGTTTGAGACAGACCATAGGGAGCCTCTGATGCTATACTGAAGAATTTAGGTAGGACCAGCAGATGGCATCATGGTTACATTGCTGGACTCCCATGTAGTCGACCGCAGTTCCAGTCCCAGACCTGGCAGCTTAAAACTCATGCTTGTCATGTGTGCATGAATGCCCAAAATCCTGAGAGGAGAATGGAGGAGAAGGGATTGTGGCATGGCCATCTCCCCAGGAGGTGATTTCTTACTTTCTGTCTCTGGCGAGTGCATGTACTTTGTAGCAAAAAAAAAAAAAAAAAAAAAAAAAAAAAAAAAAAAAAAAAAAAAAAAAAAAAAATTGGTTTTCCTTCTGTTTTATAGGAGATGTCACTAGTTAGCATATGTGCAAATTCTGTATGAAATACTTTTCAATATGTAATTTCAGGTGTATGTCATCCTCTTGATTACCAAACAGCAGGAAGTAGTAAAGATTATAATGAATGTAAATTTCCTTCTTGACAAATTTCTATTTTTCAGCAGTTAACTGAGAAAATTTAACATAAATAGTATGCAAAAGTCCTCTTCCTGAATGATGCATCAGTTGTTGAAATATTTAACTTCAGTCACTTCTTTCTTGATTTATATGCTATTATTCTTACGTATTTTAGCTATGTATTTGTCTTTTTACTCTACAAGATTAGTACTGCTTTAACAGACAATCATCACAATTTTTTGCTCATTATTCTTTTATGTAGTATAGTGTATTGGGTTAAAGGCATGATTTTGAGAGTCAAACTGTCTGCATGTATATACTATTTACTCAGTAGCTGTGCCATTTTAGAAAATTTACTTAACCTTTCCATTCTTCAGTTTTCATCTAGAAAATAAGAAGAATAGATTTATCTCATACTGTTCTTTGTGTAAAATGAATTCCTATAGAAAAACACTTAGAACAGTCCCTGAGGTATTAATAAACAGGATACATATTAGATACTGTTATTATTTTTCCTTTATGCATTTCAAAGTTGCCTCTGTAATTACTTTTTACCTTTTGAATATCACTTATTATGTTTCTCACTAAAAAATTATTGTAAGAAAACTCTTTTTGATTCCATGGAAAGAAGGTATTTCTCTTGTCTTTTAAAGACGTTTTCTTTGTTTTTTTTTTTTGTTTCTTGTTTTTTGTTTGTTTTTGTTTTTGCCATGATACACATGCACTTTCCAGGGGGAGAGAGAGAGAGAAAGATTATTAAAAGAAAAACTTTAGACAAATTAAATAAGAGTTTGAGTTGAACATAATTCTTGAAACAGGCTTCACTCTAAGATGAAAAAGAAAGGTTGAGGAAGTTGTAAAATTCATACGCTCTTGTCTATAGCTGTCCTACATCAGAAGACTCTACATTCATGTTCAGAAACTGCCCTGATCATTGTGGGCATGTCTGTGCCCATAACCTGGGCCTGGCTGAGGACAGATCACAGTGTGAAGACCGTGTTGAGGATACTTGCCTTTATGTCCCTGTTTATCTCTCTCAATCATGGAAGAAAAGAAAGAAAGAAAAAACGTAGGTTCAAGGAACCAAAGCAATATGAGAAGGAACTTTCACAGGTTACACACATAAGCAAAGCAGAGAACTTGCCTGATTGGCTATCAGCAGGGGTTTGCCTTATTTGGGTGTGGTGTGATGAGGCATTGCCTTATTTGGTGATGGTTTGAAAGGTGATCCCTAGTTATATAATCAATCCCCTGGCTTGCTGTGATTGAAAATCATTTTGTTTCTAAGTCATAAGAAATGTTTTCAAGTTCCAGTTTGCTTATGTAAGATCTTGATTTTTTAAAGACAACCTCAGGCTAATTTAAGGTTCCTTTTTTACTTGCTTTAACAGATGGATAGTAATTTTCTCACAGCAAGTTATTCGGATTTTTTTTTTTTTTTTTTTATTTCTCATAGTTGCTATCAAGAAATCAAGTGAAAGTCTGATTTTCCTAATTATATGGTTAATTTCTCATTTCTTCCTGGCTGCTTTTTGGTTTTGGTGTCCTGCACTTTGACCATCATGGGCCCAGGTGTTCATTTTCCTTGTTTTTGTCTGATCTTTCTGAATCTTTAAATTGATAGCTTTCAGCAAGCACATCTTAGCCATTATCTTCATATATTTCTTTTTCCTATTCTTTTGCTTTCTAGAAATCTGACTAGACATATGAATGCATTCTAAATATATCTTCTACTTACTTCCCTTTCATGTTTCTATCTATTTGCTTCCTGAGCTACTTTCTAAATAACTTCACTTCTATTTCTTTTGTGGTGTCAATTCCTTTATTTTGAAAAACAGTTAAAGGATTTTATCATCTATTTCTGAAAAGTCAAATATCTGAAGTCTTTGCAGGTCTGATTCTGACATTTATTGTTGCTGTTGACTCAGAGTGATTTGTTTTTCTGCATGTTTTGTGAATATTGGCTACAAATATTTTACAATGTGATTTTTTGTTTTCTTTATACCTTTGATTAAGCTTGAAAAATCTTATTTTACTGTTCCTTGGGTAGAGCATACTCAGAAGAGATACTCCTCTGAGATCTTAGACATAAGGAGTCTCCTATTTGAACACCTACATGTGTGAGCCTTGGGTTTGGCTTTAGTCTCTGCTATGGTTTGAATCTGTCCTCCCAAAATTTATGAATTAAAATGTGATTGTAATCTTGGTGTGGTGGTTGAGGCACTGGGTCCCACATGGCTGTCTCCATGGTTCAAGTTTCTGACATGGTAGCTTGAAATCACAAAGAGTGCATGCATATGCATGCTCAAAATCCCTAGAGGGTAAGGGAGGAAAAGGGATTGTGGCAGGACCATCTCCTCTAGAGATAATTTCTGATTTTCCCCTCTCTCGCTCTGTCTCTCTCTGACGAGCACATGCATCTTATGACAAAAATCTAAAAAATATGTTTTGATTAGGATGACATTAAGAAGATAAAAACATAGTTTGACTATGGAATTAAGAAATATGGGACCTTTGGGATATGATTAGGATTAAGATTATCGGGTTAAGGGCCTCATGATTGACTTATGCTGTTTTTATAAGGAAAAGGAGTGGGACAGACCCACAGACACAGACATGAACACAAACATAGACACACACTTTAGTCTGTCCCTGTTCTGTTTCTCCATGTGATGACCCTCCACCATGTTATCCATCAGCAAGAAGTTCCTCACCAGATGTGGTCCCTAACTTTGGACCTCCACATCATGAGCTCAATAAACACTCCTGTTTTGAGTTAAAAGAGTCAGATATTGCTATTGTTTGCAACACAATGGAGTAAAACAGTCCTTTATTTTCAAAGCAGCCATGAACACGAACCAAAAGTTTATCAGGATTTGGCAAATGGCCTAAGAGTGACAGCTGGCTTCAGTTCTCAGCTTGCCTCATACCTCATCTGAACCTCTGTTAAGTCTTTTTCCTCTATATTAGTTCTTCCAAGTAGTTAAAATATTTTTAATATTTTTGTATTATTTTAAAAGAGAAATTGACTCATGGGTCCAGTTCCAACTTACTAAATAAGGAAGTCTCTTATTACCTGGGTGTAGAACATTTTCTAGGATTCAAACACAGCACAAGGCTGGTCTGAATTTATGTGGAGGCAGGTGCAGTGAGGTCTAGTTCTGTCTTACCTTAGCCTGATGTCAGTTACCAGGGGGTGAGAATCAATGAATATTTTTGGCAGTATAGTCCTAGAGTAGTTGTCTCCCAAAACCCCCATGTCCATTATTTAGCATTAAGTAATCTTTCTTTTTTAATTAATCTTTTCTATGGGGCTGGCCCTGTGATAAATAATCTTGAACCATGCTTTTTCTTGAATCTCATGTTTTAAATGAAATTGTGAAGTTGGCTTCAAGTCTAAGAAGACTAATGCTGTCATTTCTTAAATCCTTGTTAGACCTCTACAAGGATATGCTCTGTTGAGGTCAAAAGAAGCTTTTAGATGAAAAGGAGGAGAAGCACAGATCTTCCCTACACTTTACTACACACCACAGAAAGCTATCCTAAAGAATACTTCTAAAACATGCAAACACTGTGAGCTCAGTTTTCCATCTCCCTTTCATAGCATTATGTCAGGACACAAAACTGTCATTTATTTTTTTGTAATATACAATATCATAACTCAATCTGGTTGTATCTGAAAGCCAGAATTCTGTCTACCCACCTCCTGCCACTGCCGTGTGGTGCAGAAGGAATATATGACAGCAAACATAAAAAGACAAAAACACATCTTTTTCTATTTCTGTTCCATCTTCTTTCGCATTTTATTATCTATTGTTTTGCCCAGCTGCACTGGGCTAGGTGGCCTCAAGAACATCTAGAATACAACTCCCCTTTAAAACTGATTTTATGTTTCTTTTCTCTGAGCCTACTCCCAACATTACTCAGCTCTAAAAATGTATCTTCCAGGCAGAAGAGCCACAAGCCCCAGTCTCAGCAAAGAGTTTATAGTTGAGAAGGAGAAAAGGTTCACAGAAGGAGATTTTGCCATTATTATTTATTCCCTTCAAAATTTACATCCAATCTCCATATGCACATTGAAGGAGAAACCTTTTTACTCAACCTCTAATGTTCTAATTTACCAGAATAACTAACAGCTTTTATTACTCCATAAATTGAAATATCTTAGAACAAGTAAGATGTTCATAGTTAAGTAGGCTGATGTTTAGGTTCAATCACTACTACTTTGGAAGTGACGCGCTTACCAAAATTTCATTGTATTTGTCCCTGTAAGGCAAGGTTACCATGTTATTGTAATTCTGTGATTTCAATAAACATTTTGGGGACGACAGATATATGAGGTTACCAAAACTCAGAATATATGGATGTATTAAAAAGCAAAACAAAATATATACTGCTTCAGACCACCTCCATAAGACAACTGACTTAGAAAATGCTATAGTAGGTGTGTGAATTAGTCCATTTTCTGTCGCTGTAACTGAATGTCACAGACCGAGTATTTCATAAAGAAGCAAGGTTTATTTGGCTCGTGGTTTCGGAGGCTGAGAAGTCTAAGGATAGAGGACAGGTCGCTGATGAGGGCTTTTGTGACACATCAACATGTGATGGAGGGCTGCATGTCAGGTGGTGAAAGGGCAAAAGACAGAGAGCTATCAAGAGCTCATTTTTAAAACAAAGCCCCTTCTGCGACAGCAACACTCATTCATTCACATAGGCAAGGGGGTAAGTTACCAACACATGAACCTTTGGGGGATACATTCAGACCATAGAAGTATGTATGATACAACTATAAAAATGATAAAATCCTCCAATGATGCTGACATCAGATAAGTTCACTTTTTTTTTTTTAAAGGGGGGAACCAAGGAGAAAAATAGGCAAGGCCTTTATGGGACACAGAAATGGATGATTATCTGTTGATGATAATGTGTATGGTATCTTCAACTGGACTGGTGTGAAGTGTGTTCATGTTGGGTAAATTCGCTTTACAAGTTGTAGTGATGTATAGTGATTGAATGGATAAGATAAATTATATATATATATATATATGCTATATATAATATATAATATGATATATAATAACAATATAATATAATATAAAAGATACAATTAATTTTAAGAAACCACTTCACATATTTTCATGTTATTTTAAATACAGATCCCATCTTTTATGGCCAGGGAATATAGAGTTAACTCATATTAGTCACATGACATTTAAGATAGGTGTGAGTAAGTTGTTAATTTTGTATTAACTTGGTACTAGTTTCAATTGTGTCAGAAAAGAGGGCTCAAGAGACTGGTAGGATTGCTTTAGAATCCCCTAAGAAATGGAATTTCCTTAGAAACAATCTGTTTCAGGATTCATTGTGTTCACATTCCCAGGTTTTGCCATTCCACAGCTGTGTAATCTTGGACAAGTTGTCTTCCTCCATGGAGGTGTCTTTGAGGTTGTGTTGGTAAATGCCTAACACATTGCCTCCCATTTATGTCATCAATGGTAGCTGTCACAGGTATCATGGAAATACAAGAGTGTTTTGTTTTGTTTTCTTGTATTATACCAGATAATTTACTCACTACTGGCTCCAGTTTATTCAACAGTTATTATCCCAAAATGTTAATTGAAAATCTACTATATGTCAGTCACTGTTGTAAATGCAGGATTTTCAGAGATAAACAAGACAGAAATCTTTGCTTTCATGGATATGACATTTTGGTAGAAGAAAAAGATAATTAAGAAGTAGATAGGTGAGAAGTGTAACCTCAGCGACTGGTATTTCTGAGAAGAAAAATAAAGCAGGAAAAAATCAGTGACAGGGTTGATAGGAGGGGGCCTTCCATTTTAAGGAGAGTGAAGAAGTCCTCTAGTAATAGCAGATTCTGATTATGTAAAGCTATAAGATACAGCAAGAAGTGGTGGGGTGGAGGGGGTCGTCTGGGCTGAGGACACAATAAGTGACATATCTGAAGAACAGCAAGAAAGTCAGTGTGGTGGGAATGGTGCAAGTCTAGAATGTTTTAAGATGAGTCAGGAAGGTAGATAGTGACCAGATTGCACATGACTTTGTAGAAAACCTAAGGATTTTGGATCTATTCTAAGAATAAACCACTGGAAAATGTATATAGCCTGAGCAGTGTTTTAAGATACAATTCTGACTGCTGTGTGGAGAATAGCCTATAGGGGCCTTAAACTATTAGGCTGTTGGGCAAGTCATGACTTTTTTTTCAAAATGTTTTTCTATGCAAAACTGCGTCACGACTTTCCCAACAATCCAATATCTAGAACTAGAGAGAAAGGCAAATGGGCAAAACTAGAAATGGCTTGCTCCCTCACTACCCCCTGTGTCTTTCTCAATTTACACATATAAATACTGTTAAAACAGTTTCCTACAGGTACATGCATTGTTCAGGAAAAAAAAAAAACCTGACATACAGTGTATGTCACTTTATTTTACACGACATATGCTGACCCCATTGAAGTGTGATGTTTTAAAATACTTGTCTATGCAATCAACCTTGCAATGCATTTATTCTTGATAATTTATGACTGAATTCTAATGCAACAATCTACTAAGGGTACTTTACTTGCAGAAAAGTACTTGTACTTTAGGGAGAAAGAGAAGAAACATGATGGCATTCCATACGTTCTTTGAACATCATAGATAGGTGACAGCAGGTATGCATTCCAAGCATTGAAATAAGTCCTTTTTTTTTGAATGTGAGATGGCCCAGGCATGGCGGCACAGATGATTGGAAACTAAACTTAAAAAAATGAAATTTTTAAAATGTATCTGATTAGTAGTTTCCAAACTAATTTTTGTGGCTTTTCAATCTTAGTGCCTAGTAATTTTATTAACAACAGTTTTTCTCCATTAAAGAGTTTCTAATCATGTATTCTTCTAATTCGCTTTAGCAACATTTATTCACTGATTATGATGTAACTTAGCATGGTATAGAAACTTAGGATATGTATGACTAATTAAATTATTGTTACTTTGATACAGAAATTTTATTAAAGTCATGGGATAATTGTGCTTTCAAGGAGCTTTTAAAAAGTTTACACTTTTCACAAGGTTAAAGATTATTTCATTTAATTTTACTCAAGAAAATGAGGGAGAAAGAAAGGAATAAGGAAGGAAAGCAAAAAAGGATTAAAGAATATAATTTGATACCTTTAACAATGACGTTTGGGGGCCAGGAAGTGGCATAGTAATTGAGGCACTGGACTCCTATGTGGTCCACCGTCGTTTGGGTCTCGGATCCAGCAGCTTGAAACTCATGCTGGGTGTATGTGCTTGCATGCCCAAAATCCCAAGAGGAGAAGGGATTGCAGTGTGGCCATCATCACTGGGGGGTGTTATTTCTCACTTTCTACCTCTCTGTCTCTTTGACAACCGCACACATACTATAGCAAAAATCTCTCTCAAAAATAAATGAATAAATAAATAAAATAAATTAAAATGACTTTTGAGAACCCAGAAGGTGGCATGGTTAGGGTGCTGGATTTTCACATGACCATCCCTGGTTTGAGTCCTGGATCTAGTGGATTGCTTTCTTTCTCTCTCTCTTTCTCTCTCTCCATCTCTCTCTCTCTCTCTCTGGTAAGGGCACATGCCCTATAGAACATTTAAAAAATAATAATAATAAAATAATTTTTAAAAATGACCCAGTGGCTTAAACTCACGCTGGACGCATGTGCGTGCATGCCCAAGATCCTGAGAGGAGAATGGAGGAGAAGGGATTGCGGCGTGGCCATCCCTCCTGGGTGAGGGGGTGATTTCTCGCTTTCTATCTCTCTGTCTTTCTCTGTCTTTTACTGGCAAGCGCACGTGCCCTATACCAAAAACCTCTTAAACAAACAAACAAAAAAAAAGACTTTTGGACTACTGCTTTTTGTGTGTATTTAAGCTGTACAAACCAAACATTTATCCTTGAAAATGAATATACATACACTGATACATACCACATTCTATTTATTTTATTCTATACACATACATTGTTTTTTTCCTTAAAAGAAGGTTTTAACATAAGATGGAATCTTTCTATAAGCAAATTCAGTGTACCATTTATATGTGATAATGGGAAGTATGTGCCTAGCGTATATACATAAAAATTATCCCATTATGGCCTACCTGTCATCAGAGATGACTTATGTCAACTGCTACTGAAGGTGCCTCCTCTTCCTCTCTCTGGTCACGTTCCTTACTCTGTGTAAATGTCTTCATAGTATGTATCACATTAAATTACTGGGTTGTTGGAAAAGTCATATTTTTCTATGCAAAAATGTGGCATGACTTCCAACGACCCAGTATTTATTCGTGTGTTCATGGTAGTTTTCCTTCACTGGCACACTCAGAAGTAAGTTCTTTTTCTATAACCAATGATGCCTTGAAATTTGGCTATAGATCCTTCTTCCATTCTATGCCTGTATTCCACTTGTAGTATCCCACTTATTTGACCCTTTGCCTGTGGTTTCCTTCTGTGTACCTACATGTGTGCACATGAGCCTGTATGGATTTTCCTGCAGGCCTCCCCAGTGTATGGCACGTGAGTGCTGCAATGACATTTATATTTGTTGATGGAGAAAGTTTAAGATAACCAAGGAAATTAAAACACAGGAAATACCAGTTTGGAAGACATGGGATTAAGCAGAAACTCACCAAAACAAGTCGGGTCAAAACTATTACCTTCTCAGAATTTATAATCCAAGAGAGCCAATTTAATCATGGATTGAAAATTCAGTAATTCAAATATGCAGTTCCTGTGAATCATAACTATAGTCCTACCTACTTGAAGTCTCTCTTATGCTTATGTGTGATATCTTTCCTCTTCTTTTCTTGTAAAAAGCAGTAAATAAGGATGTTTAACACTGTAAAAATGAATTATAATATCCTTTTGTGCTTTAAAGTGTATTTCATTCTGATGTTTATACAGAAGGAAAAATAGATAATGAAAACTAAAGATTTATAAATGTAAATAAATGGAATTTCCTTTTTTAGGTAGAAGAACTAACAAGAGATTCCTTCTAATGACATGACTCTATTAAAGTATGACCTACCTAGAGGAAAAAAATGCTTATCTATATTTTTGAGATATTTCCAAAAAGATAGAAATAACTGGACTCTGTGTCCATAAAGAAGGTCCTACTACCAAAGAAGAAATTACTATTTAAAAAAGATTGACAAGCTTTACAATTACTTTTCAAGTTAATTGCCTTTAGCCAAGAAGAACCCACTAAACACCTGGAAACTCTGAAGCTGCTTGTGTATAACAGGAACTTTCAGTACATATTTTTCAAGTTCTTGCAGAAAATTTAATGGTAAAATTTTATATTCTTTTCATGTTTATTGTATCTTTCAAGAATAAAAAAAGGAACCAAAGGAAATTAATGTGCTACACTGGTTATTGTTATAAAAATGGCATTAGACAAAAATATTAAATATTCATGAAAATCCTTATTTCCCTTAGGTTCCGGCTAGCAAAAGATGCTGAGAGAAATAATTCACCAAAGGAGGGAACTATAACACAGTACAGATAATCACAGGAGTTATAAACAAAGGCAGTTGACATTAATAATTAAATGAGAAAAATTCCCCGTGGAGGTTTCAATGAGCTACAGGCACAATGTGTAAAATCACTTGGCTAACTGATCATTAGTTACGTTCTAGACCAGAGGAATATATATTAATGTAACTGGTTTCTTTATCCTATTTTTCTAGTCTGATAATTTGTCTAATATAATAAATATAGCTATTATACATTCCCTGTGAGGGAAGACTCATCCCTATTAGACCCTGATGTTTTTACTATCTGTAAGGGAGTAGTCAATAAAAATAAATGTGATAGAGAAAGTTTATCACTTCTCCAAAGGTTTTGTGTTGTACAGTAAATGAATTCTAACAAAAAATATATTATTAACAATTTCCAAGTGAATATTAGTCTGACCTTTGCACTAAAAGTTATTTATCATGTTACTTGATTTTTGCGGTCGTATGTATTTGTTTGCCTTTTGTTTCATTTTCTGTTTTTGAAAACTGTTATTTATCTCAACAGGTCACTCTTTAATGAAGAGACATCAGAGCTATTAAACACACGGAGACACAGAAGATCCCAGCAACTAAGGATGGCTTCCTCTTGGAAACTTATTCTGTTTCTGTCAGTCACCAGGTGTCTTTCAGGTAAAACATTTGCCTAATTATTTGATTTTGTAGGTACTGAATAACAAGAACATATTAATGTTTCTATTACAAAATATGCTTAGGTGTTTGTTTAAATTTATATCGATCATACTTTTCAACAAAAGAAAGATAAAATAACTCCTAACTGCTGTTAGCATTGCACAAAGTCATACACAATTCAATATAATAAAGCATGTTATCAGTGCTAATAAAATGAGTCTTCACCTCATTGACTTTCATTTCTAATCTAAAGCTTTGTTCACCTTCAGAAGACATTTATATATATTTATTTATCACTTACAACAGGTAATTATAAATGTGTCTTATTATAATGCTGAATTTCACTATTTAAAAATAGAATCATGCCAGTTACTGTATCGACATATGACCTCATTTAAAGCATCTGACACCATGTATTTTTCTTGATTATCTCAGCTCCTCTGACTTTATTTTGGTTAATCTTACTGTTCTATATCATGGATCTAAAATGAGATCTTTTATTCTGCAAAAGCAGTTTATATTCTTTAGAGTAAGAATGTCATAATACTAAAAAGTAATATGTCAGCATTTATTTATCTTAATTTCAGAGTGTGTAGAAGTTTAAATGTGACTTATATACTATACATATAACATTTACAGTTCCAGATTTAACTCAGTAACTATATTGTAAGTAAAATGCAGAAAGTGTTTATAATAGGAGTGTCTGGAATAAAATGAAAGTGCTGTTAATTTAAAAACAAAAGTTTCCTTTTATTTAAATTTTTAATCATTTGAGTATAATAACTAATTTCAAAAACAAAAGTATTCATTTTGGTATATATGGTCCCTTAGTACTCTATGTAAATAGCAATATACACATATTCAATGTACATATAAAGACAATTTATGTATAAAATACATGTTTATGAAAATATAACAGAATTTATAACTATATAAAGATATAGAACATGCATGTTATTTACATGTCACCACAAATAGCCTTAACTTTTATATAATGTTACATCACTGTGCAAATTTTAATGGATTATGCTAAATTTCTTTATGTGATAAAACTAAATACCTTATCCTAACCATCTTTCTTTTATTTATACATAAAAATGCAGATTGTCTAAATATAGGTGGACAGAAGGACAAACCCATATAGAAGTAAATACAAATATAAATCCATCTCAGAATCATCTGAACCCTATTTTTTACATAATTTGACCACATTTTTTTCTTAGCATTTTTAATTTACAATTTGTAAAGAACCAGCAATGTAGCTTCAACTATTTATGACAAATGAGTCTAAAACCAAAAATGTAATCCTTAACTTATAATCAGATTGTGCTCCAAAATCACATTTGAAATTCAAAGGAATTTTTAGTATACAGAGATTAATATAGGATTTAAATTGTGAATTACTTGTTATTGAAATGCACTACCTTCATTTCAACATGATTGAGTCTAAAGACCCTTACATGATATATAAAAGCTTTCTCTTTAATGCAATATCAGTAATTAAATAAAAGCAATAAATCAAATGTGTATTTATTATTATTATATGTTGAACACATTGCTTACCAAAAAAAAATAAATGAGTAAATTTAATGAGAGACATGAAAGGTAGGATGAAACCTCTATAAAATGTTGGTAGAGACATCTTTGACAGGATGAAAAGGTGAGGAATTTCAAAGACATTAACATTGAATAAAATCATGGTTCATCAATATTATGGTTACTTATAAAAGACATATAGAGTAGTCAGACATTTTATTCTTATATTTTTCCTTTCTGTGCAGTATTACCATGTCTCCTGATCTTAGTCTTTTTCTCTTTTATCTGAATATCATTCTCCCCTTCACCTCATAAAGTAACTGATGGGGAGAGTGGTAGAGTTGTCAGATAAAATTCAAGATACCCAGCTTTGAGTTTTAAAACTTTTATTTTTAGATCCAGCATATTTTGTGTTATATTTAATTTTATTTAAAATTTGTTTAACTGAGTATCCATTGTTTTTCATTATTAATCTGACAATGCTAGATGAAGGCAGACTGGTAATCTGTAATAGCAACCCAGAGTTCTATTCTTTTGTACTGAACCAACACTACTTTTCTAAATAAATGGTCACTCCAAAAGAGATAATATAAAGTAGTTATGCAAAAAGAAAAATACTCAACATGAAGTATGAGGGTCCACGATCACTAAATTTTCAGCCCACAGGCAATTAAGTTGCTATTTTTTCCATGTAATAGATGAAACATTGGAAGATAGGAATGATGAAGCTGAGTTTGAAGGTAAGCAGCATTTTAAACATAGCCAAAGCAGAAAGAAAAGTTTAAAACAAAGGACATTTCTAATTGTTGCATAGGATCTGATCTTTATCATAACCACATTTAATATGTAACAAATATATATTATTTTTAAAGCAGATTAATTTCTGCCCTGCTTTAGATATCTGTTTAGCATAAAATTGATCAGGTATGTGAAATAATTAGTTATCGTGAATGATTATATTCAAAACAAGCTGTCATCTTCCTCTCATATTATTCTGGAAGTAGGCTTTTATTCTGCTCTCCTTATTTGATTAATACTTGCAGTTAGTAATATATTGTTTTATTATTTGGTATTTTATTCTTTATTTGTGTGTGTGTTACTACTTCAGTTCTATATAAGTACCATGTTAGAAGGTCTGTTGACACACTGAGTTAATTACTATTCCAGAAAATGAAGGTAATTAAGCTGTATATTTTGAGCACATTTTATAATGTTGCTGCTATTTGAACCAGCAAAAGTGAATGAAAAAAATAAGAGAGGACCAAGATTTTATTATACATTTGCTTTATTTGATAATTTTTTTAATGATGGAGTATCTTGTGTGTGTTTAGCCAAAAAAATATAAAAGAATTTATATATAGCCTTCTGTTTAAAACTGGCTATTTAGCATAATAAAAAGTTGGCAACTCTCACAGGGACATAAAACCTTATCTTAAAAACAAATTCATAATGAAACAACAGTGAGAAAACCATTACACATATCAAACGTGACCAAAAATCCAGAAAAATAGAAATGAGTAAGAACAATACCAGATGACGATAATGGTGCAGAGCAGCAGGAACGCTCACCCATCGATGGTGAGAATGCAAATGGCGCAGCCACTGTGGGGGATAGTCAGGTAGTACAAAGCTAAGCACAGTCTTAGCATGTGATTAAGCAGCTGAGCTCCTGAGCATTTACCTAACAGATTTGAAAACTTATATCCATGGGGAACCAGCAGTTAGCGTAAAGGCTATGTCGCTGGACTCCCACGTAGTCGACCGCGGTTCGCGTCTCGGACCCGGTGGCTTACAACTCACACTGGGCGCGTGTGCGTGCATGCCCAAGATCCCGACAGGAGAATGGAGGAGAAGGGATTGCGGCGTGACCATCCCCCCTGGGGGGTGATTTCTCACTTTCTGTCTCTATGTCTCTCTCTGTCTGGCGAGCGCACATGCCCTATAGCGAAAAAAACCTCTCCAAAAAAAAAAAAAACCAACTTACATCCATGCAGAAATCTACACACAAATGTTTATAAGACCTTTGTTAATAATAGCCATAAACTAGAAATAGCAAAAATCTTCTTAAATAGGTAAATGGATAACAAAAACTTTAGAATATTCATGTATTAAATGCTATTCAATGATAAAAAAAAAATATGAGCTAGCATGCCACACCAACACATGGATAAATAAATCCTATATGCATATTGCTAATTGAGAGAAGCTATTCCAAACAGGTACATATTGTGTGATTCCCTTTATGTGTCAATTCTAGATAAGGAATAACTATAGCAAGTGAAGAGATCTGTGATTACTACAGTGGGGCAGTGGGGCCAGCATGGAGGTGGTAAAACAATTTCCACCAAAGGTGGAAATGCAAGCAGAAGTTAGGTTTACTAGAGCTGGGGTGAGAGTACCAGGGACCAGACCTGAAAAGGTTCACACCTCATGGGGTAGAGAGGGTCTCCTTTTAAAGTGTTTCTTTGTTTTAGAAGTTTTTGCCATAGAGTGCATGCTCTCACTGGAGAGAGAGACAGAGAGACAGAAAGAGAGAAAATCAGCCCCTCCCCACCCCACCCCCACCTGGGGGGAATGGCTATCCCTCAATCCCTTCTCCTCCATTCTGTCATGATCTTGAGCATGCACGCACAGGTGCCAGTGTGAGTTTCAAGTCACTGGGTCTGGGACTCAAACCACAGTCAACTACGTGGGAGTCCAGCAACATAACCACTACACCATGTACTGGTGCCCTTCCTTTTAAAGTTTTGATTATAGTAGGAGGGTAATGAAAACTCGGAAAGGGCCATCCAAGATGGGGATTGGTCATTAAATTAGTAAGAATCATATTTAACTATGCTTACTAAAACTAGGGATTTTTATAACATTTCTACACTAAAAACAATAATAGCAATAAACCCCTGAGTAAATATAAAATTTCAAAGAATTTATTTTCTATTGTCTAGTTTCTTGTCCTTGGACTGGTAAAATATTGTTCGTTTTCCATAGAGATGAAGCTCTAAGAGTTTCTCACTGTCATGTAGATAGTAACGAGAGGAAGAGTTATGAGATGCTGCCTTCTGTAGCAATGTTTTTCAACATACCAGACAACAGGAAAGTGAGACAAGAGAGAGATCCAGTTGCTCAGGGCTGCAGTGAACCTCCTCCCTAGACCTACATAAGTGTATCTAGCAACTTTCTTCTGAATTACTTTTTGATAGTTCTGATGTAAACTGTATTGCTTTTAAAACAACAACAAAATGGCACTTTTCCCCTTCTATTTTGACCCCATTCTCCTCCGTTGCATTAAATCCATTTTATTGGAAAGGTGACAGTTTGTTCTTTCTGACAAAAGGATGATACACTGTGGAACAGAGAGTGTCTGTCATTGATAAGCTTATACAAATACTCTCCTTCTTCTCGGTGGCAGTGTGGTAAATGGCACAGAACTTTGTCACTGCCAGTTAGTGCTGCCTAAGAACTTACAAAGGAAAAGGGAAACAGAAGTGTTACAGAAAACAGGTGCCTGATAATATTAATTCTGACTGGCTTGCTGCAGTTGAGAAAGAGAAATGGATTATGGCTCCTCCATGGCCGTTTAAAAACTACGTGTTTGCACATTGTATCGGTCCCCTAGGAACCCATCATGATAATGGAGACTACCTTAGTGTGGGAACCTACATTGACTCTTATCAGCTGTGCACTGGTGGTATTAAAGGTGTAATTAATCAGAAGACAATTTAATTTTTCCTTGTTGGCAGGGGGTGGGGGCAGGTCACCTACATGAAGGGAGTTTTGTTATTTTTATCTTGAAGGCAAAGAAAATGTTAAAAGGTATCTGTAATTGTCAGCAGTTCCTGGGGTGATATAAAATTAAACCAGCAACTAAAGAGCCAGGTTTAGCATCCAAGGCAAATGAAAGTAAATATGTGCCTCAGTGTATTAAAGAGAGGATTAACTAATTTATTAGGACAGCTAAGTGTTATTTCTTTTACATTAAAAATGTATTTATCAGCCAGCCACTGTGGTATCACAGTAACACCCACTCTGTGATGCTGAGTCCACATGGGAAGGTCTGGGTTTACATACTAAGATATCCCTGTGTTTGCCAGTGTCAACCTGTGCCCACGACCCTGGTTCCCTGAAGCTGGGAGTCGATTGCAACATCAGGGTCCTTTTGGGTTTCTTTGTCTCAGAAGAAATAAATAAACTTTATGTATGTATTAATTGAGAAATATTTTTCCACTTAATGATTGGCCGAGGATTCTACAATGTACATCACAGTGTTTTATTAACTAGAAAATGCCATGGACGTTACCTCAGACTCCTTAAACTGAACTGACTGGTACTGGCATTATTATTTTTAACAATGATACGTTTTTGTTGATGGAAAATCAGTCATATTATGTTGATTCTCTTTATTATTATAAAATAATGCTCCAAAACTTCACATTGTTTCAAGTGTCCATATGAATCTGTGCATGAATATTGATAATTTTTTCAGAGAAAAATTTTTACCACAGTAATACTACTGAAAAATATGTATTTCTGTAAAGATTGTTTTATTGCTTTGCATGAGCATCTAGTAAGTCAACTGTCCCCGTGTTACTCAAAAGTTCCTATTATTCAGAATGTTTCTGTGTTACTCAAATTATTCAAAGCCAGCCCTGTGGGGCAGCAGTAATGTGCTGCTCAAGAGAAGTTGGATCCCACAAGAGGCCAACAGTTAAGATCCCTGGCTGGGTGAACTTGCCTGACACATGCAGGCACACCTGACTGGCTGCAGGAAGGGATTGTCATGAGACCAGGTCCTATGGAGTGTGCTCCCCTCTCCCTGTCTCTCTCCCCCAACTCACTCTTAGGTGCATGTGCACTATCACAAATGAAAGAAAATGACATTTGAGTAATTGGTCAGCCCCCAGGTTTATTTTTTTCTGTATCTCATTGATTCAAGTACAGATACATGCTTTATATTCTATTCAGAATATAAAATGCAAAGACAGTTATATTCATGGAGCCATCAAGCAGATTAGTTGAGATGCTGATGAAATGCAGAACAAAATTCTTACTTTCTTGATTTTAAACAAATTTTATACATTTCTCAGGATCCAAATATTGATCATATATCACATATAAAATGACTTGTGTATAACTGTGAAAATGAAAGAGAGTTAAGTGTCGTATGCTATCTACTATTTATTTCCCCTTTGGAAAATCCTGTTCTGCTCACCACCAATCAACTTTTTCAGATTTCTTAAACTTTTTCAAATTCAATTTACATGTACTCATATTTATTTGATATAAGTGTCGACCACAGTATTTTTCTGTACTAGCATTTAGAAAATGTTAAGTGAAGATTTTTTCCTTTTTAGTATTTTGTTTATTTTTCAATTATGACTTTGTATGCTTGTAGTAACATATAAGACTATCTGTTCTATAAGAACAGAGATATTGTCAGTTCTTTTTAATATTTTTTATATAGGAACTAACATAAGGTTTCTTATAAAGTATAAGATACTTATTTTATAAATGCATAAAAAGAAAGATTTACTTGTTTAATTAATTAATTATTTATTTATTTTGCATGAGCTAAAAGGGACATGACCTGTGCTTCCTGGTTATAAAATTTTTGGTCAGAAACCACCCAAATAAGATTAATTTTCTTGGTTTCACTAACCTAGTCATTCTGGTGTTTCAGTACCAAGAACCAAGCCAAAGTTTCTTCAGACATACTGAAGTGCTGAGTTAAAGCAATAGCAATTATCTAAGATTAGTTCAGGGGATTACAAAAATATCCCGTAAGTGGAAGAAAGGAAAGAAAGAAAACAGAAAGGTAAAATCTTCGAATATTCACTTCCTTCAATGAAGCCATTCAGCCTTATAGCAACCATTCCCACTCAGTACATAGACCTGACAGGACTGGCTGCAGTTGACCCTGTAGAAACCTTTAGGACTTATGTGACCATCTGCTAGCCTTCTGTGGTAATTCAGAGTAAGGATACAGCATTGAACAAGACAGACACAATCCGCGACTCTGTGGAACTCACATTTTACTACAGAAGATAGCCAGTTTAGCAGGAAAATAAGTAATACAAGATCTGATAGAGATAGTCTCCATTTTTAATAGAAGTCAAGTAGCCAAGAAGATTAATGAGTGATGTGGTTAGTGATGGGGCAGCAGGGTGTTACTTTACACAGGATAAGCAAGAAAGTTCACTGTCCATGGGTCTCTAAGGAAAGATCTGGTTATTATGGGAAAGCAAGCCACATGAATATCTGCAAAAATAAAAGTATTTCAGGAAGACAATATCAAGTGTGAACAGAATGAATGTACAGAAGAGAGAAAAACCAATATGGACAAAGAGTATATGACAAGAAGAGTGATAGATGATACAAAAAAAAAAAAAAAAAAAAAAGGAAATGACCAGACCAGAGTTTGAGGAGAAGAAAGGTATAATTTGATAACATTTTCAAAGATTATCCTTGCTGCTTTATGCAAAATAGACTAGAGCTCAGAAAGAACGAAAGCACAGAGAACAGGTAGGAAGCTAATGCAGTAATGTGAAAGAGAGAAGTCTAACAACTTAGACTTTGAGTTATTCAATGGCTGTTTAACAACTTCATTGTCAGACTATGCTGACATGTCTACTGAAAAAAGAACTAACACTATCTTTAGCTATATTAATAATGTCTGGAATAAGAGAGAGGCTCAATCTGCTTTGCATCTATTATGACAATGACTGGTTTTATTTTCAGTTTCACAATCATATCACTGAAATAAAACATATAGATGATCAACAATGTATTTGGGGAGGGAAATCAAAGGAAAACCTCAAAATCATGTCATAGTAGAAATGCCAGGTCTGAGAATTATATTAAAGATTAAGCCAATATTTATGGGAATTTTTTACCTAAAGATTATTTACTTCTTACAAGATTTCTATTGAAATTCATTGATTTTTTTTTTTTTTTTTTTTTTTTTTTTTTTTTGGTAAGCCAGTGAGTGAAAGATTCAGAACTCCAAGATACAAATGTCTTAGGAGGACAGGTAGAAAGGATTACTATAGTTGAATTCTGAGGACATGTCCTGGTCATACTCCCATGGTGTGATTTGACTTGTGTCTTCTTTTATATTCAGACAAACAATAATGATTCCAATTGCTTACCATCATCTTAATGTAGGATATTTATAGTTGGTTTTTGTAATTCTCTAATAAGCCACTATAATTGTACATGACATAAAACAAAATATAAAGACTTCGAAGAAAATTACCTTATTTCTTAATGTAACATATATAAATATTATTTTCCTGTCTTAGTGAGATGTAAAAGCCTCTCAGTTTCCACAGCAAGACAGAATTGTCACATAGCCCATAGCCAGGAATCTCATCTTAAGACCAAATTTCCAAAGATTAATACCCCATACAACTGCTATCTTTAAATAGCTGAAAGTTTGTCACATATAAGCAGCTTAGACTTATTCTAAAAGATCTGAAGGGACAAACCAGTAGAAGCTACAGAAAAGTAAAGGGTAGAATTAATTTGTCTAAAAAGATCATACTAAACTTCCAAAGTTGCTCTGTAGTAAAATTGCCTCTATCTCAAGACCGTCTGTCATTTCTCAGTAAAGAAAGTTCAAGCGTGAGCTAAATGATCATTATTGTAAAAACAATCTCAGCAGCATAGGAATTTCTCAAACAGATCGAAAATGCTACCCCTGTCTTTAAATTTATATTCTATAACTTGGACAAAAGAAGTAGTTGAAAACTTTTTATTTGTGTTAATTTTACCAAAAATAATAAATGGTAGAGGATATTTTAGTATTAGACGATTATCAAGCGAATGAATTGTTGAAGGTAGATCTGGGCATGGGAAGAATGTGTTCATGGATACAATCTCGTAGACTTGGTACCTACTATGATTTGAATATATCCCCCCCCCCAAAAAAAAAAATGGAGTTGAGCCACCGTAACAGAATTGAGCAGTGAAAACTTGAGCTATTGGGACATTAGAAAAGTCATAACATGTTTTCCCTTCTTTTTAATTTTTACTTTTTTGGCAGGGAGGGGGATTGCTATAGGACGCGTGCACTCATGAGAAAGAGAGAAGGACAGAAAGCAAGAAATCACCCCTCTGGGAGGATGGCCATGCCACAGTCCCTTCTCCTCCATTTTCCACTCGGAATACTGGGGAAACACGCACATGCACCCGGGGTGAGTTTAAACCACCGGGTCCGGGACTCGAACTGTAGTCGACTACATGGGAGTCCAGCAGCATTGCCATTACGTCAACTGCTGGTCCCCATGGCATCTTTTTCTATGCAAAAACATGTCATGACTTTTCAAACAACCCAATAATTATTCTGGCAAGAGATAGGGCTTTGGAGCCAAAAGGTAGCATACTGGTAAAAGCACTGTACTCCCACGTGGTTGACCATAGTTGAAGTCCTAGACCTGGTGGCTTGAAGCTCATGCTGGGTATGTATGCATGGATATCCAAAACCCCAAGAGGAAAATGGAGGAGAAGGGATTGTGGCATAGCCATCCCTCTGGGGGGCAATTTCTCACCTTCTTTCTCTCTGTCTGTCTCTCCAGCAAGTGTACACACCCTATACCAAAATCTCTCCCTCCCCCCCAAAAAAAAGGGCTTCTGAAGGAGAGTCATGACTGACTCCTGGTAGGCTTATGGGAAAAGAAATAAGAGATAAAATCTTGACACAAATCATGCTCTTCTGCCATCCACCATGATGCAGCTGAAAGACTTGTACCACTAAGTCCTTTGACTTTGGACCTTGGACTGTGAGCTGCATAAATGACTATTTTGATAAATTGTCTAGTTTCCAATATTCCTGTTAGCAATACAATGGTAGACTAAAACACCTACTAAATATAAAAGACAAAATAGGAGAGAGTAAATGATGTTTTTGTCTGCTGTTTGGAACTAGTTGTGGAAGAATAGTGAAACCAGTGATAAAAATAAAGACTAAAAAGGGAGATTATTTTGAAAGTAATGATGATAAAATACAATGTAACACTGAGCTTAAGAAATAAACAGTTGTTATTGTCAAATAGAATGCAGTGAATTGGGTAGGAAATTAATACACTGTAACCTGTTTTTATTTATTTATTTATTTATTTATTTATTTATTTATTTATTTAGGAGAGATTTTCGCTATAGGGCACGTGCGCTCACCAGACAGACAGAGAGAAACATAGAGACAGAAAGCAAGAAATCACCCCCCGGGGGGGGATGGTCACGCCGCAATCCCTTCTCCTCCATTCTCCTCTCGGGATCTTGGGCACGCACGCACACGCGCCCGGAGTGAGTTTTAAGCCACCGGGTCCAGGACACAAACCGTGGTCGACTACATGGGAGTCCAGTGACATAGCCATTACGCTAACTGCTGGTTCCCATAACCTGTTTTTTTTTTATGGCGCATCAATTGACAAGAATCTAATCTGTTTTGGATCCCATCCAAGGAGATGTTAAAGTTATAAAACAAACCTGATTATCAAATGTCCTTTCCATGAACTCACTCTGCAAGGCTATTCTATATGGTCAGATCTTCTTTTAAACATAATTTCAAATCAGGTTCCAGAAATCACTCCTTTCAAGTTGTACATAATCAGACACTTTGGGGAAAATAGACTAGACTCGGGCAAATACTAGTTTTAACTTAGCCATGAGTCGTGAGACTTTGGGCAAGTCATTTCTTTCTCTGTTGCACAGTGGCTTAGGCTACATAGTTTAAATGCCCTTCCACGTGCTAATGTTGTTTTCCAATCTTCTCAGAACTGTGATACCTCAACATTGAGAACAGATGGCAAATATCACAGTATTTGAGAGAATAGTGCTAGACACATCCATGTCGTATTTACTCAAATACATCCAATATAGTTTTATGTAAATAATCAGACAATTTGAAATTTAAAGAAAATTAAGAGAAGTAAAAAGTCACCTAGCTACATAAAGCTGATGGCAGTAGCATTTAAGGGGAAGCAAAAGGAAGCTCTAGAGCATTGTTTGTGGCTATTGGAGCATCTGCAGGAAGAAGAAACATACCTCTCACTCCACTATGAAATGCTTACTTAGTGATAGAAACTCAGACGTCTTGGGGGAAGCCTGGCATGTTTTCTGTAGATATTGAGGGAGCGTGATATGATAGTCAAAAAGTATGGAAACCATCTTGTTTCCTGAGGTCAGGAAGTTGATAAGCTATTCTTGAAACAACGCAATTCAGAGGTAAGTAGGGAATACACTAAGTCCTAGCTTTTGGAAGGGCAAAGGATCAAGAACATTCTGTGGGCAGAATTAGCCAGCTTGGATCATCTTTATTGATTCTAGCCAATGCCACCAACAGGAGGTGACTTCAGAAAAAGAGGAGGCCACATTTCCTCCTGGGAGCTGGAACTGGTAATAGGGCCAGCTTAAGTCATCCTGAAGTGAGAAGTTTGTCTTTTTGGGGACCTGGTGTGTCATAGTAGAAGGGACTGTCAAAGGTCCGTCGTTCGTAATCCACTATAGAATTAGTACTTGGGCAGCCACCTTACAGACAGCCCCTAGTAGCCACATCAAACTGCACCATGCAACTAAGATTTTCAGCCTTTACATTTCTGATAGCATCTGAAAATTTTATCAGGAGAAGAGAAAGACAAAGATATAAACCAAGAATAAAAAACACCCCTTTTACTCTACCACAGGTCCTCAAGCTATAAAGCTGGTAAAAGGAGAGGCAGACTGAGAGATCAAGGTTTTTGTTTAGATGGGGCTAGAAATATTAGTATTTTAAAAATGAGTTTCAATGGCCCAAACATACTTTGTTCTAATACCACAAAGTATATGGAAAGCTGAGGACCTATTAAGAATGCTATCTAGGGCAGGAGAAGGAAAATCTGGTAAGACATTTTAAAGCACTAGTTGGAAAAATATAAAACTTTTCAGTCCATCTTATGAGTGCATTACATATACTTGCACATTTTCTTATTGACATAGAAAACTTGTAATCTTTCACTGATACGTTTTCAGTAAAAATGTGTTCAATATTCTAAGTCAGGCAATGTCCTGAAAACTATGTACAAATCAGAGAAAAAGATCACCCTACACAGTTGTCATTCACAGAGGTTATGGGGTTGGTCCCTTTGAGCTTCTGTAACAAGTTACTATAAATAGTATGGCTTGTTTATTAAACAAGATAAATTTATTTCTCTCAGTTTTGGGAACCAAAAGCACAGAGTCAAAAGTCACTTGTAGATGTGAAAACTGGTGAGGCCCTGCTTTCTCACGGGTGGTACCGTCTTGCTGTGCGCTCACCCATGCGATCGACTACGGCAGCTCTCTGAGGTGACTTTTATAAGGACAAGAGTCCCATTCAGGAGAGTCTGTCCTCCTGACCTAATCATCTCCAAAAAGCCCCCTCCTAATTCCAACACCTTAAAGCCTTTGGATTTCAATATAGAAATTTTGGAGGTACACAGTACAAATCTTAGACTGACCAAATCTTAAGTCAAACAGGGAAAAGTGTCCAGGGGTCTTTATACTAATCATAATTTTACAAGTGGTCTTTCTTGGACCCTCACTAGCACAGTTGTTAAATAATTCAGACCAAAATTCTTCTAGCAGAAGATAAGGGTTAAGAGAGTAATAACGCATTGAGGGTGTTTGAGGAGATGAAAGAAAAGACAAGTGCATTGAAGCAGGAATGCATTCTCATTCTGTACAGAGAACTCTACTGGCTGTTTATGTGCTTGGAAACATTACAGAGATTTTTGCCCAACTTCCCTCCCTCCCCCCAAAGTACTCATATTCCATAGCCACATGCTTTATTTAAATGGACTCTTCCTGTTTAAGAAAAATAGAGAGTATGTAGCATGTGGATCCACAAATTACTAATACCAGTATCTGGAAAATGCACGGAATCCAGAACAAATAAAATATGTTTAGTAGATTAATGTGCAGAAGTTATGGCAGAAACAAAGTGCTTACATTTCTACTAAGCACTTTGCTATAACTCATGTCAATATAGTTGTTAGTTCTAAAATGTTATGATTTTTATTTAACTAGAAACATGAATGGCAGATATTTTTTTCCATTGAGAAAGAGGGAAAATTTATTCTTAGAGTGATAAATAGAACAAAATAGAATATTTGACAATATTTGTAGAAATATCTCATAATAATTAACATAGATATGTATCAAAAACAAAGTTTAGACCATCCTTCAATCTCTGGCTCTAAAATACTTAACAATCACTCTACATTCTTGAAGACTTTTATAGTGGGTAGTTCCCCAAAGTTTCTATTGTATTTATTTGTTATTGGCTATGCATTATAGCCATAATCATAAAATCAACCCCATGAAATAGGTCAGAGAATTATTAATATCAAAAACACTAATAAAGATATGATTTTGTACCAAGCATTCTCTGCTGAGTTCCTGAAGCTAATTTTGTAACTTATGGAATATTTAAATTATTCAGCCTTGTACTCCCTTTTTGGGAGAAAGTATATGGTATGTTACCAGGTCATCCACTTCGGGCTCTAAAATTGCCTCACAAGTCTAGTTGAAAATAATACTATTTTCCTTCTAGATTGCCACTCAGTACCACCTTATTCTTATATTCCTGTGTAGGCATTTTTATAGTGTGGGTCACATGATCTTGGGGACACATCAGAGGTTCCCTGGTATCAAAACTATTTTGAACATAATGCAAATCTATCATGGGCCTTTTTTATTGTCTTACTATTTTCACTAGTGGAACAAAAGCCACGGTGAGAATATGCTGGTGCAACTGGTCACACATGGCAGTAGCACCAAACAATATAAAAAGAAAATGAAATCTACTCTCATTCGACAATGTCCTTGATGAAATCACAAGAAAAATTAATTTTATTAAATGAAACCCTGGAATACATGTCTTTGAGAAATTTATGACATATACCTAAGACTAGAAATGTCTTTATACGGAAGTAGAAATAAGACAGACACATAAATATTTCTACTTCTTACAGAAGTACGATTGCTTCAGGGAAAAACCCTGTGCTTTTGTTGGAGACTGTGTGGTGATGGTTGGAATTGTGACACAAACTAGCACCTTCTTTTCCATAAAACACCATTTTTGTTTAAAAGAAAGATACAAATTGTTTTTTGGGCCTGTATGTTAGGAGATAATTTTGTAAAAATGAACTAGGGAGATCTGACACTTCAGGGGAAACAACTGGTGGTATCTGTTGCCAATAAAAATTCAAGCCTTCACATAAAAACTAAAACTTTGGGGGGACCTCTCCAAAAAAAAAAAAAAAAAAAAAACTAAAACTTTGGAAAACTTTTACCTACCCTCATGCACTAGACTTCTTTCCCAATACCTACAGAGTTTTCTGATAACAAGGATTGTGGGATTTTTGTTTTCTTTTTGTTATTGTTGCTTACATGTTGTATAACAAAATAGGTTAATTTTATAGATCTGTACAAGCCAATGAATTAATATTTTTCAAATAATCAAATGTTGTGTTACAAAAATCACACAAAGATAACATCTATTCAAAAGACAAGACAGAAAAAAGGATTTTACTTTAGCAGCTTACACAAAGTTAACTGATAGGATTTGAGATTACTCATTGCAACTGGAGTTAAAGAAGCAATACGTTGTTGCATTTTGGTATAACAGAAAAATAAAATCTGTGATAACCTAGAAAGACTAGTAAGATACTCCTCTCTTTTTTGACTACATATCTGTGTGAGAGTGGATGTTTTCAGCTATTTCAACCAAACCTAAGGAAGATAACTTTGTTAGTGAGAAAGCCCTAAGACTTCCATACTACCTTCTCTACTCCTAACCTGAAATCTATAGCTCTAGACTACCACACACAATCACTTTATATAAATGATTTTTTATAGACATCAAGGGAGGGGACTAGCAGTTAGCATAATGACTATGTTGCTAGACTCCCATGTAGTCGACCACGGTTTGCGTCCCATAAGCGGTGGCTTGAAACTCACGCTGGGCGCGTGGGCTTGTGTGCCCAAGATCCCAAGAGGAGAACAGAGGAGAAGGAATTGCGGTGTGGCCATTCTTCCTGGGGGGTGATTTCTCACTTTCTGTCTCTGTCTCTGTCTGGCGAGCACACGCGCCCTATAGCAAAAAAAAAAAAAATAAAAAAACTCAAAAAAAAAAAAAAGTCAAGGGAAAACACTGTGTTCCACGTTTGTGTCATTTTCAGATTAAGAAGGAAAAGGAAATGCTCATGGATAAAATTTGAAATTTGCGAGAATGAGGACTTTGAGGCAAAGTGTCCTACAGAGACATTAAACATCTAGCAAGCTCTAAGAGAGCAGGTGTTGGAAGTAGGAGAATTTGAACTTTCTACCCCTTTTGGGCTGTGTCTTCAAGCCATTTTATTTAATATATTAAAGAGAAAAGAAAACTTCTAAAGCTGGCAGATTTATAGACACCCAGCAGGTGACATCTGGGCTAACATCTGACCTCTATTTAACTTCAGAGGCCAGGGAAATCCAAGGTGGTAAAAATCGCATCAGTATAGCAGTGAAACAGGTCTCAATCCAGACCAACCCGGTAACAATATTCCTACCTGTGTTGGGAGCTAAGTAACTGGAACAAGTTTCTGTAATGTGATTAGAGTTTCACAGAATGAGTAATTGTCACAGTTGCTGTTGTGGAAAAGTAATTAATTATATGAAGTAATTATGGTTTTCCCTCAAGTATACTTAGGCTTGACTTTTTTTTTTTCAAGAAGTGAAAATAGTAAATGCAATATTTTTTTGTATCTGGACAGGCAGGATACTGTTTGGGGCCAATATTGCAAAAAATATAAACCCTGTCCTAATATAAAGGGAAGACTTTATTTTTTTAATTTTTATTTTTTGAGAGGTTTTTGCTATAGGGCGTGTATGCTCGCTAGAAAAACAGAGAGAGAGAAACAGAAAGCAATAAATCACCTCCCAGGGGGGATGGCCATGCTGCAATCCCTTCTCCTCCATTCTCTTCTCGGGATCTTGGGCACGCATACACACACGCCCTGCGTGAGTTTAAGCCACCAGGTCCGGGACTCGAACCACAGTCGACTACATGGGAGTTTAGCTACATAGCCGTTACACAAACTGCTGGTCCCTAAGGGGAAGAATTTAAAGGGGCAGCTTTAAAATGGATATTATTTTACCCCCCCAGAGGGGGTGTGTGCTCTCCGTGAGGGGAAGGGAGGGAAACCATTGGAAATGGTTGTGCTGCAATCCCTTCTCCTCCATCTCCCTTCTTTCAGGACTTTGGACACATGCACGCACACCTGGCATGTTTCTCAAGCTGCCAGGCTCAGGACTCAAACCATGCTGTCAGCCATGTGGGATCCAGTCATTTTAACCACCATGTTACAGGCTGGCCCAGATACACTTTTTAGGAGAGAGAAATGCTTTAAACTACTGTCAGCTGAAAACAAGATGGAACTAGACCAAACAAACACAGTTATACCACCTATGAGTTTGCAGTTTCAGTGGAAACCACCATCAGTAGGATACAAAAGTGCAATAATTTGGAAGTGTGTTAAATGTTCATGAAAACACATGTATATTCAGAATATGAAAATAGTCTTTTTACCTTTAAAAAAGTCATAATAGAAAGTGAATCAAAGGTGATCTTGGGAATATGTTGTCTATAGAAATTCTTCATGTTAGTTGGAATCACAAATTCCTTTTTTTATAGATAGGTGGGAAATACATTTATATTTACAAATTCTTATGTTTTAAAAAAATATATGAAAAGATATTTGAGTAAAAGAAATAACTTAAATACATACTTTTATGTTGATATCAACTTAAAAGTGAATCATTATTCCCAGTCTAGTGCATATGCAACAAATACAATGTCCCCAGTGTTTGGAAAAGTAGCAATGGGACACAATGTTTATAGAAATATAAAACAAGCTTCCTGTCCTCATAAGATTCTTGTAACAGCATTGGGTGTAGGGGAATTGAAGAGGGGAATGGAGATGAGTCATACTGTAAAACATCCACTCAATACATAAATAATCAGTGAAGAGCGTTTTATAAAGGATGATTAGGGATACATTCATTAGGTTAGTGGGATCTAGTCCTTAAAAGATGAATTTGTGCGGGACCAGCAGTTAGCGTAATGGCTATGTCGCTGGACTCCCATGTAGTCGACCGCGGTTCGAGTCCCGGACCCGGCGGCTTAAACTCACGCCGGGCGCGTGTGCGTGCGTGCCCAAGATCCCGAGAGGAGAATGGAGGAGAAGGGATTGCGGCGTGGCCATCCCCCCTGGGGGGTGATTTCCTGCTTTCTATCTCTCTGTCTCTCTCTGTCTGTCTGGCGAGCGCACGCGCCCTATAACAAAAACCTCTCCAAAAAAAGAAAAAAAAAAAAAAAAAAAAAAAAAAGATGAATTTGTGCTAGTCACCTGGACTATCCTGGTGTTTATAAAATACCATAATATCAGGAATGCTAGCACAAAGTAAAAGTTCAGGATTCAGTTTTTTAAAAAATATCTAAAGAAATAAATATTTCCTATATGTCAAGTAAAAATACAATAAGCATGTTACAAAACATCAAGAAAAGCACGCAGACTCTAAATGCTAAGAATAAATGACCATTCTAACGGACATGAGGACTCCGTGCTTCCTTTGATTTCAGTCCCCTGTGGCTAGGGATCATTGCTGCCTGTGTCATAACCTCTTCCAGTTGGCTCTGCCTTCCTGCTCCTTCTAGGGTCCTCAAAAGGAGTTCAGCAGGTGACATGTTGGTTTAGGTGCTAGATTCATGCATGGTCAACCATGGTTCAAGTCCCAAACCTGGTAGCTTAAAAATCACCACAATAAATAGATGAAGAGATAAATAAATGTTTAAAAGAAAAAAAAATGGTGAGTTCAGAACTGCTCACTGGCCAGCAAATTTAACCCCTTGCTAGCCCTAGCAAGGAGAGCTTATTTTTCATAATCTACAAAACCTCTTTGTTCAGTGGGGGTGGGGAAAAGAATGATAAGAATGTGCATTACATATTTTAAGAATTATGGGGTAAAGAGAGCCTGGGGAAAGTTTGTATAAAGGTGGCATGAATAAGGATAAGAGAAGGCAGGGAAAATAAAGGGTAGGGAAATACAGAGAGTATCAAAAACTTGCTGACAAATGCCTGACATAAGAATTTTACACACATAGAAATACCAATATTTTGACACTTCAAAGTCACTTAGTGTAATGAAATAATGAAAATGAATCTTGAAACCACCAGTGAAGATGGAGAAAAGTAGACAGGTTTGGTTTAAATTTTTTATAAGAATATGAGAGAATAAAGAAAAAAAGAATTCTAAGGTTTTTACTTTGAGTAGCTGAGTATATAGGGGACTGTTTACTAAAATTGTGAAGGCTGGGAGGATATGATACCTGGAAGAAAAATTAAGAGGTCTATTTTGAGTATCTTAAGTTTGTGGTCACCATGTGTAAGTTGATTAGGTGGATGGATGTGTAAGTCTTAGTCTCAGGGACTTAGGACTGCCTGTGTCTGTGTATCTATATAAAGTTAATTGAGCGTTATTAGGGGATCTTTCAGTTTCAATCCATGTAACTGGATGAGATTATCTAGATAGGGGTCAGTAGATGAAGATGATTAGACATTCCATTAGATCCTGGACATAAGGTTAAAAATGGGGAGGCAATGATGCCAGCCAGTGGCATGGTGGTTAAGGCACTGGACTTCCACATGGCTGACGACAGTTCAAGTCTTAGACCCTGTAGCTTGAGAATCATGCTGGGCTCATGTGTGTACATGGCCAAATCCAGGAAGAGAATGATGGAGAGGGGATTGCACCATGGCCATCTCCAGGTGATTTTTCACTTCCTTCCTTTCTTTCTTTCTCTGTGGTGACCATGCATGCCCTATGGTGAAAACCTGATTTTAAAAAAAGGAGGAGGAAAGAGGGAAAAGATAAAAACTCAAACTTCCCAGTGTAGTGGGGAAAAAACCCCAAGAAACTATAAGTTAAAAAACAAGAGAAAAAAAATTGACCCCAAAATGAGGCAGAGATAAATATATAAAATGCTGTTATGATCACAAACATGAAGGAGAGAGGCATCTAGGCTGTTTTATGAAAAGAAGCAAGACTGGAGTTATTAGAAAAGTGAGACAGAGGTGGAAAACTAGAGATGACAGGCACAGGCAATTCTCCTTAGAAATTTTTAGCTAAATTGACACAGGTAGAGGGAGAGGAAAATCAAAGTGCAAAGGCATGCTGGTAACTGTAGGGAAATGTAAAATCAATGTCACGTAAATGATCATTTCTTTTTTGTATATACCTTGAAGTAGAACAAGATCATAATTCAAAGACAGAGAGTTGGCATGTGGTAGGAACAGGAACATCTTTTAAACAGTAAAGGAATGGAAAAGAATACTAGTAGAATCATATGGATTTGTAGAAGTGGTAAAGGATGATATCATTGCTTCTAATAAATTGTGAGTAGGGACAGTCTGTGAAATAAAGACTTGGGTGCAGAAGGGACACATAGACAATTTGAGAAGACGCAAAAAAGTATGTACAGCAGTCATTCTAGAAAGTAAGAAAAACTACATAAATATGATTGGGAATAAATTTGAAGCTCAAGTTTTAGAACCAAAAGGAAAGAAATTGGTCCACTTGTATGGCTCTCTCTATTATATCCCAGCTAGTTGTGGGCAGATGAAATAAGAGTAGTTATTGGATTCAACAAATCTGATGAATTAGTGCAGTGAAATGTGGTGAGAGGGACAGGGAATGTCTCAAGATCATGGAATTTATTATTTAAAAAGAGAAGGAGAATAAGTACATGCATAGCAAAAAATGGTTGAGTTTCACAGAGCTGAGGCCACAAATTCATAGACTGAGGGTTTCAGGGCAAATGAGTTAGAGAATAAGAAATGACTGTCAAAGATGGTGTATGAAGTTGATATTTTGGTGAGAATGCAGTTACTAGTGATAACATGTTTTAAAGTATGACCATGATAATTGTTGATGATTCACTATAGGAGAATAGACAACACTTATATCATGGTACTCCCGAAAACTCAAGGAGAAATGAAATTAAAGTACAGGATTATTTTGGTGCAAAAAAATTAATTAAAATTCATGTGTAGTTTTTCTTAATATGCATTGTCCATGAACTTTTTGAAGGCCCTGCATGTGTTCTTTTCTGGACATTTCTTTTGGTTGGAGTTCTTTGACTCTTCTCTAATTTCCCATATGTCATACACATTCCTGTGTCTACTACCTGAACATTCCAGTCCTCCCTGATATGTCACTTTTTGCTGCTGCTGTTATTACCTATCCAATCCTTATTTATTCTTCAAGAACTCTGGTTACCATTCAGGTAAAGATTCTCCTAAGCCCTCGTTTCTCTAAGCCCTCCAATCCAGAGTGATAGTTCTCTCTTTTGAACCAATTGAACATATAGATTACACAGTTGATTAGACACAGATTATATAGTCTTTCAAAATCCTCATGTTAACCTTGCTATATCAATAGTGCTTTATTAAAAGTAGGGAAGCCAACTGAAACAACCACAAAATATTTCAATTATTTAACTCTTTCAAATTTACTTTTCATTCAGGTTATCATCCCATTGATGTTTTTGATGGTGGTTTTTGTGAGTAGAAGTGGAGTGAGGAGGCTCTGTTAGGAGTCTGGCCTTTTTCCTACTGGGTTGTGGCTTTGCTTTCTCATAGAATCTGGGTGTTCTCCACAGGACTGTGGTCCTCTGGCCTGGCCAGCTAAATCACAAGATGAAAAGAGCAGGAAGCATCACACAAAAACCTGATCGAGTAGAACACTTTTGTCTCTGAAAAGACTTCAGCTTTCATTGAAATATGAAGCTATTGCAAGATTTTATCAAAGAAAAACATTATTTTTATTTTTTTAACAGAGATATTTTTTCTGTAGGGCAAGTGTGCTCAAGACAGAGACAGCGAGCAGAGAGACAGAAAGGGAGAAATCACCGCCGCCCCCCCACCCCCAAAGGGCAGATGTCCATGCCACTATCCCTTCTCCTCTGTTCTTCTTTCAGGATCTTGGGCATGCACAAGCATATGCGCCTGTGTGAGTTTAAGCTGTCAGGATTGGGACTCGAACCATAGTCAGCTATGTGGAAGTCCAGCAATGTTGCCATTATGCCATCTGCTGGTCCCAAGATATGTTTTAACATGCCTTGTAGGCAGTAAATAGCAGTAAAGAGGCTAATGCGATAATCTGGGTAAGAAATTATGGTATTTTGGACCAGCATGGGAACAGGGGAGGTGGTATTAAATGATAATTTAATATTTCTTAATATATTTGAAAGTTAGAGAAAATAATATTTTCCAATGGTTTGCATATATGATGTAAAAGATAAAAAGAGAGGCGAGAGAGACAAGGATGGCAACTCCAAGAATATGACAATATAGTCATTCAATAAGTAAATTTAAAAAAAATAAGTAAATGTTTGTTTTGTTTTCCTTCCCATGACTGACTTTATTGACAAACTGATAGACCTCTCTAACTTCCAGCCCTAGATGCTCCTGTTCCATTTAGGAGTGTTTTCTCCTTGGCTATATCAATGAAACCCAAATGCATATTTTAGCTACTTACAGATGAAGAGTATAAAGATATTTGATCTTCTCTTGTAATAACTCCTTGATTGCTAGAATGCCCGAAGGATACATCATCAAACCATAGCTCTATATTATAGGCCAAGAAGGCACATAAGATATAACAATTGAATGTAAACTCTTTGTCACTTGCATGATAGAGCTCGTCAGTTGTTTACTGCTTCTGTAAGTGATTCTGTCACACGCCGGGGACCCCTGTCAGTGTGGCATCAACCTTTAACTGCATTTATTAAAAGTACATATTGTTATGTGGCCACAAAAGCACGCTATAACAAAATCTTTTTTTCTTCCTTTTACCTCCACCATCTTCATCATAGAAAAGAGTTGTGTTACTATGGTTGCAGGAACTAATTCTATATCCAGCAGATTTAATAATAGAGAAGGTTTTTTAGATAGTGACAAAATTAACTCTGTAACCTTTTTTTAGGTTTGTTGTGTTCTTCTCATCCACAAAATCGCACCATCTAAAACCTGTTCCTGTGTTATTGTGTTCAACCTCTCCTTTATCTATGTTTACAGAGCATCTGGACCAGAATGTGTAACTTTGCCAGATTCCCACGATTTGGATTATGTCCATCCTTACTTTTGAATGTTTTCCAGAATTCCTATCCTATCCCCAACATAATGCCAAGATGAGATTAATCACTGGAGTGTGGCAGTTGACTTTACTTAATATATGCCTTTGCCAGAGGTATCCTCTCTTATTTGCACAATGAGTGTGAGTGATTAGAAATATTTTTCTTTTCAATGGTAGTGCACTTTAAACAGAATTTCCTGTAGAAATGCCTGATATTTACAATTACTACATAGGCCTGATAGTTGGTCTATCCTAAATCATCTGTTTCTATGCATAGTTTATCCAGTATCACAGCATACTTTTATTGAATTCAGCAGATGATTTTGCTTTATTGTGAAGAAGCATTTTAGTCTACCTTCCATGACCTAGCCTTGTCTGCTGTTCTAATACTATGGAAGTAGCATTATTTTATTTGCTGCTAGCCTTTGACTGGGAACAGCTTTGCTGAGTGGAGTGCTTTGGTTGGTAGCTTTTTTCATTAAGTGCAGTAGCGTGAAGAGCTACAGCTAATGCAGTCAAGTGAAGCTTTAACACTCCGCCTGACTGGGGCATGTTGCTAATATCTGGACAAAGCTCCTACCCAGAAGGTAGCCTTGGTTTGTTTTTTATGTTTAGACCCTTATGTAAGCTCAATTCATAACATGCAGTTGTTCTTCACCTGTGTGCTGTTAAGAAGGGCACTGCACCTTGGTAGCAGATAAAGGTTAGCAGTTATAGTCCACCCACCATATAATGGGATATGGTGAGGTATTAGGTTTGCCTTGGCCTGTTCTATCAATATGAGCTCTTAAGTTGGAGTGCAACTGTGAAAAGAAGTGCTTTAGTTACAACGCAATAGGTAGCATCAATTTTGCCCAGCACAAAGCTGTAGGTGGTTAACAATGACTTGCCACACCGCTGTTAATGGTACCACTTTAGATCAGTACAACCCTGTAAGTGGTAGCATTTAAACAGCATAACAATGTAAGAGGTGTTGCTTTCATTTCATTCAAAAAGACTCTGGCATGGTAATACTGACTTTTTAGGTGGTTTTTGATTGGATACATAGATGATAATGTAGACTACTTCCATCATCACCCTTTTCAAGTCAAAGGTCATTAAAATATCACTAAGTAAAAATATTGGCAGGAGTTTTGGCAGTATCAATGATTTCTTCATAGTTTTCTTTGTCTTAAAATAAGTAGATTCAATATGGAAATACCCTAAACCTCTCAAACAAATCTGTTTTAAATAAGTATTAACTTAAAATAAAGACACTTGATCTTTATGGTAGATAATGTACAATAATGAAAAGCAATCTGTAGAAAACTAGAGTTGAATATATCACAGGAAAGCTTCCCCATAACTAGTGATCCCACATGGTTGTCCTTGGTTCAAGTCCTGGCCTTGGATGAAAAACACACAGGACACGTGTATATTCATGTCTCAGATCTCTCTTTCTGGCAAGTGCATATGCCCTCTGTCAGTCAATCAATAACAGGAATCAGGAGCTTATGGTAAGGTATAAAACAGATTCTTTTGTATGAATTGTATGAATCTTTTTCTCTAAAATCTTATTCTAAATGAAGAAGAATAACACAGAATCTGTGTCCATGAGCCTATGAATATTAGTTTCTGTAATAAAGATTGACTAAACTCCTCCTCTTCCAAATATATATGACAATGTACATATTGTAATACTGTTAGTTACACGAGCTCATCTGGATAAATTAAGTAAATGAATATTGAATTTTAATACGGTGTCCCATAATTCTCAAAGGGGTTTTAAGCCTTTTAAACTTTGCTGCTCAAAATGTGGGCACCAGACCAGTCACATCAGTATCACTTGGGAGATTATAAAAATGCAGAATCTTACTCCAATTGACTGAGTCGGAATCTGCATTTTGCAAATATCCTCCTGACACAGATACACTGTAAAGTTTGAGAATCATCGATCTAAAAGACCTAGATAGTCTTTAGAGTCTGCCCAGGCCCAGGCATCACCATCCAAATTAAAGCTTCATAGGATAAGTCAAAAAAGCAGTTACTAAATTAGGTAGAACCATTTGTCTAACTTGTTGGAGCCACTTCAGGACTGTGCTAATAATTGCAGAGATCATTCACTTCCTGACTGACCAATTCTATCCTGTTTCAAAAGAAGGGATTAGGATCTCATGAATTTAAGTAACCTGGAATTCTACTGAAGAGACTAAATTCAGTCCCTGATTCTTGTTTGTAGGAATCACAGTAAGATCAAGGAGTTCTCCTAGAATCTCAGATAGCTGTATAGATTGCTGTTCTTACAGATGTTTTATGAGGAAAAGATCACAGCAAACTACCAAGATCCATCTATTACATGAATCTTTCATTTAACATACGTTCACCCAACCAGCATTTTTTTTTTTAAGGTTTTAGCCATAGGGCACATGTGCTTCCACAGACAGTGAGAAGTAAAGTGAGAAATCACTCTGCATGGCCACACCATAATCCCTTCTCCTCCTGGGATTTTGGGCATCTACACACACAGATCCAGCATGATTTTCAAGCTACCAGGTCTGGACTTGAGCCACTATTGGCCATGTGGGAGTACAACACTTTAACCACCATACCACCTGCTCCCCTGCTCCTCACAACCAGCATTTTTTAAAACATCTCATTCACACCCATCCCAAATCACAGATTTGAGGAAACTCTCATAAACTTTAATAGGTAAGGCTTTCTTTTATGTATTTATTTCAGGATTCACATGAACATACCTGCTTATTAGTGTGCTTATAGACATGGAGTTAGGCCACACAAAAACACTCAGGGGGAAGAAAAGTCTTGTTCTGATTGAATTTCAGTGTTTTTGGATACCCAACTCTCTTTTCAGAATTTTACTATTGGAATGCCGGAAGTTAAGTGATCATTTCCAGGAATTTTTCAAACATACGTTGCTTTTCCGTACTGTGAAAGTACATTTCATCCATACAAAGGGATTTTTTTTTTTTTCAAACTATAATACTAAAGATATCCATCAGGCAAAAAGATTAAAAATTTCAGAGATGGACAAATAATATTAATCACAATTAATTATACTGGGTTGAAATAATCATGTGCACAAAACTAATATACCAGAAAAATGATTTCATGATCTAGTCTAATATTTATCCATTTGCACATGAAAAGTTCTCTGCAAACAGTGGTTAGCAGGAGAAAGCAGTGCCACTTAGCTATTCAGATAACTTTATTTTTTAACCTCTCAATTTTTAGAAACTACAAATAGTATTCCATTTTAGACCTCAACTCCATGAGGCATTAGAGTTGAGAAATGGTTTCTGGTCCAAAGGAGTTTCCTACTGTTATAAAAGGATATATTAAATGTTATAAATGGTGAGCATCATCTGAATGACAAAGATAAATGCATTTTTACTGTCACATGTAAGCAAATGTAAAAGTTGAATTCCGTGGCATGTTCTTGGCCATGAAGCCACAGTCAGTTCATGTAGCACATGATCTGCAATTAGTTCTGTCCCAACCAGTTACATTCAGTCCATGCTAGCACTTACTTCATTTACCTCAAGTTTGAATAGTCTCACGTAGAACAGCGATTAGAAAAAATCAACTATTCCTAATCCTTTCACATTGTGTGACTGACTCAAAACTCTGAAAATCTTCAAGCTCACCCTAGGAATATTAATTAGGTGACCTTATAAGGGATAGAATCTCTGTTTAAATTTAGGGCACTCTGAGAAAGCAAAACAGGTCTTGTTAATATACTTTGTGTTCAGTTATCTGCAGGTTCTGCCTGTCACAGTCCTCGCTCAGTTAGTTTTCTGGAACTGGTTGTATCTAGTTGTTGATACTTATTTTCAGGTACTTGGCTTTCTCAGTTCAAATCATATGTTATACTGGCTCTTCTATTTGGCTCATTTAAGTATTCCTCAAGACCCCCTCTATGGCCTCAGGAATTCTACTAGGAAGTGACTATCTCTCTTCCAGATCTTCAAGATATGGTCTGCTTCACAGTTTTGCTAAAGATTTTTCACTTTGGAATACCTTCTTGGGATGAGTACAAGGGAGTGCTTAGCTAGTGAGTACCCAAACATCTTGTCTTGATTCTCTGGGTCTCTGGAAAGCCTACAGATTATTTTTTATCAATAGATCACCTCAGCTCCACAGGAATAATAAGCCATCATTGATGTCTTCCTCCTTGCCATACCAATATGTCATCTCTTGCTGGTACTTACCCACAATTCTGAGCTATTAGGATGTGTTCGGAGATTCTCTTGGTTGGCAGATCCCATATGAGGAGCATGATACCAGATTCCTTTACTTCCAGACAACCCAACATATTGTGGAGAGATGTGTAAAGAAGCACAATTTTAGACTCCCCAGTTATTGTTTTCTAAAAATTCTGTGCCGTCTCCATTCCCCAGGCCCTTTTTCGTGTGTGTGTGTGTGTGTGTGTGTGTGTGTGTTTGCTTACATATTTTTTCATATATAAATATATACACACACATATTTTTTCATATATAAATATATATTTTTATATATAAATATATATTTATATATTATATGCAAATATATAAGAAATATATATTTATATGTTATATAAAATATATATAATAAATATATGTTTTATATTTATGTATATTTTTATATATTATATATGTGTGTATATATATATATATTTGTGTGTGTGTGAGGGCAGAAGCCTTTTTGCCTCTTAAATACTTAATCTTATTAATACTTAATAAGATTAAGATGAATACTTAATGAGATCAAGAAAGTTTGCCCTTTAGAAAGGTGCTTTTTAATTTAGGATAAAAGAAAAAAAAAAAGAAAAAGCTCATTTCCCCTCAGGTGGGAACTAAGAAATCCAGAACTTCCCATTTAGCCCTCAGATGGGAAGGGGTGATTGGTACCTGGGGGAAGCAGGAGAGGGCATGTCTCTGTGATACTTCATGTCGTCATATGATGTGGGATCACAAATTAATGCTAGTGTCACTGAGGAGCTTTATGACTTTACCAGTAGGGAACAATTCATATTTCAATATATATGAAATAAACCAGTTTTGCTAACAACTAATGACATTTCTTCTTCATTACAAATGTTTAAGTCAATTTTTTAAATGCTACAAAACTCAAAACTATGGCTGCAGTATATATACCGTTAATAGTATCCTATATTAAACAAACAAAAATAAGGAAATTGAATATGATAAAATTATAGCAGGTTACATATAAGAAGATTAAAATTATGAATCTTTGTCACACTTTTTGAATATATACATACACACACACACACACACACACACACACATACACATATATTTTTTTCTTTTTTAACTGCCCAAATGTACAGAATTTCTCCAAAAGGGAAATGAGATAGGAGACAGGGACTGTAAAAATATAGTTAGGGTATGATCCCAAAATGGAATCACAAAATGGCTAAGTTTTGAGATTGAGGCAGTGGTAGCTCAGTGATTGACCTAAGTAATATGACCTAGACCTAAAACAAAGGCTTTTTTCAGGCCCCACCACATTTCAAGAAGAAGATAAAATACTGGTTTGCATGGTCCAAAGCTCTAAACAACATGTCTTCTGATCTTGATACCCACTTAAAATTAGGAAAATAATTGGACGCATTCAGCATACACCCCTCCCTACCAGGAGGGGATTACATGCACAAGCCCCACCTAGAACCTAAGTCTGGACAAAGCCCTTCCTGACCCAAATAAAAACCCCTTGCCATAGTTCTTCCTTGGAAACCCATTTTCCTCAACCCCTCCCATCTTGGGAGCTTTGTTCTTCCTTCCCTCTCCAATAAATCCCCACTTTGCTATACCTACTCTATGTCCACAGCTCTAATTCTTCTTGAGCATGGGACAAAAACCCATGTCTCACTGCAAGTGTGGGCCCAGTCACCTCTATGCCCCCACATTCCTGCATCAGGAGCATCCCCAATGGGTTTTGTGGTCACTCTACAATCTCTTCTCCCCCATTTCTTTATCTTCTCAGAATTTGGGGCCAGTATGTTTTTCCAGCCACTGGGGCTGGAATTTAAACCACAGTCAACCATGTGAGATCTTGTTCCCTTAACCCCTAGGCAATAGGACTGGTCCTTTAATGTGTGTGTGTGTGGTTTTTTGTTTTGTTTTGTTTTGTTTTTTGAGAGGTTTTTGCTATAGGACGGGTGCGCTCACCAGAAAGACAGAGAAGGAGAGATAGAAAGTAAGAAATCACCCCTCAGGGGGATGGCCATGCTGCAATCCCTTCTCCTCTCCTCCATTCTCCTCTCGGGATCATGGGTACACACGCCTGGCATGAGTTTAAGCCACTTGGTCCAGGACTGGAACCGTGGTCAACCACATGGGAGTCCAGCGACATAGCCATTACACCAACTGCTGGTCTCTAATGTGTTTTTTAAATACTGTAGATACATAGTTAGTCAGTTCCAGAGCAGCAAACTATTGAATCTTCATAATGCAGATTGTGTCTAAAATAGTATTTGTAAATCTCAATTCATCACTTGGAGATTCTTTTTAAAAAAGTAATTCACCTATATTCTAGAGGCACTGAAAGAATTAGATTATGTCAAATTACTTTATCATCCCTCTTCAATCATTTTATTGAGTTTATTTTTTTTAAAAATGCCTTCACCTTTCATAGGCTGCATATTGACAAGTAACTTTAGAAGATAAGTTTTCTGTAGGTTTTATAGTATTGATTCATCTGCATAAGACATAGATTTTGACCTGTTATTGATTTGTCTATTACTTTACAAATCATATCTGTATGTTCTTATTGGAAAAATCAAACATGCTTGAAGATACTAGTTGGCCGCTAAGTAACTTTTGAATGCAATATTACTTTTATGTCATTTTAAATATACCATTTTATGCTGAAGAAACACGTATTATTTACCTCATTTATTTTTTTAAAGGAAAGCAGCATGTTCTAATTTTATGTAAAGCACTTGAACACATATTAATTCTCTTTCACCCAAAATGCTAAGTTTAATAGACTCACATCCTAGTCTATCACATCCTAATAGACTCACTCAGACCTAGTCATATGTACAAATGTTTCTAAAAAGTTTGGGGTGCCGTCTTCAGTAAATCAATCAAATAAAAATTTATTCAATGTAGGGACCGGCAGTTAGTGTAATAGCTATGTCGCTGGACTCCCACGTAGTCGACCGCGGTTCGCGTCCCAGACCCGGTGGCTTAAACTCACGCCAGGCGCGTGTGCGTGCGTGCCCAAGATCCCGAGAGGAGAATGGAGGAGAAGGGATTGCAGTGTGGCCATCCCCCCTGGGGGGTGATTTCCTGCTTTCTGTCTCTCTGTCTCTCTCTCTCTGTCTGGCGAGCGCACGCGCCCTATAGCAAAAACCTCTCAAAAAAAATTTATTCAATGTTTACAATATGTTTAATGGTGTGCTATTTGGCTTATTAGACACAGACACTTGGTCAAAAGTTTACAATCTATTGGGTTGACAGAAAAGTCATGACCCATTTTTGCACAGAAAAAGTATGTCATGACTTTCTGACCCAATATATGGAAAAGTGACCAGTTTACAAAACATTTAAAAATCAAATAGGTCATTGATACTTAATGTATTGTACATAAAAGCTGCAGGAATGTAGAGAAAGGAAACCCCATAGTGACTGCACTACTAGTAGTAGGCAGAATATGTGGCCAGCAGGTTGTATGGCAGTTAGAGCTCTGGACTCCCACATGGCAGACTGTGGTTCAAGGCCCATACCCTATGACTTGAGAATCACCAGGTGTTTGTGTATGCATGCCCCAAAATCCCAAGAGGAGAATGGAGAAGAAGGAATTGTGGCATGGCCATCTCCCAGGAGATGATTCTCACTTTCCCCCTGTCTGTCTCTCTCTTTCCTCTCTGATGAGCACATATGTCATATGGCAAAAAAAAACTAAAAAACAAACCAAAAAAAGTAGGCAGGATATATCAACTCATAAAAATATTCTCTTCAATTCCCCCAATACACCTCCCAAGTAGGTTCTGGTATCCAACATTACTCTGGTTATTTCTGTTTTCAATCCCTTCAGTTTTCATCATAAAAGGCAGACATTTTTTCCATATTAAGCAAGAAGTATAGTACTTGTCTTTTATACTATGGCTTATTTCACTTAGGGTTATATGTTTTAAGTTTCTCCACATTATGATAAATACAGGACTGAGATTTACATCATGCAGGATTGTGTTCTTTATGGCTGAGTAGTATATGTTGTGTATGTGTACCATATTTTCCTGATCCATTCCTATCACTGTTTAATCATATCATTTTGTATGGACTAGCTTACATCTATAAGAAGAATTTATCCCATATACTAATAGATATTTGAATAATACATATATGGAGGTATGTAAACATACATAATTACTATATTGTGGAGAGTACAAATTTATTAGGTGAAGTACAAGTTCTCAAGAGTTTAGTAATATTAAATACAAATCATGTATATAAATGAAGAGAGGATGAGATTATTAGCATGAGATAGAGATAGATTCTTAAAGGAATATATGTTATATAAGATAAATGTGAAATAGGAATATATATTACATAAAATAAATGTAAGATAAATGCTTATTTTGTATATTTACCTATAGCTTTTATGTTGAATTATTTACTAAGTTAAATAATATATATATATATATATATATATATATATATATATATATTTAATGAGAGAGAGAGATTTTTTTTTTTTGAGAGGTTTTTGCTATAGGGCGTGTGCGCTCACCAGATAGAGAGACAGAGAGACAGAAAGCGAGAAATCACCCCCCAGGGGTGATGGCCATACCACAATCTCTTCTGCTCCTTCCTCCTCTCAGGATCTTGGGCACGCATGCACACGTGCACGGCATGAGTTTTAAGTCACCGGGTCCAGGACTCAAACCGCGGTCAACTACATGGGAGTCCAACGACATAGCCATTTTACGCTAACTGCTGGTCCCCTTAATTAAATATTATTAATCATTGGAGAAGCATGTTATATTGGAGAATAGAAATAGATTTAGATCATAGAAACAAAACTTAAAAACTTAGTGAACTGAGACACAATATTCAAGAAAAAATTTCCCCAGAATTATAAGTTCTGAAGACAGATTTCTGTCCCATGTAATATAGGTACAGACTCATTTTCTTTACAAGGCATTGTCTCCTTAGTATAGGGAACCAGCAGTTGGCGTAATGGCTATGTCGCTGGACTCCCACGTAGTCAACCGCGGTTCGCGTCCCGGACCCAGTGGCTTAAAATGCCGGGCGCGTGTGCGTGTGTGCCCAAGATCCCGAGAGGAGAATGGAGGAGAAGGGATTGCGGCGTGACCATCCCCCCTGGGGGGTGATTTCTTGCTTTCTGTCTCTATGTCTCTGTCTGTCTGGCAAGCACATGTGCCCTATAGTGAAAACCTCTTCAAAAAAAAAAAAAAAAAAAGAAAAAGAAAAACCCTCATGGGATCAAGGCATTTGTAAACTCAAAACATTTTCTGATTTTCTGTACTACAAACCTATTGTATAATCTGCTAAAAATAGTGGTAATCTTAAATCAGATGTTTGATGACCTCATATTGCCACCTATAATTGTTGGATCCTGCTGCCTTACTTACTTGTCCAGCAAATTGCTGTTAGTGAAGAGAATCAGTACTACCAAAACAGTAAGATTAGAATAGGGAGTCAAGAGCCATGTCATGGGTTGAATTATATCCCCCAAGGAAAGCTATGTGGGAGTCCTAATCCCTGTACTTCAGAAAGTGACCTTATTTGGAGATAGGATCTTTACAAAGTTAATCAAGTTAAAATAAATGTATTAGAATACGCCCTAGTCCGGTATGACTGGTGTCCTTATACTGGTTGTTGGAAAAGTCATGACGAATTTTTGCATAGGAAAACATGTCATGACTTTTCTAACAATCCAATAAGAAGAGGGAATTTAGGTATAGAAACATACATGCACAGAGGAAAGATAATACGAAGAGACACATGGAGGGACAGCAGCCATCTGCAAGCCAGGGAGAGAGAGCTGGAACTGATCTTGCCCTCACAGTCCCCAAAACTCTATGACGCTGAACTTCTTTGTTTAAACCATCCAATCTGTGGTCCTTTATTTTTAGCCTTAGCCAAGTGAGACAGGCACTAAACTTACTCATCTGACTTCCCCTTGTGTAATACACCTATGTATGTAGATTATTAAGATAAGAACAGTATCCTTCTATGTGTGATCTAAGTCTCAAATAATAGCTATGAATATTCATCAGTTGGAGATCACAGGGCTGGAAGAGTATTATATATTTTGCAATGGAGATAAACATTGCAATCTGACCTGCAAAAATTAATTTCGTTGTATATTCTTCCTTTGTACTGAGAAATATGCAGCTCCCTCTCAAGCCTGTCCTTCACCTTCCTGTTCCAGTTTCACATGACTATTCCCAAATGGCCACCTTTCTTTCTGTCATTGACATGGATATGACAGATGATGCAAATAGCTTAGAATGGATTTTTTTGGATCAATGTTTAAAAATCCAGGTAGAATTCAAATTTTTGTCCTCTTGCCCTCTGCTTGTTTATAGTTATGCTCATTTAAACTTGTGTTACAGTACTGATGTCTATCTACGAGACATCCATTCTTTGTGTCTTCAAAGTCTTTGGCTTTTTTTTTTTTCTCCCTGAAGAGCTCAACTGTCTATAAAGAAATAAAGATATGTGGGAAATTTGTAAACACATAGGCAGTATTGAAGTACATAGCAACATTTTAAAGGGAATATGTAATAGCTATTGCTTATTTCAGTGGAAACATGTATTCTTTTAGATCAGAAGTTCACAAAATGAGGTTTCTCTTGTAAGAGTTAAAAATGAGCTTTTTACATGAGAAACTGAGGCATAAATCTTAATGCAATTAAAGCATTTTAATAAATATCTTAGAATTTTGTGAATGGGAAGACTAGATACACACCTCTGTACAGAAATTTATATTAAAAGATAGTGGAAGTTTTAGACATACTGATTTATGATAGACCATTCATCACTTTGCTGTAAGGATACCTGTAATGCCCCAAGTATTCCAAGATTTCCCATAATCACTCCTTAGGTGTTAGGCATCTTACTGTAGGTTTATATCTAAAGTACAACTATCTGTTACTGTTAGCAACAAATTATATTTTATAGCATTTAGTCTGGAATTTGAGCTTACTGAATTGTAATTCAACATTGGCTAAGGCAGTGTCAACTTCCAAAGAAAGAGAAAAATCAAGAACTCAGGAATATTTACAAGATCATGCAAGATTTTTTTTAAAGTCTACATAATGTTAGGCAGAATAAAATATGAATACCACTGTTCAAACATCCAACTAAATAAAGCACCCAAAGAAGGAACATATGGAAAGAGAAACAATTGTGGGCTAGCTCTGTGGAGCAGTGGTTTGAATTTCCCTCCTGGTCAACCTGAAACATGCTAGACACACACACGAGTGCCCAGGATCTGATGGGCTGGAGAACTGGAGGAAGTGAATCACAAGGTGACCAGGCCTTGGGGAGAGTATTCATCTTTTTCTCTCTCTCTTCTTCTCTCTCTCTCCCTTTCATGCACATACACATACTGTCATTAATAATGCATAATTTTTTCCATTTTTTTCATCATCATCAATAATGCTAAGTATCATTAAACCTGTACTAGACACATATCAAGTACTATACACACACACACACACACACACACACACACACATATATATACATATTATATTCTGTAATCTTTACAATCTTAAACTGGCAGGAAAAAAATTACCTAGAGATAATTTATCTATCTCTTTTTCACACAATTAAGGAATGTATATGATTTACCCATTCAGACTAAGTAAAAGGCAAAACTAGTGTTTAAACCAAATTCTGCCTAACTTCAAAGCTGATATTTTCCTGGTATAGTGATAATGAAAGATAATCAAATGATCAGCAGTCTCTGAATGGCAGATCTGGGTCGGCATCTTGCAGATTTGGTCAAAAAGTGGGATATATTTGCAGGAATTTGGCAATAGAATGAAATCAAGGACAGTCCTTGGTTGTAGGAATAGCAATTAATTGGGGAACATTTCAATTGAACATTCAGTTACTGATTTACCTGGAATGTCCCTGATGGAAAACCTATTCTGTTTGTATTTAAGAAAATAATATAGATAGTGTAGAAAAGCAGGGGTTCACAGACCCAAAGAGATGAACAGCAAGCTATAAAACTGAACACTTAAGGACTTCTTATATCACCAGTGATTAAAGGTAATACTTGACAGATCAGAAAGACCCCACTTGTCCAGGTCCTTTTTCCTTTAAAAAGGTTATACCCCATGTTTAATATAATCATTATGGTATTCAGGAGACTGGAACATGACAGTTCAGGAAGACTCAAGTAGAAAATTAGAAATTGATTATTGGAAGCAAAGGGAAGGAAACAGGAATTATTGATACTTCTGTTTTGCTTTCAGTCAATGTAACAGGTAGAATTAGGGACAGAAGTTTTAAGGCCATTCATTTATGATCTTTGCTTTAGTGACACAGTGTGTATCACCATCTTTTAGAGCTACTGTAGAGATGATATTTATATTGCAGAGAATATTTGGTGGGAAAGACATAAACTTTGGAAATGGAAAAGATAATATTGATGTTCTGGTTCCACTGTTCACTAGTTGTTCTTTTTGCTAAACCTTTAATTTTACTAAATATCATTTTCCATTTCATCAGGTTGTTGCAAAGACTAAATGACAGTTATATGTCATGTCCTATTTGCCAGGTACTATATGCAATGATTTGCATGTGTTACCTTATAATCCTTACAATGCACTTTATAAGTATATATTGCATACAGTATATCAATACAGAGATCTGGGTATTTTATCAGTGCTGTGAAGATAGTAAATGGTGGAGGTTCATATTATTCTAATTTCCAAACACTTAACTGTGCTTGCTTTCTTTTTATTTTTTTAAAAGAGTTGTTTTTGTTTTTGTTTTTGCTATAGGGTGTGCATACTCACCAGAGAGACAGACAGAAAGCAAAAAAATCACCCCCTAGGGAGGGTGGCCATGCCACAATCCCTTCTCCTCTAGACTTCTCCCAGGCTTTTGGGGACACACACATGCGTGTCTGGTTTGAATTTCAAGTCTCTGGTTCCGGGACCCAAACTGTGGTCAGCTATGTGGGAGTACAGTGACGTAATCACTGTGCCATCTGCTGGTTGCTAACTATGCTTTCTAATGTATGTAAAGCAGTTAGGATATCTTACACACAGAAGCATGAAACAGATGACAAATCCTTACTTACCAACTAACTCTAAAATATTAATACTGTGAGCTCTTTAATGACTTCTCTATTTTGTCAGTAAGAAAATTGTACAGATGTAATGTCTATCTGACTCTAGCCTTCATGTACCCTGTTGTTTGTAGCTGGTATTATTTCTCACCCATAGATTCTTAGTCCCACACCAAAATTTAGAACCAGTCATAGACTTAGCATGATGCATAATAATGGGATCTAAATGCTGTGTTTGTAGAGGAAAGTGGAAATGGATCCTGGAAGACAAAATACAGTGAGAGCTTTGGTTTAGAGGTAAAACTGGTATACAAGAGGAAAAGCCATTATTTTAGGAGACAGTTCTTGGTCAAAAAGGGACAGTGACATTGACATTATTACCAGGTAAAAACAAAATTGGGTTCCAATACAGAGGTAAAAAGAACTACAAGGAATCATGTGAGGAACACATGATATTAAACATCGTAGGGATTCTGGTGGCCACATGTTAGGGAATAATGGAAGGTAGCTGGAGAGCACTACACTTAGTTCAGGTGGTATTCATTAAATGTTTTATGGAATGGGAGTAGTGGCAATTTCTCCTCCAGCTAAGTGTATAGCAGGGATGGGGGAAATGGTTCAGAACAAAGAAATATTTGTTAATGAGAACACTAAGTAAGCAGGGCAGTAAGTAAGTGAATAGAAATGCAGGGAGTAGACACACAATTCCAAGTGCACAAGTATCTGTGCATACACAGGACATGATTGACATCACTTATTAATGTAAATGAGCCCGCATGAATCTTTGCTCTCAAGGTGCTGATGCAAAATCAAAACATAAGGCTAGACACTGCTTTTTAAAGGTCATACAAACAATTTCAAATCTTCGTCTTTAAGTTGCCAAGAAAGACAGTGCAGAGTGCCACTTCTCAAGAAATGTTCATGTATCTTCATGCACCAGAATTTTATGTGAATATTTACCTATCATTGAAATTGTGAAATATAAAGCATTCACCTTTTCATATTCACAGCTCTTAACACAGGAGTCTTCTAATTCATAATAACTATATCAAAAGAATACCAAGCTATAGTGTAGTACATTTCAACAGTGTGGTCTGTAATAGATACATTCTGAAAACAGTTCAAACCCACTAGTATTTAGAGATTCTCAAAACAGATATAATTTATCTGAATAAAATATATACAGCTGTAATTTATCAGGTTGACTCAAAGGATATAAATCTTACTAAAGACATATAATTAATTATAGTGTGTCTTGTATTTATCTGGCAGTTTAGGAAAGTTTAATGTAAAATAAAAGTCAGTTCAGATTCTCTATGCTATTAATAGAGCCTGTGGTTGGGAATAAATGTAAGAGAAAATGGACTTATGTTCAGTTTCTTTTAAACTAACACTATATTTAAATCAGTCATCCTTTTCAATAGATATGAATCTACTAATTTCAACTCCTTCATAATACCTGTATAGTATTACAAACCCAAGTAGTCAAAAAAGCTGTAAGGAAATCTACATAGTCTTCACCATAAAGGCATAATCTTCCATCCTCCTTCATTATTACAACAGCTCCATTTGACTAGGAAGCAGAAATTACATTGGGAAACCTATCTTTATAACCAACTGTTTAGGCTTGTGATTTTGTACTGTAGCATGTTAAAATGTTAAGGAAACACTGGGAAAAAGATCTCAAAACCTAATAAGACAATGACAGAATTCTATAACCCTAAAATGAAAGAGACTTTTGTAGAATTTACTCCATATGGGAGAGTAAGAGGCAAAGTTAATAGAGATTGTAACCCACACTCACTATTGCATTTTGTATTTTTTTTTTAAAGGGGCTTTCACCTTAGGGCATGCACACCCACTGTAGAAAGAGAGAGACAGAGTGGAGGGGAAGTGAGAAATCACCCTTGAAGGAGAATGGCCATGCCACAACCCCTTCTCCTCTATTCTCCTCCTGGGATGTTGGGCATACATGCACACACACCCAGCATGAGTTTGAAGCCACCGGGTCAGGGATTCGAACTGAGGTCAGCCATGTGGGAATCCAGCGACATAACTGAGACACTACCTGCTGGTCCCAGCACATTTTGCATTTTCCAAGGCTCATAAGAGCCACAACTTTCAAAAAAGATCAACATTACTCAGCAGTTAATATGCAGCAGGTGCCTGCATGAATATTTCCTTAGTCTTTATAGTAAGCCCGTGAAGTAGATCATATTACTTAGACTTCATGTGAGAAAACTGAGGCTTACAATTCCCAAGTAGAATATTTAAAATCATACTATGGCTAAATTACAAAATTTGAATTCAACCCAGATTTCCTAACCTCAGCACTACTGTTCATTCTGCTTGAAGCAAGATGTGGTAGGAGGCGCTTGGGGTTTGGGATGAGATAAACCTTTGTTTTAAAGTCTCTTCTTACCAGCTGTCCCCAGGCAGCTGACTCAGTTTCTCTGGTCCCATCTTCTTCCTAAATGCTTTGCCTAGAGTAGGTAAAACGGTAGTGTGTGTGTGTGTGTGTGTGTGTGTGTGTGTGTGTGTGTGTATATATATATATATATGTATATGTATACATATATATATATATATATGTATATATATACATATATATATATATATATATATATATATAGTAGAGATTTTTGCTATAGGACTCATGTGCTCACCAGAAAGAGAGAGACAGTGAGATAGAAAGAGAAAAATCATCCCCCAAGGGGGATGGCCACTCCTGCAATCCCTTCTCCTTCATTCTCCTCTCAGGATCTGGGGCACGCATGCACATGCGCCCAGCGTGAGTTTAAGCCACTGGGTCTGGGACTCAAACCACAGTCAACTACATGGGAGTTCAGCAACATAGCCATTATGCCAGCTGCTGGTCCCAAAAAGGTATATTTTATGAAAGCTTAAAAAAATCTTATCAGCTGTAACAGATAAACACCCTGTTGAATTTCCTCCTGGTAAATTGAATCTCCTTTTGCAGTAGTCATTTAATCCATATTGCCTTTAGTGTTTTTGACACTTTTGACTTAGAGAATGCTGAATCTTTCATGAACTGAATCAACAAGCGTAGTAGCCTGGGCTTTCAAGAGCTGCTCCTAATTTTGTCAAGTATTTTTTCAGTTCATCTTAATCTTGTCTACGTGCATACCATGACTTAGTCACTCTTTTATATTATTTGAACTATTTATTATCTGTTATTCTAAAGGCTTTGTGCTAGACAACAGATTCAAAATGTGTAAGACAAAACTTTGTCCTTGGAGATGTTACCCCCCCAATGAGGTTGACTTATAAGTAAACAACTGAGTACTAGAAAGAGAAGTGGACAAAGACCAGCTTTCTGTCTCTCTGACTCTCTGTCTTTCCAGTCAGCACACACACCCTAAAACAGTAAACCCAGAGGTAAGACAAAAACTGAGGCTAGAGAGCTTGGAACCCAGAAAACTGACAGGTTTCAGAGTCAATTAAACTCCAAGTTCAAAAGCCAGATAGCAAAGTAAAGCCAGAGTTCTAGCTCAAAGTCTTTAGTCTACAATCAGGATGCTCACAGAACCTCTGTCAGAACAGGAGAAGGCCAAAAGAGGAGATGTGAAAAGTAATGTTGCATTAAAGTCATCCATGCAAGAACCAGTAACAAGGATAACTGGCAATGGAAGAGAGCGAAAGGAATACTGAGTAAATCAAGCAAAAAGGAATGAAATTTTTATTTTCTAGCATTAAATGTAAATCAAAAAACTTAGAAGCATACTTAAACCATAGAAAAGTAATATGAAAATGATATATTGAAAAAAAATTCCTCTATTATCCCCCAAGAGGACAATAGATATTAATTTGAGGTTTGATGGAATAAGAAAGAAAAGATGCTTTCTTGCATACTCTGGGACTAGCAGATGGCATAATGGTTACATTGCTGGATACCCACAGAGTCACCGTGGTCAACCACAGTTCTAGTCCTGGATCCAGTGGCTTAAAACTCATGCCTGGTGCATGTGTGTGTGTGTGTGTGTGTGTGTGTGTGTGTGTGCACCCAAGAGCCCTAAAGGAGAATGGAGGAGAAGGGATTGTGGCATGGCCATTCACCCTGGGGGGTGATTTCCAGCTTTCTGTCTCTGTTTCTCCATTTCTCTGGCAAGCACACTTGCCCTATAGCAAAAATCTATCTTAAAAAAAAAAAAAAAAAAAAAAAAAAAAAAGGAACCATCTACTAAATAGAGTTAGGTTATTCAGGTAAATTTAAATAAAAGAAAGTGCACTTTTTTATAAATACATTTTAAAATAAATAGTCTCCAATGTAAACGCTCATTTGTAGTTTGTATAAAGGGTTTTCAAAGTTTATGGACAATACATACAATAAAAAACCATAGGTGGATTTCAAAACTTTTTGCACCAAAATAAACGCATACTTCAATTTCATTTTTCACAAACTTTTTGAAGTTTCTTTATATTGTTTTGTTCATTGCAGATCTGCTATTTCAGTTAAATCTATAAATTTTGCTAAAAATGTGAGAACAAGAGCAAAAAATGTTGCCCAAATTTTGTTCTCTACATTGTTAGAATAATTACCAAAATCTATTATAGCTATATACCATGTGTTTTATGTTTTCAAGAGACCAACTGTAAAGTTTTCTATGTGTTTGAAATACTACTCTGTATTTATCAAAGCAAACTTCTTCAAGTTGAAAAATTTAGGTATGGTAGTTTTCATCTAATGATCTTTTATTCTCAAGAAGACGTAATTCCATATTTTCATGTAGGCATTATGATCTTTATGTGCTGTTTTTTATACAGATGGTCCCAAACTGGTCATGATTTGGCTTAACAATTTTTGACTTTACAATGGTACAAAAGCAATACGAATTCAGTAGAAGCTATTTTTTGAGCATCCATATAACTCTTCTGTTTTTCACTTTTAGCACAATATTCAATAATGACATGATATGTTCAACACATTATTATAAAATAGGATTTATGTCAGACAATTTTATCCACATCTAGGCATAAGCTAATGTAAGTGTTCTTAGTATGCTTAGGATAGGTTAGGCTAAGCTATGGTGTTTAGTAGGTTAGGTGTGTAAAATGCATTTTTCACTTAATATTTTCCACATACAGTGGGTTCATTGGAACTTCACCCCATCTTAAGCTGAGAAGCATCTGTTTATTAATTCCAAATTTCTTTTTTTTTCTTTCAAGTTTGCTGTAGGGCACATGTGCTTGTCAAAGAGAGACAAAGAAGGAGAAGGAGGAATGTGCACACTGCAATCCCTTCTCCTCCATTCCTCTCTCCAGAGTATGGACATGCTCACACGTGTCTGGCATATCTTCCAAGTCACCAGTTCTAGGATTTGAACCTCAGAGTCAGCCATATGGGATCCAGCCACCTTAAGCACCATGCCACCTGTATGACTCTCACTTCCAAATTTCTATATATAACAAGTGTTTTCACTCATTGAAATTTATTTTTGCTATGCTAATATAATTATCTCTCAGGTTTTCAGGTCAATCCTCAAGAGTGAAACAAAAGAATCAAAGTAAAAGAAAATGTAAACTTAATTGATATTTTTTTCCCACATGTTCAAGCTTTCATACTTGCTTTTTGCCTTTTTCAATGTAACAGTCTGAGTAGAAGGATGGTGGGAACAGCAAATAGCTGACATAAATGTTCTGGTTATGCAAGGGCTCTCTCAAATGACTTGGAGACAGCGATTGCTTATATTCTCTGGTACTTAAGGAAAAAGGCACTGATTTGGATTAGTGATTCTTAGCATTGGGGCTTGGGAAGAGTTGAGAGCTGGGGTTAAAAAGGAACCCAGAATTCACTGTGTATCCCCCACTTTCCTGGGCTCTGCTATTTCTATGGCCATGGGGCAGATCGTAACGCTGAGTTAGAAAAATACGGATGGTGAAATTGGTACGTGGACGGAGCTGATGGGAAACTGTCATATTTCCCAGTTCACTGACTTAATTCTTTTTTACTCTTTTCTGGATAAATAACTTGGCAGTCAATATTGACATAAAGTATCACCCTGTTAAAAAGTATTTTCTTTATATCGAAGTTTATAATCTTTCAAAATGATCTTTTTTTGGAGAAGTTTTTGCGATAGGGTGCGTGCGCTCGCTAGAGAGACAGAGAGAGACAGAAAGCATGAGAAATCTACACCCTAGAGAGGATAGCCACGCCGCAATTCCTTCTCCAAAAAAAAATGTTTTTTGAGAGGTTTTTGCTATAGGGCACGTGCGCTCACCAGACAGAGAGAGACAGAGAGACAGAAAGCAAGAAATCATCCCCGAGGTTGGATGGCCACGCCGCAATCCCTTCTTCTCCATTCTCGTCTCGGGATTTTGGGCACGCATATGCACCCACCCGGTGTGAGTTTAAGCCACGGGGTCCAGGACTTGAACTGTAGTCGACTACATGGGAGTTCAGCGACATAGCCATTATGGCAACTGCTGGTCCCCAAAATGATCATTTTTCTTAAGAAAATAATCTTTAAGCTTTTTCTTTATGAAGAATGGTTTACTATATAGATAAATATGGATATACTACTACCTCTGTTTTTTCTTAGTATGTCTATTAAACGCAACAGTAGAGAGGCTACATATTGTAATTATATAGCGATATATATATATATATATATATATATGTATATATATGCGTGTATATATATACACACACACACACACACACACATATATCTATATCTATCTACATATATATAAAGATAAATGTGAGAAAGCATTGTATATTGCTAAAGAGTACTTAATTAGGAAAGTAAAACTTCCCAAGACTAATTATTTGATAATTAAGATGTCATAATACTTGAAACTGCTATTTATATTTTTCTTTGATGCAGTTGTAAGAATCCTGCTTATTAAAAAAGTGACTTTGCTCTCATTGTTTTCTTGAATTTTGAACTTCTCTAAACTAGCTATTTTTACTACTAAAATGATATTTTTAAGTCTTCTTAACAGGTTTTTAACAAAAATCACAAGATTAGAATCTAACTTCAAGTTCAGTTAGATAACCCACCTCTTAAAGAAGAATAATTTTTAATTGAAAATGATTCATTTATTAGTGACAACTTTATGGGAATATTAATAATTAACATTTCCTTTACCTTTTCTTTGAATGAATAATAGCAGCCTTCCTTCTGAATATTAAAGCCCAACTATCGAGACTCACTTGAGTTTTGACTTATTTTTATTTTGCTTATTGAATTTTTTGTTTTGAAATACAGATTTACAGGACGCTGTAAAATATACAGAGGGCTTTTATCCAGTTTCCCCTACTGGTAACATCTTGTGTGACTGTTGTACAATATGAGAGCCAGAAGATTGAACTTGACAAAATCCAGACTTCATTTCCATTTTATACCTGTTTTGCATGTACTTACTTGTGTGTATTGTATGTATTTAGTTCTATGCATTTCTATCACATGTATAGATTTATGTAAGTAGAAATACTCTGTCTCTTAAAGGATCTTTTTCTATCCTTTCATAGTTCCCTCTCCCAGGTCTTCTGACACCTGCCAACCTCTGATGTAGCAGATGGTAGACATGCAGTGACGAGATACACATTAAGAGTAATGAATCAGGCTCTGCAGTGTCATGCGTTGTTAAGGCACTGGGACCACATAGGAGACCTGAGTTTGACTCCTGTCCAACCTAACACTGAGCACATGGGTGTGCATCTGTATTCCCAGGCATTGGGAAGGTTGAGGCAGGGGGATCATGACACAGCAAAACTGTATTTAAAACATAATAATAGTCTAGGCTCTAAAGTCAGACTGTTTGATTCTATACCCTGGCTTTACCATGTGCTATCTATGTGACTTCACAATTCATTTCCTTAAACATCAGTTTCCTCATTTATAATAGAGTATGTATGTAATCGAATGTACTTAATGGTGCTATGATAATTGAGTTTAATACTCCATTATGATGGTAGAAATTATTAATACTTATGTTTGTCCTTGTGTCATTTATAATCTAGAAAAAAACACAGGGAGCAGAATATTATAAAACAGTGCAATAGCTAGCAAGAGATTTCTATGTCAAAATCTATTTAAAAAAAAAAACAAAAAACTGGGACCAGCAGACAGTGTAGTGGTTACCTTCCATGGTCTCCCACAAGGCCAACCACAGTTTGAGTCTCAGACCCAGTAGCCTAAAAATCATGTCGGGCATGTGAGTGTGCGTCCCTAGGATCCCAGGAGGAGAAGGAATTGTGGCATGACCATTCCCCCTGGGAGTGGGATTTCTTACTTTCCCTCCTACTATCTCTGTCTGTCTCTCTTTCTGGCATGTGCACACACCCTAAGGCAAAATCTTCTTAAAAAAAAAATCTTACCTAGAATTGAGGGGTGGGAGGAGGATTAAGCAACAGATTGTTGGAGAAAGCAATTTTAAAAACCCTGAGATTTGGGGGGCCAGCAGATGGCACTGCAGTTGTGTTACTGGACTCCTACACAGCCAACTGCAGTTTGAGTCCCAGACGTAGTGTCTTAAAACTCCTGACACATATGTATGCGTGTGCCCAAAATCCCTGGAGGAGAATGGAGAAGGGATTGCGGCATGGCCATCACTCCCAGGGCTGATTTTATCTTTCCCTCTCACTGTCTCCTCCCTCCACCCTCAATGCAAATGCCCTAAGGCAAAACCTCTATTAAAAAAAAAAAAGAAAAGAAAAGAAAAGAAAAAAAACAAACCTTGAGAATTAAAGGATGAAAGATGTATAAGGAAGGCAGATGAACCTTCCCATAATTTTTTATGTGCAAAACATGTGTATTACTCATTACCTTCCTGCAGACTTTCAAAGAGTTTCTGTAAAGCTAAGCCGTGTACATGTATAGGAACCTGAAAGACAAATTTCAGTACAGTACAGATGAACTGCAATTGCAATTTTTCTTTGCAGAAGATTGCAAACCATCTTATTTTCTTCAGTGACAACCTAGGTAATGGACCTGAGATCACTATTGCTATAGAAGACATTTTCCTTATGTTCTGATGAGATCATCCTAATTCGAACATTAGCCATTAGAAAGATATGGGGTCTCATCACATGAAGACAAACCAAAAGGAAGTATGAATAGATAAATTCATTAAATGAACTACTAAAACTAATAGTCTGGTAAAGTCAATGTTGAGAAGAAAAACAAGTCAAATCTAACAGCTGTTCCATAGTTTCCTATAAATAGTTTAGTACAGAATTTGTCACATTTTTTCTTCATTATTGACTAACATTTCTATATCCAGTACTAGAGAACAAGTTCCTGAGCCAGAGCCCATATCATATTTATCTATTTATCTGTAGGTACAGCATCTAATATGGAATCTTACACAACAAATTACTCATAAAACTTGTGAAGATAAAGATTCTTTACTACATGCTAGGGTCAAAATTTTTTAAAATACTTAAAACATGACAAAGGTAAATTTGAAACAAATGGTAAAAATTAGTCTTTATAAAATTGTTACCTTGTAAACTAATTAAAGGTAGGAACATGATGGGTGGTGGGTCCAGCAGCTGGCATGGTGGTTAAGATGCTGGACTCCCGTATGGCTGACCACAGTTTGAGTCCCAGATCTGGCAGTTTGAAATTCTCTCCAGGTGGACCAGCAGGTGGTGTAATGGTTACATTTCTGGACACTCATGTAGTTGAGCACAGTTTGAGTCCCAAACCAGTGGCTTAAAATTCATGCTGGGTGCACGTGCATGCATGCGTGCCCAAAATCCCAAGAGGAGAATAGAAAGAGGATGGTGGCGTTAGCTCTGAGAGGTGACTTCTCACATTCTGTTTTTCTGTCTCTCTGGTGAGCACATGAGCCTTATAGCAAAAATCTCACTTAAAAACAAAACAAAACTCATGCCAGGTATGTGTACATATATGCCCCAAATCCTGAGAAGAGAATGGAGGATTTTGGTGTGGCCATCACCCCTGATGGATGATTTCTCTCTCTCTCTCTCTCTCTCTCTCTCTCTCTGTCTCTGGTGAACACATATGTCTTATAGAAAAAATAAATAAGAAAGAAACACGGTAGGTAGAAGAGATTTCATTTCCTTGAACTTCATGCTTCAATCATTTTATAAATATGTTGGCCGCTTTCATCATTTACTTTATTTTTTCAGCTCTTGGTAATTAGGTAAATTTTAAAATTTATGTTTTGTCACTGTGCATCTTTAGGAAATACAAAATGGTCTTTCCCAATATGAAAACTGCTCATATTAGTCAAGTTATAGATAATACCATGTATATTATCAACAATAGTTATCCTTTACTTTTTGATGTGTCTGTGCTTCATCTGTTCTGTAATCTTCATGAAGGAAGATACTGTATTTAATCAGCTTTAGGCAACTAATAGAAGAGGAAATGGATTATATTTTTAAAATATCTTCAGTACAAAGTTTCATTCAGTACATATCATTGTTACTGCTTTTCAATCATAGTGATCTACTGAGGGAAACTCAAGTGACTAAGCTTGTCATTCGTTTTCCTAATATATGGACATAAATAGGGTATATTCTGGTTTCTCTGTTCTAGTTTGTCTGTTTTAGCAGGGTAACTATTAATAACTCCTCTTTTCACTCTCAGGATATCCAGGTTTGTATACTACATTATTTGTTTTACATGTCATAATGTACAATGTCAGAAGTCTAAAATAATCAGTGAGTCTGATTCATTTTGCATACAAGATAAGTATCTGCATTATCTAGACCATCCATTACCAGCGGTCTGCAACCGGTATAAGGAACTGGTTTTGTGGAAGACTAAAGGGAGGGGGTGGTTTATGAGAGCGCACTTAGATCCCTCAAATGCACAGTCTGCAACAGGGTTCACGCTCCTATAAGAATCAAAAGTCACAGCTGATCTGACAGAAGGTGGAGCTCAGGCAATAATGCGAGTGGTGAGGAGAGGCTGTGAATACAGACAAAGCTCTGCCTGCCCACCACATACCTCTTGCTTTGCAGCCTGGTTCCTAACAGGCCACGGACTAGTACGAGTCCCTGTACTAGGGACTGGGGGACCCCTGGAATAAACAAGAACAACTTAGACATTTCAATTAAGGCTTATGAAATTATTTAATATTCTCTATTAATACCATAAAAAGGAAAAGCAAAATAGTGTACAATTGTAGACAGCAGGCTTGTGGTCATATTGTCCCCATTTGTCCTGTTCCAGATGATTGAAACTGTCTCTATCAGAATTCTTAGAATAAGGGTTTTTTTTTTTTTCTGTATCAAAGCAAAAATCACGAAAGTATTTTCCATTTTAAAAATGATTTTTACGTGTTCTTGTGGATCAGTGTAACCTTTGTTGAATCCTCCATTTGTCATAAAACTATGAAAAGATTGTTTTGATTCTTTCAAAAATACCTTAAAAGAAAAATAAACAACTAATTAAACATTATGTTAAGTAACACACATTTTTGTTTGGCATTTCTTTAGTATTTATTTATTTTATAGTGGTTAAAGAAATAGACAACTCACCATTTTTCCATTTTCTGGTATACAATTCAGAGGTATTAAGAACACACACTACTAATGGGCCCAACAGATAGTGTAATGGTTATGTTGCTAGATTCCCACATAGTTGACTACTATTGGAGTCCGGGATCTGTGGTTTGAAACTCACTCTGGGCACCTGTGTGTGTATGCTCAAGATCCTCAGAAGAGAACAGAGAAAAAGGAATTGAATCATGCCCATCCACCTTGGGGGGTGATTTCTCATTCTGTCACTCTGTCTCTTTCTGTCTGGCAAGTACACGCACCCTATAAAAGTCTCATTTTTTTAAAAAAATAAAAAGAACACACGGGGCCGACAGGCAGCATGGTGGTTAAAGGTGCTGGACTCACATGGCCGACCACAGTTCGCGTCCCGGACCCATTTGCTTGCTTTCTCACTTTTCTTCTCTCTCTCAACTGTCCCTCTCTGGTCAAATTAAAAATAAATAAATAAATAAAGTTAAATAAAATAATTGTTTAAAAAATAAAGAAAGAACACCCACTACTATGCACTTATCACTACCATCCATCTTCAAACTTTTTCATCTTTTGGAGCTGAGATTTTATATGTTCATCATTTTCAACAATAGAAAGAGGATATTTTATTATACTTTTTTGGCTTTAAAATGAGATTTAAGTAAATAATTCAGAAAATGAAAGTTCTGAGATGTGTGAATTGGCATAATATGCCTTAGAAATATTGGGTGATCAGAAAAGTCATGACGTGTTTTTGCATAGAAAACAGAAAAATACGTCATTACTTTTCTGATGACCCAATAAGTTAGTCTTTTTATAAAATGAGTTTTATAGATGACAAAAGATGTTTAAGTTTTAAAAGTCTCTAATGTGTCAAATACTCAGAAAGAAATCTTAGATCAGTTCAAAGCCCCAAGAGATGTTAATCTATAATTATTTTTCATTAAACATGAACTTTCTTTTTTTCTGAAAATGCTTAAAATGAATCTGCAGGGTATATATTGGTTAGATGCTAAGTACCCTTTGTCTTTAAATTCATAATTCTTTAAGCATTAAGTCTGTCCTTAAGGCTAAGTATAATTATACCCACTTCTTGCACTCATAATTTATTTTATACATAATGGACTCTAAAATCTCTTTCATAGTATTTCTTAACTTTCTCTTGAACTTTATTTAAAATGTACATTTTAAAATAGCTTAATATTTTACAGTTAAATGAAAAATAAACATATACATTCTTCACCAGCATGTAATACTTTGTTATAAATACTGCAAAAGTTTTGTGCCCTTCCTTTGAAATTTCAGCAACATTTTGCATTTTGAGTAAGTAAAGAGTTAATGGCTTAGTACGATTTTAAAGCTCTTTTCTTTCTTTCTTTCTTTCTTTCTTTTTTTTTTTTTTTTTTTTTGAGAAGTTTTTTGCTATAGGGCACGTGCGCTCGCCAGACAGACAGAGAGACAGAAAGCGAGAAATCACCCCCCAGGGGGGATGGCCACACCGCAATCCCTTCTCCTCCATTCTCCTCTCGGGATCTTGGGCACGCACGCACATGCGCCCGGCGTGAGTTTTAAGCCACCGGGTCCGGGACTCGAACCGCGGTCGACTACGTGGGAGTCCAGCGACATAGCCATTAAGCTAACTGCTGGTCCCCAAAGCTCTTTTCTTTCTTTTGAGCTTTCACCACATGAAACATGAAATAAATAAATACAGCTATGCCTAAAATAGTTAATGCATGCCTAGCCTTAGAGACTGATGTCCCAGCAGTTAGTAGCAGCAGAAATCCCAGGAAGGCTGTATGTAGCATACTGAATTGTAGGCACAGAAAACTAAGGGAAGGAATGCTAGCCTCTCAGCAGCTCACAGGCTCATGGTGCTTTGCATTCTGCAGACAAACACCAGGAATGTTCAAGAATCACTTGATTCCTGAGCCTATGAGTTATCAAGTTAAAAAATTTGTGAATTTATCAAAGAGGATTCTAAGAAACTATACACCAATAGAGACAGAAAAATAACTAGATCAGCATCAGAGAAATTTAAGGATCTAACTATACTTAAATTATTTTTCTCTGATTTTTTTACTTTAATTTTTCTTCTGATGAATTAATTCAATAAAAATTTGAATGCTTCATTTGTGCCAGGTGTTATGCTGGGCAGAAGAGATTCAAATGACAAAATGCAGTGTTTACCTTCAGGGAGTGCAGTATTAAGACAGAATTTAATCCTTTCATGATGTTGATTGAGAGTGATTGAGTTATTACGGTGGGACCCTTAAGAAAACTCACACCGGGCGCATGTGCATGTGTGCCCAAGATTCCGAGAGGAGAAGGAATTGCAGCATGACCATCCCCCTGGAGGGGGTGATGTCTCACTTTATGTCTCTCTGTCTCTCTCTTTCTAGAGAGCACATGCACCCTATAGCAAAAACTTAAAAAAAAAAAAAAAAAAAAAAAAAAAAAAAAAAAAAAAACAGGGGAGGGAATGAGACCAAAACACAGACACAGGTGTGGGCACATGGAGGTGTGCATTGCTGTTCTTTTTTTTTTTTTTTTTTTTGAGAGGTTTTCGCTATAGGGTGTGTGCGCTCGCCAGACAGACAGAGAGAGACATAGAGACAGAAAGCGAGAAATCACCCCCCAGGGGTGATGGTCATGCCACAATCCCTTCTCCTCCTTTCTCCTCTCGGGATCTTGGGCACGCACGCACACGCGCCCGGCGTGAGTTTTAAGCCACCGGGTCTGGGATGCGAGCCGCGGTTGACTACGTGGGAGTCCAGCGACATAGCCATTACGCTAACTGCTGGTTCCCCTGCATTTCTGTTCTCTTACAATGTAACATCCTGCACATCACCCCACATACAGGAAAATCCTTACCAGATCTGGCGCCTGGACCTTCCTTTAGTAGGCAAGTTACCTTAAAATTCAGACATACGAACTCATCTTCACAGTGTGTTTATCATTGCCCACACATGTCTAACAGAAAATATTTTGTAGTATAAATATAAACTGATAAATATTTATCAGTAAATATAGGAAGACATGGCTTGGTTTTACGGCATGACTTTAGGTGGAAATGTTGATATAGTGTCTCCATATTCACTGCTAGTTGCTAAGCATTTAAAAGTATTATCCTTTGCTATTTCCTAAATAAATGACTGATTTCTCTACCAAGATGGACAAAAGTAGACTCATTTTACCTGAAACACATCAGCGCCACACTCAGTTGGGATATATTCCTAATTCAATACAGGTACACACAGAATCTTTCTAGGTGCTTTCTGTTTTTCTCCTCTACCAAAGCAGTCATTGAAAAATACCTTTTATCTTTTTCCTAGTTCCTGGACATGTGAGAATTGTGTTTCATTTACATCACTTTTTTTCATTGGCATATGGGATTCAGAAGTTAATAACTGGATGTTTGCAACAGCAGGAGACTTTTTCTCCCTAATTTTGTTGGATCATATATTCCAACCAGTTAAAATAAAATTTACAACACCCTGCTGTCTTAAATGTAAACGAGCTTGCAATCAATTTGGTTTAATGAAATTAAAGCCATACAGTATGACTGGAGAGAGGAAGGCCTTTGGTTGTCTGCTGAATTCATAATGGAAACAACTGTTCTGGTCTAAATAGATCATGAGAAACATGGCTGCTCCACAACACTAAAAGAAGATTTATTCTGTATTAATCAACAAAGTAGAAAATTCTAATTATCTTATCTGGGGAAGATTTAGAGATTGAATTTTCTACTGATGTGTTTTTTAGGTACTTTATAATGCCTCCTGTACTTTTAATTGAGCTGTGTAATAATATCAATCACTCTTTCAATGAAAGGATGATTCAAGAATAGATGCTGACCCAACTTTAAGCTTTGCTTTTAGAAGAATGCTAATTAACAGAGAGATGGTAATCTAAATTTCACTGTGTTCTTAGATTTGGAAACAGGTGTTACAGCATCGATTATTCAATGGAAAGGCCAGTTCCTTGGAAAGGTTATACACATGACTTTTGCTAACTTGTTAATTGATTTATTTTCTCCCATGGTATTCTGTTTCACCTTTTTATTGAAAGACTAAGAAAACCAAATGCCAAATAAATCCACATGTATACAACTTAGTGCTCTTATTCAAAATTTTTAATGACTCTCTACATTTAAACTTTCACCATAATTGGGGTCCTATCCAACCTGGTAGCCTTAACATTATTTTTAAAATAATCTGTGCTTTATTCAATAAGAATTACTCATAATTCTGTTAAATAATCCTCATGTCTCTCTCACTACTTTCTTGAGGTTAGAATTTTGCCATCCTTGTTGGATACCACAGTAATCTGTTTATTCTTTAAGATCCAGGTCATGTGATACTGAACTTGACGACTCCTTGACTAATCATTTCCCCTATTTTAGTGATCATTCATCTGAGTTGCAAGTGTTCTTTGTACTTATTTGACACTTAAAATTATGAATAATTATAAATTAAATGTGATATAATTTATAAGTGATAAAATTCCACTCAGAATAGTTAATACAACAATGTATAGGAAAATGTATTGACTCAAATTGGAATGTTTAAGGAATGGCAATGGTTTAGGCTCTGCCAAATCCCAGGCTTCGGATTATGTAGTCTAGGCTCTATTTGTCTTTGACATAATTATGCTTTTCTTTATATGAACTTGAATCATTTGACCCCAATGGGATGGCAGTGATCCTCACCAGTATCTCCAGGCTTAAATTCTAACCCTCTAAAAATAGCATCCTTTTTCTCAATTATTTCAACAAAGGTTCCAACAAAATTTTTGATCACATTAGCATATTAAGGGTTAAAAAGGGTCTTTAAAAGTTTGTGGAAATGGAATCAAAGAATGAGTTTATTTTGGTGTAAAAATATCTGTACATATTATTTCATAGCATACATTTTCCAGGAACCTTTTCAAGATCACCCCTTCTATCCCTCACTACAAAGATAATGTGGAAACTTATTCTTACCCACAGACCTGGGGGTGAGGTCAGCCCAAAAACATCAAATGAGGGAAGGGGAGAGATAGTTACATAAAAGAAATCCGAATAATTCCACTCTTGGATATATACTCAATGGACAGAAAATCACAGCCATGGTCATCGTGGCACTATTTACAATAGCTAAGACATGAAATCAATCTAAGTGCCCAATGGAAGATGAATGGATTGAGATAGAGTAGTATGTGTGTGTGTGTGTGTGTGTGTGTATGTATATATATATATATATATACACACACACATACACACAATGAAATGCAACTCACCCATAAAGAACAATAAATTCTGTCACTTGAGACAAATTGGGTTTAAGTAAAAGATATAATGCTAAGTGAAATAAGCCAGACTAAGAAAGATAAGTACTGTATGTCCCTGTTGAACATATACTAAATGTCCACCCTCTATGGCAGAAACTGAAGGATTCAAAAGCATAAAAGTAGAGAGAATAATGGTAGATACCAGAAGCTGTGTATGGAGTAGATGTGGGGAATAGTGGGGTACTTCAGGAGAAATTTTGAACAGACCCAAGAGCGCATACATATAAAGGAAATTGATTTTTTTTTTTTGGAGGTTTTTGCTATAGGATGCGTGTGCTCGCCAGAAAGACAGAGAGAGACAGAAAGCAAGAAATCACCCCCCAGGGAGGATGGCCACACCACAATCCCTTCTCCTCCATTCTCCTCTCAGGATCTTGGGCACGCACGCACATGCGCCTGGCGTGAGTTTAAGCCGCCGGGTCCAGGACTCAAACCGTGATAGACTACATGGGAGTCCAGCAACATAGTCATTACTCTAACTGCTAGTCCCAAGGAAATTGATTCTGAAATGGTTTACTGCAACAAAGAAAATACATGAGAAAATTCAATATAGACCTCTAAAATCAAAAGCTAGTAGAATTATTGTTGAATGTGCTCAACATAATGTAATATTCAATGTTGAGGAAAATAATTACATCTTTATCCTTGATTTGATTATTACAGGCTGTACATATGCTTTGAAAACACTATACTGTATCCCACAAAGATGCATACTGAACAAAACCAACAATTATGATAAAAATTAATAAAAAAATGAATTTGGACTATGTTTACCAAAAATCAGTGGTACAGAGAATATTTGACTGAGAAAGAAAAAAAGTAAAAATTGTATATTAGGATATCTGTATTTTCATTTATTTGTATATGTGAATGGCCTTTAAAATATTCATAGAAAATTCATACTATGAAAAAAACTGGATGGATTTCCTTTTTTTATCAAAATAAACTTGAACTCTAATTTCATTTATTGCATAAACTTTTAGAAATTCCTTGGTATGGGGAACCAGCAGGTGGTATAATGGTTACAGCGCTGGACTCCCATGTAGTCAACCATAGCTTGAGTTCTGGACTGGTGACTTAAAACTCATGCCGGGCACGTGTATGTGAGTGCCCAAAATCCCAAGATGAGAATGTAGGAGAGGGGACTGCAATGTGGCCATCCTCCCTGATTGGGAGGTGAGGGTAATTTCTTGCTTTCTGTCTCTGTCTTTTTCTCTGTCTCTCTGGTGAGCACACATGCCCTATAGCAAAAAACAAACAAACAAACAAAAAAACTCCCTTAATAGAAAAAGAAATCCCTTGATATGTAGGATTTTATTTATGTACTGGAGTTGGTGTGCATATTTTATTAGCATCTAAAGCTTGGTTTCTAATATGCATCCATTTAAGCAAATGGAATATCTGGAATGTTCTTTTTGAAATGTGGTTGAAAGAAGGTTAATTGAACAAAGACTTTTATAAAATGGAAGCACTAGAACTAGTCAGTCTGTAAAATTAAATGTTAAGAAAACAAGTCAAATCTAAGAGTTCTTCCATATTGTTCTATGCAAGCTTTTATTACAGAATTTATCATCTAGCTTGTAAATTATTGGCTTACATTTCTTTATTTTCTACAAAGCATGAGATTTTGCTGTTCTGTCTTCAATTGTTAAATCTAATGATCAGAGAGAGAGTGGGTTCAAGAGGGCCTGCAAGAAGTGCCTAGCATTCATCTCCTCTCTAGTCAGGATATAAAATAATTACTCAGACACATTTGACTGAAATGTCTAAGAAATAACACTTGACAGCACCAAGGAAACATAGGGAATTTTAGGAAACACAGAATCCGAAGAGAAACAGCATGGAAAAGGAGCCAAAGTATCCAGCTGTCTGAAATTGGCAGGCTGAAATCAGGATAAAATCCACTTTTCTGGGAAAGGTTGACTGAGATTTCTATCAGCCACCAAACCACTGGGGCAGCATTCCTAGCTGCCTGGAAGTCCAGAATTCTGCCCACACATGGGACCTATTGAGGGTATACTCTGGAAGCCTACAAGGCTACGTAACTCCAGGGAAGGAAATTGCCCTGATTTACCCAAGTTCCAAGATGCAAGGAGCTTCAGAGCAGGACCATTCAAAAAGTACTAAAATGAAACTTGTCTGAAAGACTGACAACCTGCAAGTCTTCACATCCCTGAAAAGCATAGAAATCCCATCAGACCACTGTAGGTGGCTACCCTAACCAAGCATTTTGACTGTGATGCCATGCACAACCCATACAGCACTATATGCTTCAGAATATAGATGGACCACACCATTGGGAGGACTGCTCCAAGGAACAGAATCTGGTGTCTGATCACTCTCCTCTCCCTCCACAGAAAAGACAGAGGCAAACATAAATTCCTCCCTGAGTGACTGACAGGCCCACATCACACTCACAGTCTCCCAGTATAAAACTCCAGAAACAAATTTCTGCTTCCTCCATTGTCACCTGCAGTTCCGAATCACCTGACTTTCCTGAAATGGAGTGCATGCAGTGGTGAACTAAATAGCTAGTCAATCCCTGAGACACAGTGCTTCTATTTCCACCCTCATCTGTCTTGTGTACAACTCTTTGAAAGCAGAGGCTGTTACCTGCTTTCAGCTGATATCTTCATTCAGCTACCTAGACTGGAGGAGAACTACCATCCCTTATGTAGGATCTGAGTATTCAGGTAACCACACTACAGGGAAGCAGCTGACATGCGGTAATTCATCCTGTTGACATAAAGAAGCAAGTTCTCCACCAAATACCTAGAGGTCAATGCAGGGACACATGAATTATAAAAAGGTAAAATATTTCTCCTTCATAAGAACACACTAATTTCCCACTAAATGTGGACAAAATGCAGGAAATCATAGAAGTGTCAGAAAAGCATTTCAAAACATGGATCATGGCAAACTCAGTGAGATGCAAGAGAATACAGTTAAACAACTTCAGGAGATGATAAAAGAAATATTTCATGACATTTATAAGAAATTCAGCTGAGAAATACTTTTTTTTTAGAGAAAGATTTTTTGCTATAGGGCACATATGCTCACCAGAGAGACAGAGAGAAACAGACAGAAAGCGAGAGGAATCATCCCCCAGGAGGGATGGTCATGCTACAATCCTTTCTCCTCCATTCTCTCCTCAGGATTTTGGGCTTGCATGCACATGTGCCCAGCATGAGTTTTAAGCCACCAGGTGTAGGACTCAAACAATGGTTGACTACTTGGGAGTCGAGAGACATAACCATTACACCATCTGCTGGTCCCTAGGTATCTTTTTTGTAATAAAAAAAAAAAAAAAAGAAAAAAAGAAAGATATTTTCATTATTATTATTATTATTTTATTTGACTGGATAGAGAGAGGTAGAAGGGGAGGGGAGTGAAAAAACAAGCTGCCAGTTCGGGGACTCAAACTGCGATCAACCATGTGGGAGTCCAGCACCTAAACCACCCCGCCACCCACCAGCCCCAGAAGAGAGAGATAGGTATCTTAAAAAAGAATCAAATTCAGCAGATGAAGGATATGATACAGTAAGTGAAACATTGTATAGAGAGCATCAACAACAGATTAGACTGTGCAGAAGAAAGAATTTTGGAACCTGGAAACACAAACATTGGAATAGCTCAAACCTGCAAAGAACAACAAAAAAAAGAAAGAGATAAAATTATAATTAAAAGTGAAGAGAACACATAGGAAATTTGGAACTATTAAGTAAGTAGTCTCATAATGGCTATTCCAGAAGGTCAAAAGACAGAAAAAGACATAGAAAATCTATTTTACTAAATATTAATTTAAAACTTCTGAAATCTAAAGAGTAAGGCAAACACTTAGATCTGAGAAATTCAAAATATGCCAAATAGATTTAATGCCTCTCTCCAAGGTATATTATAATCAAAATATCAAAAGTCAAAGATAGAGATAGAGAAAACTGCCAAATTTCTTATAAACGATACCCCAAGAGACTAACCTGAGACTTCTCAGCAGAAACCTTGAAGGCTAGGAATGAATGCAATTACATATTCAAAATTGTGAAAGAATAATCAGCTTCAGCCAATAATACTATACCCAGCAAAACTATATTTCAAAATGGAAGGATAAATAAAATAACTCTCAAATAGAAACTGAAGCATAGCACAAGTAGTAAACTAGGTCTTCAAGAAGTGCTGAGTAGAATAGATAACTCTCAAAGGAAGACACATGAGTAGCTAAAAAGCATATGAACAAATGTTCAGTATCTCTTATAAAGAAAGTGCAAATCAGGATCACAAAGAAGTATCACCCGGCACAGTCAAAATGGCTATGATAAACAAACAAGCAAAACTTAAAAATAAAATGCTGGCAGTCATGGAGAAAAGAAGCTCTAGTGCACTGTTGGAGGGAATGTGAATTAGTACAACCGCTATGGAAAACAGTATTGAGGTTTTTCAAAAATTTAAAAATAGAACTACCATAGGACTCAGTAATCCCTATTTTAAGATTTTACCTGTAGTAAAAGGAATCAGTCAGTTGGAGAGACATTTGCATATCTATGTTTATTGCAGCAATATTCATAATAGCTAAGACATGGAATCAACCTAAGTACTCTACTAACATTGAGTGGATTAAGAAAATGTGGTACATAAACACGATGATGGAATACTACTCAGCCATAAAAACCTGTGAAATCCTGTCCTTTGACATAAAGTGAGTGAACCTAGAATAAAATTCTCGGTAAAATAACCAAGGCCATGGAAAGACAAATACTATTATGTCCCTGCCTAACATATACCAAATGTTGTCATTCAGTAACAGAAGCTGAAGTGGTTGATAGCATAGAAATAGAGAGAAATATGGTAGATACTAGAACTCCAAGTGAGGAGAGGGTTTGTGCAGAGTTTTGGGAGAAAATGATTGACAGACACAGAATGCACATAAACAAATGGAACTGTTTATGAAACTTTATATTTCAGCCAAGTAAACATATTGCTGCCAATTCAGTATACATCCAAAATAAACACAAAAATCTGATAGAACTTTTATAAAATCTGTACATTATGTAATGTTTATTGTTGAGGATTAATATATCTATATCATTGATTTGATTATTACCTATTGTTTGCATGCTTTGAAAAACTGTACTGTATCCCGCAGAGATGTACAAAGATTATTTGTAAACCAAGAATCATAATTTTTTTGAGAATTTTTTTTTTTTTTTTTTGCTTAAGGGTGCATGTGCTCACCAGAAAGACAGAGACAGAGAGACAGAAAGCAAGAAATCACCTGCCTCAGGGGGTGGCCACACTGCAATTCCTTGTCCTTCATTCTCTTTCGAGGTCATGGGCACACACACACACACACACACACACACACACACACACGTGCCCGGCATGAGTTTAAGCTACCGGGTCTGGGACTCAAACCACGGTAGACTACATGGGAGTCCAGCGACATAGCCAGTACACCAATTGCTGGTCCCAAGGATCATAATTTTAAAATAAAGTGATCAAAAGATAAAGTATATCTCAGTGTATTAAATTAAGAACAAAGAAAAGTCAGAGAAAAAATTTTATGATAATCTTAAACCTCATTTTTTAAAAAAATAAGTATCTTGCTACAGGACATATGTGCTCACCAGAGAGAGAGACAGTGACAGGGAAAGTGAAAAATAACATCAGAGGATGGTCATGTCACAATCCCTTCCCTCTATTCTCCTCTTGAAATTTTGAGTACACACACACACACACACACACACACACGCACCCCATGTGAGTTTCAATCTGCCAGATCCAGGACTCTAACTGCAGTTAGCCATAGAGGAGTCCAGCGCCTTAACCACCATGCCACCTGCTAGCCTCTCATGTCTTTCTTTTTTATCAATGTATTTTAGTTGTATTATTCTCCTTATGTTTGCATAATACGCACATTATGTCCTGAGAACTTACCATGACTAAGAGGTCATTGAAGGCAAATACTGTTTCCTTGTGCCCTTCTCTGTATTAATCACATAGTCAAGTACCTTATGTGTAGTAGATGAATTAGGATAATTGTTAATCCTTGTAAAAGTGAAATTTTCTCTAATTAAAGTACTTCCTCTCCCCACTTTTTTTATTTGCCAGAGAACATCTGCACTTGCAAAAAAGAAAAGATGGGGGGTGGGGGTGGAAAAAAGCACCCCCAATATGATATGGTCAGACCATCATTCCTTCTCCTTCACTTTTACCTCCTATTGGCATTTTGGGCATTCACACACAAGTGCCCAACTTGTTTTTCAAGACATCAGGTTCAGAATCACACCATGTGGTCTGCCATGTGGGATCTGGCTACCTTACCACTAAGCTCTTTAAAAGCCTGGTACTGCCCCATTTAAAGAATGATTCTTTTTCAAGTTGGTAGGTAGCACAATGGTTGAGGTGTTGGACTCCCACATGGTCAACTGCAATTCAAATCCCAGACCTGATGCTTACTTTCTTGTTTTCCCTTTCTCTCTCTGGTAAAATTAAAAAAATAAATAATAACAGCAAATAAAATTAAGTAAAGTACATAAATAATATTTTATAAATAATTACTCCATGCCTTAGTCTCATTGCTAATGTTTGAACAGTACTTTTTATTTACATTTTTTCTCCTAATTAGTCATTTTATATCTAGATAATAATTTTTAAGTTGCATTTGCTTTTTGAGCTCACTTCGAATAACTTGTATGAGTTTCTAGATGGACATTAACCCTCTCTGTCTAAGGATAAATTATGATTCTGTTAGTGTTCAATGAAAATAAACCGAATTTCATACATACTTCTAACCTACATTGCTTTTTCTGCAAAAATGAGTTTTAGAAATACAGTGTACCATCATTCACTAACTATTCTCATGTGAGGTTGATAGATCGAGTTGTGAGAATGTGAGAATGAATATGAAAAATCTGAGAAAAGAAACAAATAGCCCTTGATCACACAGGTTGCCAGACAGGTTTTTTTAATATTAGTTACATGGAATAATAAATCAATAACAATCAGTTGTTTTTCTCAATTTCAGTAAGTAGCTCTAACATTTTATACACACACACACACACATATATACATACATATATATACATATGTATGTGTGTGACACACACATACATACATATATATATATATATATATATACACACATGTATGTATGTGTGTGACACACACACACACACACAGCATTAAATGGTGGGTCCATTTCTGAGAAGCACCTGCTATCAGCAGGACAGTTATTAGGCTTTTAGGTTTATATGTTTGTACAGGTCTGATAGTGATACTTTGTTCTGTGTACACAGACTTTTTAGCAAATATATTCCTCACTTTTGCAAATAAAGTTCATCAGTCATGGAGAAAGAACATAGAGACTGTTTAGAAACCATTACCACTAAAAATAATGTTGAAATGCGGCTCAAATCAATGCTTACTGGTACTGACACCATGGTATTTTCATTTGACAAGATCATTCAAATTGTATCAGTTACCCGAGATCTCTGTTTTGTCTACCATATAATAATTGCCCTTTTCTTCTCCCTAACATGTAGTACAGTGTCTGTACATGGTAGAAAAATAGAATTGATGAAGGGATACCTATGTATTAAACTCATCTTAAGGGAAATGAAATAGACTCCATAGTGCCTTCTGTATTACACACATCTGCTATTGAATTTCCCAGTGGTCTGTTAGTTCTTCCAAACCCATTTTTATTTGACTTTTTTTTTTTTTTTACCTAATATTTAGAATTAACTTAATGACAGAAAATAGGTAGGTGCTATGAGTGAATTAAGGGGAATAGTATTTTTATTCCTCACATGGTAACAAAGCCTCAAAGCAATTGTATTTCAGGCAAAGAACATTCATTGGAGAGCCATGAGTCTAAATAGGAAAGAAACATCACCAGTGGCATAATTCCTTCCACCTCAGAGGAGGCGCCAGAAATACTGACTCTCTTTCCTACCACGTTTGAATTCCCTTTATTTTATACTTACTCAGCGAGATTCAATGTACAGAAAGAAAATGTCAGTTGGTGTTGTGGTGGAGATTGTTTACTGGTTCTTAATTCATGGCCAAAATACATTAATAGGATGTGCATACTATCAGTTAGGAGTCACTTTAATATCCCTGAGCTCTAACAGTTATTAATAACAAATTAGAGTGGGGGTACATCCTTAAATCTCATAAAAATCAACTATTATGTATATCTCATTGCTCTTCATCAGGTGAGATAATTATTGACTAATAAGGACATATATTCAATTAAAATAATATTTATTCACAGATTGTTTCATTCAAGAAACTCAAATATTTCTAGATACCTAGAAGAGAGGATTTTGAATGTTTTCCAACAAAGAAATGACCAATGTTTCAGTTTAAAGATATGCTAAATACCCTGACTTGATCATTATACTATGGGCACATGTACTGAAGGCACTTTCTTGGATGTTGCATGGTGAGGTAAGGATAGTAAAGATAGGTAATATATTGGATTGTTGGAAAAGTCATAATGCTTTTTTTTTCTATATTTTTCTATGCAAAATGCCTCATGACTTTTCCCATAACCCAGTATATCCTTTTCATCAAGTGTCCTATAAGCTCATGGTAGCTGTAAGAAATGAATACAAGTAAATCTAAACAAATTTGGAATTAATATGCATCCTCAAACCATGAAGGAGAAAACAAAGCCAGGAAACATAAAATGGGGGTATGAAGAGGCAGATTTCACAGAATTTTGAATGAGGCTCTGAAGGAAGCACAGAGATTTGCTAGTCTAATGTGGGGTCCAGGAAGGGACATACCAATAGAAGCTACAAGGAGAGGGAGCCACATGAGACATAAGGAAGGATATGGGCACCAGGTGACTCTCAGACTTACTGTATGTGTCAGAAACAGTTTTTGTGTGAGGATTAATGGGAACAGAAAGATTGCTTGGTTCCACATTGCAGTGTCTCAAACCTAGTAAGGAGGTTATAAGAAATTTGGGGGGACATGAGAAACTATTGAGTGTTTCTAGTATCACAGATATGATCCAAATGATACTTTAGGAGTACGCTTTTAGCAGTATTAAGAGTATTTATAGGTTTTGGTCTTGTTTGTTAGTTTGGTGCAGCTGAAAGGCCTCTTCTTTCCATCAGTGCTTCTCCAAATCCCGTTATCCTTCAAGTCCAGTGCAAAATGTCACCTCCTTCAAGAAATCTATTATGCTTTCAGACTGGAGTAATCACTCCTAGAAATTACAGTACCAACTGTCTCTTTGCACTGATTTTTTTAAAAAATTTAATTGGTGCATAATTATATATATTTATGTGGTGCAATGTGATGTTTCAGTGCATGTGTGCCTTTCGCAAAGGTTAAATCAGGGTATTTAGCATATCTATCTTTTTTTTTTTGAGAGTTTTTTGCTATATGGCGTGTGCACTGACCAGACAGACAGAGAGAGACAGAGAGATAGAAAGCGAGAAATCACCCCCCAGAGGGGATGGCCACGCCGCAATCCCTTCTCCTCCATTCTCCTCTCGGGATCTTGGGCACACACGCACACACACCCGGCATGAGTTTAAGCCACCGGGTCTGAGATGCGAACCGCGGTCGACTACATGGGAATCCAGCGATATAGCCATTACGCTAACTGCTGGTCCCAGCATATCCATCTTTTGAAACATTTATCATTTCTTTGGGGGACAACATTCAGAATCCTCTCTTCTAGCTATTTAGAATATTATAAATAATATTCAGTACTATATTATTAACTTTAGACCTCCTATATTATTAACTATAGTATCTATCTAGTGCTGTAGAACTAGAATTTGCTCCTTCTAGCTAAGTGTAACTTTGTACCTGTTGACCAATTTCTCTCTATACCCTTCTCTCTTCAGCCCTCTCCACCCCCTAGTAACCAATATTCTAATCTCTATTTCTATGAGATTAGTTTATTCAGATACCACAAATGAATGTGATAATGTAGTACTTGTTTTTCAGTGCCTGGCTTATTTCATTTAAAATAATGCACTCATGGTTTATTCATGTTGTCACAAATGACGAGATTTCATATTTTTATGGTTGAATAGTATTCTATTTTGCATGCATACCACATTTTTTATCCATTCATCTCCTGTTAGACCCTTAGACTGATCCCGTACCTTGGCTATTGAGAATAGTGCTGCAACAAACAGTTGTATGTAGATTTCTGCATTTAACTTTTAAAATTTTTACTATGCCACATTATTTTCTAGTATAAAAATACTATATTTAGGAGCCAGCAGATGTATGGAGATTAAGACAGCTAGATCCCACATAGATACTCCATAGTTCAAGTCCCAGATATGGTTTCTTGAACATCATACCAAGCATGTATGCATATGTGTCCAAAATCCTGAGAGGAGAATGGAGGAGAATGGATTGAGGCTTGGCTATCCCCCCAGGGGGTGATTTTCACACATTCTCTATCTGTGTCTCTCTCCAGCAAGTGCACATGCCCTGTAGCAAAACTATGAAACACACACACACACACACAACTGTATTATTGGGACCAGCAGTTAGCATAATGGCTATGTCACTGGATTCCCACATAGTCAACTGTGGTCGCGTCCCGGATCCGGTGGCTTAAAACTCACGCTGGGCGTGTGTGCGTGCGTGCCCAAGATCCCGAGAGGAGAATGGAGGAGAAGGGAGTGCAGTGTGGCCATCCCCCCGGGGGGTGATTTCTCGCTTTCTGTCTTTCTGTCTCTGTCTGGTGAGAGCACGTGCCCTATAGCAAAAACCTCTAAAAAAAAAATCTGTATTATTATTAGAATATTAGAATAAAATATGCGTTTAATCTAAAACCTGAATTATTTACATCTTCAGCACTTTAAAAGTACTATGATGTATTAAATGTTAAATTATAAAGTGTGCATTTATTTAGAAAGTGTTTTGTAATTCTACAATGCTCAAGAGAATGAAAAAATTATAATCAATAGGATCACCTAGTGACTAAGGCAGCAAATACCCTACGGCCAAGTGTGCAATTTGAGTTCCAAACCTAGTGATCTGAGAAACATACTAAGCACATGTGCATGCCTGCTCAAACTCCCAAAGGGAAGGAGAGATACAAAAGGGTGATCATTCCCCATGGAAAGTGCTTTTGCCTACCTGCCTGCCTCCCTCCCTCCCTCTCTCTCTTTCTCTCTCGCAGTTGCTCATAACCTTTAGCAATAAAAAGAAAAAAAAGTAATAAAGCATGATTTCTCTGCTGCATTACCTGTGGTCAGCATCATAGTGTTACATTCTGTAATTTCTTTAGCAGTACTGAGAATAATATTGGAAGATCACTTATTCGAACATCTTTTCTCCATGTAGTTCCAGGTCGAATTCTGCCACACACACACACACACACACACACACACACACACACACACAAATCAAAACATGCACACACACACAAGCAAAACAAAGAAACAGATAGATGTACGCAAGCTTTGTAATGCAGAAGAGGAGAGGTCGGTTGCAGAAAGATTCATGGGTAGACTATCTACTAAGAGGCTTTTTGTGTTGCAGGCAGCAAAAATTGATGGTGCTCATTCTCTCTGAGATTATTGAGACTTCTCACAACTCCTGAATCACCATATTTCAGTAGTTGTATTTCTGCCCTTCTCCAGTTCTTCCAACATTAAAACAAACCTTAAAGCAAACATAAAAACCCCTCCATTTCTTCATATTGAACATTTTCAACTTGGGCTATTTAGAGTGGTTTCTGGCTTTTATTTTCTTAATGAAAATTTGACTGATGTAGCTTCTAATGCAGAAATAATTCCTCCTCTAGTTAAAGATTTACTTAACAAGTAATACCAAACATAATTAAGTTTACAGAATGGAAAATATGTTTTTTAAGGTGAGGGAAAAAAGTCATAATCCTTTCATTGATTGCATAATGTCTCTTGTGGCCTTAAAAAGAACAATTAGGGCGTACTTTTTAGCATCAACTTGGTTCAAATTGCAGGCAATTTAAGTCTAGTTTATTCCTTTATAATTTATCATCATTATCACTTACAATACAACAAGAAAGCATAGTAGTAGTATTTTTAGGACAAGCATTTGACCAATCTAAAAGTCTCATTACCTCTGCATTGCATTTCACTTAACTATTTAAAAAAGACAACACTGCTTAGAGTGGAAAAGCATCTCTACATTGAAATACTGCATCTTTAATGAAGACATCACTTATTTCTGGTATTTGAGAAATTGTCACTCTTTTTAAAGGAAAGTAGCTGTTGTAAGTTAATGCCATAAGATTCAGTAAGCATCAATGCTTTGTAAAACTGGTCTGCAGGTTGACCGCAATGCATCATGTACTATGTGAAATATTACTAATTTTACTAAAATGAAAACACGAGACATAAAATCTGAGTTTTATATCTATACATATTTTCATGTACTTTGAATCAGAAAGCTAAATGTATATGGGAGTGGGGGGGAGAGTTCCAAAATTTCTGGAAAAATAGAATTAAACTATTAGTTTATTTTGTGACAAAACAAAATTGAAAATCCATACCTTATTAAGAAAAAAACTATGCATGGATTCAAAGAAACATTCACACCACAATAAACTTGTACTTAATTCCATTTTTTTTTTTTTTGGGGGGAGAGGTTTTTCGCCATAGAGTGTGTGCGCTCGCCAGACAGACAGAGAGACATAGAGACAGAAAGCGAGAAATCACCCCCCAGGGGGGATGGTCACGCCGCAATCCCTTCTCCTCCATTCTCTTCTCGGGATCTTGGGCATGCATGCACACGCGCCCGGCGTGTGTTTTAAGCCACCGGGTCTGGGACGCGAACCATGGTCGACTACATGGGAGTCCAGCGACATAGCCATTACTCTAACTGCTGGTTCCCATTCCATTTTTTTGTAAAATTTTTGAAGCCCTCTTTTGAGTTCACACACACACACACACACACACACACACACACACTCACACACGTATAAAGAGAGAGGAATAATGTTTGCAACTCTTTTATATAACTGTTTTTAAATCTTACATGTGAACAATACTTAGCATAACACAGGGCATAGAAAAAGGTTAAAATATGTCAGCATCAATTACTTTTGTTTCATTTGTTTTCTGCTTTGTTTGACAAAACAGAATTACCTCTAAATAATGGTCTACCCTCATATTTAAAGAGAAAAGAAGCTATTTACCAAAGCTCAAACAAGTGGAAGCTATGACCAGTTAATTCCTAGACAATTTACTGTTAAGATAATTGAGATAGTGGCACTTGCTTGTGAGAGCATTATTGGAAAAAATCTTATGGACTCAGCACATATTCCCAAGTACAAATTGAATACTAAACCAAACAAAAAGTCACTTCTTGAAACTATTAACTGTTCCTGAAATTTGCCTCACTAAATACAAATGGATTGAGTAATAAATAAGCAGAACAGTGCTGAAAAAGTATAGACCTATGAATGAAAAGAATGAGAAGTCTGTTACTATTGTATTAGAGGAGTGGATAGTAAGAATTGTGGTCACCATTTAATCTAATGTTTTTAAAACTACAGAGTCATAAGATTGGACTGATAAACGCATTTGAATGTTGCTTTGCTTGGGGGAATTTGTACTAAGAAATACATAATTTAAAACTGGTATTTTATTATTGTCTTCATTTGGGCTCAGAGCCCCAACGTGGAAAATTAAAAAAATTAAGTTTCTCAAAAGTAGAGGCCAGCAGGTGGCATTGTAATTAGGTCACTGGATTACCACATGGTCAACCATGGTTAGAGTCCCAGATCCAATGGCTTGAAAATCACTCTGGGTGCATGTGTGTGTGTGCTCAGTATCCTGAGAAGAGAATGGAGGAGAAAGGATTGAGGTGTGGCCATCCTCCCATCTTCCCTTGGTGGTAGTGGTGGTGGTGGTGGGGGGTGATTTCTTTTTCTCTCTGTCTTTCGTAAAAGAGCACACACACTCTATAGCAAAAAAAAAAAAATCTGGAAGAAAAAGTTTCTCTAAATTCTAAAGTTTATTGTTCACAAACATAATTTTTTTGGAGTGAAATTTCCTTGAAATCTATGAAACAGTTTCCCTTGGGATCAGAATATGATGCAGCAGTAAAATGCAATTTTCTGAGAAGCTGACCCACATGGGGAGATGATGCAGAGACTTCGCAGAGAATTCTAGGTACTTGTGTGCCCATAGACTGAGACTCGCTGGGGCTGATTGTATCATCAAGACCCTTCTAGAGGTGCTCCTACATCTCTAAGAAATTTGTAAAAATTAAAAATAGCCCAAATGGTACTATGACCTCACCATCATCTCAGTATTCTCCTTCCCAACCTCTAGAATAATATACTAGCATACAAAGAGAGTTAGCTAAGAGAAGAGTAAGCAGAGGTTCAGGAATAATGGGGAAAATATATTTAAGACTGACATGCATGATATTTGTGTTGGAAAAAGAAATGTATGCTGTAAAGACATGATAAAATGTAAATTAAAATAAAAAATATTTAATTATTGCTCTCTCAAATTATAAATAAATTTAATTAACATTTTTTGATTACATGCAATTTTTAAAAAAACAATTCTTACTGGGGCTAGCAGGTGGATGGCATGGTGGTTAAGGTGCTGGACTCCCACATGGCTGACTGTGACTCAAGCCTCAGACCTGGCCATTTGCTTTCTCATTTTCTTTCTCTCTCTCTCTCCCTCTCTCTCTGTCTCTGTCTCTCTTTGTCTCTCTCCTGCAAGTACACATGTCCTATAGGAAATTAGAAAATAGTAATTAATAAAATCATATAAGTAATTATTTAAAAAAACAATTCTTATGACACTTATGTAAATATTTTGTGGACATATTATATAGACCCTCTTGCTAGGTGGTGTGAAAAATATAAAAGGAATGTCTCTATTTCTTGGCATTTTGTACATATAATTTTGGAAAAATAATTATTAAAGTGATTATATTATTAAATTTTAATATAATATTCTGTATAAAATATATTTTATGCTCACATTATTGAATAAAGATACTCTGGTAGCTTTTTTGTTTTTGTTTTTTAATTGTCAGAGAGTGCAAGCAGTTACCAGGGAAAGACAGGAAGAGGAAGAAAGTACTTCTCAGTGGGGTATGGTCATTCTGAAATCTCTTCTCCATTTCAGAGTTACGCATTCATGCACCTGTGTCCAGCTTGTTTTTCAAGTCACCAGTGCTGGGACTCAAACCATGATCAGCCACATGGGATCTGGCTCCCTTAAACACTAGGCTATAGTATCAGCCCCCAGTAGACATTTTCATATAGGCTATAATTTAAATGTAGTGATGATATATCACATCTACACTGTGATCATGAAAACATGACTACAGTTTATCATTTTCATTCCACATTTAAAATCACAAGCAATTTAATTGCCTATCATTGGGTAAATCATTAAATAAGTGACATTAAAATAAAACAATCCTTGGGGAAAAAAGGAATTTATGCTGAAAGTAATAATCACCAAAATATTTGGTATTTGAAAGACAAGTTACAGAACATTGTGCTTCACTTTTTGAATGTATACACACATGGCTAGAATATCAGTGGGAAGATCATTTAAAAATGCTAGCAGCCATTGACTCTGAGTAAAGATCAACAGGACATCAGAGTGGCATGGTTAGGAGAAGACTTTCTTTTGTCTATCCTTTCTTTCTCTAGTATATTTCTTTCAGACATATGAGCATAGTATGTGTTCAGTTTCTTGGTATAGTTTCATCAGTGACTCAAGTGATTACACTAACTGCCTTTTGCTCCCAGTTCCCCCTGGATCTCACACCATACACACACATACAACAACCACTCTGCCTCACTTCCCGATTCACGTAATTCAAGTTCATGGTCACAAGTGAGAGAGGACATAAATTTTCTCTGGAGAAAATCATCCTATTTCTTAATCACAGTTTAGATCTGCTTTTATATGTAGCCACTCATTCTATGTGTCGGAGTTAGTGCTTTACTTCAGCCACATAACGTACATTCCTTAGCCAGGGTGTACTCTTGGGACTCAGTAATTTGTAGATTAGAGAGCAGAAACTTTCTATCAAGTCCTTGACCAATCTCTTAATTATTTACCACGTCAAAGATTCTTCAATGCTGTTGTTTTTATTGTACCCTTGTGGACCATTTGCTAAAACGCAATTTGCTATTTTGGAGATAAATTAGCTTTATTACTTCCTTTTCATGTACACTGAAAAGCACGGTGGACTTTTATTCTCCTTAACTCATCTTCCATCCTCAGCATCAATGCACCTATTAAATCTAAAAGCCTTTATCTTTCACATCATAAAAAGATAGAGTTGGGTTGTTTCTCCTGATTAAAAACACAAAATATTTTTGCTCATTTACCCTGCAGAATTGCTGATTTTTGTACCTATGAAATTATTCACACAAAACCAGCAGGGAAAGAAACACACTGAGTACTTTTCAGTACATTAAAATAAAATTTGAGCTTATTTTCTTGTGTCTGTGGAAGATAAGACTTGGAGATTTAATACCATACTAAATTTTGAGAGAGAGTGGTGCATAGAATTATTGAAACACTCTATTTCAATATGAAAAGAAGACAGAAATGGATAAGAGCACATCCTTTTATGTTAAGTAACTTTGATATATTTTAGAATCATATAATGAACCACTTATGTATAGTGTAATATCAGCATGTATAGTAATATGTGTTAGTAAAGTACAGAATGGGTCATCTGAAAGTTTTCAGGGCATTAACAAACTTGAATTAGTAAAGAAGAACTAAATCAACTAACTGTAATATATTTTTCAGTGAAAATAATTAAATAGTTATAATACTGTAAAGAGAAGTTAAGCCTATCTAGGTTTATTGTAGACTAGAAAATTATATCATGTTCTCTTTGTATTCATTTTATTTATTTTATTTTTTTAGAGAGAGGCTTTTGCTATAGGGCACTTGTACTCTCTGGAGACAGAGAGAGAAAATGAGAAATCACCCCCGGGGGGATGGCCACACTGCCATCCTTTCTCCTTCATTCTTCTCTTGGGATTTTGGGCACACACACACACAGCCTATGCACACACTTCGACATTCAACCATGTGGAAATTCAGTGCTCCAACCAACCACTATGCACCTGCTGGCCCCCATTTTCTTTTTAATAGTTATATTTTATCTTTTAAATTTGTTATATGTCATTGCTAAATAATATTAAGGTTTAGTGATATATAGCCCTCATTTCAAATATAGTTTTTTCACTTTGTTAGAATAAACTTGAGTAATATGAATTACTATCACCATTATCAAATGCACATATGCACAAACTGAAGCTCAGAAATATTAAATGACTTACATGAGGTTACATAGTAAATAACTGGAATATCTGAAATACAAATTAAGATTTATCTGATTGCAGAAAGCATCTTTGTACAATCTTCATAAAAGTGTCAAATTTTATGATTTAGCACTAAAATGTAATGGCATATAAAATATAAATAAGTACATATAATCATTTTAATATAGCTAAATTTATGTATTAGATAATTGGACTAAAATTCTGTACTGCAAATTCATTCATAGAAATTGTCATCATTAAATTTGTATTAATGCAAGTAACTTTATAGCTTTTCTACACTCAAATTGCAACTAGAGCTGTATGATTACTCATAGGGTAAATGTGTCATTTTTTACTACCTCACAGCTAAGGAATGGTGGTTAGAGCACTCTGCCAAAGTGAAGAGGGGATTTAAAATGGCTTCAAAGACCCAAAGTTACACCGATAGACATGAATGGATTGGATCTGCTTAGGGGGTCCTCTGTTCTTTCTGCTTAATTATATATTTTTTGTTTTTACATTTTTTACCTGAAGTCATGAATGCTCACCAGAGAAAGAGACCGAGAGAGAATTTAAAGGGAAAAAGCACTCCTCAGTGGGGCATGGTCAGGCTGCTCTCCCTTCATTTTTCCATGCTGTTTGAACTTTGGTCTGCCACGCTTCTAAATCCACTGGGAGCAAAGCCCAAACCATGTGGTTGACCATGTGAGATCCAGCTCGTTCAACCACCAGGACACCAGGTGACCCCAAATTCTTCTTTTTCTTTATCAGTCTTGATAATTGATTTCTACCCAAGTAGTCCAGATATCTGAACTTGTCACTTCAACTTTTAATAACATAGATAAATTTTTAAAAAATTTTGTGTGTATATTTACAATGCTATTTTTAGCAGCTAATTAATAGGGTATGGATTTAAAGATTCAGGATTCAGTAATTCTTTTTTTTTCCTAAGAATTACTTAACTTTATTTATTTATCATTTATTTACCAGAGAGGGACTGTGTGTGTGTGTGTGTGTGTGTGTGTGTGTGTGTAAGAGAGAGAGAGAAAGCAAGCAAGCAGCCAGGTCCAGGACTAGAACTGCCGTCAGCCATGTGGGAGTCCAACGCCCTTAACCTCCACTCCACCTGCTGGCCCCTAGGGATTCAGTAATTCTTAATGTTCCAATGTATTAAATGCAGGGAACATTCTCAGGGATGTTGCTCTGCCTTACTCAGTGTTAGATTTTCAGATTCCAAAAATTATTGGGGTCTTTACAATATGTAGCATCTATGTATTCAGAAGGAATTTATTAAAACCATCATGTATGTGTATATTTACTTATCTTCTGAGGGCCACAAAGATGGCCACCCTTGTTTTTATTCAGAGACAAAGAATATACTACAAAAACAATTGTCATATTCTTTATCTGAAGGGAAATGTAACTATGTGCTAAGATGTACCACCTCCATAGGGTAGTTCAGAATCTGAATGTACTTAGGACTGGACAAGAAATAGGACTCCAATCCTGGTGGAATAGGGAACCATATCCAGTTTGAAACCTACCCAAAATTATTTCCCTTAAGTAATGGCTACAGAATTCTTGAAAGAAAGAAAGAGAGGAAGAAAGAACATAAAAGAAAGGAACTTTCTATTTCTCAGTGACCTTTTTTTAATGTATAATAGACCTAAAAAGAATAGACTCCTAGTATTAGGATTGTCCATTTGGCACGGTTCATGAACATAAAGTGTTCTATTTTAAACTGGCACATACAGACCTTGCCCCTGCTTATGTCTGTGTTCTACAGTAAGAGCACACTTAGAAATATTGTAAAGCAGAAATATTCTCACTAATGTGTAGACTTAAACAAGAGGCATTTCTCAGTAGAAAAAAAATGTATTTAATGAAAATCAGAATCATATTAAATGTTAGTCAAAAATTGAGATATACCGAGCTTAGCTGAGTCTTGCAGCCTTGCTGTATAAATTTATCAAATAGCTTCTAGAAACAAGAGCATCAAATACTGGAGATACAGTGGGAAAAGGGTGGGAGAGTGAGAGGAAGGGAATCAAGGAGAAGAATAGAGATAAGAGATTTACAGGACACAGAAATGGATGATTATCTGTTGATGATAAAGTGTATGGCATCTTCAACTGGACTGATGTAAACTATATTCATGTTGGGTAAATTCACTTTACAAGTTGTAGTGATGTGCAGTGATTAAATGTATAAAATAATTTTTAAAAAAATTAAAAAAATAAAAATTCAACAAAAGAGCATCTTCAAATGAAAAATGTGAAGAAGATGGCCTCTTTCTTTTAAAGAAATTACTAGACCAGCAGTTGGTGTCATGGCTATGTTGCTGAACTCCCATGTAGTCAACCGTAGTTCAAGTCCTGAACCCAGTGGCTTAAACTCACACCAGGCTTGTGTATGTGTGTGTGTGCCCAAGATCCCAAAAGGAAAATGGAAGAGAAGGGATTGTGGCATGTCCATTCCTCCGGGGGGTGATTTTTCTCTGTCTCTGTCTTTCTGCTGAGCTCACACGCCCTATAGCAAAAACCTCTCAAAAAAAAAGAGCAAAATATTTCTTGGGACCAGAAGTTGGCATAATGGCTATGTCACTGGACTCCCCTGTAGTCGACTGCGGTTTGAGTCCCGAACCCGGTGGCTTAACCTCACACCAGGCACGTATGTGTGTGCCCAAGATCCCAAGAGGAGAATGGAGGAGAAGGGATTGCAGTGTAGCCATCCCCCCTGGGGGGTGATTTCTCACTTTCTGTCTCTCTCTTTTTGGTGTGCACATGCACCGTATAGCAGAAACCTCTCCCCCCCCCCCAAAAAAAAAAAAGAAAAGAAAAGAAATTATCAACTTAATTGCAGAAGACAAAACAATAACAGAAAACCCAATGAGTATACAGAAAAGTAACCCATTTAATAGAAATATGCATTCATTCAGTGCTGTAGAACCATGGAGGAAAAGCCATTGCTTTCCCTTGAATGGGAAGAGAGTAGCAATGGTAGGGTTTTATTTTTAAGAAATAATTTTCATCAGAATAGACATTTGTGATACTTAAAAATATTAAGAAGGAAGGGCAAAGAAGGCTAGATGAGAATCTTTTAAAGTGCACACAGGCCTGCAAGAGCATGACTCATCCGTATATGGTATTTCAGTAAGAGAGGAGGAGAGGCACCTATGCCAGGGAGGCTGCAGAGCAGGTGAAAGGCTGATGAGACTCAAATCAAGCAGTAGTTTTTAACGTTGTTCATGAGGTTGGCATTAACTTTGTCTCATTCCAAAGTTACAGAGAGCTTTAAGCAAAAACAGAAATCAGGTTTGTATTTTAGAAAAGTTAATTGGGTAATGTGCAGGCTATATCGGAAGTGGGTCATGGGCGGATTAAAAGGCAAGGAAATACTCTTAGAAGGCAATTTGCAGTGGTCCAACAGAGAGTTTTAAGAGATAAGCTCAAAACCTGATTGGTATCTATACTTAATGGATAATTTGAGAATGAATGTCCACAAGTGTAAGTGAGAAGACCTGGAAGAAGAAAGGAACATGATGAAAATCAACAGATGAGAGAAATTTAAGAAGGTGATAGTGTTCACAAGTTCAAATACCACTAAGAAGTTAAATGAGATAAAATCAGAAGGCATGATTCAATTTGGATATGTTGAGGGCATTTGCTTGTTGGAGGAGATTCCATGTCTGGAAATTTCTACTAGTAGGAAAGAGGTACTATTAATATTGAGTTGTTGAGAACGTCATGATGTATTTTTTTCTATGCAAAAATATGTAATGACTTTTCCAATGACTCAATATTTGGTATTGTGACAACTATAGAATTCACCGGAAGGGATGTGACCTTTGAAAACATAAATTCATAGGTAGTGATTATTATTATGGAATTATAATTTAAATACCTCACACTAACAAATACTTTCTTCTTATATTAAAATTATCCCATTGGAGGTTTTTTGACTTTAGCTGTCATCTCCATTCACAGAAATTCCAGATTAGACTCCTATCCTGAATCATTAAAAAAGTTCATTCCTAATTCCTCATTACATTCTGGAAAGTTTTAATTGGATGTATTTGTTTTTTATGACTGCCATTAAAAGAAATACTGAAGACTGGTTTGCTTAAACAGTAGACATTAGTTTTTTCACAATTCTGGAGGCTAGATATCTGAGATCAAGGGGTTGACATTGTTGGTCTCTTCTGAGACATTTCTCCTGAGCTTATAAATAGCTATCTGATCCCTTTTCCTCAGCCAGCCCTCCCTCTATATTTATCTGTGTCCTGATCTCTTCCTATAAGCACTCAAGTGGTACTAGAGAAGGGCCACTTTAATGACCTCATTATAACTGAATGACCTCTTTAAATCCTATCTTCAAATACAGAGACATAGTGAGCTATTAGGGGTTAAGGTTTCAATATATTAATTTGGGGGAGGACACAATTCAGCCCATAACATTGGAGAGCCACTGAACAAATCTAATTTTATAGACTTCCAACTTCCCACCCAAATCTGTCCGTCTGCTAGTAACAAGATTTGTCAAAGTCCACTTTCAAGATTTTTAAATACTTTAGATAATATTTGGTATCTCTTTATTTTGTGTATGTACATCTTATGAATTAAAATGATTTCTTGAATCCATTGCCATACCAGTTTTTATTGTCTTCATTTACTCTTCAGGATGACATTCATTCTCCTTATAAAAGCTGTGTTGAAGCTGCTCAGTCAATTGTTGCCTCTGTATCCTATTTGCTTTCTTTTCTTTTTTCTTTTATTCTTTTTTTTTTGGAGAGGTTTTTGCTATAGGACTCGTGCGCTCACCAAAAAGACAGAGACAGAGAGATAGAAAGTGAGAAATCACCCTCCCAGGGGAGATGAACATGCCACAATCCCTTCTCTTCCATTCTCCTCTCCCAATCTTGGCACACACTCACGTGTGCCCGGTGTGAGTTTAAGCCACTGGGTCCGGGACTCGAACTGCAGTCGAGTACATGGGAGTCCAGCGACATAGCTATTAAGCCAACTGCTGGTCCTCAACTTTCTTTATTTCTTGTCTCTCTTACTCAGGCTAATCACTACACATTGCTTCTCAGACAAGTATATTAAAGCAGAATTCCTTCCATTTGTGACTATATTCACTCTGCCCACTCATTTCTCTGTCTTTCCACTTTCCCATAGTCAGCACGGGGCAAGAACAGTGGTGGATTGGGGGCAGAAATGGGCAAGGTAATAACTCTTCTGGTGGAATGTGATCCTTGTCATTTCTGCTTTTACAAGTCACCTATCACCTATAACAAGTCACTGCCAAGCAAGAGGCAGCTGCAAAATGTGAACTCTTCATTTATTTGTGTAGGGAAGGTAGGATTTAATCACCACAGTGCAATTAGGAAATAAGTGGATAAAAAAGGAATATATATATATATATATATATATATATATATATATATATATATACACACACACACACACACACACATACATACATATACACACACACACACATATATACACAGACACATATACACACACACACACATATACACACACGCACATACATAAACACACACACACGTAAATATCTGCATAAATTTGGGGAAAGTTAAGAGGGATATTTGCCACAGTATTGATAATGGTTTCTGAATGTAAGTGGAACTGGAGCACAGTTTGACTTGAACATGAGGAAGACTTTTTATTTTTTATGTATTAGTACAGGGGACATGTGCTCTCTGGAGAGAGACAGAGAGAAATAAAGAAAGTGAGAAATCAACCCTCTGAGAGTGAGCACACCACAATTCCCTCTCCTCCACCCTCCACTCAAGATTTTGGGCATGCATACATGTGTGCCCAGCATGTTCATCAAGTCTCTGGGTCCAGGACTTGAATTACACAGTCAGCCATGAAGGATCCAGTCACCTTAACCATATACTATCTAGCTAGCTCAGAGAAGGCTTTAATTTTTTTAGTGAAGAAATTTTTAAAATATGATGTGTATATATATGTCAATGAATAATGGTAAAATTATAGAGTTTTATAATAAGCAAAAGTATTCAAGTCAGTAATCACTGACATAAGAAATCAACTAGATTGAAATACTAAATTTAGCTGTATTTCCTTGTATAAGTTATTTATATTCTTTTAGACTCAGGTTCTTCTGTAAGATGAGGATAATGCTAGCAACATTTCACAGTTCTCTTAAAATTAGAGCTTATATAATTTTTAAACAGCCTGGATAGCATAAAGTAGGATCTCAGCAAATGGTAGATGAGGAAACTAGAAATCACAGCATGAAAAATGATATAAAAAGTTAGCTTAGTACTGGTCATCACTGTATCCTCTGCCTTTGCCTGCCGGCTTCCAGTACAGAAAGATCTTTGTCTTCTGAGTGTAAACCTCTGCAGGTAATCTGAATCCCAGGGATGTGGAGGCATCTTTATTTTTACAAAGGTACTTAGCTTTGTGTATAGCTGTGAAAACAAAGGAAAGAGGAAGGGGGGAATGTCCTTTAAATGACAACATCCCTAAGGAAAATGACAAGCTCATGGTTGGCAAAATAAATTATGTTTATATAGTTGGATGTTCATGTCAGTTTTGTTACTGTTTTCAAGCTGGCACTTGGGGTTTCACAGCTTTCATTTTATTACAGTCACTTTATATATAAAGGTATAAAACCTAAGGAAAAAAGAATGTCCCAAATGGTATGCTAAACCAGTATTTTGATACAAGAAAAAGCTTTGGTTGTTTTCTTTGCCTGTTTTTTAATGAGAAAGAAACTTTGAAAAAAAATAATTACAAGCCCTTTAAAATGAATTAAATTTAATTAAAATTTATTTGTACTCTCTTGAATACTGTTGATACTTATGAAAGAACTAAACTAGAAAGCTATAAAAATAGAAAAGCATTTTTTATGTTCTGTAAATTCCTGAGTAGGAAAACAGATACATATATGCAGTCAGTCATAATCCTAAAATATTAAATGACAATTTCCAGAAGTAAATAACTGATGTTTTAGATCGTTTACCCTTTTGAGTAGTGTGGTGAATTCTGATGCTGTTCTAATCTGTCCCACCCAGGACAAGAGTCATACCTTTGTGCAGGGTGTTCTTGTTCTGTTTGCTGTTTTCAGTCGGTCGCTTCGTAGTACCCTTGGACACCAGATCAACTACTGTGGCATCACAGTGCTTGTGTCAAGTAACCCTTACTTAATGGTTCTAAAACAAAAGAGTAGTGGTCCTGGCAATTCAGCTATGTGAAAGAGAAGCCATAAGTGTACCTTTTTAAGTGAAATGGTAACAAAGGGAAAAAATAGTTTTTGACTTAATGAAGAAGGGAAACAATCATACGTTGAGTTTGCTAAGGTCTGTGGTCAGAATGAATATTGTATTCGAGAAACTGTGAACAAAGAAAAAGAAATTTCTGGTTTTTGCCATCACACCTCAGAATGCAAATGTTCTAGCCATGGGGTTCTCATGATAAGTGCTTAGTTAAGATGGAAAAAGTGTTAAATTTCTGGGTGAAGGACAGGGACAGAAATGGGTTCTGACTGATGGCAATTGGGTGGGTATCATCTGTGGATTCAGGCACCTAGTGGAGATCTGGAACGTATCCCCACAGATAGCAAGAGTACTATATTGCCAACTGAATACATTTTTAAATGAATTAGGTACACAGAATACTTTAATGAGAGTTAAGAGATTAAAGTTTCACCATTTCCATACATAGAAGTTATCTTAGCCTATACTCACTGGATAGACTAAGATGGATATTTACATGTTGAACTTTTATGAGTGTCCATGAAACACCCATAAGGAAGCGGAGGCAGTAGAACTGGGCAGAAGACAAAGGGAAAATGCTGTAACAGATGCCTCAACTGACCTTCCAGGAAATTCTAGAGCTGGGCTGTCCCCATAGAGAAAAATTTAGGCCAAGGGCTGAATCTCTGAAGTCCTGAAGATAGCACTCATTGAAAGTGGGCCACTCTATATTCTGTTCACTGGGAATGATTTCCTGACAAGGCAAGGAAGCGAGGAAATGAGTGCCTCCATCCTGAAAGAGAATCTGGGTGGCCACAGCTGCACCCACTCTGTAGGCCTACCTTGATTGTTTATCGGCAAGTGCCAGTTTCAATGCGTTTATTTTAATACACATAGAAGATCATGTTTTCAAACAAGAAAATTGTGCAAGGTGGATTTAAGCTTTAGCAGTTACTTATTCAAGTGTTCTATGGGGCATCATTCCATTGTAGTCAGAGGTCTATAGCTTGGCAAAAAAAAAAAAAAAAAAAAAAAAAAAAAGACCCTAGTGGTACCAAATTCTCTCTGTATTGAAGTTCTTATGTATTTTATGTATGCCTGGCTTATTAGTGATTCAAGTCATCTTTAGGCATGGGAAAAGTACATTATGAATTTAAAATAAGATATGTATGTATGTATTTGATTTTTTTATCTGAGAAAGAGACAGCCCCTCTTCTCTCCCCCTACAGGGTTTTGCTTCCTAACAGCTCCCCTATAGCTTTCCGGCCAGCAAGACCCATGGGCATGCCTAGTGTGTTCATGTCAACCCAGGATCTGAACCTCAGGCCTTCATATATGACTCCAGTATTGTACAGAAGCACCCTACTGCCTGTACCATTGCAACTGAACCTCCTTCATAATTTTTAGTAGACTAATAAAAATTATGTTGATATTTAAACATACTTTTGAACGTTAATTACAGGAAACTTAATATCTAATAAATTTGAATTTGAAGTAAGTGTTCTAATAGATCTGCTTAGAGAGCTTCGAAGCCGAATACAGAGTTGGAGGAGTAAGGAGAAATTGATGAGTATAAAGAAATTTATTTCAGAAAACTCAAATTATTTCCCAGCGAATGGAGTTTGTAAATTATTGGAATGTGGCCATTAAACTTAGAATAATCCAGCTATGAAGATTTATTTAAAAGAAATAGAAGGAAAAGTAATTTAGAGAGTGATTTAACCAAGTACTAAATACAACAGAAGGGCCAAGAAGTACCTGAACAAAATCATCTCTGTTCTCAGTAACATAGCAACAGGACAATGACTGATTAAAGCCTATAATAACTGAACTTCAGTTACTAAATTATAGATTACTTACAGTTCTCCTAGGTTTGGCTCTTAAAAAGGACAGTAAAGGGCCAGCAGGTGACATGGTGGTTAAGGTGCTGGACTCCCACGTGGTCAACTGAGGTTTGAGTCCCAGACCTGGCAGCTTGCTTTCTCACTTTCCTTCTCTTTCTCTGTCTCTCTGTCCCTCTCTCTCTGTTGAATGTATGTACCCTGTGGCAAGTTAAAAAAAAAAAAGTAACGGTAATTATAAAATTAAATATTTTTTGAGAGAGATAATTTTGTTATAGAGCACATGTGCTCTCTGGAAAGACAGAGAGACAGAAAGTGAGAAATCATCCCCCTCCCCAGGGGTAATGGCCACAATGCAGTCCCTTCTCCTCCATTCTTCTCTCAGGATTTTGGGCACACATGCATATGTACCTGGTGTGAGTTTTACAGTACCAGGTCTGCGACTTAAACCATGGTTGTCTATGTGGGAAACCAGCATGTAACCATTATGCCATCTGCTGGTCCTTAAATAAATAATTCTATTTTTAAAAAATAATTATTTTATTTGACTTCATTTATTTATTTATTTATCATTTGACCAGAGAGGGACACAGTGAGAAAGAGAGACAGAGAGAGAGAAAGAAAGTGAGAAAGGAAGCTACCAGATCCAGAACTTGAACCACAGTCGGCCATGTGGAACTCCAAAACCCTTGACCACCATGCTACCTGCTGGCCCAATACAGAATTCTTAGGAAAAAAAAAGAATACTTTTCTCTCTCTCCTTCTTATGCCCATAGTATCATTTTTTTAAAAAAAAGGGAGAGGTGAGGGCTGGCCCTGTAGTGCAGAGGTTGGTGCTGTGCAAAGGGACCCAGATCCCACATGGTTGACCACAGTTTGAATTCTGATGCATTTGTCTTGAAAAACATACTAGGAACTTGCGTGTGTGTTCAGGATCCATACAGGATGCAGAAAGAGAGAGAAAACAGAGTTGTGGTGTGATCAGGCCCTACTGTTGGATGCTTTCTCTCTGTCACTTTCTTTCTCACTTACATGTGCCTTCTGGCAATAAGTAAATGGACTAAAAGTTTTACTTCTGTCTGAGGGTGGAGAGAAATGGAATTTAAAGGAGAAGACATGGGACTGCATATCCTGGAGATTTATGGTGGGGAAGTGGCAAGACATCCACCTTGGGAGACAAAAATGTAGACAGTGACCCTGAAGCTCCTACTGTTACCTGGGTTTTGATCTACTAACAGGCAGATATCTGGAGACAGCGTCCTTATCCTCAAATTCCCAGCTAGTCATAGGAGCTATAATACTTCCACTAATATTTAAGCTAGAGGGGTGGCACCCTGCTGAAACTTGGACAGATTTGATCTCAGAGTCAGCTCATTGAATAGGTTCCCCTCATGCCCCTCACTCCCCAACTTTCCTATCCTGGTTTAACCCTTTTATTAAATTAACAATAATAACAGCTAATTTTTTAAATTCTGTTTGCCATCACGTCTAATCTCTGAGAAAATTACCCCTCCCTCATCCCAGCTCTAGGTCAGTTGTGGATTATCAGTCACTATACCTAACTTCCCTAAGCCCAAGATGAGCATTTGACCTCCCTTCTTTGATAAAGCAAGTGGGCCAGTAACGACCATGAAAACCACATTCAATTATTTAGAATCCTATTCTGGAATTATTTTATTTTCTTATGTTGGTTTTCTGAAAGAGATAGGGGGCACTGTCAACAGTATCTTTACAATATAATGCTTGCCCTCGTCCTGCAGCTAGCCAGGATCACAGCCATGACCGTGAGCATGTCAAGCATGTTCTGGCAGACCTGGGTTGCACACCTAGAACTTTCCCATAGAGTCTCCAGCATCACATAGCAATGCCTCTTCTGTCTATGCCGTTGTGGTTGGGCCCTGTTCTGGAATTTTTCTAAGTAAAACTGTCAGGAAAGGTTTCATTTTGCTCAACAAAATGAAACTCTGCTAGCCTCCAGTAGCCTCTGGTCATGTTCCCTGCTGTGTTAAAAAATCCCATTTGGTGTGTTATACAGTAGGAAAGGATGATGCTAACACGAAGAGACAAGACTCAGAGAATGAGTGTCCTGAGATCATCCAGTTCCTTGTCTCCATTGTCCCTAAGTGACTGAATGTACACTGGTATTCTGTCATTCAGTTACATGAGCCATTAAATCTGTCTCCTCTGTCCCCATTTTATTTCTGTTGTTGTTTTTTTGTTCTTTATTTTTTTAATTCTTAAACCATTCCAAGTAGATCCCTTTCATTTGCAAGAGAATTTTCTAATTAAGCACTCCATGTGTGCCGAATGCTGGATTAAGCTTTTTAAGTGCATTGTTTCACATAAAAATTAAATAATTCTATGGGAGCCCTTTAGAAAAGTGAAGAAAGATGTGGGAAATCAATAACAGAAAACTAAAAAGCCACGAATATATGTCTGCATGGGTTTGTGTCTACATATAAGTGTATATATGTAGGGATTTAATTATATACATACTTACATATACATGTATATATACATATAAAGGTAGGTGTAATTTAACAATGAAGAAAAAAATCTGAGAAATGTGTTGTTAGCTAATTCTTCTTTCTACAACCTTGTATAATGCACTCACACAAACCTGCATGGTATAGTCTACTATACACCTAGACTATATGGGCTGGCCTTATGTTCCACCATAGTGTATGTAGGCCATCATTGACCGAAATGTCATTATGCAGCACATGACCATAAGTAAACAAGTCAGTGTATGTGGATGTGGAGGGCTGTGTGTGAGAGAGAGAGAAAGAGAGAGAGAGAGAGAGAGAGAGAGATGGAAACATAGACAAATAAGGAGACAAAGCTTTGTAAAGAAAATGAGTCTGTACCTATATTACATGGGACAGAAATCTGTTTTCAGAACTTATAATTCTGGGGAACCAGAAGTTAGTGTAATGGCTATGTCGCTGGACTCCCACGTAGTCGACCGCGGTTCGTGTCCCGGACCTGGTGGCTTAAAACTCACGCCAGGCGCGTGTGCGTGCGTGCCCAAGATCCCGAGAGGAGAATGGAGGAGAAGGGATTGTGGCGTGACCATCCCCCCTGGGGGGTGATTTCTCGCTTTCTGTCTCTATGTCTCTCTCTGTCTGTCTGGCGAGTGCACGCGCCCTATAGTGAAAACCTCTCCAAAACAAAAGAACTTATAATTCTGCTAATGTATTCTTCTGTATACTCTTAGAATACTTTGTCTATTAGTTTTCACATCTATATATAAGAATAATAACTACTCTTACCTCATAGGGTTGCATATTAAACGACATACACATATCATTTAGAAGAATGAAGGGTATACATGAACATTCAGTATAAATGTTCACTTTATGTACTATATTCAGAAATATGTACATTGTAGATTTTAGTGCATAAGACAAAAGAGCAAATATAGGTTAGCCAGACTTCTTAATGTTAATAATAATAACAATATCATAATGATAATTCCGCCTTACTGAGCTCTTAATATATTTCAGGTATATGCTAAGTACAGTGGTATAATCTGAGGCAGTGATCTACACAAATTTTGCATAGGAGTGAGCTCTATGTCCCTTCCAATGAAATTTTTTCCACTGATATAACATTTAAAATAGCATTTCCTATATTTAAATATTTATATTCAAAAGTAACTTATCAAATTAAAATTACAGTAAAGGGGCAATATTAACTTTCAAAATCTTGATATATGTTTTTTTCATATATGTCGGTAAACTTAAATGCATAATTTTCTCAATATTTCAGAGACCTCTCATTGAAAAGCCCATATTTATTGTGTAGCCATATGTATATGTATGTGTGTGTTTTACTCTGAAAAATGTTTTGAATTAAAGGTAGAAATTTTTCTCTATTAAAACATAAAAAGCTGGGAGTTAACCTGTGGAATGGTGGTTTTGGTGCCGGATTCCCACATGGCCAAACCTGGTTCGAATTCCAGATGTGGGAGCTTACTTTCTCACTTTCCCTCTCTCACTGGTAAACAAACAAACAAGCCACCAATAACAATAAATACAATTAAATAATAATTTTTAAAAAGCTATTTATAATTCCTGCGTTAGTTTCTAAACACGTGTTTATATCTCTACTAAAATTTCAAGTGCCATTTCCAGAAAAATACCTTAGCATAGAAAGAAGCCAAAGGTTGACCTATGTCTTTCAGAGAAGTCTAGTCAGAAGGTGCTCCTCAGTGTCACATCTTTTTCCTCCCTGTCACCCCTGTCACTCCCAGTTGAGAAATGAGCCACTGAACACTTTGCTATGAATTCCCTCTGAAAAGGGAAAAACTGAGCTTGGTATTTTTTTTTCCCTCCTTTTCTTTTGTGTTGACATTTAGTTGTTTGTCTAGCTACCTTGCAATTGGGAAGATGTATCTGCTGCTTTTTTGTGTTGCCTTTAGATTGCAATATTCTTTAGACCTAGGAGAGTTGGGGAAGGGAAGGTAGAAAGAGTTATGGAAGCAAAGAGTAGAGTAAAATTCTATTCTACATCTTCTTATAACTCATAATTTAGAAGTTAATCTGAAACCTAATTTTATTTATTTTTTGGAGAGATTTTCGCTATAGGGCACGTGTGCTCGCCAGACAGATAGAGAGAGAGAGAGAGACAGAAAGCGAGAAATCACCCCCCAGGGGAGATGGTCACGCCGCAATCCCTTCTCCTCCATTCTCCTCTCAGGATCTTGGGCACACGCACACACGCCCGGCGTGAGTTTTAAGCCACCGGGTCCGGGACGCGAACCGTGGTCGACTACGTGGGAGTCCAGCGACATAGCCATTACGCTAACTGCTGGTTCCCAAACCTAATTATTTTTAATGTTATAAATAGTTGATATTTTCTCTCTGTAATATTTCAAAAGGACAGAATATGACATTTATTACCATTAGAATTCTGACATTTTTGAAGTTTATCAGTCACAAAAGTCCATCAATATCGTGCATCTTCAGATTCTTAAATAGTTTATTTTATAGCTTAATATGTTCCAGAAAGTTTGTCCCAGAAACATTGACATTACAAAACTAACTAACTAACTAACTAACTAACTAACTAAATAATTTTGAGAGAAAGTCTATGAATTTCTAAAACATACTGTACTCTGGCTTTACCTGCTATGAAATTTATAATGAAAGAATTGGTTAAATGTATAACTCTGTTTCTTGATTAAACTGCTCTCACAATAAGGGTTAAATAACAGTAGAGCAAAAGTTTGCAGAAAAAGTTCAAATCACTAGTGCAGTTAATTTGTTTTTGCAAAGTCCATTTCTCAGTATTGATTTTTGATCTGGGTATACTTTGCCATGAGCTGGAGTTATTTGCAGTAGAAAGCACTGGCTCTTTTTCGTTTATTTCGTTGGGCGGCTCATGTCTATGTACATTTGCTGCCTAAAAGAAAAATTGGAAAGCATGTCAAAAGTGAAGAACCATGATAGAAAAGTGGATGAATACCTAATTTCCATCTAGAGAGTTGACCTCTTCTTTAATACGCATATTCAATGAACTAGGTGTTTCATTTTGCTGTCATGTGGTTGTGGGAAGCTCATCCTAATTACACTGACACTTCGCATGTATATTTAGCCAAAGAAGTAAATGTGTTTATGGCAAAGGTCTGCCTCTGTGCTATCATAATTCAAATGTGGGGTCAAAGAGTATGCAAAAACTCACAACAATATTTTCCCTGTTACATCACAATATGTAGTAGTTTTCCTCACACCTATACCTGATTGTCTATTCAGTATGACCACTATTTGGGACAAAAAGTTGACATGCACTTATTTGCTTGTAGATCTGCCTTCCCTAATATTTTGAGAACTATTTTAGGAAGAGTACTGAATATTACTTAATTTTATAGTACTCCATCAAGTATATTTTCCATCATGTATTTGTTGAATGAATGAGCAAACTAATGGATCCCAATATTTTTCACTGAACTTACAAGTAATTGGGAATAAAGCACTAAACAAAAATTTTAAAACACAGAGACCAGGAGATGGTGTAATGATTACGTTGCTGGACTCCCACATGTTGACCATGGTTCAAATCCCTGACCTTGTGACTTAAAACTCATGCCAGTTGCGTGTGCTTGCCTGCCCAAAATCCCAAGAGGAGATTGGAGAAGGGATTGTAGCATGGCTATCCCCCCCCAGAGGGTGATTTCTCGCTTTCTCCTCTCTCTGTCTCTGTCTCTCTCTCTCTGGTGAGTGTACATGCCCTATGGCAAAACCTTCTAAAAAAAAGAAAAACTTGTTAATTGTACATAATTTTTTTTGAAGAAGTTTTTGCTATAGAGCATGTGCACTCACCAGGCAGAAAGAGAGACAGAGAGACAGAAAGCGAGAAATCACCCCCCAGGGGGGATGACCACGCCGCAATCCCTTCTCCTCCATTCTCCTCTCGGGATCTTGGGCACGCACGCACACGCGTCCGACGTGAGTTTAAGCCACCGGGTCCAAGACTCGAACCATAGTTAACTACATGGGAATCCAGCGACATAACCATTGCACTAACTGCTGGTCCCTAATTGTACATAATTTCCTATCTTTTCATAGAAGTATTTTCTAAATTAGTTCTATTAATTTAAACTTATTAAAATATTCTGGATTTATTTGTTCAATCATTTTTTTTTCCTGATCAGAATTAATCATCATCCCTGTGAAATTCTGAAATAAGGGAAATAAGAATAAGGTGGAATTAGTAGTAGTACAAAATTCAGGATATAGTAATATACTATTATAAATAGAAAATACAAATATTATCATTTTATTTTTTTCTAGAATAAAATATTTCCCACATAGAAATAGACACTGAAGACTCTGAAAAATAAACAAACTGAAAGAAACTAATTTCTTTGGGACATGCAGAACTACCAAAACTACAGAATGTGCTGTAAACTTGTTTTAAAGTTTCATAGGAGGAGCTTTAGTCTTACAAGATATTCACTGCTTAAAATATAAAAGAATGAAAAAAAAAAAAAAAAACCCAAGCAATGAATCTAATATTTTGCCTCCATCAGGAGAATAGTAGTAGCTTTAAGTGGGGGCAGGGAGAGGACACTCAAACATTCACAATGAAAAATTCAGATTTTTTTTTTTCCTTTGGAGCAATTAAAAGATTTTTCTCGTGAAACGGTCTGGAGAGTTAGTTCATTTGACTCAGTTTACACCAAGTTATCTGCAGTATTGCCAGTCTTTAATGTTGGGATTACTGGTTGATTACAATATTTTTGTTTTTTCAACCTTTTTTCATATAAGTATTCTTTATAGCAACCTATATAATTTCACACTTCCACAGGAATGATTTCTGGACTATGTATATATATGTATCTCAGGATCCTCTTCAGTATGAGGGAGAGTTGTAATCAAACTGAAACACATTTTCCTTATATTTGGAGTGTGCCAAGAATATTAAAAATGTATTTTTATTACTATTAAGTGATGAGTTATATTCCATTCTGAAAAATGAAAGCTATGTCAGTAATAATTTTTTTGTATGAAACATTTTTACTCAAGTTGAAATTTAGTATTACAGAGCCACAAGAGAGATGAAAGAACCATGATATCAATGAATTAATTTATACCCAGAAATATAACTATCAAATAGGCTACTCATTTTCAGGGTCAATGTTTTCTTTCTTTATCAACAAAACTAATAGGAAGTTCAATATTATACAGAAGGTTATTTGGTAATCATGAACTCTGAGCAAATGGAGCTAGTTCATTCATCTGAATAGCTGATTACATCAAGCCATGGTAACATAATACATCAATCTCTATTATTCTAACATCTGTGCTGCATGAATAAGACCCAGGCTTTAGCGGGACAGACTGCTCACCCGTAAAGCACTCTAAGAACATTCCCAATGTCTTTTTTTTTTCTTTCTCCTTTTTACAAAAGTCATGTGGACAACTCATTTTCATTTAACTCATTCTTTTCTTAGGTAAAGAACAAGACAACTTTCTTCAGTTAAAGCTTTTAGAGTTATAAGAAACAAGTTGCTCTTCTGTTAGTTTATATCCATCTTTCCTTACCTGGATTTCGAAAGTTCACCGACAATCCTTTACTACACATGAAGCAATACCTGGTCATGTTCAAAATTCTAGCTCTAAAATTAGATTATCCAAGAGTAAAGCTTTGGGTTCTGAGATAATGTATCTTTCTGAGCAGAATATGTGTGATTACACAATCCATTTAAGGAAAAGATGTCTAAGATACAGAAAGTATTCAAAAGTGTGTATTTTTTTTTTTCATAGCTGCGAATGTGGAAAGAACATAGCTTTTGGAATCAAATATGTCTGTCATTCATCTAGCAAACATATATTTGAGAGCATTGCATGTGCCATTTGAGGACTAGAGTGAGGGCAAAACCAAATTTTCAATAATAGTGTATAGTCCCTAACAAATTCCCTCATTGACACAATTTATTCCAACATCATAAAAAGGGGAAAAAAAAATTGGTTTATCTCCAACTCCCACCTTTATAAGGCAAAATACAGAAAAAAACACTGGAGGAGGGTGAGCAGTCTGGATAGCTCTGCACTCCATTACGTGGATAGCAGGACCCATATTCATAATAACTTTTCATGGAGCCTCACTCAGTGTTCCACCTTGGAGTGAATGTTTGACATATTAACATATGCAACTGGGTGCTCCTATGGCAGGCGGATTAACTGCCAGCATCCCCCAACGGGCTTCCAGTCCTTCCCATCCAAGTTTTGTCTTCTCTGGAAACTCTGTCTTAACATTTTTAGCCAATTAGCCTGAACTGTCTCCAGTTTTTAGAGAACACGTATAATCCATTTTTATAAATAATATTTTCCACAACATTCTCCCTGGTAAAGTCTGAGTTTTATAAAATGTAGCTAATGTATAAGAATAAATAACTTTTTCTCAGAATGTGTTATTAAAAGCACTGTTTTGGGACCAGCAGTTAGCGTAATGGCTATGTTGCTGGACTCCCACGTAGTCGACCATGGTTCGAGTCCCGGACCCAGTGGCTTAAACTCACGCCGGGCACGTGTGCGTGCGTGCCCAAGATCCCGAGAGGAGAATGGAGGAGAAGGGACTGCGGCGTGGCCATCCCCCCTGGGGGGTGATTTCTCGCTTTCTATCTCTCTGTCTCTGTCTGGCGAGCACACACGCCCTATAGCAAAAATCTCTCCAAGAAAAGAAAAAAAAACACTGTCTTATTCGGGGCAAAGAGAATAAACGGTCACCAATGGCTACCATGAGACATGGCCTTGTCTCATTCATTTCTTGGTACTCTTTTTGAGATGTATACTGTGGTCCATTTAGATATTTTGTTCTGACTTCAGGAGAAATCATGGCGTTACATGTTGGTTAACCATGGGGCTTTGGAGAGTACCAAATGAAAATGAAGCAGTGTGCCTTCAGAAAAGATGCTAAATGGGAAGGAGAAGAGCAACCTTATTTTTCTTCTTTTTTTTTTTTTTTTAGAGAGAAAGATTTTTGCTATAGAGCACTTGTGCTTGCTGGGCAGAGAGAGAGAGACTGAAAATGAGAAATCACCCCCCCAGGGGGGATGGCCATGCCACAATCCCTTCTCCTCCAGTCTCCTCTCAGGATCTTGGGCACGCACACACATGCGCCCGGCGTGAGTTTTAAGCAACCAGGTCTGGGACTTGAATCACAGTTGACTACATGAGAGTCCAGCAAAATAACCATTATGACATTTGCTGGTCCCCTTTGTTACTTTTCTTGATTCAGTTGTCAATATAGGCTTCAACTCAAGAAGTAAACTTTAAAGAAGTTTTGTGTTTCTTAGCATGCATAACCAACAAGGGACCCTTTACCCTCTTTAGGAAACTTTCTCAACATAAAGCGCCAAGATCTGTAGGTGAATAATTGAGCACATGCATTACACCTGATGCAGTCTGAAATTTGAAAAATTGAAAAATGAATGTTCAAGAAGTAAAATGGACAATTATCACTAATTCAGTAATTTTAATAGGGTAGCTGATTAAATTGAGCATTTTTTTTCAGGTTTCATGTATTTGTTTATTCAATAAGAGAGAAAGAGAAAAGGAGGGAAAAAGAGAAAGAGAGAGTAAAAACAAACAGGTATCCCAAGAGTCTTCACACCATGATCTACCTCCAGCCTCAGCCAGACCCCATCACAGACATGTGCATGTGGACTCAGTGTTTATCGGAGGCCTTGACACATTGACCCAGGTCCTTGCCATGAGTCTACCACTGCAGAGGCGCATTGCCACTGCACCGCCAGCTAGCCCCAATTATCCATTAAATACTTATTGCTCATGGTAATTAGATAACTCAGAAGAGGAAAGAAGTTAAAGAGTTAAAAATGAAATGACTAGGAAAGGTAAATGAATTTTAAAAGAACAGTCTTTCTCCTAACACCAGTTCATCCTGAAAACTCTCATAGAAATTCTAAGCTGCGGGTAGGCAATTTCATCCAAAGCACATTTAAATTTAATATCATAGAACAAGTTCTTTTCATGCCCCTAGTAAGAATTGAAGTGACAGATATAAAGTGTTTTAGCTATTAGACTTTCATGAATGATATTCCAAATTACAAAACATTGTGTGTTTTATTTTGATCAGATTTGTGTTTCATCTCTGAGAAGAGATTTGTTCCAAAAAATCCTTCTAGTTAAAATAAATGAAGTGTTATATAAATTAAAACCAAGTCACTTCTCTAATATACTCTTATCAGCACTTCCTTTTCTCAAACCCATCAACTCTCTGTAGTATATGTAAACTTTCTTTAACATGAAAATCCTCTGAAAAGTTAACTAAAAAATCTTGATCTCATAGTCACTTTTTCTCTCTTCTTCATTGGACTAAGACAATGTCTACAGAATTACAGAAAATTAGTTAGACTATGGATAAATATCTGAAAAATGTTTTTAGTTGGATATCAGTGATATTCACTGATAGCATTAGTTTTCTATTACTACATAACATCTGATCAAAATCTTTGAAGCACAGATAACAGAAATGTTTTACCTTAGTTGTGGGTCAGAAGTCCTAGCATGGGTTATCCAGTCCCTGTTCTCATTACCTCACCAGGCTAAAATCATGGAGTTCATAGCAGTTGCAATTACATCTATCATCTGAAACCTAGGGTCTTCTTAAAAGGTCATTTAGGTTGTTTCTAGAATTCAGTTTCCTGTGGTTGTAGGACTGAGGTCTCTATTTTGCTCTCCATCAGCCAGGGTGACTTTCACCCTGGGAAGCTGTCCTTAGATCCTAGCCATGTCCCCTTTTCACAGCATGACAACTTAGCTTCTTCAAAGCCAGTGCGACAATCTATCCCCAGGTGGCTATGACAGAGTCTCATATAATATGAAATAATCACAAGAGTGACTCATCTTTGTCATGTAACATGACATATTGAAGAGAATAACTATACATAATATTCATAAGTTCCTGGCTGCATTCAAGAGGAGGATTTTACATAGCATGTGTACATTGGTGGGGAGCAGGGCAAGATTCTTGGAGTTCTTAGAATTCTGTCTGTAACAGTAATTTTTATTTTATTATTATTATTTTTTTTTAGTGAGAGTTTTGCCATAGGGTGGGTGTACTTACTGGAGAGACACAGAGAGAGACAGAAAATAATAAACCAGCCCCCATGGGGGATAGCCACACCACAATCCCTTGTCCTCCATTCTCCTCTTGGGTATTTTGGGCACACATACATGCATATGCCCCTGGCGTGAGTTTTAAGCCACCAGGTCTGAACTGGTACCATGGCGGACTACATGGGAGTTCAGTAACGTAACCACCACGTCATCTACTGGTCCCAACAGTGACTTTTTAAAAACTATTACAAATCTATAATCACTTAATCTGACTTATACAGTTGGAAAATGGGCCAGCCAGTAACATGGTGGTTAAGGCAGTAGGATCCCACATGGCTGAGTGTGTGGTATGGGTCCCAGACTTAGCAGCTTGAAAAGCATGGCAGCCCATGTGCAAGTGTGCGTAAAATCCCCAAAGGAGAAATAGAGAAGAGACTGTGGCATGGCCTTTCCCCACGGTAGGTGCTTTCTCACTTTTCCTCTTTCTCTGTCTCTCTGTGGCAAGCACATATACCCTCTAGCAAATTAAATAAATATAATAAAATTCAAAAGTGCTAAAAATAAAAACTTTCATCACTCACTTGCAGACAGAATATGAGTAGAACTTACACAAAATTTCTAAAATTATTTAATCCACAGAGAACAAACATTCATGTTTACTCCCCAAATATTAACATGCTTTAGAATAGAGTACATTATGTATACAGTTATATAATTACACAGTTATGAGTATCATGGAACACCCCACTGAAGGTTTATGTATTATACTGAATAGCTACACGATAACCTTTCTAAAATCTAAAAAAAAAAAAGTTAAATTCTCAAATATAACTACCCAAAAGGATTTCAAATAAGAAATTTTGGACTATATCTATTAAATTTTTCTATGAAATCAGAGGTATATAAACGTGGAGTAATTCATTATTTGCTTATTTTACTGACCTTCATAGTAAATATGAAAAAAGGACAAAAAAACCAACATTGTTAGCTTATACTGTATAAATCTGAGTTCACTGGTTTCAGTTTCATTGATGACAGCTTTAGAAAACAGCAGTGTCGGCTATATTATATAAAGAGAGAAAAGACTTACTAATTTGTTCAAGTTATTCAATGAATGACTTCATAAAAGGACAGATTAGATTTGTACTACTAAACCTGTAGAGCAAAGGTGAATGGTCCCTTTCATTTTCTCAAAATGTGCAGTACATTAAGAGAAAGTCTTTTAAAAATAAGTTTATTTATCTCATCTTTCTTTTCCCCCTTAAGTAAAGTATCTGGCTCTCAGAGCAGAACCTGTTTCACCTAAAAGTCCAATTTATTCACCCAGATTTGAGTCAACTAATAAAAATTATATATGCTTGTAGCTCACCCCATCCACCACATATCAACCTTAAATCTGTAAACATTTATATTTACTGAAGGAATTACCATATTCTGAAGGAACAAATGTATATCTTTGTGACAATAGTTAGGAAAACAAAAATTCTCCATCTGTATCTATCAACGCTAAATATAAAATGTAAGAGAGGAAAAAATGCTTATAGCCAAGGAAGAAATGTAAATTGGCCTGTCACCAAACTCCCTCTCCTCCACAATGTCTTATAATTTACATGTAATATATGTGAATTTACAAGCAACACTATAACTTGTACGTTGAAAGCAATGCTTGAGTTAATTAAATGAGCTCCTAGGAGAGCACGGATTTCTCATTAGATCTTTGCTGTAGTCAGGTTGGACTTTGAGAATTTAATTCAAGATATTCGATTCCTCATAATGAGCAGAGTGATCTTACAGAAGCTTTTTTTAAAGTCATTCTACAATGGATTATTCTGCTTCTAAACTGCTAGTTAAAATGATATATCCTTCTGTCTAAATAGTGACAAAGCAGTCAGTCACTAAAGTCAGTTAAATCAAACTACGGTTATTTCCATTAAAAAAATAATAAATCCATCAAGTTGTTTAAGTACAAAACAACAAAAAAAGCTGTTACTGGATTTCTGCTCTTGAATAGTCATATAAATATTTTGTTATCATGTAAACAAATCAAGGGAAACCCCAAAAGGAAAGTTACCTGAGTCTTGTCTTTAAGAGAGAATCTCTCTTTAAGAGATATTTTTGCTCTAGGACATGTACGCTTACCAAAGAGAGAAATCAGCCCCCACAGGGGATGGCTATGCCACAATCCCTTCTTCTCCATTCTCTTCTCAAGATCTTGTGCATGCACGCTCAAGAGCCTGGTGTGTTTTCAGCTACCGGTTCCAGGATTTGAAACATGGTCCACTATGTGGTAGTCCAGCAATGTAACCATCACACCATCTGCTGGTCCCAAGAGTCTTTGCTAGAATTCTGAGGTCTTACTAGGTATGTTTCAGAAAGTACTGTGAAAATTTGACCATTTCTTTTTGTTTTTCAAATTAAGATGGCATGTGTTCATAGGTAAGAGAGTATTACCAACATTTAGTTTATGGAACTAAAATATATGGTAGATCGAATATGAATAGGAGTGGAATTTGAGGTATGATAGAAAGGGACTTTACTAGGGAGTTTATCAGCTCATGAAATAGGCTATTGGCATTCACGGAGAACAAGCACAGATGGGATGTGGCAAAAGTAAATTCTATTTGAATTCCATGTGTGAAAGAGATGTGAATGAAATGAAAGTGTATGGACTGTTGCAAGAGGAATGCCATTAAAATGATGCAGGTTTCAAATGGATCAGATTCTCTGACACAGATTCACAGGTGAAGTTACCATAGGGTTGGGTAAATAAGAATGGAGACCTGAATTTTATATATTAAACTGATTATTCTGTAAGCAATTTCCTGCCTAAAATGATGCCCCTTAAGGGTTGAAAAGGTCTGAATATTAACTGCATTTTCTACAATACTCATTCAGACTAGAAGAAAATTAATTTTATTAAATAAATTTTAAAAGCTGAATTGCATAAAAATATTTAAAACCTTTAAAAAAATTTTATGCCAAACTGCATATGACAGTGTGTGCCCAAGAGAGCAATATAGTGGGAAAGAGATAGTGAAGCATTTTTTGTCATTATTTTCTGCCCTATTCCCATCCTTCCAATTCCAAACTGATAGACCTTTTATGTTTTCTTCCCTGAAGGTATTCTATAGAACACAAAGTATAAACTGTTGGAAAACAAAAGCTCTTGCTGTCCAAAAATTTAAGATTTATAGAAAAGATGCTATAAAGTGTCAAAGGAAGGAGGAAAACTGGATGCCTGTCTTTTAAAGTAACCCTTGAGAAGGGAGAGAATTCTAGGGAGTGGAAAAGAGACAGTTTAGCAAATTTTTAGATTAGCCCGAACCCATGCACGCCCTGTTCTATAGACTGCGAGAGGGAGCTGGTGTAATCACAGCAGGGAACAGTTGTGTATGGTACCCCAGAAAGCTAGACTGCCTGAAGATTGCCAGCCCCAGTAAAGATACCTGCATTTAATAAGTGACATGGCAGACTAAAAGCTAAGAGGTACATGACCACAAGCGACCACGAACACAGAAGGTCATTGATAACACAGGGACTGCCAAGCGAAGGCTCCTTGGTGGGTTTTCAAATATCATGCAAGCCTCTCTGATTTTGTACAGAGTCTCCTAAATGTTCGATCTCCTTTCATCTCAGAAATATAGGAGTTCAACATCTAATTCAGTTTAATTTGATTAAAAATAACTGTTGATCGCACAATGAAGTTTGTAGAATGAAAAATGTACACCCTTGACAAAAGTCAAAAATCAAAAAGGAGCACTCCTCCTCCCTACAAAGAAAACTCTCCAAATAAATATAAAATAAATACAGATAACTTAATAAAAACAAGCTTCCAACAAGTACAATCTACACAGTTAGCCCCACAAAACACTTTTTATAAATTATGAAAACAAATATCTCTCAACAGCCACTTTGAAAGTTACCGAGGGTGTTGGGCATTGTAAAGGAAACATATTTTCAAAAATGTTGGGAAAACAGCATTACTATCAGCAAAAATGCATGATTAATATAATGAATACTAGAATAAACTTGTGAAATGCAATTTGCATCTATTTTGGGAGGGTTGGTGGTTTGGGGGTTATTCTACATCCAGTTCATATATGGCCAGGGACTGGAACTAGACAGTGGGAAGAGCTTCAGGGTAATTTCATTGAACTAGTCTCTATGGTAACCACGATGGCTCTACAGAGAGTGACAAGAATTCTTCATATATCACTGTAACCTGAAAGAGAGATTATCGAACAGCTTAATACCAGCCAGTAATGACAGTCTCTCTTAAGATTTTTAACTTTTCCATGTGTTTCACAAGTAGTTGTTTTTTTATGGGTTTTGTTTTTGTTCCAAGCCATGAGTTTTCTTAAAAAGAGACCTAAATAGTTTTAGGTACTTGACAAGTAGCACAGTTGTGCTGTCAATTATGACATTTTATAATGAATGGTAATACAAATGAAACATCTGTTTGATCACTCACTGACTACATCTGTTCTGTCACACTTGACACATGGAGCAGGAGTACATGAAAAATTCAAGGAAAATTTGTAAACGTGAGTGCTAGATCACTGATTTTGAAGGATGAGATGAGTTAAGATTATTAGACCCTTTCAAAATGTATTATAAAAGTGCCAACCTCTCAATTTGGCCTTGTTCACCACTTGAGCCCATTCAGTAATGGACTCTATCTTTTCTAATGTGTTTATATGCTTTCAAATAATGTCTAAATATAAATTAGTAAAAATTATTCTTTAGTTTGTTGTTTTTTTATTTTTTTTAAGATGTTGCTCTAGGGTGTATGCACTCACTGGAGAGACAGAGAGACAGAAAGTAAGAAACCACCCACCAGTGGGGATGGCCACACCACAATCCCTTCTCCTCCACTTTCCTTTCAGGATTTTGGGCTCACATGAACATGTGCCTGGTATGAGTTTCAAGCCACCAGATCCAGGACTTAAACCGCTGTCAGCCCTATAGGAGTCCAGTGACATTACGATTGAGCCATCTGCTGGTGCCTATTCTTTAGTATTTAAAAAAAATGTTTTGAAACCATAATTTGTGGCAAATGCAGTTTTTAAATTCTGAGAGGTAGCTGTGAACAAAATAGTCATGCCCCAAATCCAATCTTGTGGCATTTTAATTCTAAAATGTGAGTGTGCCAACACACGTCCAAAGAAAACAAATACAAAAACAAGTACCTACTCCCAAATTGTGACAAGTAATCTTAAAAGCAAAGCTAGGTAAGGGAATGTAACAGAGTGTGCCCATTTATGTAAGAGAATGAGAGCTCAACTTTATATCCTGTCAACATTTATATGACTGAGAATGCAAAATGCAAAGTCTGATTTGAGTAGAGAAATGTTTTGTATATACCGATGAACCTTCTGAACCAAAAGTTTGTATTCAAACTTGAACTTAATGAAAAAGTGAAAAGTCAAGCACCAGACTAAGAGAAAACATGTACAGAGCCCATATCTGATAAAGACCTTGTTTCCAGAATATATACAGAACTCTCAAAGTTTAATTAAAAGAAAATAAACGTCATATTTTTAGTGAACCAAAGATTTAAATATGCACTTCATCAAGGAAAATACACAGATGACAAGCACATAGAAAGATGCTTAATGTCATTCATCATTAGAGAAATAAAAGCCTACCCCCACTACAAATGTATTAGAATGATTAAAATTTAACAGATTGATCTTATCAAGTGTTGGTAAGAATATATAGGAACTCAGACTGTCATAGTTTGCTAATGGGAAAGTAAAATACAATAGTACAACTACTTTGGAAAATGATTTGACAGTTTCTTTAAAAGTGAAACAAATACCACGCGATCCAACGGTTCTGCTCCTGATACTTAACCTCAGAGGGAAAAAGAAGCATGTGTTCACTCAGACTTGTCCGTAAATGTGGATTGCAGGTTTATTTGTAACACACCCAATCTAGAAGTCACCCAAGTGTCCAGTAGAAGGAGAATGGGAGAGCAGACTGTGTTATAGTCATACAACACAATACTATCACACTGTTACGATGACATTATATTACTATATTCTACTGAAGAATCTCAAAATAATTACACTAAGTGAAAGAACCCAAACTGAACAAAGTGTATACTCTTTGCTTGTAATTATTAAACTTGAGAAAGTGCAAACTAACCTGTAGTGACAAGAAACAGAACAATGGTTACCTGAGGACATTGAGAGGTGAGACCAAGGGGATTAGAAATGGGCATGAGCAATCTTGGGAGGGTGATAGATACTTTTATTTTCTTCATTGTGGTGATGGTTTCGCTGGCGTATCCATATGTCAAAACTTATGAAATCAGACATCTTAAATATGTGCGATTTTATTATATGCCTGTTAAACCTCAATGAGCTTATTATAGACCAAACCCAGAAAGACTTATTGTAGTCTAAGCAATAGATGAAGAGTGCCTGAATTAGGGTGGTGATAGGGGTCAAGGAAAAATATTAATGGATACAATTAATTTTTGCAGTAGAGACATACGACTTGAAGTGAAGGAAATAATGGGATTAAAGGTTGAGAAACTGGCTAAATAGTTGTTTCACTTCCAAAACTTTCATCATGTTCTTTTGGAATTCCAACATAATTACAATGGAAAGAGACCTTCAGAGAATACAAACTCTCACTCAGGGCTTGCTCTCTTTTCAAATTGCAATGGATAGTTTGTTTGTTTGTTTGTTTGTTTTTTCTATTTTAGTATGCCATCTAAGGTCTTATTTGGAAAGTTAATTTCTCTCCTAAATAGATGACTGAAAAGATCATTTTATTTTATTGGTTTATAGGAAAATACATTGATTATTATTTTATCATTCTTTGGGTGTAAATGAGGATGATAATGATATTAAAATATGATAACAATATTTTAATGATGTATCATGTGTTCCTCTAATAATATATCCTTAAAATATTGTCATATTTTAATATCATTATTAGAGGAATACATATTGGCATCCATTATTTGTCAGATTCTACTCTAAACTATATTTTATTCTTATAACTCTCTAACATGGGTAGTATTTGCCTCAGTTTTAGATAAAAGAATAGATTCAGAGAGGTTCAACACATAAATAGTTGAAATTTTTTTTTTTGGGGGGGGGGAGATTTTTGCTATAGGACACATGTGCTTGAGAGAGAGATGGAGAGAGACAGAGACAGAAAAGGAGAAATCACCCCCCATGAGGGATGGTCATGCCACAATTCCTTCTCTATTCTCCTCTCAGGATTTTAGGCATGAACACACATGCACCCAGTGTGAGGTTTAAGCCACCAGATCTGGGACTTGAACTGCAGTTGACTGCGTTGGAGTCCAGTGACATAACCATTACATCTTCTGCTAGTCCCAGAGTACTTATTGATTTTAAGAGAGATTTTTGCTACAGGGCACACGTGTTCACCAGAGACATAGAGAGAGAGAAAGCGAGAAATCACCCCGTGGGGAGAGATGGACATGCCACAATCCCATCTCCTCCATTCTCTCCTCAGGATCTTAAGCACATATGCACACTCCCCTGGTGTGAGTTTAAACCCACTGGGTCTGGGACTTGAACCACAGTTGACTGTATGGGAGTCCAGCAACATAACCATTATGCAATTTACTGGCCTCAGAATAATACATCTGATAGCTAAGTTTATGTTTTTTCCTCTAAAAGCACAGAGAAACTTCCAAGACTGAATCATAGACAAGTTTAAACTGTATTTTCTAATACATAATTTTGTTGCAAAGCAACGGAATTCAAATAAGAACTTGGTGAAGTGTCCTATAGAAAGATCATATTGATTTCAAACTTCCTTGAAGTTATCAATAATTAGGTTAAAAATGTAAATGTACAGTTTTACAATTCATGAGTAACTAATAATTTAGTAAAAGATTTTTTAAGAAAAAAAATCAGAGAGGTATCACTGTGGTATCACTCACAGAGAGAGAAAGAGAGAAAGACAGAGAGACAGAAAGTGAGAAATCACCCCCAGGAGGGCTGGCCACGCCACAATCCCTTCTTTACCATTCTCCTCTTGGGATTTTGGGCACACGCGTGCACGCGCGTGCACACACACACACCCACACACGCACACACAGTGTAAGTTTTAAGCTGCTGGGTTCAGGACTCAAATATGGTCAATTACGTGGGAGTCCAGTGACGTAACCGTTACAACATCTGCTAGTCCGAATAGCAGATTATTTTTAGTATTACTTTATATAAATATTATGTTGTGTTGTTGGAAAAGTCACAAAGCATTTTTGCATAGAAAAACAGAGAAGAAATGCATCATGACTTTTCTGACTACCCAATAGAATACACTGTTTCCTTTAAATTTATTAAAGATGTATTTAATATGTGTGCAGTTGTTTGGGGAAGGGCACATAAGTCTCAAAAGTAGCTAGAAAATGCTTCAAAAATTAATATTAGTATAAGTACTCGAAGATCCAAGACTTTAAAGTTGGAATGTCTACTAGGTGAACATACATATTTTTAATTCATGAAGGAGCAAGAGGTAAAGTTCAGTAATAAAATATCCCAAATATAGATTGACTATCATCAGAGTAATAGGGCAAAGTGATTATTTATTTATGCATTTTTCTCCACTTTTCACAACAGGTAATATTTACAAGTCTATAGGCATTTTTTAAGTAGTTCATTATTTGATTTAAGTTTTAGTGAAGAGACTTGGATTTATATAAATGGATATTATCTTCAATAATGTTCAATTAGTTTGGTTTGCTCTTCTAAGCCATATACTTTGAAATGCTAAAATATTTGTTTCACTAAGCACTAAAAATATTTTAGAGAAATAGAAAAAGTTGCTCATGACATTATTAATAACATAAAATTGGAAACAAAGGAAGTGACTAATAAGCGGGATCAACTAAGAATATTTGCTATGTCCATATGCTAGAGTAATAAATAGCCATTAAACAACATTGTATAGACAACTATATCAGGAAATGGAAAAATGTTTCAACATAAGATAAAAGGAAACTGTGGCAAAACAGTATTCGTATTATCAACATTTGACTCAAACAAGCTAGATAGTAAAAATACTAGATGCCAGTACATGAAATGTACTGATAGTTATCATTTGGTAGAAGGATGGTAGCTGTTGCTCATTTTTTCCTTTGTGATTTTCCTACTATTTTACATTGTTGCAGTGAACATGTTTTTATATTCAGAAAACATTTTTTAAAAAAATAGATTACATGTCTGAAGCTATATAACAGTAATAGTAATAAACTGTTAGCCTATAAGCTGAAATACAACAGTGTATGTATCAATATTTAGCACCATCATTTTCTAGTTTTAGGAGCTTGAGTACCTTTGAACACCACCACCATCTAAAAATTTACAACTCAATGTGTAGTGCCCAGACCAGCAGCACCTGCATCATCCCAGCAACCCCTGTAAGAAATGAATTATCTCAGGGCCAGCAGATCGCACAGGGATTACATACTGGATTCCCACAGGGCTGAGGGCAATTTGAGTCCCAGACCTGGTGGGTTGAAAATCATGCCTGCCATGTGTGCCCAAGATCCTAGGAGGGACTTGGAAGAGAAGGGACTGTGGCGTGGCCATCCCCCAGCCCCCACAGGTGGATGATTTCTCACTTTCCCCTCTCACTGCTTCTGTCTTTCCTCAAGGAATACACGCACCATAGGGGAAAAAAAAGACTCTCGGGCCCCACCCAGAGGAGCACGCATTATAGTCTGAGAAGCCTTGCTCTAGAGGACAACTTCCTTTCTTCTACAAAATGTTGCATTTCCTGATTTTGACAAATGAACATAGAAAATATAATATAGCATTTAACAAAATATTACATAAAATACTAGTTGGAAAGTGTTACATAAGAAACTCAGTTCACACATCTGTCTATACGGGAAGAGCTATATTTTGAGTTATCATCTAGCAGTGCAAAAGATGCTGAATGAGATGGGCTTATAGACATGTGCTAGCCACATGTCCGGAATAGGAAGCGATTATGTTGCTGCGTGTAGACATCTGTACATTTTCTAGGAGTGATATTTAAAAGCTAAATAAAAAGGTCCAGGTAAAATGAACATAATAGTGGGCCAACCCCAAGGCTTATGGATGTGGGAGTCTGATAGCACATGGCCAACCACGGACTGAGTCCCAGTCCACTGAGTTAAAAAACATTCCAGGCACATAGACGTGAGTACCCCGAATCCTGACAGGGTGGAAAACTGGAGGAGAAGGGCACGAAGGTGTTCTATTGGTTGGTGCTTCTCTCTCTCTCTTTCTCTCTCTTTCTCTCTCTCTCCCTCTCTCTCTCTCTCTCTCTGTGTCTTTAGTGAACAAATGCACACTTTGACAAAAAAAAACACAAAAAACATACATATTATATATGTAATATATATAATATATACACATAATATGTATATATAAAATTAAAAGTATATGCTGTATCAAAATATTGCCAAAATATACCTATACATAGTCAACATACATTGAAATATATTCAAAATATCATAAGTATTCAAATATATCAAAATATCACTATATTAATATATAATCAATGTAGAAGTTAGTGGGATATTTTTCTTTTTTATACTACATGTTCAAAATCTGGTGGGTGCCTCTCTTAAGTCCATATTAGCCACATTTCAGATGCTCACTAGTCAAATGTAGCTACAGGCTACTCTCCTAAGCATTTATAAGAGATGAAGGCTTATGAAGACAGAGTTTTAGCTTTTTCAATATTGGCTCATCAGAAAAGTCATGATTTGTTTTTCTATGCAAAAGTGTGTCATGACTTCTTCAACAACCCAATATACCCTTATGTTCATTTGGATGTGAGTCAGTGTGCTTTGTGTAAGAATCTCAAGTAGTTTTCAAAATCGTTAATAGGAAGATATTTCAACTGCACTGAACAAGTATAATATTGTTTATATACTTTTGCACTTCCCAAGTTCTCACTCAATAGCCCAGTAACACCACCACCACCACCAAACTTCATCCCCCCTACGCCAGGGGTCCAGGTTGAATTTACGTACATCATAGATTGTGGTTATATTTTTTTTCTTTCTCTACCAGTAGAGAAAGGAAATCTCTAAAATTCAGAGATGGCTTGTGTGCAAGGGTGTAGGGGGAATCCAGAATGCGGTTCTTGGATCTCAGTACCAGCATTTTCAGGAATTCTTGTCCGGGAAATCTCAGTTATCATTGGCATTATGGTTAGAGTCATTGCTTTAGTACAATATTTTATTATATTAGAATTGCAGTATTCGCTAATATTAGTATTCATTTAGGGCATGGGTTGTAATGCTTAAAGAACCAACAGTGTGTTGAACAACTTTATATAGTATATTGATTGCAGGCTGATGAATCTGTGTGTTTTTTTCCTTCATTTATTTTAGTTTTGCCAGAAGACATATGCACTTACTGGAGAGAGGGGGGAGGAGTGTGAGAAAGTATTTCCCATGGGGTATGGTCACACTACAGTCTCCTCTCCTCCACCTCTCCCTCTCTTCAGGATTTTGGACAGATAAGACACATGCCCTGCATGCGGCTCAAGCCACCAGGTCAGAGACTCAAACCACGCCGTCAGCCGTGTGGGATCCAGCTTCATTTACCACGATGCCATGGGCTGACCGGAGAAATGTGTGTTTTCCTCATGCTGATATTTATTATAATTTAAGAAAATAATGCAGAGGGGACCAGCAGGTGGCATAGTGGTTAAGGCTGGATCCCCACATAGTCAACCACAGTTCTAGTCCTGGACCTGGCAGCTTGAAACTCATGCCGTTTGCATATTTGTGTGCACCTAAAATCCTGAGAGGAGAATGGAGGAGAAGGGATTGTGTCATGACCATCCTCCCGGGGGAGTGATTTCTGTCTCTCTGTCTCTCTAGTGAGCACATGCACCCTATAGCAAAAATCTCTCTCAAAAAAGAAGAGAAAAAACATTTTTTCCATCTATACAATTTGAAGGAAGATGTCTATTTAAGTTTAGGGTTATATGTATCTTGCAAGGTACTTTATTAATTTTGTTTATTGTTTAATACATAATGTACACAGGTTAAATTTGTTTAGGTGGTATAACATACATGGCAAATGTCTATCACACAGTATCTTTGCTAGTAGCACCAGCTCTACTGCTTCAGGAGAGATTCATGTTCTGACCTCAATGCAAGATTTGTGATATCTAAGCAAGGTTTAAGAAAAACCTATTTAGATAAATATTTCATTCCAAATATAGATTGGTCATAAGGATTCTGATTTCAGAAGTGTAAAAATGTGAACAGGAAGGAAAACCTATATTTTCAAATCAAGGAAATGTGATGCATTAATTGGGAAGTTAACACAGCCATAGAGGTGGATTTGTATAATTTGCCTAGTGATAGTCTAGCAAAAGAAATGTATGAAATTTAAGACAGAACTCTGGATGTGAGATAGACCTAAAGTTATAAGGAAAGCGTGTTCTCAAGGAAAACAGGCATGAGTATTTTTGAATAACTATAAACATGACTGAGGAGAGGACCTAGATAATCAAAGAGCGAGGCAAGGCACTTAGGGGAAAAAAGAAAGTGTATTAATGAAAGTTCAGGAATAATAGGATCCTCTGAGACTGCTGCTGATTTGATTAACTAAGCATTGCAAGTGCAACATATTTTAACCCCAAATTATATAAAACAAAATGCTAGCTAGACAGTAAATGATTTGTATTACCCTTTTCATCCTCTTACTTTCTGATCATTGTCTATGTATGGTCATCAAGAGTAAAAACTTGACTTAGAAGAGAAAGTTAAATCATTTTTTTTTTTTTTTTGAGAGTTTTTTGCTATAGAGAGCATGCGCTCACCAGAAAGAGAAAGAGAGACAGAAAGCGAGAAATCACCCCCCCCCCCAGGGGGTATGGCCACGCCACAATCCCTTATTCTCCATTCTCCTCTTGGGATATTGGGCACGCACGCAAACATGCCCAGCGTGAGTTTAAGCCACTGGGTCTGGGACTTGAACCACAGTCAACTACATGGGAGCCCAGCTGACATAGCCATTACGCCAACTGCTGGTCCCAAACCACGAATTCTTGACTTAAAACTTCCAAAGTTCTAGGTACAAAAGAGAGTATCAGTTGGAGAGACAGTGGAGCAGACCCAGTATTTCTGGTCTATTTCTGTTGACTTTTTAGCTGGAAACTGGGATGGAAACAGTTGGAAATGAGCAAGAGTTAAACTCCCTCAGAGGTGGGTTTAGCTCCTGAGCAGTACCCTCCTCTTGCTCCCTTTCCTATTGCTTTCTGGAAAAGGGAAACAATAAATCCTTTTCATGTTTAGGAACCAAAAGTGGTTTAAAAAGTAGCAAGCCTCACACTAGGATCATTTTGCTACAACAGCAGAGAGAATGCTGCTGACAAATAGGCCTCAAAAGTTTTCGTCTCCATGAACCATGGTGGATTTTGGATGAAGCCCTAGTGTATGCATATAACAGCAGGAAATGCAGGCCACTTTGGATTGCGACATGAAATTAAAGGAATGACTTGGAGAGGTACAAGTTTAGTGAAAACTAGGGCATGACTGAGAAATGGACTTATTTTAGTTTAACCTCAATTCCAGGAAGAAGGCAGAACTGAGAAATCCTGAATGTGACTAAACATTGAAGTTCTAGGGGTTTGGAACTGGCCCTGTAGCCTACTGGTTAAGGAAACTGGATCCCACATGATTGACTGTGTTTCAGATCCCAGCCCTGGCAACTTAACATGTTGGGTCCATGTGCACACATGCCCCATATCTCAACAGGATGCAGAAATGGAGGAGAAGGGATTGCGGCGTGACTAGGTCCCCATTGTGAGGCGTTTTCTACTTTTCTTTCTGTTTCTCTGTCTCTCTCTCTCTCTCTGGGGAGCTTTATTGTAAGCTTTATTGTCTTATAATATATGCTTGTTTTCTCTGAATTGTTTTTAATAGTTTTTTTGTTTAATTGCTCTTTTAAAAGAAAAGTGATCATTAATGAAATCTGACTACAATAGTAAATGCCTGTGGTCCCAGCTGTGGTCCCAGCTGCTTCAGAGACTGAGGCAGGAGAATCACTGCATAAAAACAACAACTAATTACCAATGGAGTTTAGTAAGTAGCTTATAGCTTTTCCTGGTAGTACTTTTAATTTTTTTTATATAATATAAGTAAATGATATTTATAAAATATAATCATGTGGAAATTAGTTTTTGGTACAAATGCTTATTTAATTTTACACACAGTAATGGCTCATGTTAATTTGGTAAAGATTTCTATATACAAGCCCAATAAATATTTGACTCTGTTTATTGTACCCCTGATGCCAACCTGATGCCTAATGCATAGTGGTTAACCTACAAATGCAAATTGAAATGACCCAAACTGCAAGCTATTAAAGTATTAGCTGTTGCGTACTATAATGATCATTTCTTAGATATTGCTCAAACAGGACTGGCAAATGCCCTTGTGGTAGCACTGACAGACCTCACTTTATAACCAGCATCTTACCATTGTCACCAAATATTGCACCACCAGGAACCACACCGCAGCCCCGTCATTTTTAGATGAATGGCATTGTCATTTCAAAAAAAGTCAATTGACCATTTTTGATGTAAAGAAAAGGGAAGCAGGGACCAGCAGTTAGCGTAATGGCTATGTCGCTGGACTCCCACGTAGTCGACCGCGGTTCGAGTCCCAGACCCAGCGGCTTAAACTCACGCCGGGCGCGTGTGTGTGCGTGCCCAAGATCCCGAGAGGAGAATGGAGGAGAAGGGATTGTGGCATGGCCATCCCCCCTGGGGGGTGATTTCTCGCTTTCTATCTCTCTGTCTCTCTCTGTCTGTCTGGCGAGCGCACACGCCCTATAGCAAAAACCTCTCCAAAAAAAGAAAAAAAAAAAAAAGAAAAGGGAAGCAAAGGGACTACTAGCCCCAATCCACAGTGTTCAGACCCCAGAGCAGCCAAGTGGCTGTGGAAGAAGGGTATATTCTACCCTGCTAGGCCTCCCTCTGAGCAGAAAGCTGCAGAATCACTTGCCTCTTGGTGGTCTGGCAGCTAGGGGCTCAGGCAGTAGAAGGGAGGGATCCAGCAGATACCAGTCCTGGCGTGGCTGCCCATTTTCTTCATGTCCAAGAAGGGAGAAGTGCCAAGCAATGTCTGTGTGAACAGTAACATTTATGGGCAGTTGTTGCCAATCGGATCTTAAACCTCTCTGTGGTGGTACTAAAACCAAGAGATTCTAGAAATTTGTTTCCTACCATGCTGGAGGGGCAGTTTGCATTAACAAACTCTATACTATTAGTTGTCATTGCAAATATTACAATTTTGAAATGTACATTTCCTATTCATAAAGAAATTAATGCATACATGAATGTGTTTTTTTAATTACTTGTACTCTTTTATTGGTCTAGATTTGCTAAGCATCTTTAGTCATGACAACTTCTTTTGTTTTTGAGAGGTTTTTGCTATGGGGCGCAAGCGCTCACCAGAAAGACAGAGAGAGACAGAGAGATAGAAAGTGAGAAATCACCCCCCAGGGGGGATGGCCACACTGCAATCCTCTCTCCTCCATTCTCCTCTCGGGATCTTGGGCACGCATGCATACGCACCCGGTGTGAGTTTAAGCCACCGGGTCCGGGACTCAAACCACGGTCGACTACATGGGAGTCCAGCGACATAGCCATTACGCTAACTACTGATCCCATAGTCGTGACAACTTCTACATTTACAATTATGGCCGGCACATCATGGCTGGACAATGTCTTCCTCACCAGTGAAGAGGGAGGGACATAAGGCATTTACTTATACTGTAAGCAAGGAAAATAAAACTAGAATGTATCTTAAAGTAAGGAAAATTATAAGAGATTTAGTCCTGGAGTGGAGATCAGAAAATTAATTCTAATCCTATCACTACAACCTAAATTATCGTAGTCTACTTATATAACTTTTCATAACCTGGCTATTTCTCATATCTAACTGAAAAGGGTTAGCCTAGATCAGCAGTTCTGAACTTCTTTTTTCTGGTTATAAAATATACACATCAGATAATATTCATAAGTCTGAGAGACTTCCAAGGGGCAAGAAATAATTAGAAAGGAATGTGAGTATAAGTGTCAGAAGAATAACACCATTTGACTTATATTTTTAAAGGGCAAATAATTGACCAGTTTAGCAATAAATTTTCGTTAATGTAGATCTACAATTCATGACTTTTTTTTTTTTACTTAGTTTTACTAGAATAGCTGATCCTTAATGCAGTCCTAGAATTCTGATTCTAATCCACCTCTTTAACATAAAATATAAACCTCAACCATGTCTTTAAATCAGTCCTAATAATTTGTGGCCAAGGAATGCCATTACCTCCTTTTGCAACTCATTCATGTATTTAATGCATCTGTTGTAGACAATAATAAAATATTTAGCTGCTTAATTCCAATGGGAGTTTTAGGAGTTCCACACCTAAAGTCTATAAGCTGCTTTGAAGATTTAAGAAGACATTTACTCTTTAAAATTCATCCCTGAGAGGATAGAGGCATTGTTTATGTGCCATGTTTGTGAAAATTAGACTTTTTAAATAGTGTTTTATCAATGTCTCTGGCCCTTATTCTAGTATTTTAGCTGTCATTTTAAAAAAATCCTCTCAGGAAAATACCATTAAGCACTTTCTCCCATCCCAATTTCTCCTCTTTATGTACTAAGTTAAAAGGAATTATGCAAAAGTTACAGAGTTACCCTATTGCAAATTCAAGTGTAACCCACCAGAGTGAGGTAGATAATATAACCAAGTCTGCTACAACAGTGATGACTGAACAGGAGTTTTTAATTTCTATTGCACCTTAAGAAGAATTCTTATGGAGAAATTACGATCCTTTAGTCTCCTTGAAAAACTAGAAGTCTTCCATTTATCTCCATTCTTAGTTCAAGCCTCCAACATTTCTCACCTTGATTACTGCAAAGGCCTCTTAACTGGTGTCTCAACACCAGGCTATTACTCACCTAATGTGACATTCACAGGGCAGCCAGGGGATTAGATTGAAGACACATGTACTTGCTCTGCATAAAATGATTGAATGCCCTCAGGGTAAAGGCCAGCTCACTACTATCTGACATCCTTCCTCATCTAGGTTCAGCCCATCCCTGCAGCCCTGGTTACTCTCACTCCTTCCTCTCCCACAGCCAGATGCCACCAATGCATTCTGGCATCTCTGGCTTCAGAAAGTCTGGGGCCCGCGTGTCTCTGCATACATGAAGAACACAAACCCTGGTCACAGCCATAGGCTTGCATCCTGTCTGTGCTACTTTCTAACTGTGCCAGATGGGCAAGCTTAGATTTTCCTGTGCTTCTGTTTCCTCCTTTCTAAAGTGGATACTAAGTAGTACCCACTTGATAGTTTATGCGTGCAAAGTGCAGACTTTCTTGGCGGGTGGTGTGCACTCTGTGGTTATTGTTGCCATTATTCTGGAGCATTCCTCCACTCTATCCTGGCTAGCTTTAACGTTTATTGTTCCTCCTTTAGCTCTCATCTTAAATATCATTGTCTTGCTCTCTCTCCTTTTCTAAAAGCCTCCTTATATAGACTTTAATTACGTATCTCTTAAAATCCTACCTCTTCGGCTCCCTCACAAGCACCAATTACATCTGTGATCTGCATTTCAAATTTCTTCCTCAGTCAAGTCTGGTGATGTAGTCAGTAACAAAGTGACCTGCTGTGCTGGAATATGGAATATCACCTGCAGGTTCAGATCCTTATATTGGCTTGAAAATATACTAAGTGCATATGCAGGCTCCCAAAATCATGACAAGCTGAGGAAAGGGGATTGTATCATGACAACAGCTTGTCCAGGGTGCGTATGCCCTTGCCACTCCTCTGGAGTATGCACGCACTTTCTAGAATGAATAAAATTATCTAAAAAAAGTAAATATCCTTTTCCCTTTGTCCCAAATAATGTAAAAAAAAAAAAAAAAAAAAAAAAAGGAAAAAGAAAATCCAAGTGTCTCCATCGCTCCTTGTCAGTCTTGACTTGTTGATCTAACTCACTGTCTCTTCCGTGAGCTTATCGTAAATGTCCTCTGCCCACAGCAGGTGGCAGAACTTTCCCAGGCTTCTCTTATGGATTTTTGCATCTCCTGAAAGAGTTGGCCCTCCAAGAGTGACTACAAGCGTCACTCCTCCAATATGTGTCCCAAACCTGAGCAATCCAAGCAAATTCTTATTGATACTGTTACTCTGGATCCCAGGATCCACCTTCCATTAGGAATTGAGGATTCCAGCAGAATATTCCTAAACCTTGGCAACCTGACCAACACCCTCTGTGTCATCTCTTCTCTCTTTCCTTTTCCAGTAGAATCACTGGTAAGAGGCGTTAGGTCCTTTGACTAGAGAACCTTCATTAGAAAACATAAATTCTTACTTGTATGTTTGTCCAGTGTTCACCCTTCTTTGAATTCTGTCCTTTGGCTTTGGAGAGGAGAACATTTCCAAAACAGAAAGTGCAGACAGGAGTTGGGAAAGTGATTTCTTTTTACAAATGCTTCCCTCTACAAAATTTGAGGTCCCCTCTTCTATTCTTCTTTTATACAGACCTAGTAAATGGTGATAAGGGAGGGGTCCAGGAAATTACCTGCACGTAGAATGTGAAACACTTAAACCCTTTATCCTTAGTTTATAACGTTAGCTGGAGTTCTGCCATAACAGGACAGAACCTATTCAGTAGTATCTCACTGTTTGTGGCTGTTGAGTACAGCCGTGTGTCTTAGAGAGATGACAGAAGTTTGACAAGCTTTCCAGGAATAGCTCCACCAAAGCGGAAAAACATTCATGCTTGATTTCTCAGGCAACATAATTGTGATTCAAAACACAGACTCTAGGTTCAAATGGGCAGATGTACCCCCAACCCTATACTGCTTTGTAGAACAAAGGTAATAATAACACTCATGACTGCAGAGTTGTGGCATTGGCTCGGAGGCTAGGGTAAAGTACTGAGAACGAAGCCTGATACATGGGTGTTGCTCCTGTTTTTTAATATTGCCGTCCTGGTCACTTGTCACTGCGCATGTTTTACCATATACCCAAGACACACAGAACCTTCAGAGAGACTGCTGTGGATGCCTCTGCAGTGTCCTTGGCTCTGAGTGATTGCTCTGCTGTCTGTCCTACTAATAGCTGGAGTCAAAATTGCCTCATATACTAAGGCTCTCTGAGTGATTCCTCACTAGCAGGCATTTAGTGGGTACAGTCTAGTAGGGTGCCCATTTTAATGGATGGAGCAAAGCTTTATCTCCAAGTCGAGATATACCCATGAGTATTAGGTTAGTGGGGTTGGCTTGTTAAGAGATTTCTGAGGATTCTAAAATCCCAGCACTGAAAAGCCATCTGTTGGGGAAGAGGTGGGGGGGAATAGAACTTGTTTAATGTCTTCTTAAAATCACAAAGGAATTCTAGTAGGAGAGCAAAAATAAAGTTAGGACCAAATTAATCTAAATGAAAATCTTTAAAATTAAAGTACTATAGGGCTGTCTCATGGCCTAATGTTTAAGGGAGCTGGGTCCCACATGACCAACTGTGCAGTTTAAATCCTGGCCCTAGCAGCTTGGAAAACACACTAGGCATGTGTGCCTCAAATCCGGACAGGATGAAGAAATGGAGAAGAGAATGTAGTGTGACCCCATCTCATCGAAGGGTGCTTTTTCCTTGCCTTCTCTCTCCTCTGTCTCTGGCAAGCACAGAATGCTCTGTGGTGGCAAGAACAACCACAAAAGTACTATAAATTAATGGAAAGAAAATCAGAGAAGGCACATAGTCCCTGTGTACTACATTGTAACTTTTGGAAGTGTTAGTTGTGTACCCTTAAGTGTATCATTTCCTCTCCTAGCAAAAAGGAAATGATTACATCTGACTTCTTACCACACAGAGCTGTATAAAAGTCAGATAAATGGGACCGGCAGATGGTGTAGTGTTTACATCACTGGACTCCCACATGGCGGTCACAGTTCAAGTCCCAGACCTGGAGGCTTGAAATACACTAGGCTCATGTGCACATGTACCCAGAATCCTGAGAGAAGAATGGAGGAGAAGGGATTGCGGCATGGCCGTTCTCCCTGGGGGTGGTGATTTCTTGCTTTCCGTCTCTCTGTTTCTCTGGTGAGTGCACAAAAATATAACAACAATGTCTCTTTTAAAAAATAAGATAAAATGATATGTGAGAAGATTTGAAAAATGCAAGGCTCTCTAGATGTAAGAATTATTAAGAAGGCAGTGCGCTGATCTGAGAGCTCTGACAGTGTTTGCAGATGCCGCTCTTGTCTAATTCCTGCCTCCCAGGACGTTGTAATCTTCAGATGAGATAATAAGTATGTAAACTCTTAATGAAATGTCCAGCACATGATAAACACTACATGATCACTTGCTATTAACATGATTGTGATTTATAATTACTTCTTTAATTACTGAATCCCCATGCTAGACCATGAGTTCCTAGTACTCTGTATTAGTCAACTATGCATTAATAGTGACCTGGAGATGACAAACTTATTTCATGATCATTGACTTTTGACTAATTCCTATTAACAATTACAAGAATACAACAAATAATAACATAAAGACAAAAACATTCGGTGTCCATGGAACAACAGAGAATATAAAATTTCAGAAGCCACCTGATGCTGAAAAGCTAAAACTAATGCAGAAATAAATATATTTTATATTTTTTGTCAAGATACAAGATTTTTTTCCAGGAAGAAATACATTTCTCTCTTATAGGCCCTTTGCCAGGCTTCTGCAGTCAGTGTATGCTGTGTTGGCACGTGTGAACGCATGCTGCAATAAAATTACAAGGGCTTCTGCCTATAAAATTTTATATACTGCAGACTTTGAATCTGCATTACTTTGCAGAAGGATTTTTTTTTCTTTCATAGCTTAGTAGCTATCGAGAGTAAGAATCTTAAGACAAATATTCAAAGTTCTTGAACTTGCCACGGTGAAAAAAAACATCAAATCTATAGGCCAAAGTCTTAAACACAAATCATTACAAAGGAAAATGTATTACTTAAATAAAAGTGCTATAAATTAAGACATTCTGCACTGTATAAAACCTTACAGCCCTTTGATCTTGTTATATGCTAATCACACTGATTAAAACTCCCTACTAACATGCAAGAGCGGTGCTAGGTTTTCAAAATATGCACATGATGCGTTGGACTACACTTTTAGAAACTCAAACTCATTAACAAATGGGAAATTTGTTTAAAGTTCTACCTCTTAGACGGTGTTTTTATTTTTTAAATATAAAATACCTCAGCAGGATAAGTTTTTGTGAGACAAAGTATTTCTTATAATTTTGCAAAACAGTAAATTAATATACTAAATCACCAAAAGTATTAAGAAAGGTGTGCTTATTCGGTTCCAAAATTGTTTTATCGAGCATTGATCAGAAAGGAGAAAAAAAATATATATCTTTGATTATCTCCTCTGTTCAGCTTAGCTCAGAACTTAAAAGCCATCAACAAGGCATATGTAGGTTTAGAGGAGCTATTTTTGCAACAGGCGTCTGAGGTCATTATTGCTGTTGTAAGCATCAGTGCAGTACACGTCCAGCTCTGAAGGACAAGAACATGAGTAACAGTGGAATGTCTTCCACCCTCTGAGCATTTGAGAACAGCGACTCTGAGACAGCCAGTCAAGTTTAAGGCATTTATTTTTACCTAGTATTTGTGACTGTGACATTTTTGGAAGACCTGTCAACTGTAATGCCATGCTGGTTTAGTTATTCTTCTAATAAGGATATCTTGTTTTGTTTTGTTTTAGTTTTTTTTTTTTTTTTTCCTTTGTCATAAAGCCTGTGCTCTCATCTGAAAGAGAAAGACAGAAACACAGAGAGGGAAAGTGAGAAATCACCCTCTGGGGGGTTGAACATGCTGCAGTCCTTTCTCCTCCATTCTCCTCTCCAGATTTTGGGCAACCACACATACACACCCAACATGACTTTTAAGCCACCGTGTTCAGAAATCAAACCATGGTCTGCTATTTGGGAGTCTAGTACTTTAACCACCACTCCATCTGCTGAAGCCATTTTAATAAGGATATCTTAATTGTGTTTGTGGTTTTGTTGTTCTATAGCTACTTTTTTAATAAATTCAAATCAACAAAAAGAAACCTCAAAGATTACATTAAAAAGTTAAATTATGTGTTTTTTTGGGAGAGGTTTTTGCTATTGAATGTATGTGCTCACCAGAAAGACAGAGACAGAGAGACAGAAAGCGAGAAATCACCCCTCAGGGGGCATGGCCAAGCCACAATCCCTTCTCCATTCCCCTCTCGGGATCTTGGGCACGCACACACATGCACCAGTGTGAGTTTAAGGCACCGGGTCCAAGACTCGAACTGTGGTCCAGCGACATAGCCATTATACTGGTAATGGCTGGTCCCTAAATTACATTTCTTACAAATAGGTTTTCTTACTTGCTTGAAATATTTCTTCTATTCTGCATTCTTATTTCTCCAAATTCAGATGGGTTAGCAATTTAAATATAAATGTGGATTTGTTTAAACATTTATGTAGAGATTGTTGCTTGCTGGCTTTTTCTGAAAAGGTTATTTGTAATCAGCCTCATGATCTTACAATTACCTCTTGCAGAAGTATTTTCTTTCTCTTCCATGCTCTCACAATCCTTTGTCATTACTTGTTTGTTTGTTGTAACTTTCTTATTCCTGTTATGGTTATTTGAGAATCCTTACTTACCTCACACAGAATAGGTACACAATATGTAAATGATTATTGAACAAATTATATCACTGGACACACATAAAATGTTCAGAACTTGTTGGTTTCTCTATTCAATTAATTCTTGAATGTATCTGTTTCACAAAAGAATTAACTACCTGGTTATCTGCCAAGGGAGCATTTGATAATTGAAGACATTAAAGTATAGGCTAAAAAATACTAGACAAAAAAACGGGACAGAAAGGATTATGAAATCTAAACATGGATGATCCTTTATCTGGTTGTACAAAAGAGTCACTACAACGCTTGTCAAAAAAAATACCTCTTCCTGAATGGTGACTACATGAATCCTAATCTCACCGCACATTCTTCCCCCAATTAATTCAACCTGGAATGTGAAAAATCCACATATAATCAATAGTGTCAGCTCCTTTTTTGTTTATTTTAACTTTTGTTCTTGTTATTCTTGCTGAAGGGGCACATGCACTGGCTAGATGGTGGGGGAGAGGAGAAAGCACCCCCTGTGGGAATAGTCACACCATAATCCCCTCTCCTCCATCTTTCCCTGTCCTTGGGATGTGGAACATGCACGCATATTTGCCCAGAGTGTTTTCCAAGCTGCACTTGGTTACCGGAATCACCCAGCTGGCCATGTGGGATCCAGCTGCCCTATACCACCAGCTGGCCCCTAACATCCTCTTTTTTTTTTTTTTTTTTTTTTCTTCATGGAGAGTTTTTTGCTATAAGGTGAATGCACTCACCAGAAAGACAGAGACAGAGAGACAGAAAGCGAGAAATCAGCCCCCCGGGGGGGGATGGCCACACCACAACCCCTTCTCCTCCATTCTCCTTGTGCCCAGTGTGAGTTTAAGCCACCAGGTCAGGGATGAACTGCAGTCGACTACATGGGAGTCCAGCAGCATAGCCATTATGCCAACTGCTGGTCCCAACATCCTCTTTTTAAAACAGAATTTTTCAGTTAGAAAATTACTTTTTTCTAGCTCATAGAAATTCTGTTTTTTGTGGGTTTCTTTCAAATTTTTATCTTTTATGTGTACCTTCACTGTACTACACAATATTACTAGTTTTGTTTTTTTGTTCTTTTGTTTTTGTTTTTTGTTTTTGTTTTTTTCTTACTCAGCTCAGAGAGATTGCTCAGGGATTTTGGTTTGGTTTGGTTTGGTTTGGTTTGGTTTGGTTTGGTTTGATTATTTACTTACTTACTTACTTATTTTTGGCTCTTTAGGGTACTGGTATATATTTCTGTGAACTCTTAAGTGTCAACAGATTAATAGGAATAAATGTGGACTCTTTGCCTCTATGACCTGTAATAAAGAACTGGTAGACTGCTGGTCTACCTTGACATATTAATTATCTTTCAGTTTAGGTAACAAGAGGACAGTTCATTAGTTTAGGCCCTTCTTAATAGCTGGGGACAGATGTGAACCCTCATATTTGCCAGCCAAACTCTTCCTAGGATCTTCATTCTACAGCCCCAAAAGTGGTCTGCTTTCACTCTGTAAATAAAATGCTGATTATTTCTGACTAGATTCTGGCAGAACACAAAGCTTCAGAAACCATTTAACTCAAGTAAATAGATGGGTAGCGTTAGTCTAAGTGAAGAGTTATGTTCAGACTCCGGAATCCTCCACACATAGTTATACAAAGAGAACTTGAAGGTTAATGTGCTTATATCTACAATTCAAATTCTGAAAGTATGTTTTTTTACACTATTATTTAGTTGGATACTGTAACAAAAACTGAAGAAAACTATATGCGGACCTTTACAGATGGCAAATTATATCCAAGAACCTCTGAATTCACAGAGATACTTAATATTATATTAACAAGGTCAATATAATACCACTCAGTGTACTAAAACTGTAATTTGCTAAGTAATTAGATGCCTGATAATACAATATTCTTTGTAAACATAAAGTATTTTAATAACCTCATAGAATTTGCCTCACTGGTATATAAAATATTCTTTAAAATGTTTTGAAGTGATTTTCTAGATAGTTAAGTTGCTACTTATCCAACTTTAAGTGTCATAGTTCTTATCTGATAGTGCTTCTGAAAGGTCAAGACCAGAAGGCACGCATTGACTTTTCAAAATGCTCACTTAGCCATACTTTATGGGCTGTAGCTCATTTTAATTGCTCAAGTTACATAGCAGTTACTTCATGGTATTCTTCATTGGGCTTTATGAAAATGAATACTACATTTAGATGGCTCAGTGATAACTGATACCACCAGACTCAGATTATAGGGAACATAAGCTTCTTCTCCCTTTATGTATATGTACATTTTCATAAAATATATTCAGTTACTTGCAGAGGTCTTTATACTATGTCTTAATGTAACATATTGTATTTCAACCAAAGTAAAAATAGAATCAGGTGCTAGTTCTAAAGAACCCAAGTTATATTCCTAGCCTTATATCAAACCTTATTCCTTTACTTAATATTTACAAGCATTCACTTAGTAGCATTCAGAAATACAGCTTTTAATATTCCTCTGGCTACCGGGGTTCTCTTCAGAATTTCCAGGCGCTGTAAGATATATTTAACTGGTATGTTACTGATTGGTTACTACTTTGCTTATTTGTTTTAGAGAATTCAGCTTGTAACACATTAACCATAATTATTCTTTCTGTATGGGAAGAAACTTACTTGAAGAAAATTGATAAATAACATGGATATGTAAAAGGGAACAGAATAGTTGCACACTATATAATAAATAAATATATAGAGTTTTATTTTGGAAAAAATTCCTGGGCTACTTCAATTCAGTTAAAGAATACAGATTTCTTAAAAACATAAATTATTTACAAAATTTTGGGACCAGCAGTTAGCGCAATGGCTATGTCGCTGGACTCCCATGTAGTCGACCGCGGTTTGCATCCTGGACCCGGTGGCTTAAAACTCACGCTGGGCGCGTGTGCGTGCGTGCCCAAGATCCTGAGAGGAGAATGGAGGAGAAGGGATTGTGGCATGGCCATCCCCATGGGGGGGTGATTTCTCGCTTTCTGTCTCTCTGTCTCTCTCTGTCTGTCTGGCGAGCACACGTGCCCTATAGCAAAAACCTCTCAAAAAAAAATTTTTTTTTGTACGAGTAATTCTACTTTCAGTGAGTCTAATGTGAAGTGGTCAGGCATAAAGTGAAATGTTCCACATAAATGTGTGATCAATAAAATGTTTAACGGTTCAGATAATTTTGGGAAATTGTTTTTGGCAATTCACAAACAAATTAGTATGTTAAAAAGTGTTATTGTTGGGACCAGCAGTTGGCGTAATGGCTATGTCGCTGGACTCCTCCCCCATGTGTTCAACTAGACCACATGGGTTCATGTCCCAGACCTGGTGTCTTAAACTCATGCTGGGCGCATGTGTGTGCATCCCCAAGATCCCTAGAAGAGAATGGAGGAAAAGGGATTGCGGCGTAGCCATTCCCCCTGGGGAGTGATTTCTTGCTTTCCGTCTCTGTTTCTGGCAAATGCATGCACTCTATAGCAAAAACCTCTCAAAAAAAAAAAGAAAGAAAGAAAAAAGTGCTATTGTTATCACTGAGCCATGTAGTATTCATTTTCATAAAGCCAAACGAAGAATGCCATGAAGTAACTTCTGTGTAACTACCAGCAGGTAGCATAATGGTTACATCACTGGACTCCCACATAGTCAACAGCGGTTCGAGTCCCAATCCAGCAGCTTGAAACTCATGCCAGGCATGAGTTTTGGCTTGTGTGCCCAAAATACCGAGAAGAGGATGGAGGAGAAGGGATTGAGGGGTGGCCATACCCACTAAGGGGAGGGGGTGATTTCTTGCCTTTTGTCTCTCTCTGTCTCTCTGGTGAGTACACACACCCTATAGCAAAAATATCCCTTAAAAAAAAAATACTGTTATGGTAAGAAAAACCTTGGAGCCAGCAGGTGGCATGGTGGTTAAGGGACTGGACTCTGGTGTGGTCGGCAGCAATTCAAGACCTGGACCTGGGTAGTTTGCTTTCTTACTTTACCCTCCTTTCTATTTCTCTGGTGAAGGCATGTGCCCTACAATAAATTAAAAACATAATAATATTTTTAAGTAAAATAAATTTTTTTAAAAAAAGAAAAGTAACCTTATTTGACTATAAATTTCCTTAACCATAGAACCGTCTAAATTCTTTATTCTTTATTGTAGAACACCTATTAATGTCCTTGGAAAATTATACTTTTCTAAAACACTTATTCTTGGAATTATCCTATGTAAAAGAAGTGATCAAAGCTAAGGAATCCTGACTATGGGTTCAAGACAACATCGTAAAGTCACCACTTTGGGCTTGAGATGAGACGCATATTTTACTAAATAGTTCTATAAACAGCAATTGCATATGAAAATATAAAGAAAATAAAAATTGTAAGCTTTCAAAAATCTCATAAAAATACTTGAGGGAACATTTCTGAACTAAGTGAGAAATACTTATATCTATTTTTGAGAAGTGATATAGTCATCAGCCATAAAAAAAGTGTGTGTGTGTGTGTGTGTGTGTGTGTGTGTGTTTGTGTGTACAGCACTGAAAACAAACAGATGTAAGACAGACTTTTGGCATCAAAGAAAAAATAATAGTCTCTAAACAATATTGCTACAATGGATAATAGATCATTCCCATTTTAGTAAAGCTATGACAAAACCTTGTAAGTTTAAAATGGATTATTTATTTATTTGACACTTTAATTATACACATACCTGGCCACTCTCAAGGTGTTGAAGATCTCTACGTGAATCAAAATTAAAAAAAAAAAATGAACTCCTTTCTGCATGAGCTTACAATGTAGTTCACTTTTTAATCAAATAGTTATAGGAATAAATATAAAGTTATAATACATGGTATGAAAGGTACAACTTACGATGATAAGTGTTTAAAAGGTAGGGAGTTTCTCTGTCTCTCCGGTGAACACATGCACCGTATGGCAAAAATCTTTCTTAAAAAAAAAAAAAAAAAGAGGAGTTTGAGTTCAAGGATTGAGAGATGAACAGGAATTGAAAAGGTGAAGGTTATGACACGAGGCCAGCCAGCCAGAGCACAGGATATTGTAGAGGGGGAAACGTAATGCCTTTGAGGATGGAGAAAATGACAGTGGGACAGGGCTAAGAGAATGGCAGGAAACATGGCATCTCAGCAAGAGTAATGCTCCAACTGAGTAGCCAACAAGAAAAAATATTTCTCAAATATAAATACCAATATATCCATAGGATTTTGATAGACTAGATTATTGCTTTGATTTGTACAACTGTGACATGTGTGACTTTTGGAATGGATAATATTTGATAACATGAAAGTTCAATTTAGCTCAACAAAGATTTATTGGGTCTACTTCTAAAGGTAGGAAAATGAACATGATACTCTCCCTGTTGATAAAGGAGACAGACACATAAATAGCTGTATGTACCTAAGATGCCTAGAAAGCTTTTTGAGTTAGAGGAACGCTGAGCTAATGCACGATGAATAAACACTCAGAACTTAAATCTGGAATGAGAAGGGCAGTCAAGATAGAAGGAACTGCACAAGCAGACCTGTGAAGCATGAGAAAATCATGTTGCAGAGAGCCGTAAGTAGCTCAGTGGTATGAGAATGTAAAATGTGAGAAGGGAGGAAACAGAGGAAGTCAGTAAAACACACACACACACACACACACACACACACACACACACAGACTCTCACACACTAACACATGTCACAATAAGATTCTAAAGCTATTCTAAGAGATTTGAATTTTATCCTATTGTAGGTCAGAGATTGGCAAACTATGGAGAGCAGGCCAAATCTGGTTTGTTGACATTATTTAGTAACTAATATTGGAACATAGCCCAAACACTTATTTATTGTTGTTTATGGATGTTTTCATACTTCAGTAACAGCTGAAGAGTTGAAATAGAGACTGTATAGTCCGCAAAGGCAAAAATAATTATTATGTTGCCTTTACGGAAAAAATGTGCTGACCTCTGCTATAGATAATGTGTCATACACAATTTTCAAGCAAGAGAGTGACACTTTTAGACTTTAAAATATATAGGCACAATTTTTTTGAGTCTCTAATATGTTCAATACCAAGCTAGATGATTCATCCATATTAATCATACCTCAAAAGCACCCTTTTAGATAAATAATGAGTCGGAAAAGTCACAACACATTTTTGCATAGAAAAATATGTCGTGACTTTTCCAATGACCCAATATAAAAATCTCTCATTTTATTGATTTGAATACTGAGATTTCAGAAGGTTGTGCAACTTGCTAAGACCCTTTCATTTTAATTTATAAACCCAGTTCTATGAGGCCTATGCTTTTGCACAGTCTAGCTGCAGATTGGCAAAGGAATATTACATGAAGTCTAATTATGATGGATTTGTTGCAGTAATTCAAACAATGACCTGTAACTGAGTTACAGGTCATGAGATGAGAGAGATGAATGTAAGAGTTTAGTTTACAGAATAATCAGATCTTCAAGACTGATTTATTGATTATTAATAAGTATGGTGACTAGGGGAAAAGGAAAAGCTGGAAATAAATCTACCTTTCTGGTTTGGGTGGATGGAAAGATGATATACTCATTTGTAGATAGACAGAATTTAGGACAAAAAGCAGGTCAATAAATGGGGAAGAAATGATAAGGGATATTCAGCACAATGTGTATGTTTTCAAGGGCCTAAAAGAGACCTACATGATGGTGTGCACCAGGCTCTTGACCATAAAAGGTGAAAACCTGAGAAACACAGGCTAACTGCTAGAGATTCGTTCGATTTGGCATATGTTACAAAAGAACAGATGCTTCCTTTTATCCAATTTTAGAAACAATTATAAAAATATATTTTATATGTTTTATAAAACTCATTAGATTTAGAAAGAGGCACTGTATCATAGCGTCCTGGAGCACTCTAGAAGTAAATTGCCTGTGTTCAAATCTTGTTTCTACCGATTTTCTATAACCTTATGCAAATTCCTAGCTGAGCCTGTGCTTTAGTCATCTTCTGTAAAATGGCAATTAGTGCACTTGTCCTGCAGAACTGTTGTGAAGATTAAATGAGTTAATATGCTTACAGGTTTAGAAAATAATGCTTACACATGGTAAGCACTACATGAATAATAATGTGCATTTATTTCTTTTAAATATCATTTTCTTAATGCATACAATATTCAAATAAGATTCTTCTACATATTGTAATCTTCCCCATACAATCGTGTTTATCTAAACTAGAGAAAGTGATATACAAATCTAGAAAAAGGCCTTACCTCATTTAGATATCTTCTATATACCTGCATATCCCACGATTTTCATCTGTCTTTTAAAAAGTCCATCAAAAGAAAAGCAACACTTGGGAACCAGCAGTTAGCGTAATGGCTATGTCGCTGGACTCCCACGTAGTCGACCGCGGTTCGCGTCCCGGACCCGGTGGCTTAGAACTCACGCCGGGCGCTTGTGCGTACGTGCCCAAGATCCCGAGAGGAGAATGGAGGAGAAGGGATTGCGGCGTGACCATCCCCCCTGGGGGGTGATTTCTCGCTTTCTATCTCTCTGTCTCTCTCTGTCTGTCTGGCGAGCGCACGCGCCCTATAGCGAAAACCTCTCAAAAAAAAAAAAAAAAAAAAAAAAAAAAAAAAAGAAAAGCAACACTCAGACATTATCATAGAGCATTGGGGTAATGTCCTAATAAAGGGAGTTCTTTAAAAAAGCCACAGTGATTAGGATATGTCAAAAGGACATGCAAATCGACTGAAAGAGTCCCCAATGACTAAGTCAGGATCATTCATACAATTAAATAAAATAGTATTGGATTAATATTCAGAGCTTAAAAATTATCCTTCAATCTATATTGGTACACATAAATAACTGAGAAAGTAAAAGGGAAAAAATACAAAAATCTTCCACGTGGAAGAATTCCAAATAATCTCTGTAGATGTTCTGCCATTAGTGAGATGCAGTATAACTCACTCTTTCAGTATAGGTTATATGTGGTAATTTTCTTTATAAGAGTAAAATATGAAAAAAAGAGAATAGTTTTATGGAGATCATCTAAAAATACTACCTTGTTCCCGAGAGCAAGGTCGACATCAACAGTTAGAAATCATGTTAACACTTTGTGTCCCTGATGCGTTGTGATGAAATGGCATCCCAATCTGTGGTGTTCCTCTTCCAAACCTAAAATCCATGAACTCCAGCTAATCATAAGAGGAGAAAATCAGACAAATCCAAGATTGTCTACAATATCTGACTAGTACTCTTGGAAACTGTCAGTTTTATCAAATCAAGGAATGGCTGGCAACTGTCATAGCCTAGAGGAACTAAGGAGATGTGATGAATACTGTTGTGTGGTATCCTGTATGGTATTCTGGGTAAAGAGGAATAGTTAAAAAAAAAAAAAAAGGAAATTTGAATAAAGCTTGCTCTTTAATTAATAATAGTATAGGGGGGCAGCAGGTGGCGTGGTGGTTAAGGGCATTGGACTCCCACATGGCTGACAATGGTTCGAATCCCAGACCTGGGGGCTTGCTTTCTCATTTTCTCTCTCTCTCTGTCTCTCTCCCCCTCTCTGGTCAAATTAAAATAAATAAAAATAAAAGAATTTTAAAAAAATAGTAATAATATGGGGCCAGCAAATGGCATAGTGGTTACGTTGCTGGACTCCCACATGATCAACCATAGTTCAAGTCCTCGACCCAGTGGCTTCAAACTCGTGTGTGTATGCCCAAGACCCCAGGAGGAGAATGAAGGTGAAGGGATTGTAGCATGGCCATCCCCCCTCCCCTTGGGGGGGTGTGATTTCTCTCTGTCTTTCAGTCTCTCCAGCAATCACACATGCCCTATAGCAAAAATCTCTCCAAAAATTTAATAATAATAATAAGGTATTCATATAGGTTCATTAATTATGACAGATTTATCTTAGTAAATGTAAGACATTAATATTGGGTTGTCAAAAAGTCATGATGTATTTTTTTATGATGTATTTTTTTTATGCTAAAATGTGTCATGACTTTTCCGATGACCCAATGGTAGCAGAAATGGTGTGGGGAATATGGAATAATAATAATGTGCACTATCTTTTTAACCTCCCTGCAAACCTAAAACTGTTTTAAAATAAAGAGTTATGAAACAAAACAAAATGGTCAGTCATATTACGTAGCATAGAAATCACGGGTTGTTAATCTAACAATCTATTTATACTGACCAGGTGCTCTTTTGATAATATTTTCCACTACGTGATGGATTTGGTTTTCCTAAAAAGCAAAAATGACAACTCCATATTAACCATTATCATCATTATTTCACTGATTTTTTTTTTACTCTATGCATTGGGTAGTTTATATTTTAGTATATTTTAAAATAACTTTTAGGATAAAATTGATTGTTTAGTACATAATTTCTATATCCTTAAGTCACTGTTGGAATAGCCTCTAAAGCCTGAGCATTTTCTAAAGATTGTTATATTTTTCAGCAATTTAACAGAAAAAGTAAATGAAGAAGATGAGAACTTACTTAAGAGTAATTTTTGTGATTTAATTATTTAACATGACTAGAAAAGGAGAAAGCTAAAAAGGGCATAGAGTTTTCTAAAAATATTCCCAAAGATTTAAATCCCTAGAATCACTTTGTAATAAATTGCATTTATTTAGAATGTATTATCATGAATATTCATGAAGTTGCCCACTTATTCACCTTCTTTTTGGGTCAATTGCATTTACTGACTATAGTTTCACATATATGCAGTGACAGAAGCAATTCTCGAGTTTAACACTACCTGCACATTTACATATTACAAGTTAACAGCTCTAAAATGCCTTTCTTATACCAACTATTCCAGCTCAAACACATTGTTTTAGTAATTGTATGGTGGTGTTGCTTGATAAATCAACACTTCCATTCATGTTATTATACAAAATTGTATTTATAATCAACTGAAATTTTTTTACGTTTCCTCACATGTCGTAAAATCTGTGGAAAAATAAAATCACTTTTATTCACTTGATCTTAGCCAAAAGGCCAAGAAATGAAATCACTGATTCTTTTTTTTCTTTAATTTTTAAATTTCAATATCTTTTATACATTCAATCACATGTTACTTAGCTTGCAACGTGAATATTCCAACATGTGTACATTTCTCACCAGTCCAGTTAACAATACTGTAAAGTTAGCTTCAATAGATAATAACACATTTCTTTGTCCCATCAATGACTTGCCTCTCTATTTTTCTCCTTAATGTCCTTCCTCTTATTCTAGTCCTTCACTCATCCTCTTCCCACACTGTATCTGGTATTCACAAGCATTTACTATGTTTCTATATCCTTTAGTCATTCAGTTTTGGCCATAGAGTGCGGACACTCAGTATATATTATGTGGAGACTTACGATGTCTATCCTTCATAGCCTGGCTTGCTTCATGCAGCAGTAAATTTTCCTATTCATCCACTCTTTGTCAAGAGCCAGGGCCTTGTTTTTTATCACTGAGTAGTATTCCATAGAGTATATGTGCCACAATTTCTCAATCCATTCATCTGTTAGTGGGCATTTGGGTTCATTCCATGTCTTAGCAATTGTGAATAATACCACAATAAACATCAATGTGCAAGCACTTTTCCAATTAAGAATTCTTCTGTACTTTGGTTCGATACCAAGGAGTGGGATTGCTGGATCATATGGTAGTTGTATTCGTAGATCTTGGAGGATCTCCAAATTGTTCTCCACAGTGGCTGTATCAATTTACACTCCTACCAGCAGTGTATAAGAGGTTCCCGTTCACCACAGCCCCTTCATCATTTATCTTTTTTTTTTTTTTTTTAAATCTTAGTCATTCTGACTGGGGTTAGATGGTATCTCATTGTGCCTTTTGGCTATTCATATGTCTTCCTTAGAGGGCGGTTTTATCAATTCATTCTCCCATCATCTAATAGGATTGATCATCTTTTTTTCAGGACAGCTGCTTGAGTTCCTTATTCTGCTTCAGTTCCTTATCTGACACATAGTTCACAAAATATTTTCTCATTCTGAGGGCTGTCGATTCATGCTAATTACTGTGTCTTTTGCCATGCAGAAACTTCTTAATCTGATATAACACCACTTGTCTATTTTTTGGATTATCTACTGTGCTTTTGGGGTCTTATTTAAGAGTCTTTGCCTACCCCAAAGTCTCCCAGAGTTTCCCGAGTGTTTTCCAGCAGCAGTTTTATAGTTTGAGGTCTTAGGTTTAGATCTTTGATCTACTTTGAGTGATGAGAAGAAGGGGTTCACATCCATCATTCTGCAGGAAAATATCCAGTTTTTCCAGCACCATTAGCTAAAGTTTTCCTTTTCCCACTGGATTGACTGATACCCTTTGTCAAAAATCAGTTGGTTGTATGTTTGGGAGTTTATTTCAGGGGACTCTATTCTGTTCCATTGTTCCTATGCCATGTTCCTCTGCCATGCTGTTTTGATTGCCACCACTTTGTAGTAAATTTTTGAGTTAGGGAGTGAAATGCCACCCACTCCACTCTTCTTGTGCAGGATTCCTTTGTCAATATGAGTCTTTTATGATTCCAAATTGTATGATTGTCTTTTCCAGATCTGTGAAGAATATCTCTGGCACTTTGATTGGGATTACATTAAATACGTAGACTAATTTGGGTAGAATTGCCATTTTGATTATATTAATTCTTCCAATGCAGGAACATGGGATGTCCTTCCACTTTTTTGTGACATTTAAAATTTTTTTTTATCTTCTCATAGTTTTCTTTGTGGAGGTCTTTAACTTCTTTGGTTAGATTTATTGCTAGGTTATTATACATTTTGTTTCTATGGTAAATGGAATTACATTTTTAGTTCTATCTCAGTCTGCCTGCTGTTCGTATATAGAAATGCTATAGATTTCTGTATGTTGATTTTGTTTCCTGAAACTTTATTCATGTATTATTTCCAGAATATTTTTCAGGGATACCATTGGGTCTCCTATGTGTACAATCATTTCCTCTGCAAATAGAGATCATTTCACCTCTTCTCACTCCTTTCCAGATTTTGGACATGCACACACATACACACACACACACACACACACACACCCCATAGCATGTTTTTAGGCCACTTAAATCTATCAGTCCTTGACTTAAGGGCTCAACCCATGTTGTCAAGCATGTGGGATCCAGTCACCTTTACCACCACACCACCAACTGGCCCATGTATGTCTTCACATTGTCTTCAAATATTATTCACTCTGCTTCCATGAAAGATTTAAAGGTTTTACTGTGAGTGAAAATGGGATCAGTTTATAGTTGAGAAGGCCCATGGATGAACAGTGTTCTTGTTTTTTCTCATATATAAGGTGGAATCATTATAAAGGCTAGAAACAATACCAATAAAGTACTCAGCATGATGTTAGAGTCAAATGATTGACAATTAAAATTACTCCTTTTAAAACTATTTTCAGTCCATGTGGTTCAAGTAAGCTAACTGTGGTTAGGTCGTGGTGTACATTTGAAGAGCTTTGGACACCTCTTGATCATGACCAGTTTAGTTATCTCTGCCCTGTAAAAAGCCAGTCATTGCTTCTACTTCTTTTATCTCTGTGTTCTTTATCCACAAATCTAGCCACTCCACTTCTAAAAGCTTTATGTAGTAGTTTCCTGTTGTTAGGTCTCACAGCTTTCCATAATCGTTTTATGACATTTCAAAGTTGAACTTCATCCCAACATTCTCAAATCCAGTTCCAGTGGGCTGGAAAATATTAGTTAAATGAATGAATGAACATATTATTCTAACCCATGAATTAATGAATGAATATATGAATCTGTGAGTAAAGTATTACTCTACTTACTACCAATTTTAAATCTTATTGGCCTCCATGCCTCCACAGGTATATCCAAAAAAAAAAAAAATGTAGCATTAGTAAATCTTACTAAAATGAACACAGTTTATCCAAATGAGTTCCCTGATTTATCCAAAGCAAAACATGATTTTTTATATCTTCCCTTTAAAACATTATTACATCATCGTGATCTAATAGAGCAATGTTCCTTGGGATTGAATTTTCTTTTTTGAGAGATCTTTGTTATAGGGTGTGTGCCTTCACCAGAGAAACAGAGAGAGAGAGAGAAAGTAAGAAATAACCCCCTGGGGAGATGGCCATGCCACAGCCCCTTCTCCTCCATTTGTTTGTTTGTTTTGTTTTTTTTTTTTTTTGTTCTTATGCTATATATGTCTAAAACAGTCACATTCCCAGTTTTGGTCCAAAATACATCAGTTGGTAAGTAAGCTATAGTGAAAGAAGTATAATTGATGCCAGAGTGGGCAGGGACTGAAAGACCTTAGAAGTCAAGACTGTGCTACTCATTGCTCAACAAAAAACCAATCTTGAGAGACCAGAGTTGGAGAATAAGGAAACAAATTTATTCAGTGAGGCCAAAACTGGGAAAGCAGACCAGTGGCGATAACCTTCTGCTCTGTACTGGAGGAAATACACAGAATAGAGGGGATGGGTCAGAGTCAGTGCACATCTAGAGGCTAAGGGCAAGTCTCTTGGGGAAGAATATTAAGAAGACCTAACAGTCTCAGGGAGACAATCAGTGCTCAGAGGAAGTTTTCCTCTGGGCATGAAGAGTGGAATGAGGGGTTTCAGTTCTTCTCAGGAGGCTTAACGATAGGCAGTGATTAGCAGGGCAGCAGAATCAAAGTAGAGTCAGTGAAGACAACTCAGATCCTGTTTAAGAAGCAGTGAAGGTTTAGATGTGGCTTTGCAATGCCTAAACAAAATCTTGCAACCTGTGATATGGAAGGAAGCTAGTAGTTTCTTTCCTCTACCTATCTTCATTAGCCTGGTATCTGTAAAGACTCCGTGAGTTGGGGCCAGCAGTGGAATGGTGGTTAAGGCACTGGGCTCTGACATGGCCCATTCTGAATCTAGTCCCAGACCCAGCAACTTGAAAATCAGGCAGGGTGTATTTGTGTCCAAAATCTCAAGAGGAGAATCGAGAAGAAATTACAGTATGGCCATTCCACCTGGGGGTGATTTCTTACTTTGTCTCTTTCTGTCTCTCTCTGTCTCTTTCCAGCAAGCACATGTGCCTATGGGAAAAACCTTAAAAAAAAAAAAAAAGAAAAGAAAAAGACTCAGGAAGTTTATTATTCACTTTCATTAGCCAAGCATTAGGCTCTATCATGAGGGAGGTAAAAGATGGGATTTTTGGTTCTCTTGGATCTCAGTTACATAATGAGATACCAAAAAATTGGCAAGTTGGCTTTGTTCTGTGTTCGATGGTTACTGTGGTGGCCCTGTCTACACAGGAAGAATAGCAATTGCCCGTCATTTTTGTCATTTTTTCAAATAATATTTGGAGACCAACTTTGTCAAAAGGCAAAGGGCAAGGGTAACTGGAGGGTAGGTATTCAGTAACGTTTGCTGTGATCCTTCCCTTTGGATACCCTAAAAACTTGAGTATTAGGGGTTTTGTTTTGTTTTGTTTTTGAACCTGCCATAGTGGGAGGAAAGGAAAAGATATAAAGATAGTTTTTCTATTACTTCTCTTGCTAACTAAAATCCGGCAACCATTTCTGTGAATAATTGAGTTGAAGAGGAGAGGGATAAAGGAGTTTATTTAGCTCTATTTGAGTAAAAATAGTGGCCAAATAAACCCACAACCAACTCCCGGGACAGCAGTTTCCGGCCCGTTATGTACTCTACACTTCTCATTTATCCACAGTTAACTATAACATAAATTTAGCTCATTCGATGTGACTCTTCGTGATTTTCCCAAAATTGTTCTGTGCACTTTTCCTTTTTCACATGGTGTTTATGACCCTACTTTTCTTCTCATGAGTACATTGAATCTCTTAATTCAGACTTGTGACATACATGGATAGATTAAGGGAACCTAAAATATATGTTATATGCTATACTGTTTAAACAATCTAATTGTCTGAGTAACTGTTATGATAAATGATAATATTATTCCAGTTTTCCCTATTTAACCTCAAACATCAGGTAACTTGAGCAAACATTCCCTTCTCCTGAGATTTTTTGCCTAAGACCTTGGTCCTTGTCCCAAACCCTATCCCCTATCCTGGTTACGTTCTTGTGACTTTTGGCTAAAATAAGTTTTGACTTAAGTTTTCTCTTTTAAGTAAACAGGCTTATTTATAACCTTATTTGTTATGATAGTTGAGGATTACTTTAGTTACATAAGCTACTACCACCAGTTAACCCTTAAAGTGTAAAAAAGGAATCAAATAAAGCAAAGAAAAAAAAAAACAGGGTTTAAAAAATGATTTGTTCTTCCTGTTACAGTTGCAAAAAATAGCGATGACACAAATACAAATTTTCATACCTGAGTATGAAGTGAAATGCCTATTTAAGGATCATTTTAGCTTATCATCTTAAATTATATGTGTTCAATCATGCCTCATTTCACTTTTCAATACATATTTGTAAATATCTATGTACTATGCCAGTCAGGACATACAGAAATCAAAAAGATTTCTTGCCTGCTCCTCCAGTTCGTAAACAGAACATACATATAAAAAGCAATCAATCAACAGAAACAAATAATGTGAATTGATTTCATAAGTAAAAACAGCAAGGATAGGGAACAGAGTAGAAGAGATAAAACCAAAGAAGTCATGTCCTTGAGCTAAGTTATGAGGAAAAATCTCGACAAACAGTAGTTATTTTTGAGCATTGTGGGTCAGAGATCAATGACTAACCATCTTTTTTGACAAATGACAGAAAATAAGCAGCTCGTGTGTAAAAGGAAGAGCAGAATTAATTTTTGAACTCTAAATTATTCCCATATATTCAAGTATTTTCAGGGACATATATTCTAGGTATATTTAGTGAAATAAAAAACACAATTTTATGTATAAAAATAAAACATTCCAAACTTGAATTTAGATTATAAACTGTATGTAAAATAGTCTATTCAGTTTTACATATGCATGTATAAATCCTGCATATATTTGAAATACAATATGGTTATCTCAGAAAGAAAGTGCTTAATTTTTGTTTTGATGTTTCCTCCAATAAATGGGTACTACTTTACACTAATACAAATGTTATTTTAGAAAATTTTACGTCTAGATTTGTTCTCTGAACATCAGAGAGATTGCTAAATGTAGATAACTATGAAGATGATTAATGGGTTCTGTTGCCGTTGGCTCTTATTTCTCTTTGACTTGGCCTTTGAAATTGCTTTGTTCAAATTGAGCTATTTCACTCCTGTTTTTTCATTGAGCCCTGTCTGATTCTACTGTTAAAAAGCATTCCAGAGTTGCTTGGTACCAATTAATTTCTGACATGAACAAGGGGCAAGGGAACTAAGTCACTTTCCTCAATTATTTAATGTATTTCTTGTGAGTTTTGGTTAATCAGTTTGTATTTTTCAGTAGCAGGGATACAGCTATTAATAGAGAAAATAGCAGTTCTTATTCACAAAATTGTGATCTTTTCAAGGACGAAGTACTGTGCAAATGCAGGTGGAATAAGTCTAATTATCTATTACATCATGCAAATGTATTTGTGGCCCTTAGTCATTGTAACCGGTGCTGCATTAACTGTAAGTTTTCAGGGGTTTTTCTTTTTTTCTGCCAGATGGGCAGCAAAGACTGAAAATAAAAAAAATAAAATAAAAATTGAGAATATGAAGTATCATTAAAAAAAATACTGTTTGTTTTGTGAAAGTGAAAAAGAGAGAGCAAGAAAGAGAGACAGGGACCCTCAACAAGGTCTCCTGACATGGACCCTCTCCCAGTTTTCCCAGTCAGTCAGAATCCTGGGTGCTCCTACTAGCTGTTGACCAGGAAATTTAACCTAGATTTTCCACATGGATCCAATATCACCAGAGTAGAATAATATTCTTGGGTTACTAAGCCGGCTCAGAAGGATCAATTTTTTATTATTAGCCATGCCATCAACAAAATATATAGCCCTGTTCCTCAGATTCCTATTTTCAATCAATTTGTAGTAAAATATCAGAAGTCAAGATAAAGGAAGTGCTGTCAATTACTTCAGTGGAAAAGATCACATATAATGTTAAGTGGCATGTTTTATTATTATTATTATTATTATTAAAATTATTATGAAATTATAATGAATTCTGTTAGAATATTTTAGAATTTTTCTAATGGAAAACTAGAGACATACTAATTCATTCTACTGACATTTGCTATCTTCAGCAAGAACTGTTTTAGAATTTTATTATATTTAATCCAACAGCATTTAATACTCATAATTAATATTTTCCAGACTACTTAAGTATCCAAAATTCTTCCTGTGTTTTTATATCCAAGCTGTTTGACCTGTTACTATTTGGGTTAACTCATGAATTCTCCGGACGATCCAGCTGTTTCCTACTCAAGTGTTGAAACATTGGCTTGGAAAGCTGTTTGCTAAGGCTAAAAGTGGGTACCATCTGTACAGGAAAGAAGAAATACTTTCGTATATTTTTGTTTGTGGATTGACCTCTGGAAATGAGAGAGAATCAATGAAGTTTTCAATATATAAGTATGAAGTATGGTGCGATTTTTTTTTCTTTTCTAATAAAGACATTTCAAAAGACTGAGGCACTATGTAAATACATAAAGGGACTGAGGATGCTTTGCAAGGACACAAGAAAAAAGCTTTTTCTTCTGTATACTAAATGAAAATATCAACTTCAAGCATCAGGCCTTTAACTCAAAACTCTTTATAGTGTTACTGACTTTGTATATTCTAATCTTTATTTGAGTTTTAAATTTTAACTTGCTCCTTCCGTGTAAAACCAAATACATGTCAAAGGTAATTTGTGTTTGTTTTAGCTTATGCTTTCTGACATTTACCATGGTTTTTTTTTGAACAAAATAGACTCAATAAAAAAACTAGTATAAATTAGATATAGCTAGAGGATGATTTTAAGGATATTTTGCTGTTTACCTGGATTAAAATGATATATGTCTTTATTTAAAATAATCTTTTTATTTTGGCAATGGTTTCATCAGTCAAATTTCCTATAGAAAGTGCTAATACATGTTGGATATACTTTTTATTGAGTGCTTAAGATCTATTAATACTGAATTAACTTTTCAAAAAAAGAATTATTTATTTAATTTTATTCATTCATTCATTCATTCATTCATTTTCATTTGACCAGAGAGAGAGAGAGAAAGTGAAAAGCAAGCCACCAGGTTCAGGACCTGAACCATGGTCAGCCATATGGGAGTGTCCAGTGCCTTAACCACTACACCCACCTACTGGTCCCCCCGAGTTAAGTTCTTTATATTTAATTTTCACAATACTCTTATGAGATAGGCATTATTATTTCTATTTTAAATATGAGGAAATCTGAAGGCCAGGAAGTTTAAGAAATGTACCTAGTTTGACACAGCTACATAGTGGTCAGGATATAATTAAAATTCAGGTCTATGTAATTCTAAAGCTCACAACCATATCTAGTGGCACATTCTAGCAATTGTATATAATGGCTATATTGATAGGATTTCAATATATGGAGATACTGACCATTGATAATTAAATAATTGGTTTACCCAGATATCAGTCATTTGAGTAAATATACTGGATTTCTTTCAACTGTCATTAGATTGAAATTGTATTGCTGGAATTGATAGTGTATGAAATGTATGGTCATAAATGAAATGTAAGAAATGACTCTCGTATAATAACATTGTAAGCAAAGTGAGACTGGGAATAAATAACCCTAAACCAGTGTGATGAACCTGTAGGGGGCAGTAGTGAGCTGATGAAGCACTACTGAAAGTGAAGGAATAAAATTAAAATCCGTATGTATAGTCATCCTTCTGTACTTACGAGTTCAACCAATCGCTAATGCAGTCAGCCAGACAGTGGTTATGAAATAGAGAAGAGCTGGATCCCTAAAAGAGATGCTGACTAAGTTTATATATTTTCCTTTTCACTTATCTGACGCTCAGATTGCTTCAAAGTAATCTAGAGATAATTTAAAGTGTGCAGGAGGATGTGTGTACGTTAGATGAAAATACTATGCCATTATATTATATATAGGGGACTTTGAGCATTTACAAATTTTGGAATCTGAGGGCAAGGGTCCTGGAATCAATCCTCCATGGATACTGAGGGATAACTATGTGGGTGTCTGCGCACATGCACATGCATATGTATCTAGTATATATATGAATATACACACACATGTATATGCAGGCACATATACATATAGGCGAATCTATCCATATGCCTTTCAGACTCCCATTTACAACTCTGTTCTATTCTGTTACACTCAGCATTTCTACATAAGTCCTGTGCTATCTCAGAAAAAGAACATGCTAAGTATTCCCATACAAAAGTAATAAATGTCATGTTGATTCAGATGATTATAAAATAGGTCTGAATTAGGGACCAGCAGTTAGCGTAATGGCTATGTCGCTGGACTCCCACGTAGTCGACCGCGGTTCGCGTCCTGGACCCGGTGGCTTAAACTCACGCCGGGCACGTGTGCGTGCGTGCCCAAGATCCAGAGAGGAGAATGGAGGAGTAGGGATTGCGGTGTGGCCATCACTTCTGGGGGGTGACTTCTCGCTTTCTATCTCTCTGTCTCTCTCTGTCTTTCTGGTGAGCGCACGCGCCCTATAGCAAAAACCTCTCCAAAAAAAGAAAAAAGAAAAAAAAATAGGTCTGAATTAGAGGTGAAATTAGAAGCCAGGGATGGACCAGACAGTGGCACAGTGGTAATACGTTGTGCTCTACGAGGATGGCCCACATGGAAGGTTGCAGGTTTGTGTCCAGTGACTGAGTACACTCCACGCATGCACCAGTGATCTGGGCATAGCTGGAGGTAGGGATAGATCATGGCATCAAGACCCTATTAGGGGAGCTCTCTCTGTCTCTTTCACTCATGAAACAAATTTTAAAAATCTTAAGGGTTCAGCAGGTGACTTGGTTAAAGCTCTGGACTCCCACATGGCTGACATGGTTTGAATCCCAGACCCGGTGACTTGAAAATCTCACTAGGGGTGTGTGCGTGCATGCCCAAAATCCCAAGAGGAGAATTAAGGAGAAGGTTTCTCTCCCTCCCTTCCTCCCTTCCTAGCTTCCTCCCCCCCCCCCTTTCTCTCTCTTCAGTGAGAGCAGACTCCCTATAGCAAAAAAAAAAATCTAAGCCTAAATAATTTTTTTTTTTTAAATGAGGAGTCAGGAGGAGCCAGGGTAATTTTGAATTCTTCCTAGTCTTAAAAAGTGAATTTAACAAATAGATCTACATGATAACCTGTATAACAGAATAAGCACGGTTTCTGGATGAAGGTGACAAATGAAACGAATTGAGACATGCTGTTGTCTATCAAGATAAAAACATGTACTAAACACTTGAAAATGTTTTATGCTTTCTTTGTTTACTTTCAGATGTGGATTAATAAACGTTCTTTATAAATTATTATGAAACAAAAGGAGGACCAAATTTTATTTCAAATTCCAATTAATTTATCACATATCTATTATATTTAAAATATTGAATACTACCACTATTTTTATCTATTATGCATTTTATAGCTCCCTGTAGGGATAAACTACTCTGGAATTCATGCTACTTTTGAAGATGAAATACATCTATTTTCAAAGAGGCATAGAAGAGTAAAAAAAAAAAATGCAAAAGTTATCCCCCAAAAAAGCCTCTCTTTGTCATTAGTGACTGAATCTTTCCCAGAAGATAGCGTATTTCTTTCCTTTAAAATGTGTATATGTTGCTTAAGAAATCCTTGAACTTAAGGAGTTTATAGTATTCTAGCAATCATTTCCAAATAATGCAGTAGTTTTTAGTAAGATTCCGTTTGATTCAGACCATAATTCTGCTTTTGGCATTACCTATTGTTTACCTAATAAAAAGGTAATTAATCAACCATTAAACATTGAACTGTATCTTGGGACCAGCAGTTAGTGTAATGGCTATGTCGCTGGATTCCCATGTAGTCAACTGCGGTTCGCGTCCCGGACCCGGTGGCTTAAACTCAGGCCAGGCACGTGTGCGTGCGTGCCCAAGATCCCGAGAGGAGAATGGAGGAGAAGGGATTGCGGCATGGCCATCCCCCCTGGGGGGTGATTTCTCCCTTTCTGCCTCTCTGTCTCTCTCTGTCTGTCTGGCAAGTGCATGCGCCCTATAGCAAAAACCTCTCCAAAAAAAAAAAAAAAAAAAAAAAAAAAAAAAAAAAAAAAAAAAAAACACTGAACTGTATCTTCAAATATCTCCAGGTTCCAGTAACTGCCCACTTTAGAGGTGCCATCCAGAAATGTGTACAAAGCTCATGTGAGCACCTTTACAATTTTGTTTTCCTCCTTAGAATACTGTGCTTCATTATCAGGAGTATAAAATAGTACTTCCTTTATGAACCTTCAGACGTTCAGAGATTCTCTCCAGGTCTGTTCTTCTCAAACATGATCAGTGAGTCCAGATGTGTCTCAAGAAGAGTTGTTGAAATTTCTTCAAATTTTAATAATAGGTACTTTTAACTTTCACCAAATGAAAAATTCTGAATTTGTTTTTTAGAATCCTGAAATTTTAATTGTTTCTTCTTCCAGAATTTATTCCATGCCTCTAATGAATTCAGTACTACAACTAAGGAGAAATTGCTTAATGGGTGGTGTGAGTACTTAAAGTCCCATAGTCTTCAAAATATTCATTTTGTACTTGGTAGGTTAATAGATCATCATTCATTTAGCAAATACGTGGACTCATTTCTTGACTTTAGAGAAGTTTTCTTGTTTTGGAGGAACTCATTTTCCTTGATAACCAGATACCTAGGCCAAAGGAATGGTTATCTCCATACAGCTGTATGTTAGCATGTTTACAGATGAGAGAGGGGAGGGACTGTTTAAGACATGGAAAGGAGTGTGTTTTGGCTAGAAAGCAGAGTATAGAAAGAGGAACAATGACTGAAAGGTTTGAAAGGCGTATTTTTAACTAACGGGTTAATTTTGAACACAAACTGTAGTGTTGGCACTGTACAAGGCGATAACGATTACACGATTCTTACTATCTAGCATCAGGATTCTCACAATCTAGTTGGAAACAAAAGACAATGAATGACAGAACTGCCAAACTAGAGTAAAGTGTTTTGAATGCCCAGGTAAATTCCCCTGAATGTGGAGAAGGATGATTAAAGCTTTTTCAAAGAGAGTTCTTCCAAGAATATGCATTTATCATTCATTAAATATTTTATAATTGAGCACTGTAGGATATAAAGTTTCAAATAAACAAACAGTTGAGCCAGCACATGGTGAGGTGGCTAGGTTGCCTGGATTCCACATGGAAGACCATGTGGTTCGAGTCCTGGATCTAGTGGCTTGAAAAGCATGCCAGACACACGTGTTATGTGCCCCAAATCCTGAAAGAAGGGAGAAATGGAGAAGGTATTGCAGTGTGATTATCCCCCCATGGAGGGGGGTGCCGTCTCACATTCCCTCTTTCTCTCTTTGAGAGCACACATGCCCTCAGTCAAAACTTTCAAAAATAATAAAATGTTAGACAGTGAAAAAGTGGGTTTATGTTTGTGTGTGTGTGTGTGTGTGTGTGTATGTGTTTTTTGTTTTTTTTTGGTTTTTTTTGGAGAGGTTTTAGCTATAGGGCGCGTGCGCTCGCCAGACAGAGAGATACAGAGACAGAAAGCGAGAAATCACCACCCCAGGGGGGATGGTCACGCTGCAATCCCATCTCCTCCATTCTCCTCTTGGGATCTTGGGCACGCACGCACACGCGCCCGGCGTGAATTTTAAGCCATCGGGTCTGGGACACGAACCGCGGTCGACTACGTGGGAGTCCAGCGACATAGCCATTATGCTAACTGCTGGTTCCCTGTGTGTGTTTGTTTTTGTTTTTGTTTTTTTTCTTCTTTTTTACTGTGTGGCTACTACCACCACTAGAGAATAGAGATAGAAGAAACAAATGTGACGGGGACAGTGGGCAGCATTTTACAATGTATATAAGTGAAAATTCATCCTGCTCATAGGGAAATGTCAACAATGGAGCTCCCTGTATTATTAGAACTTTATAAAAAGCCTTGTGGTTGGAACTTAGTCTTACATCTAAGCCTTTAAGTTTTTTTCTTTATTTACGATAGGGCAAAATTACATACAAGTGAGAGTGTATATAAGAGAGCAAAAAGAGAGAAAGGCGCACCCCTCCACACACACACCCACACCAGATCCTGCCACATGGCAATTCCCTTCTTCTGGATTCTGGACACTTGCATATGGCCTGGTGTTTCAGGCTGATCATGCTGGGCACTTGAACTGCAGTTACCATCTAGGATCTGGCTTCTCAAGCAGAGCAGTACCACTGCAATATGAAACCAGCTCTAAGCAATTAGGTTTTTTTATTTTTTAAGTTTGTTGTAGGGCACATGCACTCACCAGAGAGGAAGAGGCAGAGAGAAAGAAGAAAGAAATCGCCGCTCAGGGAAGATGGCCGTATCATAGTCCTCCTGGAATTTTTGGCACACAGACACATGTGCCCAGAATGATTTTATTTTATTTATTTTATTTATTTATTTTTTGGAGAGGTTTTCGCTATAGGGCGCGTGCGCTCACCAGACAGACAGAGAGAGACATAGACACAGAAACCGAGAAATCACCCCCCAGGGGGGATGGCCACGCCGCAATCCCTTCTCCTCCATTCTCCTCTCGGGATCTTGGGCACGCATGCACACGTGCCCGGCGTGAGTTTTAAGCCACTGGGTCCGGGACACGAACCGCGGTCGACTACGTGGGAGTCCAGCGACATAGTCATTACGCTAACTGCTGGTTCCCCCCAGAATGATTTTCAAGCCATGGGTTTGAAGTGCACAGTCAGCTATGAGGGATCCTTACACCTTAATCTCCACACTACCTGCTGGCTTGCAATTAATTTTATCAAAATATTTTTCCTATTCCATAATATAATTTGACGTAATAGATTTTTGTATATTTTAATTCACTTAAAATAAATATTTAATTACCATATTCACTAAAAATTAAGAGCTAATACATAGTACTTTAGTAGATTTCTTGCTGTTTCATTTGTCAAATTGGAAATATTTGGAAATATTTGGAAATACCGTGAAAATCTGTTCATTTATAGACGAACTAAATCATTATCCCTATCCTTTTTACAAACTAACAACAGAAACTGTCTCATTAATTAAAGCTCTTGATTTAAAATTCTTATTTCCTGAATTTGTATGTGTCATCTGAAAATAATTTTGTCTCTCAGGTAAAAGACCTATTATTAAATAATATACATCATGATAAAGTGAGTTTCAAAATTCTTTTAAGTGGGTTGTTTTTCAACAACCCAATCAATAGTAATCTCTGACTCTGTCTACCCCTCTAGCTATATTTTCAAATTCTCTCTACCTCTGGAAGACTTTTACACTCTATTTAAGTGACCTTTTATCACCTAAGGATAGAAGTATTATCCTTCTTGTCATAAAAAATGTTTGATTTCTTTCTTTTTTTTTTAACTATAAGGATGCAGCATTAACTATGCAAACTCTAGTGTAATCAGAATAGCTTGAAGTTCACGAGATGTAATCATGTGTTATATATCTCAATTAATCTTGCAGGCTATGGCTCATCACATTCCCACCAGTCAGGCTCACACAACTCACAGAGCCCGGATTATTAAAATCCATATTTCACGTTAACAGCCATGTGGGTGAGATTAGTTCCTAAGTAGTAATGCACCTGCCATAAATTCCTCCTCCTGTTATCTTCTGAAATACTGCTCTGTCAGAAGATGAAAACGACATGATGAGCATTCAGAACCAGTTTACGGTCTTTTTTGTTGTTGTTGTTGGTCAAGTAAAATTTATCTTTATCCCTCAGTGATTTTAAATGTACTGAAGGAGATAAATGCTATTTAAGCTTCTTATGTGAAATATGATAAAGGCCAGAGTGATCAAGTTCCCTTATAAAACATAAATGTTTTCACTTTATTGTCCTAGACTAACCCAAATGAAAATAACAATTAAAGATTACAACTTCAAAAACGCATTGTTCATTTGACCATCTAAACTAATTTCCTGTCAACATTATTAAAAATTAAAAACTCTTGACTAGCCTACATATTTACTTGTGCTTGAATTCCTAATGAAAATGAAATATACTAGAGTGACGATAATAATGAACCAAAGAATCAAAATGTTCAAGTCTTCGCCTTGGCTTCGTTGTTAAGTAAATAATTCAGAGCTAGCCACATAATCTCACTCTTTTTCATAAGACTAGAATCAAATTCATATTTGGCTTTGTTGTCAATCTCAACGCTAATCACCTAGACAGAAATGAAGCATCAAGCTCAGTTTATATTAACCCGAGTACAAAATATACTTAGTGAGAGATGCCAGGAAACATTTATCCTCCTTGTTAAAATGCTCAGTATTCTCTACTGCTCCCTCAGCAATCTTATCTTAATATTTCTTCGGTAAATATTAAAGAAAAAATTTAAATGTCCCCATTTTATTTTACCAGAATGAGAAACCTACTATTTTTTTATTATTAATAAAATAATAACATATATAAATAATTTAAAAGGTATAAAGCACTTCTATGAACACTTTTAAGAGAATTCTTAAAGTGTGTGCTTTATATAGCTCTAGAACTATTATTAGTGTACTTACTTTATCGGTAAACCTTTCTGTTCCTTTTTTTAAAAAAAAAAAAAAAGAACTTTAAATATGGAAGTGAGCCACCTTCAGAGGTCAAACTTTAAAAGCTAGAGAATAAATTGTGACCTAGATCACTGATCTTGATAAGTAATTATAGAGAGATCTTCCTTAGCTTGGTATAAAATTCACATTTTTTTCCTACTATGTGAAACTTAGGGAAAATATTATAGTTATGAAAAATGAATACCAATGTAGAACTTAGATCTTCAGACCTTTTAAAAAAATAGACATAAATCCTTGCTGTTGAGTTGCTATAATTTTCCCATGTACATACAGAGTACCCTAAATAATTTCACCTGTTTGATAATTTAAATGTTTTAAATACATTTAACATTTGCATGTTAAAGACAAATATATTCATACCACTTAGTAATATCACAATCAATCAACATTAAGCTGGAAGATTAAAAGACCAAAGTAAATAAAAATATAAAAGTTGACAGATGCATTAACTTTCCCTTCTGTACATATTGTTTATAATAAGATACTTTTAAAATTCTAATTAGATATCTGGAAAAAGCAAATCTCTAATCTGCTAGAGCTTAAGAGGTGCCAAGCTATCAAATATAACTAAACATTTTATCTCCCTTCTTCATTTTTTTCTATATCTGCTTTTCTTTCTCACTAGTAAATGTATCTATTGCTTTGCAGCTAAATGACAAATAATCATAACCTCCCTTTTTCCAGTGTCACCAATTAGTCTTAAAATATAGCAGAGCCAGGGCTGTCAGGTAGCATGGTGGTTGAGGAGCTGGACTCCCACATTGCCAACTGCAGTTTAAGTCCTGGACCTGGAGGCTTGCTTTCTCACTTTTCCTCTCCCTCTCTGTGTCTCTGATGATTGCATGTACCCTGTAGCAAAGTGAAAAATAATAATAATGATACATAAAATTAAATAAAAATAATTATTGGGGTGGGGGGAACACAGTGGAGACAAATGCCCTAGGGTCATTTTTGATGCGTCCCTCTTGTTCTCCTGGTTCAGGATTACAAATCATATCAAATCTGTGTTATCTGCTAGGTTTGTCATTTCTCTCATTTTTCTTTTACTTGCTTCTATCCATTCTGCACAGCTTAGAATTTACTCTCAAATTGTTAAGAATATCCTCACTAATCCCTGTGTGTCTGTCCACTCACATGGACCTTCCTTGCAACTCTATTGGTAATGCCATTCAAACACACAACTTTTATTTCCTCCACTAAAAACTCTTCAGAGGAGTCTGAAGTTTCCAAAAAAGACATGGGACTTTCTTATGCAGTTAATCTCATTAGCCGCACCACCCTCCTCTTTCTGGCATAAGCTTGGTGTTCCAACTGTAACATCCTGTTTATAAGACATTCTTTTACCTATTTGCGATGCACGCAATATGGCTTGCTTCTTAAACGTGCAGATTTCTGGTTTACTTCCCAAATTACTAAAACAGAAATGTAAAGTTATTGTCTGAGGATCTGGTCTTAAAAATCGCCTGAAGAAACTCTGATGAAGCTGCTATGGCATTCAGGAATAACAGGTTTAGATAATTATTTGCCTCCCGAAAAGCTATACCTATTCTTTCAAACATAACTCAGTGTTTCTTTCGTGAAGTCTTTTAGATCCCATTTATTTTAGGGGAGACCTCCAGGTTGGATTTCCTAGAAGAAATGAATAAATTCCTAGAAATAGAGAGCCTACCAAGACTGAATCAAAAAGAAATAGAAAATCTAAACAGACCTTTAGTTAATAAGGATATTAAGTCAGTAATCAAAAACCTCCTGAGTCGGCTGGCTCTATGGCCTCGTGGTTAAGACATCCAGATCCCACATGGCTGACCACAAGATTTGAGGACTGGACCCAGTGGCTTGAGAAACATGGTAAGTACCTGTGCATGTGTGCCTAAAATCCCACAAAAAGGGGAGAGAGGGAGAAGGACTGTGACGTGATCATTACTCAGGTGGGAGTGGGATGGTTTCTCTTTTCCCTCTCTGGTGAGTTCATGCATCTTCGAGCAAAAAATACATTAATTAATTAATTAAATTAAAATTAAAATTTCTAACGGAAGGACCAGGATCTGATGCATTCACAAGTAAATTCTACCAAACATTTAAAGATGAATTATTGCCAGTATTCTCAAATATTCCAAAAGAGATTGAAGAGAAAGAAAAACTTATCAATTACTTTTATGAGTTCAGCTGTACTTGATACCAAAGCTAAAGACGATACAAGAAAATAGGTAATATTCTTGATGAACAAAGATGTAGAAATCCTCAACAAAATGCGAGCAAATCAAATTCAGCAGCACATTAAAGGGATCATACGCCATGACCAAGTGGGATCTATCCCTGGGATGTGAGCATTGTTCAATACATGCAGATCAATAATGCGATATATCACAGTAACAGAATGAAAGGTAAAAGAATCTCATTATATTCTCCATAAATGCAGTAAAAGCATTTGAAAATACTCAGTATCCTTTCACAATAAAAAAAATGAAAATACTCAACAAGCTAGGATATGAGGAAATTACTTCAACATAATAAAGCTGTCTATGAAAAATCTCACAGCTGACATCACAATCAATGGTGATGAAAATGAAAGCTTTTGCTCTTAGATCAGAAAAAAGACAAGGATGTCTACTTTCACCACTTCTGCTCAACATAGTACTGGAAATTCTAGCCAGAGAATTAGAATTGCCAGAGAATTAGGCAAGAAAAAGAAATAAAGGGTATCCAAATTATGGGTCCAGCAGGTGGCATAGTGGCTAAGATGCTGGACACCCACATGGCTGACTGCAGTTCTAGCCCTAACCCAGCAGCTTGAAAAATCACACCCAACAGATGTGCATGCCCGCCCAAAATCCTGAAAGGAGAATGGAGAAGGAATTGTGGTGTGTCCACCCCCTCCCCCCGGAGGGTGATATCTCATGCTCTCTCTTCCCCAACCTATCCCCTCCACCTAGTGCACACACCCTATGGCAAAAATGTAAACAACCGAAGTATCTAAGTTGGAAGTGAAGAAGTAAAATTGTCTCTGTTCTCAGCTTACATACTCTTATATATACAAAACCCTAATGATTTCACACACACACACACACACACAGAGAGAGAGAGAGAGAGAGAGAGAGAGAGAGAGAGAGCAAAAATCCCTGTTAGAATTAATAAAATGATTCCGGGTAGTTGTAGGACACTATATCAACATACAAAATCACTTCTGTATCTGCAGACTAACAATGAGTTTATCTGAAAGTAAATTAACAAAACAATCCCATTTAAAATAGCATCTGTCTTAGTCAATTGGGCTGCTATGACAAATTACCCTAGACTGGGTGTCTTAAATAGCAAACGTTCATTTCTCCTAGTTTCAGAGGCTAAAAATCTGAGATCATGGTGGCAGCTAGCACAGTCAGGTTCTGGCCCTCTTACAGGATGCAGACTGCCAACGGTTTATGTTATCTTCATAAGATGGGGAGAGGGTTAGAGAATTTTCTGAGGTCTCCTTAGTAAAGGTCTCATTTGTAAAATCAATCATGAGGGCTCCACTCACATAATTTAATTACTTCCTAATACCATTATATTGGGAGTTGAGATTTCAACACATGTATTTGAGAGGGACACAGTCTATCCATACAGCATTGTTCAAACTACAGAAAGTGTTGATGCTCGGGACCAGCAGTTAGTGTAATGGCTATGTTGCTGGACTCCCACGTAGTCGACCACGGTTCGCGTCCTGGACCCGGTGGCTTAAACTCACGCTGGGCGCGTGTGCGTGCGTGCCCAAGATACCAAGAGGAGAATGGAGGAGAAGGGATTGCAGCATGGCCATCCCCCCTAGGGGGTGATTTCTCACTTTCTATCTCTCTGTCTGTCTCTGTCTTTCTGGCGAGTGCACGCGCCCTATAGCAAAAACCTCTCAAAAAAAAAAAAAAAAAAAAGAAAGTGTTGATGCTATTCAAACTTTTATTGAGGAAAGGGTAAATATTATTGTTATAGAGAGGATGTCAACTGGATTTTTGATTAATAAATATAGGATCACTGAACTAGAAGTGCTTAAATAAAAGATAATGAGATTTAATAAAATAAACTCAATGAACTTGGGTTTGAGTTCCATCTAGCCAAACAATTTATTATCAGAGTTTTCATGGATAAACTGCTTCATCTTTCTCAGCCTCAAGCTTTTTATCTATAAATTTAATATTGACTTCATGTTATAGAAGTTAACAATATATGTAGCACATTGTGCAAAATAGTATGTGACTTTAAAATGATAGCTATTATTATTTAGAGGAAAGAAGGAATAAAAATCAAGTTGTATTTTGTGTAGTTAGAATGATTTAAATATAATCACTTTCCATGAGTCTTTGCAGAACATATCTAAACCCCTCCCAGAATGATATGTGCTGAAATTAAAGACAGTGGGACTGGCTTTGAATTCCAGTCTATACCTGTTTATTATTTCCAGTTTATACTTGCTTATTATTCAGAGAAATTCCATTATCTTCCTAAGCACAGGTATTTTTTCTTGATCTGTAAATTAATGACAATACTAGAAAAATAAGTCATAACATACCAAGGTCTGTAACATATGATAAGATTGTTAAGGTATTATATTTTATGCTTGTTTTGATTTTGTTGCATTCAGTATCTGATTCTTTCTCAAAAAGTCTTTCTTTCTCTAGTATTGGTAAAGCAATAAATGCATATCATTTACCATGTACTTGGCATTATCTAAGTGTTTATGAACATGGCATCATTGATAACACAACCAACCCTATGAGAGAAACTAAAATGTTAACACCATTTTATTAGAGGAGATTGAAGCATAGGCAAATTAAGCAATTTACCCATAGTCAATCTGCTAGCAAGTGGTAGAACTAATACTCGAACCTATGAGGTTCCAGTCTACTAGACTGCCTTTCAGTGGTAAATAACTCTAGCTTTGCTAGATTGCAGCAAGCTGGAGAATATAGCTTTTGAATGTTTCCCACAGACACTTCTAGTAAAGAAGTCTCTGACCTCAGTGATTCAAAAGATTGATCAATTGTGAATGATGAACTTTCAACCTATAAATAAACCAAAGAAGACCATGCATTAGGCCGCTTCATTTATTAAAAACATTCTCTTTGAATTTCTCTTCTAGGACTCCAATGAAAATTTTGTTCTTAAAGTTTATTTCTTTGAATGAACATAGGATTCAGATAATATATACCTGTTTTTGACTCATATCAAGCTACTGCATGATTGCTACTAAGTTAACAAAAATAATAGAATAGTATTACTAAAAATTAGGCTAAATAATGCCAAGATTTTGCCATAAGTTTTTAAGAAGACCTTTATGTTAAAAGTTTAGTCTGTTTATTCATGTGTACAAATTCTTCATATTTTAATTAAGAATTATGAAAATACCCTATTGTGTACATACACATAATTATATTCATAAAAATAAAGATACATAAGCATACATACACCTGGGCATAATTATACATACAGACCTTACTTGAATAATAAACATGTTTCTAGAAAGTAGCTTAAAAATAGAATATTTCTAAATTGTGTATTATTTTAATTAAACCAGGACAATTGCAAATTAACAGAATTTTAATAAGCAAATAATGCTTTCTACTTTGTGTTTTGGGTAAATTTTAGGATTTATTAAGGTATATAATACAAGGCTTGAAATTGCATTAGTTGGCATTTTATTAAGGCAAGGATTTGATGCAATTCAAACCCTCTGGGTTTTTGTCTGAAGAAAGGGATTAGAGAAGAGCTCTCAGGTTTAGAGTTATATATTAGAAAAAAAGTCTGATGAAAGGTAGTTGCTCAGAAGTTGATTTATTGGTGTTTATTTTAAGTTTATACCAGTGACAAAGATACAATTGGGATTTCTTTGTTTGCAATATTTTTACAAAAGTCACTCTGTCTCCTTCCTCTCCCAAAAGTGTTTCCTATCACATTCTGCTTTTATTGGAGTACTAATATTTTTGTTCTTAAAAAAAAAAAAGGGATGCACATTCTAGATAGCATGAACTGATCTTTTCCATACAGAACTAAGGCATCCTCTAGACGCTTACTCTAGGCCACCTATTGCTATTTTTCACATCATCACTACCCAGCATCTCTAGTCTGTGGCAAGAATCCACACTCCTTCATAGAACCACCCTGCCTTGGGCCAGCAGGTGGCGTAGCGGTTACATCACTGGACTCCCTCACAGTAGATCATGGTTCCAGTAGTGGGCCATGTGGCTTGAAACTCACACTGGGGGGTGTGCGTGTGCATGTGCGTACCTAAGATCCCGAGAGGAAAATGGAGAAGGGGTTGCAGTATGGCCATCTCTCCTGGGACATGATTTCTTGCTGTCTCTCTCTGTGTTTTTGTCTGTCTCTGCCTGTCTCTCCAGTGAGTGCACATACCCTATAGCAAAAAAAAAAAAAAAAATCTCTCTTAAAAACAAAAAAAAAAGGAAGAACCTTGCCTTATTTGTTTATTGTATTCTAAGACTCCAAGAGGCAAATGTACCCAGACTTGGTATATACTCTTGTCTCTATTCAACCTCACGAAACTACCACAGCCCTATTGCTCCAGCCCTAAGACTGAGTGTCTGCTATATGGAACTCTGTATTGGAGAGAAAGGGAGGGTGATGAGACTGTAATGATTTATATAAGGGAGCACGTGCCCTATTCCAGGACCTATGTTCTAGGTGTGTGTGTGGGGGGGTGGTGGGTATGGGTGTGTGTGTGTGTACGAAATACGATTACTTGTATCCCAAGTTTTACTCTTTTTCCTGAGCCTCCATCTGATACTTTGGAGAATAAAATGATGATTATAACAAGTTTACTATTATAAGATTAAGAACATTCCTCAGAATTGACAAGTTATTCTAGATGGTTAAGGGAAAATAGGGATGTTCATTAAAGAACAAGAAAGGAAAGGCAGGGGTTAATAATAATTTGAATAATTCAAAACTACAGAGAAAGTGTATTTTGTATGTTAATGTAATGAAAGATATTTGGAAGACAAAAGATAAGTTAGAATTTAGAATTGCTATATAAAATATAGAATCTCAATTAAATTTGAATTTCAGATGAACAAAAGTATTTTGTAGTACTTGTACATCCCACATATGACATGTGACATACAAAGAAGTTCTTTATTTGTTAAATCTGGCAATCCTAGTTGAATGTACCCATATAACTCCCAAAATTCTCAGTGGGGTCTTTAAAAAAACATTTATTTACCCAGAGGCAGAGCCTCACTATGTTACCCAAGCTGGCCTCAAAATTGAAAAATCGTATTTTAGTCATCTTTCATGTTATAAATAAACCTTGACTTAAAAAAAATCAACAGGGTCCATCAGATGGTTTGGTGGTTGAGGCCCTAGACTTCCATGTGGCCAATTGCAGTTCGAGTCCTGGACCTTGCTTTCTTGCTTTCTCTCTCTCTCTTTCTCTATGTCTCTGTCTCTCTCTCTCTGATGAATACATGTGCCCTAAGGTAAATTAAATAAAAATAATAAGTAAACTTAAATAAATAATTATTCTTTATAAATCATCATTTAATGAACATTGGTGTTGACAAGTCACATTGGTCAAAACAGCTCTATTTAGAGATCGATTATATTGATTAATCTTGTCTGACCTTTCATAAGTCAATAAAATTGCTCTTTTAAAGAAAAGTACTGCACATTCATAAAGGGGGTAGTGGCTGTATTGCTATTCTGTGGTTCAATCTTAGCTATATTTATAACTTATTTTCTTTTTCTTAGAATTCAGCAAAAATATAATAAAACAATATTAGGTTCATATTAAGACTTTCCAGACATAGTAAACTTTTTCTATTCTCTTTGGCATCTTTTGAAGGGTTACTTTTCAAATCTATCTTCCATGCAAGATGCTGGGCCAGGTTGAACTGCAGAACAAATTGTTGGAGTGGAAATTGTTTTCTGTATCATGAATAAATATATATGTTTATAGATAAAACTCTATGTACTGTTAACTATTAAGATTTCATCTTTCTCATTTAAAGGCATAAACTACACATTTCCAGGACTGGGAAAACAATTCTAATACTTACACTTTGAGTTGGAATGTGGTCAGACCTGAAGCATTTTACTGTAGAAAGTAAACAATTGATCTTCTCCCTTTATAAAAAGAATCTTACTGTCTGTGAACATTGTAAAGGAACGAAATCTGGAGAATTGAATTATCTGCACAGCTGAGCAAAACATAGCTTTTCTGTGTTTGATGTGAGTCAAATATTGTTAATAGAGTACTTATGCCTCATGACCAGAACTGGGACCATGAATGACATTGAAATTTCCCCTAGATACAGAATAACGTGAATCATAGCTGGCCTAAAACTCTTTGGGGACATTTCTCTTTTATTCATAGAGCTTAAGAATATGCATTGTATCATCCATTTAAGGATAATATTTGTACTGCTGAACTTCAAATATAATCATGGCACTGACATTATTAGGTAAATATAATTCGATATAGCTACATACAAATGATTACATAAACATTTATAGAACCCTTGGTAGCTGTAGCTCTGTAGTATTTTACCACAGTGAAGCATTACATTTCATTGAAAATTCTTTTTGGGTTCTACAGACCACCTGCGCATACTCATCTCAGCCAATAATTATAATAATATTAATTATAAAGTATAGAAAGTAGTAGCATAGTATTGAATCAAGCCTTAATTTTCACTGGCAACTTATAGAAAAGAAAAGCAAATCTATGTACAGCATTTAAAATTTTGTGTATGACTGTCCTCATCATCGTGATCTTTATATTACAGAAGAAAACTACCCAGAAGCAGGACTGTGAAGCAGTGTCTGAATGTTTAACTTTCTTATCTTTTGGGTAAAAGAAGAAAGAAAATAACACTGAGTGGCTGCCTTCGAGGTATTCCGCGCACCATGCTGGCTGCTTCACATGCATTATCTTACTTATTCAAATGAGAATATTTTTATTTTAAAAATGGGCCTTGGGGCCAGCAGGTGGCATGGTGCAGGACTCCCATATGACAGACCATGGTTCATGTGTTGGACCTGGTTGGCTTGCTTTCCCATTTTCCCTCTCTCTCTTTGTCGCTCACTGTTCTATTAAAAAAATAATAATGATGATATTGAATAAAATAAAATAATTGTTTTAAGAAAAGATAGGCCTTACTCTATGTAAAGGCAATGAAATAGACGCTTAGGGAGTTACAGTGAACAGCCCAAGGCCACAGCTAAAGAAAAATGATGTCCAAGCCGAGGACTAGGTACCATTTAATTCACAGATCCCATATTTTGTCCGCTGTGTTCTGTCTAATTGAAAGGGATTATCATTTGTTTGAAGGATATATAATTATATTTACTCTAAATGTATAAGACTACTTATTCTGGTTGAATTACATCTCCTATAGAGAGCTGTCCTTCAAGCTACCTCACTCCTAGAGCCTATTTTTGGTAATGAGAGGCACTGCCAAGAGTGGTCATACACGGTTGTGGGATCTGAAAGTTTACATTTAAATATGGGCCCTACCATTAATGTTTTTTCTTGTTACATGACATGTGCTCTTTCCAGAGAGATAAAGGGAGAGGACAAAGTACCCTCCCCCCAATAGGGAATGTTCATGCCACAACTCCATCTCTTCCATTTCTCTCTCCTTTTGGGGTTTTGTGCATACACCTGGCATGTTTGTCAAGCCACAGGACAAACATGGTTGGTCATATGGGAGGCGGCTGCCTTAATCACCATTTCACAGAGTCAGTTCAATCTTTTTAGGATTTGGTTTTCTCAGATGTAAAATGAAGATAATAATAGTACTTAGAAGTTTGTTATTAAGAAGGAATGATATAGTACAAAGCACTTAAAAAGTCTTGATATATAGCAAATACTCAATAAATATTAGCTAGAGGGCTAGATGGTACCGTAGTGGTAAAATGTGACTCTCTGTGTGGCCCACCCACATGGAAAGGTTCCGGGTTCATGTTGAAGACCTCTGAGTATGCAGGGCACGTGTGTGCCTCGATCTGGGACTGTCTGAGGCTGCGGTTAGATTGTAGGAGTGAGGGCCCTACAGAGTTTGCTGATTCTCTGGCTCGCACATTCATGGGAAAAACATAAATACACACACACATATTTAGACAGGACATTTTGTTTCTAACAGAAGAAAAAAGGCTTTGGGGAAAGAAGAGGCCAAATAAAAAGAATAGAATAGGACCTGGAATTTACTGACTAGGTGGTAAAGGCCAGCGATTGGAGAAGCTGCTTTTGTTTGTTTGTTTCATATATACAGACTTTGTGTAAAATCTGAGTAACAGCAGAAGACCTCTTTCACATCCAGCTGACAGAGGCAAGGATAAGGTCATCCTTCCCACCTCTATGTGGAATCTAGAACCTTGCAACTTTCTGAAGATTAGCAGCTTGCCTAGACCAGAAGACTAGTAGTCGGTGCCTTTCTCCAGGAGTGGCAGTTGTGGGACTCCTCCAACACTGGAGCAGGCCATGAATGCTTCCAAGGGGAATCAGCAAGAACAGAGCAAAGTCCTCTCCAAAGCCTGGTTTATGCCTATTTAGTTTCAAGAGCCACTTCACACACTCCCTGCAATGCTAGGATGGCATTGTAAGAAGGACTACATCAACAGAAGAGCAGGAATTTTACAGTATGAATTGTAACCTGGTATAATATTGTGTCTTTATACTGGGAAGATCTGAAACTATTTGATAGGTTTTTATGTTTGTTATATTCATGCATAGATTTATATCAGTGGATATACTTCAATATGATTTCTTTTTTAGATTATTTAATTTTCTTTATAATAATTATTTTTAAAAATATATTACAGGGCATGTGTGCTCACTAGATAGAGACAGAGAGAGAGAGAGAGAGAGAGAGAGGAAAAGTGAGAAAGCAAGCCACCATCTCAGACACTTGAAACACAGTCAGTCATGTGGGAGTCTAGGACCTTAACCACCATGTCACCTACTGACCCCCCATATGATCTTTTTTATTGTACAGATCTAAAATAATCCCTTCTCACAAAAATAATACCAAGCGAGTTGGAAGACTAAATTATGTCAAGCAAAATTTATCTATAATAAAGGGGAAAAAAATCATTGACTTCCATGAATTAATTTTATTTTGTTATAAGGAGAAAAATATATCATTAATGTAATAGACAATCATTTCACAGAACAATCATAACATTATTTTTTACTTTTGACTTTTATTATTTATTTTCAAAGGAACATGTTTGCAAGATTTTCTTCATAAAATGGCCTTGAGAAGATACATTGACTTTTATACGCTGTATCTTATAATTAACATTCTGTTGCAATCACTACAATTTTGTACTTTCTCATTTATCTGTTCTTTAATTGTAAACTGTCTTGAATTAGTCACCGTATCGTTTATCACTCGTAAGCCTCTAACAATCACTCCTGGAGCAATGTCCCCATAAAAATCTCTTTAAAATATTTTAAAAATGAAAGATATACTATTCAGTTTTTTTTTCCTTTTATTAGGCTTAATGCAGCATTTTTTTGTTGTTGCTGTTAATGAGAGAAGGGAGAGGGGTTCCCCCCCCTTTTTTTTCCCTTTATTCATGATAGAGTATACATATGTGCAAGTGAGAGTGAAAGAGGAGCACCCCCTCAGGTCTGCTCATACCACAGTCTGCCTCTTCCAGTTCTCCAGCCCATTGAATCTTGGGTACTGGAATGGATTCCCCACATGTTACAGGCTAACTGGCCAGGGATTTGAACCACAGTTGTTACATAGGACCAGGCTTCTCTTTAACAGTGAATTACAGCTGCACCATGGAGCCAGGCATATAGCAGCATTTTATTTTATTATTGTTATTTTTTAATGCCAGAGGGTGCATGTGCACACACAAGAGATAGGGAGAGAGAGAAAGGACCCGTGGGGGCCTGGTCACCTGCAATCTTTTTTTTCTCCAGTTATCTATTGCGTCAGGACCCTGGCCCTGGGCACTTATGCCTGGCCTGTTTCTTCAAGTTTCTAGGACTGGGACTCGTATTCTAAACAACCAGGTAGAATCTAGCTTTCTCTGCATGGGGTTTAACTGCTGTGCTACTGCACATTGTTAACTAATGACTTTTCCTTGTAAAAATTCTCTCCCTCTTTGAAGTCTCCTATGGTTTCAGTGACATCTTGGCTTCTTCTTTGTCTCCAATTTCCCTCAGTACCCAGAATGAACCCTGTCCTCTCTCTGTCTCCAGTCGGAGCATTGTCTGAATGCGGACATGAATCACCTGCCTTTTGTGCTGCTCCAATGCAGTACCATGGACCAATTTATTTAAACACACCCAGCCTGCACTGTAGAGCTTCAACCTCTTCTTTGGTTCTCATCTGTTCTCTATTTCAAACTTGATGCAACCCTTAGAGGTTGTAATAACCCCCCCACCCAGTGTTCACAGAATTAATATTGCAGTCAATTCTTCCATGAGGTAAAGGTAAATCTCTCAGTATTTTTAAGTGCTTTATTTTAAATAGCATAAGTTTCCTAACTCTAAAGAAAAAAATAAATCCGGGACAGCTCTGTGGACAGGCCATTATAGCAGTCAGATCCCACATGGCTGACATGGTCCTGGACTCAGAGGCTTAAGAAACACACCAGGCATGTGTGCATACATGCACAAAATCCCAGAAGGAATGACTTCTTCACCCCAAGAATAGATTAGTAGAATGACTAAGTTATATTTTGAATAGTCATTCTCTCAACAATTTTTGAAAAGTGAAATATTTTATGTTTAAACATTGTGCTAAGTACAATGTGTGCTGGAGAAAATAGAAAATGTTTAAGATGTAGTTATTGAAGGAGCATACCAAGGGACAAACAAGTGAGTCAACTCTGCTGTCATCGCTTTCCTTTTTATTTAGAAGTATTGTAGGAATTAAAATCAAGCATTCAGTCTTCAAGTTGTTTTTCCCTTTGCATTTTCCCCAATGGAATTGGAACCCACAAATTGTGCATCTGTATTTGCTGTTTTTAGATGATTTCCCAACAATTTTTTGGTTCTTTTGTAATACTTGCAAACCTGTATTATTAGTATATTATTTTAGATGGTTTCCCAACAATTTTTTTCATTCTTTTGTAATACTTGCAAGCCTGTATTATTAGTATATTATTTTAACAATATTATGCCCGTTGATTTTCTAGAGAAAGAGTAAAGCAAGATTGTCACGGTTCTCCTGAATAAAGAAAATTAAGGAGAATACTGGTACAATACTGGTATACACTATAGATGAATAATAATTGCACATGAACTGCTTGATTCTAACTATTTTATATGTCATAATAAATCTGCAGAAGTATTGTACCTACTTGAATAGAAAAGTAGAGGGAAGTCACTGCTAGGGATTTTGGTGTGTGCTACCTTTAGAATGTTACCAGAAATTTACAAAAATATTTTTTAAAAAAAGAATACAATAATTCCATTGTAACTTTTGGATGGGGAGAACATGTGTTTGTGTGCTCATATGTGTGTATGTTGTGTTGTTTTGGTTTGGTTTTTAATTAAACAGGTGTTCTAAATCAAACTTTTTTTAATCAACACTTTTAAGCAACATTTGTTCAATTAAATGCAGATAAATCACAGGTAGCATATGGATGTATCCACAATCTGGTTTCAAAATGAATTAACATCAAGATGATAGAAAAATGTAATACCAAAATCCAGGTGTTCTTTCAATGTATTTAGGAGAGAAAAAACTGCCAGATTTTATATGGTACATAAGTACTTTAAATATTCTGAACATAATGCTTCTGAAAAAATATCATAAATAATACAAAAATTTGAACATCATCTTATTTTGAAAAAAAAAAAAAAAAAAAGGCTGTGGTTGGGCAAAGTAATTCAAGTTGAATAGATCCTAATAACCTATGACAACTCCACACTAAGCACTACCCTGGAACTTCACCGCCTTCTTCTGTAGTTCCTGTATTGCTAATTCCCAATCCTATCTTTCCTTCTCTACATTTTACTAATAAATTCTCTCATTCTGGAATGCCAAATGTTGTTAAATATTATCTTCGAACCCTTCTTAATAAAACTCCACTTGGCCATGTCAACAACTTTAATTAGGTTTTCATGTATTTTCAGGAGTCATTTCATTTATTACCTCTAAATGATTTCATTCTCCATGGTTGTCCTCTGAAGTTTTCTGTACAGTCTTCTGCTATGTTGTCATGCATTTATTTGCTCTTTCAAAGAATATTTATTCATCACAAATTGCTTGCCACTCACTGTTCTAGGCATAGTGGGAAAACAACTCAAAAAGCAAAACCAAAATATACTTTCTAACAAACTAATTCACCCACAGTATCTATTATTTTCTAAATCTGCCTTGTATCAGCATAACAAATCCTATTTGGAGATTCTACTCAGTCCCTCTGGGGGAGGGTCCCAGATGTTGAGAAGATTCCCTCAGTGATTCTGATATATGAACAGGTTGGGAACAAATGTAGATGAGTAGACCATGTTTGAAAGGTGGAAAGGAGATACAGGAATTATCAGCTTAGAGAGGGTTTTTTGTAGCTGAGAGAAAGACAATGTAAAGTGAAAAAAAGCTGAGCCCACCTCTCAAGTGGTTAGAGGAGAGAGGAACAACGTAAGAGTAAATTAATCTGTGGCATCAAGTGCTATAGAGTTAGCAAGGTGACAGACATAGTTCTAGCTGCCATTTGCTGACATTTCACTAAGCACTGTTCTGTCACAAACACTAACATGTACAGCTCTTTAAGGGCTATATAGAAAAATAAGGTTTATGGGTGGTAAGTGGGACTTTAAGATCCTGTAGTAGTAATGCCATGATTGAACTATCTATCTCCTATTCAACATATTCAAATAGCATCACTTTCAAGTGTTCTCACTCTAATAGAAATAAACAGCTTTTGAATTCAAGAGAAAGAGAAATGATTGATAAAATTTCAAGTAAGAGAAGAAGGAATGAGATTAAGGACACAATAAAGAGTTTTAAAGATCGCTGTTTCTTCAGGAACTTGTGTGAGAATGAATGTGAAAAAATGTATAGTTATTGGGGCAAAATATATACAGTTGCAGAGTGAGTATTTTTCTACATCTTGTAAGTGGAAAAGAGGGCCAGCCAGTGCTGTGGTGATTAAGGTGGCTGGATCCCACATCAACTTTGTGCTTCAACCCCCACATTTGTGATTCAAGCCCCAGACACAGTGGCTTAAAAAAAAATTGAAACCAGGTGCAAGGCCATGAATGCCTGAAGCCTTGAAAGGAGGGAGAAATGGAGGAGAAGGGATTGCAGTGTGAACATTTTCCTTGAGGTGTGCTTTCTCGCTTTCCTTACCAGTTTCTCTTTCTCTGTAGACTATACATATCCTTTAGCAAATTATCTTAAACAATGACAAATTAAAATAAAGAAGAGAGGAAAGATAGTATGAAGATAAAGCAACCTTTCAAGAGAATTAAATATTTAAAGAAGTTCAAGTCAACCCTAATATTTTTAAAGAACTAAGACTCTCTGCCTTTTTAAAGAGGCAGAGTAAAATGGCTCATACAGGTAAAAGATTTGTACAAGAGAATTCTTGGTGCTCTTGGTCAAACCCTGTTCTTTACCATGGCTACAGCTCTAGGACTCCACTCCTACCCCACACACATACTGTATATCTGGGGTCTACCAGGATTCCCAGCCTCCATGTCCCGTGCTCTCCGTATGGATCCATAAGACTTTTAACTGATCCCATATCTACCCGTCCCCACCTCCTGAAACTGTCCTTGCTCTGGAACTCCAGGTTAGCAGAACTGCTCAGTCCAACCTCTCCTCTCAGTAGTCCCTTAAACTTCATGCTGTAGCTGAAATTTAGTCCTTCCTGAGCACACCGTTTTCTCCACAGCCCTCAATCTTTTTTTTTACTTCTTCCTGCCATTACCTTCGTTATGATGATCAAATATTTGTGTCTTACTCTCTACATCAAGCTGACCTCGCAGGTTTTCTCATGAAAGGAACAGAAATAGCTTCCTTACTTTTCTCTCTTATCATATTATTCTCTGTCCCTTTTTCTTAGGGGGAAAAAAAATGTCAATGCCATGACATCGAGTACAATATCCATTATTCGCTACAGTCGACTTTCAACTCTCCACTCCCCTTCCCACTCCTTCAGGACTGAAGCACATTGTTATCCTATCTCATAATCCCAGAAAGTCAGCATCCACATACTCATCTTTCCAATATCCAGCTTTATTCATTCCTTATTCTCTTCTCTTTCATGATCTTTTTCTTCAAATTCCCTCAGACACTCATTCTCAGTGTTGGATCTTAGGTGTTATTACCAGTCACTTTAACCACTTTCTGACTACACTCACCGCTTTCTGACTACACTCATAGTTTTCCAGCTCATACATTCTAGTGTTTCAACTCCAACAATCTTTTTTTTAAAGAATTATTTTTAATTTTTCATTTATTCAATCATTTTAATTTGACCAGAGACAGACACAGAGAGAGCGAGGGAAAGTGAGAAAACAAGCTATCAGGTCCGAGACTCGAACTGTGGTCAGCCATGCGGGAGTGGTCAGCGTCTCAACCACCACGCCACCTGCTGGTGCCTCAACTCCAACAATCTTTGATTCCATAGGGATCTACCATCTCTTTTCCTTCCACCTTTTCACTGCCCAGCACTAGCCTCTTGTTTGTTGTTGGTTCCTTATCTAAGAATTCCAAGACCTATTATTATAATTGTTCCTTTGTAAACATTTCAACTCCTTTTCCCCTCTCTCCTTTTATTATACAGTAGATGCCACCCTGGGCTAAAATCCACATTGACCCGATCATTCAAACTACTTCACACTTCCATCTGGACAAATGAAAATGGCTAAGGGGGAACATCAGAGCATACTGCATGGTGGTCTCACTTGAAATGTAAGACTCTAACCTCAGATGGCTTCTTTAGTGCATCTAGGTAAACACAGTGTATTAATCCAGACCATTCCATCTGCCATTCACCTAGTTGACCATTTTGTGTGTGTGTGTGTGTGTGTGTGTGTGCATGTGCACTTTATTAAAATAACCTCATGAGATCAGTTCATCTTAAAATCTTCCTTTCAGAAATGATAAAAATGAGGCTCAAGCTGCTCTGAGGACCACTGAGCAATTGAGTAGTGCAGCAGGATTACCGGCCCATGTTAGTTTAAATTCAAAGTTTGAGTGTTTACCAAACTAAGTCTAAAACATTCGTTCTGAGAATCTGAACTCTTAGTGTTTATGTGCCAGGGTATTGTTCCAGGTTTCTCTTGTGCTACCTTCTTACATATTCTCTACTCAGCAGTCAAACCTGAAATTTCCCATCCTTTACAGTGTCCTGAGCTGAGCCGTCACAGACATTCCTGTGACTAGGTCCCTTTCTGTGCCTTTAGCATGTTCCACTGTTGAAATTCTACTTATTCTTCAAGATCTGTGTAAAATAGGGACCAGCAGTTAGTGTAATGACTGTGTTGCTGGATTCCAACGTAGTTGACCGTGGTTCACGTCCTGGACCCGGTGGCTTAAAACTCACGCTGGGCACGTGTGCGTGCGTGCCCAAGATCCCAAGAGGAGAATGGAGGAGAAGGGATTGCGGCGTGACCATCCCCCCTGGGGGGTGATTTCTTGCTTTCTGTCTCTCTGTCTCTCTCTGTCTGGCGAGCGCATGAGCCCTATAGCGAAAAAAACCTCTCCCAAAAAAAAGATCTGTGTAAAATACATACATACATCTTTCTCATTCTCTTTTTCCTTTTCTCTAAGTCCTTGCCACCGAGTTTTTCTCTTCTCTGCTTTCAACTTACAGCATTGTCACGCGTCTATCTAGAGCACTTATTTAAATTATGTAGCAGAGACAGACACTGGCTCTGTCTCAGGTTCCTCAGACTCGCTGGAAGATCATTAGCTCCTTGCAGTACTTACTTATCTTTATACTTGCCATACCACGACTCCACTACATGCTTTTCACCTGCCAATTATAACACCCTCCGAGCACTTACTGCCAAACATTGTTCTAAGCTATTACGTATGTTAATTAATTCAGTCCTCACAATCCTGTGAGGAAAGGTACTATTATTATCCCCAATTTTCAATTGAAATAGTGCGGTACAAAGAACTTGTCAGAGTCGCACACCTAGTGATTATTTGAGCTAGGATTTGAACCCAGATGGCCCAGCTCCAGAGGACGTAGAATCACTACTTCTCATCTAGTGATTGGTAAATGCACCATATTGGGTAAATCCAACAGGCTGAATACCAGCATCTTTTAAAAATATTACAGAAATGCAAAAGGGAGACTGCGGGAGTGAATCATCTCATGCTATCTTATCTGGCTACTTGATGACAAAAGTAGATTATTGTAATTACAAGCTTTATATATGCAGCTTATTAAGAAAAATCATAAAGGGCTCAGGCAGGCTAATTGTATGAAATTGAAATAGAATTTGCATTTCATATCAAGAGATAAAAGATTGTATGCACCAGTGCTCATTATTTTTAAAAATATGTTTTTTTATGATAAAGTAGAAGATTTGATCTTGCAGAAATATACTGCAAATCTGTTGGAGAGGCTTAAAGTGGCCCTGCAAAAGGAGACAACATGTAAATTTTCTAGTTGCATAATTATCTGTATAAGTTAATGGAAACTTGTCTTTTACAGTCTTTCTTTATCCTTTGGTTGGTCTCAGAAAGCTATATTGCCTTATTCCCTTCAGACTTACCTGATAGTCATGGAGATTATTGTGACAAAAACTGTCTAAACCACAGAGTATGGGAAAAAAATGAGAAAAAGTGAAATTATGCATAGGTACTATATGTTTTTCTCAAAAGGGGAAATACATAGATATCATTTGGAAACTGTTTTGGAGAGCTATTTTCAAAATATCCCTACAAAGATACTATTTTTAGCCTATCACTGAAAGAGATTTTTCTCTATTATATTAAACCTGAGTTTTATTTTAACACATATTTGTATTATTTATGGATGGGGTGCAATCCTTTGATCCAAAATAAAAGTGTTCTTTATAAATCACAATGAAATAAGCATTTTAGCATTTTTATCTCTTCCTTTATACTTTTTCTTTTCTTCATTCATGAAAGGATAAAGGAGATGGGAATGTATTTAGTCATTAAATCTAAATTTATTAATTTAAAAAAAATTGTATTTCTTATATTTCAGAACTGTATGTATCATGTAGAACAAATCCCTCTCTTATATCTGCATGTCCTTCAGGCTCTGCTGTTCAGCAATTTCCTCTCAGGTCATTAGATGTGCCCTGCTTTTCTGCCATTCTGAATGGTCCAATGGTAAATTTGTCCAAGCTTTATTAAACACAAGCAACACATACTGCAGATTTTGATGACCAGGCTTTCTGTAATAATGTGGCCTTTCAAATTGGACAATATAGAGTCACTGTTCAAGTCCTCTCCATTAGTCTTTTTAAAGATACAAGCTACTTCAGAAGAGCCAAATAAATAAATCTGAGCATTCTCCATGAGTTACAAGGAAATGTGAGCTTGTTCTCGGTAGCGTGTCCTCTTGGATTTGATGTCAGTGGTACTTCAAGCCTGTCTCCTTACCTCTGGTGACACAGTGCTGCTACCACTTCTGAGTGCACTGAGATAGACTAGAAAGAATCCTCATGCCTTCCCTAAGAGTCCTGAAACCGTAGAAAGAAGTAGGAGCCAAACAGAAAGTCACGCATTTGGGAGCTCTGGTGTATAGTCTATGCTTTTGTGTGTGTGTATTAGAGTAACAGACAATTAATAGAAAAATAGGAACATTTTATATAGTAAAATTTTTCTTAGAATCTGTTATGTTTACCTCATGGTGGTGTCTATTTTGTAAAGAATTATTTATTCAATTTTATTATTATTATTATTATTATTTTATTATTATTTTGACCAGAGAGAAAGAGATAAAGGGGGAAAGCAAGTCACCACATCCGGGACTATGAACCATGGTCAGCCACATCGGAGTCCAGCACCTTAACCACCATGCCATCTGCCAGCTCCACCTCACAGTGGTTTTATCTGTTATTTTTAGACTTTTTATTTGGTGCCTGAAGTAAGGAAATTTTGAGAACTCAAAGAAAATACTGTAGACTGTCTACTAGCAAGAAATAGAGCAAGTCCCTTGACAACTGTTTTGGAATATTTGCTTGAAGTTAAACCCTTTAAATAATAGTAATCACGGACACTTCATACTTACTTTGCCTCAGGCAGTATTCGAAATATTTCTTACTAGCTTATTTAATCTCAGAACAAATCCTAAAAGATGGGAAAGATTGTTTGTATTTTACAGATGTCCGTGCTGAGGCACAGATTAATTATTCAAGATTATACAATTAGCGAGTGGTCAAAGTAAACTATGTACACAGACTGATATTTTAGACATTTAGGAAGATGTTAAATATTGTGGGCAGTTTATGTAGCCACTCTGCAGTACCATCCCCCTTTTCACTTTAGGTATATTGTTTTCCACCTATTAAGACACATTTGTGACAAACTTGGTTGATTATGATTAACTACAGGGAGAAAAACAACTATACAGAACTAGACAAGTCAGCATTGTGAAATAGAAATGTGATTTTATCTTTTATTGTAACCTCTTGTTATACTGGAAAGGATCTCATTTGTTAGCTCTCTGTGTCATGCGGTTTGAAGTCAAATTTCTTTGCTTTTGTGATGGTTCCAGTTGTTGGTGTAGTCATGAAAATGAAAATATTTTACCTTTGCTTTTACATCATTTTTCACTTAGGGACCTTCAAGAAGTTCTGTAGGGGTGGTGAGTGCTAGTTCTATATGAATAAAAAAATGTATAGAGCTGATTGAAGTTTTTTCATTAAAAATGGGCTTATCTATTCCTACCAGCACATCCATCCTCACTTCCTCACCCACAATTGAAGGCCCAATTTGGTTCTGACCTTCGGTGAAGTTCATCTAAGAAACCTTTCCTATTCTCTCAGGCTGGGATAGACATCCCATAGCCTTCTGTATTCCCTTAGCATCCTTAGGTGCCTCTTAGAGGCTAGACTGCAAATTGACCCCAAGCTACTTACACCACGTCTTGGTTAAGTCTAGCAAAAGGACTGCCCAAGTCTAACTAGGGGAGAAGTAAACTGCCTCTTGGAAGAAAGAGTCCAATACTTAGTACTAGAAATAGCAGGAATTATTAGTGCTCTAAAGACAAAGGACCTCTCCCTCTAAAGTTCACTGTGAAATCATGAATCAGCAGGCAGATTAATAACAGAAAAAATATACAAATTTATTTTAATGGATGTGTGTACACACAGGAACCATACAAAATATGGCTCAAGGAAAGGCCAATTGACTGATGTTAATTTATTTAATTCATTTTTTTTTTATTGTCAGTACATGTACTCACCAGAGAGAGAGAGACAGAGAGAGCGTGAGTACTCAATAGGGTGTGGTCGCACAGTAATCCTTTTCTTCTCCATTTCTTCCTCCAGTCAGGATTTTGGTCACACAAAATAGGTGCTTGGCATATTTTGCGGGCCAGCTGGTCAGAATTCAAACCATGATGGACCACCTAGGATCTGACTCTCTGTGCCTAATCCCTGCACTGTGGGCCTGGTCCTAATTTTTATTATTTTTTTAAAGTCTTTATAACCTATGGGAAAAGGAGGTTTAGAGTTAAGCCAAGGGTGAAGGGGTGAAAAATGCAAGAATATTTTTTGAGTGATTTTTTTGCTACATAATGCACGTGCTCACCAGAGAGACAGAGACAGAGAAATAGAAAGCAAGAAACTGTGTCCCCATGGGAGATGGCCATGCTACAATTCCTTCTCCATTCTCCTCTCAGGGTTTTGGGCATGAACGCACATGCACCCGGCATGAGTTTCAAGCTACCAGGTACGAGACTCAAACCATGGTCTCCCATGTGGGAGTCCAACACCTTAACCACCACATCACCTGCTGGTCCCAAGGTTTATTTTCTTTTGGAGTCAGGCATCAGACCTAATCTCTACCTTTCTGTTTCAAAAAAGGCTGCTTGAATCTACTGCTGACTTTACTGATGTGATTAGATGTAATTTCTTTCTCAACAGTTTAGCAAGTTGATTCTTATGTCTGCACACCCTCTGAATAGTTATCTCAGAAATATATTTTAGAGTGGTGAATTTTGTCTCATATAAATTCATAATCTGTATGAATGCCCAGTTGAGACTTGAGATTCTACTTTTGAAGTCAGCATAGTTTTTAAAATTTTGTCTTCTCCAATTTTTATTTACTGCAATAGAATATAGGTATGAAGCAGGCAGATGGTGGAATTCAACAAACATTTGAGTTTGATCAGTCTAGGTAAACAAGACTTGGTAGGCAAAGATGTAAAGGGTTTGTGAAAGGAAGTTGTGAGAGCAGATAGGAGCTGAGAAAGGAAATACAGGAGATAATAGATCATGAAAACTGCATTTGTGGCCCTTTAGAGGTTAAAGAATTATTAGAACAGAAGTAATGGACTTAGAAAACCAGAATGATATTGTGGATGATGAGAGGGCAGATGATAAAAGTTCACAGTTATTAATGATAAAATAAAACATGGAACTGGTAATAAATAAGAAAACAATGCAGTAAAATGCCCAGTTACATGGTACTGCTCTAAATATGTCTTAAATTTGAAGCAAAGAACGATCACTGTAGGCTGCATTAAAGGTCCCATGGAAGAGGTAAGCTCTGAGCTCAGTCTTGGAGTGGGAGGTATGGATCTGCTATAGAAGGGTGCTGGAAAGCACAGATGAGACTTGGTCCTATTTGTGTGGAGTGTTTAAGCTTAGTTAGTGCTTCAGCACATGTTGGACTCACACAGTCAAGTAAGGAATGTATAATTTGATCTCTAGAAAGCAGAAACCGCTGGAAATATATTTGCTATGAAGGTGATGGCATGAAAATAATTAGTTAGGAAGATTAATCTGACATGAGGTCAAGCATACAAGATGGATTTCAGTGAGATTGAGCGCAAAGGAGACCAGAGAAGAGAAGGCTTATTGTGATGAAGCATTTCCTTCCTGTGTGCTTATTAGGTGGGTAGAGTTCCAATGCTGTGCCATTTTTACTGCCATTGCTGCTGGCTGACTAACTCAGAAATGCAACAAGGAGGAGAAAGGGCTGCCCTGAATAACACACCCCGGAGCTGTAAGGGGCAGCTCCTGTATGACGAGGAGGATGCTTGGTCTCTTGGGCTGCCTGTGCATTGGCTGATTTGGTAAGGGGGACCAAATCCCATATGGTCAATCACAGTTCCAATCCCAGCCCTGGCAGTTGAAAACCCACGTGTATGTGTGTGTGTGTGTGTGTGTGTGTGTGTGTGTGTGTATGTGTGTGTGTGTGTGTGTGTATGTGTGTGTGTGTGTCCATCTCCCGAATCCTGACATGCTGGAGAAAGGAAGAAGGGACTATGATGTGACCACACCCCATTAGGGGATTCTTCCTTTCTCTGTCTCTGGCAAGTGTGTGTATACTCTGGCAATTGAAAAGAAAAAAGAAGAAGAAGAACTCACAGAATGTTTTTAAACCATACAATGAAAAACACATGAGCTGCTAATGATTCCAGAATAGGGAAAGGCCTCAATGTAACCATTTCTTATAGTTCCTCTTGCTGATTTGACCTCCTCTTACTGATCTTGCTATTTCCCCCATGAAGTATTAGAAGACTCTCTTGGATATATTAATAGTCTGAAAGCCAACTGAGGAGAAATAAAAGATAACTAGAAGGGTCTATAGAAACAGAAAATATAAGGTAGCTATAGTAATAACTTTGCCTGCTTTTGCCAAGTGTTTGTTTCTGGGATCTTTTTTTCTAACCAGAGACACACACAATAGCACTGTCTTTGCAATGTCTGTTCAAAGATGCAAGATGCTGCAGTGGTACTGATTTTGCAATTCACATCACCAGATTGCTAATTTGCCTTAAAAAGAAGCTTCTAAAAGGCATTGATTTTGTTTTCCATACCTACTGACTTCTGTTGGCTCCAGCTAAGAAGACTGTGTCTCTATTTGCATTGCTTATTTTTACATTGATTTCATCTGGTTTCTACTAGGGGAGAATAATCTGTAATTCCTACATTTAGTTGCAAATACAAACAAAAAATCTCTACACTATGATCCCTTTTTTTTTGAGAGGTTTTTGCCTTAGGGTGTGTGCACTCTACAGAAAGAGAGAAATAGACACAGTGAGGGGGAAAGGGAAATCACCCCCCAGGGAGGTGACAAGGACTCAGGCCCTTCTCCTCCATTCCCCTCCCAGGATCATGGACACTCATGTACATGCACTTGGCATGATTTTCAAGCCACTGAGTCTGGGACTCAAACCTTTGTCAGCCTTATGGGAATCCAGAGACATAACTGCTATGCTAGCTGGCCCCTACGCTATTATCTCTTTAAGTATTAATCCATTGTGTTATAACGTTTTCAATATCCACAGTTAATTTAGTCCTCATATCAACTTGCTGGTACCCTCAGTGTCTTACGCAGTGTTATAAGATACCAGCCTTGCAGAGTTGACATTCTAGAGGAGTTTACGTTGTGAACTTAATTAGGCTAATTAATTGTCCCTGAAAAAGCTATTCTAATAAATGTTTTTTTTAATCAGAATTCACATCCGTGTAAAACATAAACAAAGAGAAAGATTCAGTGATTCTTCTAGCTGTCTTTGGTTGCTTCTCCTCTGCATGTACTTTTATATATTTTCTCAATTGTGAAAATTCAGACACAAAATAAATCCTTCCCATAAAATCGAAAGTTCACGTTTATTTTGTATAGATGCACAGAGACTGTATTACCTCACCGATGCAGATTCAGTTTCCCTCTGAACATTGTAGGCCATAAGATTGAACAATAAAGATCTAATTTTGTGACTCACAAAACCCTTTAATGCCATGTATATTAGGACTCATAAGCCAACGTCATCACTGACATTTAATAAAGAAAAATATTTATAGTAAAGTAAATGCACCAAGTTCCTCTGTTACTGGAAACCTGCGTTCACCCACTACTTACTTTACTGATATAACACCAATAGATGTAAAACTTCTAAAATCTAAGATGGACTTTCTATGCCCAGCTAATTCTGGTATCTACATCCCCTCTCAATAGTCATCTCAAAATATGCCACCGAAGGGATCAGCAGTTAGCATAATGGCTATGTCGCTGGACTCCCATGTAGTCGACTGAAGTTCGCATCCCAGACCCGGTGGCTTAAAACTCACGCCGGGCGCGTGTGCATGTGTGCCCAAGATCCCAAGAGGAGAACGGAGGAGAGGGGATTGTGGCGTGGCCATCCCCCCGGGGGGTGACTTCTTGCTTTCTGTCTCTCTGTCTCTCTCTGTCTGGCGAGCACACGTGCCCTCTAGCAAAAACCTCTAAAAATATATCTCATATATATATATATATATATATATATATATATATATATATATGCCACAGAATTATATTCCAAAGTGGCATTATTTTGGTTTTCCCCAGAAGTAATCATCACAATTAAACTAATTAATATATCCAGCTTGTTGCTACCATTGCATGTTTGTGTATGTTGAAAAAATGTAGGTTTACCTTCTTAGTAAATTTCTAGTGTACTGTACATCATTCTTTTTATTTATTTATTTTTGAGAGAGACTTTTTTGCTACAGGACAGCGTATACTCACTGGAGAAACAGAGAGATAGAAAGTAAGAAATCACCCCCGAGGGAGGATGGCCATGCCGCAGTCTCTTCTCCTCCATCCTCCTCTTGGGATTTTGGGCACGCATGCACGTGTACCCAGTGTGAGTTTTAAGCTACTAGGTCCAGGATTTGAACCATATTTGACTATGTGGGAGTCCAGTGATGTAACCATTACACCATCCCTAATACAGTTATTCTTAACTCCAGTCATGTGGCTGCATGTTAGAGTTTCAGATCTTGCATAGCTATTACTATAGCAACCACTATTTTTCTCTCTTCTTCTATGAGTAGTCTTCAAAAAGTTTGTTAAAAATGTATATTTAAAAAAAAAGAAAAATGCATACTAAGGAAAAAAACTATGCATCAATTTTAATATTTTTTCCACTAAAATAGCTCATACGTTAGTTTCATCTCACCCCAAACTTTTTAGAATCTCTTTGTATGAGTTAAATATCTTAATTATTTTCCTTTTCATGAGTTTTAAAGGTTTCTTTTGAGGACAGGACAAAACACAGTCACACTTGGGTAGAAGAAAGGTAAAACTCTTATTTATAGTTTTGAAAAAAGGAAGATTGCCCGGCAGGGTGATGTGAGGGGAGCACCCAAGGTTTATGTAACAGCAAGCTGGAGCTGTGTGGCAAACAGGGTGCCAGGTTTCTTGGGCTCCCTGTGGATTGGCTGATTTGACTGAGTCTAACAGTCTCTGGAGCCTTGGAGCTGTTCCTAGTTGTGTGGCACCTGCCCTGGGGCAGTTAGGGCTAATGCAATGGTTTGATAAGGGAAGGAGCAAGGGTGTGAATTCATCAGCTTCACAAGGAGGGAAACCAACCAGCCTCCAGCCAGCGTTTCAAACTGGGTCAAGGTAGCATTTTCAAGCAGCTATGTTCTATGGCTATATCTAATGTGTTACATCAGCTCCAGTAAGATACAGTTTTCCTTCATCTGAGATCTAGCAGGGGTAAACTAATTACTTGTGTCAAACTCAGGAAACTGTACCAGTTAGCCATCCATGTGAGTCATAATTCTTGAAGTGTGAAGTTGATAGTAGAAAAGTACATTGCAAATAATAGCTACCAAATATTTTGTTTTTCTTATTTTATAAACTGTACTTGGCATATCTATAACTATACCTATAGCTACTTATCAAACAATATACATATCTTTGGAAAATGGACATTATATCTACTTAAAGTGATTGATTTAAGGATTAAATGAGCCAGTCTTCTTTTATATATATATATATATATATATATATATATATATATATATATATATATGCTTGCCTAATATACAGTTCGTCCCAGTGCTGTATTCAATAAACAAATGAATCAGGGGTGGGAAATTAGAGATTCTAATATTTTATGCCAAAATGTACAATATTAAAATCTTGTAAAATTAAAGAATTAAATAGCAATATTCTGAAGTACAGTGATTGGATTGAGCCTTATATTTTTCTTTCTTCTCTATTTTTGGAGAGGTTTTCTCTATAGGGCACGTGCACTCACCAGAAAGACAGAGACAGAGAGACAGAAAGCGAGAAATCACTCCCCAGGGAGGATGGCCACACTGCAATCTCTTCTCCTCCATTCTCCTCTCGGGATCTTGGGCACACACACAGACGTGCCTGGCGTGAGTTTTAAGCCACCAGGTCTGGGACTCGAACTGCGATCAGCTACGTGGGAATTGAGTGACATAGCCATTACGCTAACTGCTGGTCCTAAGCCTTATATTTTTAACTAATAATGTCTCCTATCCTCAAGTTTCAAAATAGTTTTAATATTTTACATTCTCACCCTTTTGTTTTTTTCAAAAAGGAAAAACTCTATCACCCTGTAAAACATGCACGTGCACACACACATACACCAGTGCACACACACACACACACACACACACACACACTCCTACAATGAACCCTTAAAAGTTCAACTCACATTCTGCTCTGACCATAAAGCCCTTTATCATGGCCCAGTTAACACACCGTAAGTGATGTAAGCTATCATTCACTGTCTACTCTCCCAGAGTTCCTTCAGTTATCTTCTGGTTCAAAGATTATCATAATCTGGGACAGAATATAAGAGTTACCTTACCATTGATGAAAACATATTGTATATTGTAATCTGAAGCTGTAGTGTCTTACTTCTGGCTAGTGAATTAAGAAGATAAAGCGTGAACTTTCAGCACATTGCAGGTAGCTTAAGAAAGTTAACAAAATAAATAGATTCAGTATTAGAAGTCTTTATTTCTGGTTCCTATTTTGTTTTGTTTTCTTTCCTTGAGAGATTTTTGCTTGCTATAGGGTACGTGTGCATGCCAGAATGATAGAGACTGAAAGAGAGAAATCATGCCCCAGGGGGATGGCTATGCAGCAGTCCCTTCTTGTCCATTCTCCTCTTAGGATTTTGGGCACACACGCACATGCACCCAGCATGAGTTTTAAGCCGCCAGGTCCGGGACTTGAACCATGCCAACTATGTGGGAGTCCAGCATTGTAACTATTATACCATCTTCTGGTCCCACTTTCTTGTTCTTGTTTTGCCATTGTTAAAAATAAAAAAATAGAGGTCAGCAGGTGGTGTGGTGGTTAAGGTACTGGTTTCACACATGGCCACCTACAGTTTGAGTCCTGGATATGGTGGCTTAAAAATCACCCTGGGCACATGTGCGTGTACCCAGAATCCCACCAGAAGAATGGAGGAAAAGGAATTCAGTGTGGCCATCTCCCCAGAGGATGATTTTTCACTATCCCTCTATCTCTGTCCAGCAAGCACACATGCCCTATGGCCAAAGAACTAACAAACAGGAACCAGCAGCTGGCATGATGGCTATGTCACAGGACTCCTGTGTAGTCGACCATGGTTCAAGTCCCAGACCTGGTGGCTTAAACTCATGCCAGGCACATGTGTGTGTGTGCCCAGGATCCCGAGAGGAGAATGGAGAAGGGATTGATGCGTGGCCATCCCCCCTGGAGGGGTGATTTCTCGCTTTCTGTCTCTCTGCCTTTCTCTGTCTTTCTGGTGAGTGCACGCGCCCTATAGTAAAAACCTCTCCAAAGCAAACAAACAAACAAACAGACAAATGAAGAAAAAAAAAAAAAAAAAAACAATTAAAAAAACCCTAAAAAATAGAAAAATAAATAAATAAAACAAACTTGAATAGAGTTTACTCAAACAAAGCGATTTGCATGGGGCAGCTTGCAGAATGGTTTCTGAGGACCTCCAAATGGCCGGGAGGTCGGATGACATTTATGGAGAGGAACAGGGAAGTGAAGTAGAGAAAGAGTGGAACTGGCGGCAGTGTGGTGTTTGCCTTTGCGCATCCGGCTTAAACGGTGGGCTGTCTGTGATTTACTGAAGCGCAGCGGCTGTGATTGCCTGTGACTGAGCAACTTATTAAGGAAACAAGGACTCCTAAGTTAGGTCGTAGTTTGTTTATAAGATCTGAAGTATATAGTACAGAGGCCTTTTCAGGACAATATACATAGGCATAACACTACTAGCTCTAAAATACAGAGAAAACAAGTGGAAATAAATGAATGCTGAGTTCTAATATTTGAGTCCATTCCAAGTAATTGTATCATGTAAATACATGTTTCCTATGAAGCATGATTTCTTCTACTTAATGTTGGTATAATTCCAAATTTCCCACTTTACACAAGTATTGTGAAGATATGTTAATCTTTGCATTCAAAATTATTTTCTAATATCTAATAAGATCAGTCATTGAACTAGGCTTTGAGGACAGAACAACAAGTATATTATTTCATCATCTGGAAGATACACCTTTTTCACATTTTAACATCTCTAAAATCAAATATCTCACCATCAATGATATGTTAAGATCACCATGAACTATATTTTTACAGTTTAACGTCTCTGAAATTGCGATGCATCTTCAGTGGCATACACTAATACACAGTCTTCGCTTTCAGATTTAGTCAAGGAAGCAAAGTTCATAGAGCTAAATATGAAGTGTCAGTGCAATGTTATTTGAAAATACAGGGCATATTACAAGATCACAGGGGAAAAAAATATACCAAAATCGGTTTGGGATAGGTTTGGAAGTAGGCTTGAAGTCTTTTAAATTTGATCTGTTGAAGGAGTATGCAGTGTTAAGGACTCTCCCAATTTATATGTTGAAGTTCTGATTCTAGTACCCCAGAATGTGACTGTATTAGGAGGTAGGGCCTTCAAAGAGGAGATTAAGGTGAAAGGAGACTATTAGGGTGGGTCTTAATCCAATCTGTTCAGTGTCCTCATTAGAAGAGGAAAGTTGAACAGTTAGACACTGGGAGTACATAAGCAGAGGAAGGGCCGTGGGATGACTCTGTGAAGATGGTCTATCTTTAAGCCAAGGAGAGTGATCTTAGAAGAAACCAACCCTAGAAACCTCTTGGTCTTGACTTTTAATGTCTAGATCTCTAAAAAACATATATATATATATATATATATATATATATATATATATGTTTACATATATATATGTTTACATATATATATATATGTTTACATATATATATGTTTACATATATATGTTTACATATATATGTTTACATATATATTTACATATATATGTTTACATATATATATATATATACACACACACACATATATATACACACATATATATTTATATATGTGTGTGTATATATATGTGTGTGTGTGTATATATATATATGTGTGTGTGTGTGTGTGCGTGTGTATATATATATATATATATATATATATATATATATATATATTTTAGGCTACCTGATCTGTGGTATTTAGTATAGCAGCCCTAGGAGACTAACATGTAGTCCAATAAAGCACCTAAACAAGTCAATGTCTTATTCATCTCAGGATGAATTAAAATTAGTCAAATGAAGAGGCCAGCAGGTGGTATGGTAGTTAAAGCTCTGGATCCCACATGGCTTACTCTGGTTCAATTCCTGGCCTTGGCAGCTTGAAAAATATGCTGGGCACAAGTGTGAGGAGAATGGAGGAGAAGGGATTGGAGCATGGCTATATCCCCTGAGTATGTAATTTTTCACTTTTCCTCTCCCTGACGAATGCATGTGCCCCTGTGGCAAAATCTAAAAAAAAAAAAAAAAATAGTCAAATGAAGTGATCATGGAAGGGACAGCAGTCAAGCAGTCAAGGCAGAAGGAAAAAAAAACTGTCAAAGGGCAGGCTATGAGAAAAAATGAAGTATTCATAAGACAGAAACACCAGGTGTGTGTGCATTTGTGTGTGTGTGTGTGTGTAGAACCTGAAGTTTTAGAAATCATGCTTACCAAGAAAGTAGCGAGTGAAAAACAAAACAACAACAAAAAAGAGAGGCAATAAGTGCCGAATGACCTCGGGGTTAAATTTTAGGTAAACGTATTTGGACTCTATCCCATGGGCAGTAGAGAGGGTTTTAGGCATGTAAAGGAAATTGAAGTAATAATATATATTGAAAATGGTCTTCTATTGCTGTGAGGTAAAATATTAAAATCTCTGTTCTACAACATTCAATACACATGAGAATAAACACTTAACTGTTAGTATGTGTTGTGTAAGGAACCAGCTATTTGACAAGGTTCAGATATAATTAAAATAAATGATAGATTCATAGTTGAAATATTTTTAATCTTCTGGACCATTTACAACGTGTCTCATTTTACCACTTTCTTCTGTATTGCTCATTCTTATATAGAGTTTATTGTCTGTATGGTTATACCACACATACTTTTCTTACTGCTCTTACTGCACATTACATAATTGGCATTTCTCCATTGACTTTAAAAGTTCACTTACAAGGCCAGCTGGTGGCATGTTGGTTTGGGCAGTTGGATCTGACATGACCAACTATGCAGTTCGAGTCCCAGACCCAGTCACTTAAGGAACACAATGCTGCGTGTTCTTGTGTGGAGTTTAAGTGGTGTAAGTGTCCCCCAAGGGGATACTGTCTCAACCTCACTTCCACTTTGTGAAAGCGTGCACCCTCTGGAAAAATTTTAAAAAATAAAAAAGGAAGAAAATAGTTTATTTATAAGTATATAAATTTGGAAGTTTTCATAATCAACCTAATTATTTCATATATTTATTAAAAATTACATTAACCTTAATTTTTCTGGCTATATAAATTATACTATATTTAATCAAATATATACCCACACTCGCATACACTCTCTAGTGTTTATTTTAGAAAAATATATAGTAGGGAAAGTGTGGAAAGTAACATGAAATTTTACTTCAAAACCAATTGTGTGTTTTGGGAATCTTTTATACCTCAGAATTGTATTAACATAATATTGAACAAAGATCAGGCAAATATAGCCTGGAAGACACAAATATCAAACCATTCATTTTGGATGAATAAATAAATAAAACACATCTCCCTGAAAGATGCTTGGGTTCCATTTGACCTCTACATGTATCTTAGGACAAGAAACGATGAGGAAGTGATGCCGAAGTTGGAAGGAAACACTAAGACCCAAAAACGATTGCCCAACAACGCCCCCTTTTGGCGAAAATGGGATCTGAACTCCAGCCACAGTCTGCTAACTCAGTCGCGACTGCATGACTCAAGATTCATTTTTGCTTCTATTTACAGAGATTTTTGTAAAGATGCATCAGTTTTGATATAAGGTCTGCCACACAGAAAGCAATGAACATATATGGGTAAATGGAACTGAAACATTAATTCTAGGAAGGGAGCTATTAAAAGCTCTAGCTGTCGTAAGGGACTGAGTTTGTTAAATGTGACCATAACCTTGGTGTTTTGTCTGTAGGTTAAAATACATTGATCTTTATATTTTAGGCATTTGGCAAGTGCCATTTCCTTTACTGATTTACTCACACCTGATGATAAATACACCTTCAATCCCTAAATATTATAAAGTATAGTTTAAGATTATTTTAGATTTTGATGATAATACAATATGCTCATATTTAAATGACCTTGAGAGAGAATAATTCCAATCGTAACATTTTTTCAAAGAATAAAAATATTTTGTTATGTTTTCTGCTCTCTTTTCATAAGAATTATTTATTTTATTTTCTTATTTTTTAATTTTATCAGAGAAAGAGAGAGAAAGTGTGAGAAAGCAAGGCCGGGACTCAAACCATGGTCAACCATGTGGATGTTCAGCACCTTAATCACTGTACCACCTGCCAGCCCCATTTTTTTTATGTTTGACTAAGCTTATAAACAACACCTAAAAGACCATAACTTTTCCTTCTCTAAAGACACATGAAAATGGAAGAGCCAGGGTGCTAAAAAGGTAAGAAAATTTAGTATTAGATAATCTGGAGTTTGAACTCAAACCCCCGGGTTATTTTATGGAACAAATTTACCTACATTAATAATTACCACAGTTATGTGTTCAGTAAAAGGAAGACTTGCTAGCTAATGCTTTAGCAGTATCAAAATATTGGCAATATGTCATATAAATAAAATGTATTTAATATTTTGAGAAAATCAAACAAAAAAAATAAGAATGAAACTATCCATTTTTGAAGCAAGAGAGAAGAAAGCAACCAGAGAATATATTTGTGTCAGGGCTGCCTCTGGCATGGACAAGATTTATGTGAATTAGAAGGAAGCTCTTCCGATCCTGGAGTTGCAGCCCTGACGTGGTAAATAAAAAAACATAGGCTGGACTTCAGCCCTGGGCCATGCCTGCAGCAGGTGTCACATGTAATGGACACCCTGCACCATCAGAAGTTGCAGTAACTTGTCGGTTGGCAAGTACGTCCCAGATATGTACCAAACATGATAGTGATTTTTAGATTATTTTTAACTGAAGAAATATAGGTATCTATGGTTAATAATGCATACTCTCCCTCCACTCCCTCCAAAATAAGCTGTCAGCACATGCGAAATGGCCTGCTATTGCCTTAATGGACGTGATAGGTTGCTATTCGAGCCAATTCTCAGTTTCTATTTTCTGCTTACCTGCTATGCTCTTTATTTCATATTATTTTAGTTTCTACTGGTACAAGCTTTACCCACTTTATTGCTTTTATGTTGAATTCCCCATTTTTTAAAGAACATTTAGCCCAGGATATTGTATTTGTCTTTAGAATTCGGATAGACTATTACTGCCTGGAATATCTATATGTGCTGTCTTAGTATTTATTTTAATGATTAATTTACTGTCTACCTTGTTCCTTGAGAATTTATAGCAGTTTACAATTTATTAGGTTAAAAATAAAAGGTTTGGGGAAATAAAGGTATGAATGTATTAGAGTTCTCCAGAGAAACAGAAACAGTGGAACACACACACACACACACACATGCACGTACTTACACACACAGGATATCTCAATTAATATATGTGTATGTATGTGTGTGTGCATAGGAGTGCGTATGTGTATACATATATATATATATATATATATATATATATATATATATATATATATAGAGAGAGAGAGAGAGAGAGAGAGAGAGAGAGACAGAGACAGACAGAGAGAGGGTGGGGGAATCTGCACCTGTGCAAGTGCACAAGCAAGCATAAGTATGTAACCACATAAGACAGGTAAATAGACTGATAATATAAGAAAGACTTGATGTTACAGTCTTGAGTCAAATTCTACAAAACAGCAGACTGGAAACTCCAGTAAGTTCTATGTCACAGTCTTAAGTAGAATTTCTTGTTCAAGACTCTTAGTCTTGGCTATTAAAACCTTCAACTGATTAGATGAGGCTCACCCACCTTGTAGAGGGTAACATTCAATGAGGTAAGATAATGAAGCAATAATACCATGTAACTGTGTTTAAATCATAGTTGAGATTCTTAGTAGAACAGTAACAATTATGGTATTTTGCGTCTATAAGAAAAACACATAAATCACTATTTTTTTCATATGTTGGAACTTAACATTGAGTGGTTAGAGTAACCTGTTTCTGTTTTTGCATATCTGTAGTTTTTTGTTCCATTCAAGTGCTATTTTTTTTCCTCTTTCTATTTCTAAATACTGGTTTTTCTGTGTCCTTTCTATATAATTCTTGTATCGATGGTCTGCCTTAATGTATTACAGGTTGCTTAAATACGCTTAGAATTTACAGGGCTATTTCTGCTTTAGCAGAGTTCATTTTAGAAAACCAAGTGCACTTGTAGTTTCCTGACTGTGGAGGCTGTCACCCCTCTGACATGAGTAACTAAATGTTCTTTACCAAGTACCTGAATAGACACTTACCTGTTCAATTAATTTGGCCACTAGGAGACAAATTTGCCCTAAACCTAACCCACCAGGAAATTCTACCTCCTAGGGTTAATTTATAACTTAAAAATAAGCCCTTCAAAAGCATTTCTACTTCTTGGCCTATTCAATTTAGAAAGTTTCACTAAATGAGAATTGCATAAGTTTTATCTAGCTTAAGGCAGGTTAAGTATTTTCCTTCTATTACATTTATATATTTTTCTAACTTGTATGTGATCATCTAGTGTTAGATTTGTTACATATTCCTTTGAACTATTGTGCAAAAATATGCACAGTAAGGTTATAAGTATATATCCCCTATGGTTTCTTCCACCAGGGTGCAGCATTTTACTCAACAGGATAAAAGTAGCTTAATTTCATGATTTACAAGTAAGGAAAAATAACATTTTTGGTACTGAAAATTAGGATCTACACAAGAAAAAAAAGAGAAACGTAACTATAAAATGCTGTAGACAAACAATATAAAGGTTAATCCATGTCATTTAAACCTAACACAGTCATGGTACTCAGCAAGAACTCCAGCTGCTGTTCGCAGAAGGACAAAGTGTAAAAACAGGATGATGAGTCCAAGTCCCCCTGTGGTCCCTTGTGAGTGTGTAGCTTTGGCTAATTTATTCTAAATTCACTGATTCTGTATTCTCTCCTGTAAAATGTAAGAGCGATATTACTTGTCATGTGGTATTGGCAATTAAGTCATTGTTTTATAAGTTCTAGAGTATGTTCCAAAAATGAGGTGTATCAGACTGTACCGGTTTAACATGCAAGTTTTTTTTTTTTTATTTTTCCCCTAAGGTGATGATAAATGTAAGTCTGAGAGGAAAGCAAGACACCATGGTTCCATAAATAATAATTTGTTGTACTTTGTCAAGTCAATTAAAAGTTTTAGAAGTCAGTTAGTTTGGGACCAGCAGATGGTATAGCAGTTATGTCGCTAGACTCCCACAATGCTGACTATGGTTCAAGTCCTAGACCTGGTCACTTGAAACTCATGTCAGATATATGTGTGTGCGTGCCCAAGATCCCAGAAAAAGAATGGAGGAGAAGGGATTGTGGCATAGCCATCCCTCCTTGGGGGTCATTTCTCTCTTTCTGGCAAGCACATGTGCACTATAGCAAAATTCTCTCTTAAAAAAAAGTCACTGGGGTCTTTTCTACCTACAAAACACTTTAACTTTATTATTGTAGTCTTCTTTTAAATAAACAAGATATATTTATTTTAAGGATTCAGAAACTTTATTCAAGAAAGTCCTAGTGACTTGTACAAGATCTCATAGCAAGTCTGCAATGCTAAGAAACTTAAACCAGAGCCCAGAATCAGTCATCCTGGCTACTGCTCCTTCTCCTATAACTCTCTGTTTTCATAATAATACTTCTGGTTATTATAATCTAGTTGCATCTGCTCATGGAAATCATTCTGGGAAATACTGATACGGTGAGCATCCTCTCAGTGTTGCAGACATTTTGTTAATGGATTGGAATAGTAACTGGACACCTAAAACATACCTTCTGCCTTCAGAAAGTTCACAGTCTTACAGAGAGAGGACCTTACATGCCACCATTTTGATACTAGCTTGTGTGTCTAAACTCAGCACTGTACAGCATGCTTTGAGGAGATAGAATTACGTATTACTGGGTTGGCCTCATGGCTCAATGGTTAAAGGAGCCAGATCCCACATGGCCGACTACTATATGAACCCTGATCCTGGCAGTTTGAAAAACACTCCAGGTGTGTGTATGTATGTCCTCAAAATCCTGACAGGAAGGATGAATGAAGAAAGCAGATGGAGTGATATTGTCTCATTGGGAGGTGCTTTCTTCCTCTCTCTCTCTCTCTCTCTCTCTCTCTCTCTCTGGCAAGCACACTCACTCTTTGGCAGTTAAAAATAAAGAGAGAAAGAATTAGACAGTTACTTGAAAGATTAGCCATGAGGGACACAAAGAGAAAGGAATGAAAAAGTCATTGCTTTGCTCATTAACAGTACATTGAGAAAAGAGGAGGAAAGAGAGATCATTTTGAAAGAACAGTGAAGCTTCCCAAGTACATCAAGAATTTGTACATTAGACATGGCATTTTAAAATCCTGTGCCTGATTATGTATATACATATAACAAGCATAAATCATTCTCCTCACACACATTTTTTATTTAATCTTCATGGCAACCTGTGGGATAGATTTATTCTAGTATTACAAATGATGAATCTAATGTTCGGATATTAGAAAGTATAATTTTGCTATTTGTCTTCCTCATTAAATTGTAAGTTCCTGGGAGGGAACATACAATAATAGAAACATCTTCCTTATACTGAATTGTCAGTCTCATAAAAAGTGTGTGTCCTGAACAGATCACTAAACCCCTCTAAATCTCAGTTTCCTTACCTTTATAGGTAAACTACAAAGCAGAATTATGTGACAGGCCCAGCATCTGTGATACAGGGTAGCATATTGATCTCTGGTGCTGGAAGCCACATGGCTGACTAAGGGTTGGTGTCCCAACTTGAAATAGATTGTGCACAAAAGCCGAAAATCTTAACTAGACAGAGCGAAAGGGAAAAAAAGGAAAAAGGGAATGTAACATGATCAGACTCAGTCAGGGCAGTCCCCCCTTTCTTTCTTCTTTTTTTAAAATATATTTTTCGTCATAGGGTGCATGTGATCATTGAATAGAGACAGAGAGAGAGAGTGAGAAATTACCTCCCCTCACCCCCCCACCCCCAGGTGGGACGATCATTGCCAAAATCCCTTGTCCTCTGTTCTCCTCTAAGGAATTTTGGGCACACACACACACACATGCATCTGGTGTGTGTTTCAAGCCACTGGGTCTGGGACTCGAACCACAGAGTCAGCCATGTGGGATTCAGTGCCTTAACCACCACAGTGCCTCCTGGCTCTCCCTCTCATTCTGCTGGCTTTTTTTCTATCTCTCTGTCTCCCTCTCATTCTGCTGGCTTTCTTTCTGTCTGTCTCTCTGTAATGTGCATGTAATCTGTCTCAAAATAAAACAAAACAAAATTTTTAATTATGTGAAAAACATATGAAGTCTTGATAGGGTTGGTTCCATATTAGCTGCACAGTGTATATTTACTATTCATAGGCTACCATAATCATACGTAGCATCTTCAAAAAGTTCATAGAAATGCATACTATAAGAGAAAAGAAATCACGCCTGGATTTTAAAATCTTTTTTTGCACCAAAGTAAACTCGTATTTCAGTCTACTTTTCCATGAACTTTTTGGAGTGTCCTCACACAGGGTAGAGCTCATGAAAAGGTATTCAGCTGTTCTGAGGGAGGGAGTGATGTCATCTAGTAATACTCTACCCAAGAGTTTCTGAGACAGTTGGCTGCTTAGCAGCTGTAAAACATCAAACCCATTTACAAGTTATTTGTAAAATCATAAATTAAGGTGTATATAACTTCTAGATGGTAGGAGTAAGTGATTTTAATAACTCGATGAAGTCTTAAGAGATCCTTGCCTAAATTTAGGCAAGTATTTAAAGCCTTCTACTTCAGCAAATCTTTGTTGTCAAAGAATTATTTTATTTAACTTTATTTATTTATTTATTTATTTATTTATTTATTTATTTATTTAAATGTGACCAGAGAGGGACAGAGTGAGTGAGTGAGAGAGAGAGAGAGAGAGAGAGAGAGAGAGAGAGAAAGTGAGAAAGCAAGCCCCCAGGTCCAGGACTCTTAGCAATGTTTGGCCTGTGGGAGTCTAGCACTCTTAAGCACCACAACACCTGCTAGCCCCAGCAAATTTTTTTCCTTATAATTGAATTCTTCTTATTCTATTACTCAAAACATACAGCATAGTGATACGTAAATGGTCAGTGTCAAATAGAATTTAAACTGAAACACACACAACTTCTTTTTTTCTTTTTCTCTTTTTTTTTTTTTTTTTTTTTTTTTTTTTGAGAAGGTTTTGCCATAGGGCATGTGGAGAGAGAGAGACAGAGACAGTGAGAGGAAAAGTGAGAAATCACCCCCCAGGGGGATGGTCAACCACAATGCCTTCTCCTCCATTCTCCTCTTAGGATCTTGCACACAGGTACCCAGTGTGAGTTTCAAGACACCAGGTCCAGAACTCACACCACGGTCGGCCACGTGGGAGTCCAGTGACATAACCCCTACACCAGCTGAGGAGATGATGGCTTTTGCATCTGGGTCAAATCTAGCATGCAGTAAGAAAGTTTTCACCTTTAAAATGGAAAAGCCCATATTACAATATAGTGAGTAGGGGAGACATGCTTCCAAAGAACTCCAATTTTTTAAAAGCAGTATCTGACTTAGCAGTGGAAGATCGTCAGGATAGTACCTATAACCAGAACACTCAGACTCATTTCATTTCCATTTGGAACCAAAGTCATCAAGTGTTAGGTCTATTGCTAATAACCAACTGAGCTCTTTTTCACAAAATAAAGTTATTCTGATTTACAAAAACTGTAAATCTTTGACAAAACCAACAGGGCAACAAATTCCTTGTAGAGGTAAAATACCTAGTAGATAGTATGCCCATTAGACAATGCCGGAGGTGCTCATAACAGCTATAATTGTGATATGGAAGTACTAACCCTGTATTCAGAAAGCCTGATACTCTTTAAGCTCAAATAAAGTTAGGCAAATACCGTCTCTTAATATGGCAGAAACTGAAGAACAACAGACTTATCTTCCAGTGCCAAAGCTGTGTTTTAAGACCTAAATTCCAAAAGTTGAAGGGAGACTATTTTCAGCTTTCTATTCCTTCATTTTCCTTACTATTCAATTTCACGATTACCCAGATCAATCCTTCTGAGTACTTGATTGATTGCCATCATTGATCTTGTACACCAGAAGGTGGGAAAAAAACACACATAAGTCTTGCTCGGCATTTCAGCAAATTTCCTCCATTAAGTGTTTATATTGGCAGACCTAAAATGTATGTTTGTGGCTTGGAAATGGGTCCCTGATGGGCATGTACTGCTGGTAATCCCCTGTTCACTGTTGCAAACTTCTTAATTGGAACAGTGGTGAAGCAGAATAGAAGTAGAGAAAGTGCCACCATCCAAATGCTAAAGGAAGAACAAAAATAAAACTTCGCTAAGGTTCTTGAAAACACTCAATTTCTATAACCTTCCCATAAACCTCAGCAAACATTTTTATGTAAAAGCCTTTTTTTTCCCCTAAATTCTCAAAATTCTTTCTCAAGGACATGTTGGTATTATCAGCTTAAACTGAGATTCTTCTGTTGAAAAGGGAAAACAGTAGTATTAATATACCCACTTATATAGTTTTGGCAGTGCTAACCTATATGGCTGTCCTAAAGAATAGTTTTATTTGTTTGTTTGCTTTCTTGCTTTTTGTTTTTAGAGATTTTTGCTATCAGGCATGAGCACTCAGTGGAAAGACAGAGAAAGACAGAGAGATAGAAAGTGAGAAATCACCCCCAGAGCGGATGGCTATGCTGCAGATCCCTTCTCCATTCTTCTCTTAGGATTTTGGGCATGCACACACACCTGCCCAGCATGAATTTTTTTTTTTCCTTTGGAGAGGTTTTTGCTATAGGGCGCGTGTGCTCGCCAGACAGACAGAGACAGAGAGACAGAAAGCGAGAAATCACCCCCAGGGGGGATGGTCACGCCGCAATCCCTTCTCCTCCATTCTCCTCTCGGGATCTTGGGCACGCACGCACACGCGCCCGGTGTGAGTTTTAAGCCACCGGGTCTGGGACGCGAACTGCGGTCGACTACGTGGGAGTCCAGCGACATAGCCATTACGCTAACTGCTGGTTCCCCTCCCAGCATGAATTTCAAGCCAGCAGGTCTGGGGCATGAATCATGGTCAGCCAAGTGGGAGTCTAGCATTTTAACCACTATGCCACCTACTGGTCCCTTAAGAAGCATTTTCTAGGGCTGGCCTTTAGCCTAATGATTAAGGGAAGCTGCATCCCACATGGACAAATGTGGTTTGAGTCCCAGCCTGGCAGCTTGTAAAACACACCATGTAAAATAGCATTGGAATTCAAAGGAGGGTGTGTTGAATCCATAGGTAGTTTTGGATAATATGGACATTTTAACAATATTAGTTCTTCCAAACCATGAATATAAAATGTCTGTCCATTTACTTATGTTGTCTTCAATTCCTTTCATTAATGTCTTATAGTTTTAGTTCATTTTTTTCATCTTTAGATATTTTGGGTAAATTTCTAATAATTTTATGTTTTTATAAAGAGTTATTTTCTCAAGCTTTTCATCATCAATTTATTGTTACTACATTGAAATAGTACTTTTTTTTAGGTTTTTGTTATAGCATACCTGCACTTCTAGATAAAGACAGAGAGACCAAGAGAGAGGGAAAGTGAGAAATCCTTGTCTAGGGGCGTGGCCATGCCATGATCACCTTTCTTTCACTCTCTTCTCAGGATTTTGAGCACATGAACACAGGCATCCATGTGTCCCTCAAGCCATCGGGTCTAGGACTCAAACCACAGAGTTGGCCACATGGGATCCAGCATCCCAACCACCAACTCACTCACTGATCCCAACAGTACTGACTTTTTTAATGATGATTTCGTATCTTGCAACTTTACTGAATTTATTTATTAGTTCTACTGAAATTTTTTTAGTGGACTTTTTCCGGTTTTCTCTAAGATCCTGCCAGCTATAGACAGTCAATTTTTACTTCCTTTCCAATTTGGATGCATTTTATTTGTTTGTTTTTGTTTTGTTTTGCCTAATTGCTCTGGTGAGGACTTCCAGTCCTATATTGAATAGAAGTAGTGAGAGTGGACACCCTTGTCTTATTTCTTTCTAATCTTAGAAGAAAAGCTTCCAGCTTATTTTCATCAGTGAGTCTAATATTAGCTGTGAGCTTGTCATACATGGTTTTATTATATTGAGATACATTATTTTTACTTAATTTGTTTTGAGAATTTTCTTGGAGTAATGTTAAATTTTTTAGATGCTCTGTCTGCACCTATTGACATAATCATGTGATTTTTATCTTTCATTCTATTAATGTGCTGTATAGCATTTATTGATTCACATATGTTGAATCATATTTGCATCCCAGGGATAAACCCTACTTTTTCAAGGTGAATGATCTTTTCAGTGTGCTGTTAAATTCAGTTTGATAGTATTTTGTTGAGGACTTTCGCACCAGTGTTATTCAAGAATATATTAGCCTATATATATATTTTTTTCTCATAGTATCTTTATTTGGCTTTGGTATGAGGATAAAGTTAGTCTTATAAAATGAGTTTGTAACTGTCCCCTCCTCTGTAAATTTTTGGAAGGGTTTGAGAATTGTTGGTATTAATTCTTCTTTCAGTGTTTAATAGAATTCACCATGGAGCCACCATAGAGCCAATCTTTCCTTTTGGGGAGGCTTTTAATTACTGAGTCTCTGTATTAGGGTTCTCCAGAGAAGCAACCAATAAGATACATGTAAATATATAAAAGGGGATTTATAGTGGGAATTACCTCACGTAATTATGAAGGACGGGAAGTCCCACGATATGCCATTTGCAGTCTAGAGAACCAGGAAAACCAATGATATAACTGAAATGATTCCTAAAGGCATGAGGGCCAAGGGAGTTCCAAGAGTGATTCCTGATACCAGTCTGAAGACCTTAGAACTGCGGTAGACTGAGAGGTTGCTGGTGTGGTCCTGGAGTCTAAAGGCCTGAGAAACTGGAGTCCTCATGTCTGAGGGCAGGAGAATGGGCATGCCCCAGCTCCAGAAGAGAAAGTAAATTCATGCTTCTGCTTTTTTGAGAGGCTTTAAATGGATTAGATGATGTTTACCCACACCGATGAAGGCAGAACTTTTTATTATGTCAACTGATTCAGCTGCAATATCTTCCAGAAACTCTGTCACAGAAACACTCAAAAATCATGTTTACCAGCTATCTGGATATCCCTTAATCCAGTCAAGTTGATATATAGAATTTACCATCACAGTCTCCTTACTCATTATCTATGTATTCAGATTATTTTGTTTATTCATAATTCAGTCTTACCAGAGCTGGAAATTATCAGTCCTAGGGTTACAAAGATGGGGGGAAAAAAAACCTGAGAAGTTAAAAGAACTGCAGAGTAAGATAGAAAATCAGATGAATATGAGTCTGTGTCCAGGCAGCACTGACTCCGTGATCACATCCATTGAGGACAAGATGGAGGCTGATATCTGTTACCTCTGAGCTGGCAAGGTGGACTGTGGTGCCAGAGCTGAAAACACACTTTCATGGCTGTGTTTCAGTCACCTGTGTCACCATACTCTGTGACTAATTTAGTAATCATTTTCAGAGGATTTTATACTTAAAGTTCTCAGAGAATCTGAAAGAACATTCTTAGTTTTAGGTGAGTCTCTACTTTGAAAGAGACAAATCAAGTTGATCCCAAAATAGAACTACAAAACAGGCATTATCACTAGAACTGGAGTTTCTGACATGCCTACTCCTATTCCTGGGCCACCAACTGGCTTCCAGTTGGCTTCCATTCTATGGTAATTTTAATAGCAGGGCCAGAAGGCATATCTTCAAGGGCTGGGGTAGTTAATATCATGACATTACCCTTACAAACAGAAAAAAAGAAAAGAAAAAAAAGAAAAGAAAGAGAAAGAAAAAAAAAAAGAACAAGGCAGGCAGGCAGAAAAGAGAAAGGAAGGAAGGAAGATGAAAACATTTTATTAAATCTTAATTTTCTCACCTCTAATATGGTAGTACCTACTTCAAAGGGTCCTTATAAGAAGTAAGAAGTAGGGACCAGCAGTTAGCGTAATGGCTATGTTGCTGGATTCCCATGTAGTCGACCGCGGTTCAAGTCCTGGACCCGGCGGCTTAAACTCACGCTGGGCGCGTGTGCATGCGTGCCCAAGATCCAGAGAGGAGAATGGAGGAGAAGGGATTGTGGCGTGGCCATCCCCCCTGGGGGGTGATTTCCTGCTTTCTATCTCTCTGTCTCTCTCTGTCTGTCTGGCGAGCGCACGTGCCCTGTAGCAAAAACCTCTCCAAAAAAAAAAAAAAAAAGAAGTAAGAAGTAAGTTAGTTACTATACAGACAAAGCTCATAGCAATGCAGCGCACATCATATAGATTTAGTAAATATTACAAGACATTACAGTATTCAAGAAAGGTATCTGATGTCTCAGTGGCCCAAACTTACTATTTAATGAACATCCTGTTTCCTTTCCTTGAATATTCCCAGTTTGAGACTAATTCTATCAAAATGTAGTACACAAATTGAAACAGTATAGAAGATTTTTCAGAGCAGGCAGCTTGCTTTTAAACTGAAAAGAGCTTTCTCAAAAGTAAGTTACTAGGGCAAACAACTTATATTTCCAACTGCCTTTTGGATGTAAATATGTATCACTTCTTATCTGAAACAAGTATATGTTATAATACTGTAATTTATTATGGCTCCCCACGGGGATAACTGTTAGCCAGTTTAGAGATTGTCACCTCATCTGATCCTTCACATACCTCAATGTAGCTATAAAACTATGGTCTGGCCAATAGTATACACTACTGCTATTTTTTGACTGAGAAGTTGGAAGATGTTGATTTTCCTGCTCTTTGCCTCCTTCCTGTTTGTTGAAATGTCACAGGGGCCAGCAGATGGTGTCACGGTTAAGGTGCTGGACTCCCATGTGGCCAACTGCAGTTCAAGTCCTGGACCTGGCAGCTTGAAACTCACACTGGCCATGTGTACGTGCCTGAAATCCTAAGAGAAGAATGGAGGGAAGGGAAAAGATTGTGGCATGGCCATCCCCCCCCCCCCCCCCGCCGCCCCCATCGTGGACAGGGATGATTTCTTGTTTTCTCTCTTTCTGTCTCTCTAGTGAGCACATGCACCCTAAAGCAGAAGTCTCATTTAAAAAAAGAAAAGAAATATGGCAAAATCAGGACTATCTGCCATGGGTGAAAGTCCAGTGAAAGTGAAAAGTCAAGGGTAGTGTAGCTACTTAGCCAGGAAAAGTCTGCCCAACTTTGGCTAGATATGTGCAAGAAATATACATTTTTATTCTGGTGTATCTATCATGACAGTGTAGCATGTACCCAGATAAATACAAATATCATTTTGTGTGTGAAGCAATAACTATTGAGACCAGCAGGTGGAGTGGTGGTTAAGGCGCTGGACCCCCACATGGCTGACTATGGTTTGAGCCCTGGACCTGGCAGCTTGCTTTTTCATTTTCCCTCTCTTTCCCTCCCTTTCTCCCCCCTCTCTCTCTCTCTCTCTCTCTCTCTCTCTCTCTCTTTCTCTGTCTCTCTGGTGTGTGTGTTTTCTCTGTCTCTCTGGTTAAATTTAAATAAATAAAATGAATGAATAAATGAAAGAAATAACTATTAGTCTTCTTATTATGTGTAAATCTACATTGGTTTGATATATTTCAAGGTATTTTTTTCTATATACTAATATTTAGAGTACTATAAAATATTTGAAGATGTTTAACATAAGATGTAATTCTAACTTGGGTCTAAATAAGGAATGTTTTTTGACAGTTGAAAAAGAAAATTTTGGTGGTTATAGTCTTATACCTCAACTACTATTTCAGTTTAGTTGTGGAGCACAAATCTATAAGAATCCATTGTAACAATAACATAACTCCATCAGACTGATATGTCTCTACACAATTTTTATGGGCCTCCAGAATCATGTGTCTAAAGTTTGAGAGATTTGAAGTTGCTCTCTTTTATCTAGGAGCTGAGAGGCACTCTTATCTCTCTGTCAATGAAAAAAAAAATTGATAACATATTAAATCATATTTTCCAAGAAAGAAATACCAGTTATTGCCAAAATCTAACTAAATATACTGTAGAGCTATTCCTTAAAAGACAGAGACATAGAAATATTACTTGCAGTAAGTGAAATTAAGTGTGAGCATTTATGCTCATCACAGGAACAATATCCTTCTAAATATAATCTCTGAGAAAATTCCCGCTTAGAGCATCAGAGATAGGGTACAATTTATATTCATACGTTTTCATCTCATTAGAATCTTTTGTGAGCAATCTTTAGCCTGGAGCATCTGTTTCTGCTTCTAAAAATGTGGTTAGAAAGTAAAATTGAACTATGTGGGCTTTCAAAGTTTGCATTAAAGCTGGTCTAGAAAAAAATCACTATGACTTTTCAATTAATTAACCAACTAAGTATTAACCTCATCTCTTATAGTGTTAAAGAAGTGAGATGTTTGTCTCTCACAAAAATGGGCAATATGGGATATATTAAATAGAAAATAATAACTTTTTTGAACTATTCAATAATTTCTACCTTCACCAAAAGGAAAATTTACCTACCTCTCCTTCCATAAACCAGGTAAAAGTATATTTCTCGTAGGACACTATTTAAAGTCCTTACATCCCTCTCCCCTTCAATGCTATATAATAGATTATTGTCATCTATTATTTTATGCCCTAATAAATAGATTACATTTCAATTTCTCACATAATTACTTTTTTCTAAGCAAAGTTTTAGTTGTCATATGCTATGGTTTGAATGTATGTGCCCCCTTCAAATTTTATTTTTTAAAAATAATTTTAAAATTTTATTTATTATCATTATTATTATTATTATTTAATTTTCTGTAGGGCACATGAGCTCACCAGAGAGAGAGAAAAGGAAAGACAGAAAGCAAATTACCAGGTACAAGACCCGAACTGTGGTCGGCCATGCGGGATTCCAGAGCCTTAACCACCATGCCACCTGCTGACCCCATCCTCTTCAAAAATTTAATCCCTAGGGTCAGGAGGTGACCTAGTACACAACTGGGCCCACATGAGTTCCTTGGTTCAAGTCCTGAGGCCTCCTTGAGCATACTGGGCACGCATATGCATGCTCGTGGTCCAGACACATTGGCTGAGACTGGAGGTGGTTATGGTGTGAAGACCCTACTGGGAGTGCCTCTCCCTTCCTCTTCTCTTTCTGAATACATAAACAAACATAAAACAAAACAAAACCTCAGTCCTTAACACAACAGTATTAAAAAGTAGGGATTTTATGAGGTGACTGGTTTTAGGACTTGTTCCTCACGAGTAGAATCAAAGCCTTTATAAAAGTGGCTTTAGGAACCAGCAGTTAGCGTAATGGCTATGTCGCTGGACTCCCACGTAGTCGACCGCGGTTCACGTCTCGGACCCGGTGGCTTACAACTCACGCCAGGCGCGTGTGCGTGCGTGTCCAAGATCCCGAGAGGAGAATGGAGGAGAAGGGATTGCTGCATGACCATCCCCCCTGGGGGGTGATTTCTCGCTTTCTGTCTCTATGTCTCTCTCTGTCTGTCTGGCGAGCGCACGTGCCCTATACCGAAAAAACCTCTCCAATAAAAAAAAAAAAAAAAAAAAAAAAAAAAGTGGCTTTACACACCATCTGGTCCTTTTGCCCTTCTGTTGCTTTCACTATGTGAAGACACAAGATTCATCTGCGGTCTTTGAGGCGCCATGTTGGAAGCACAGAATAGGCCTTCACCAGACACAGAATCTGCTGGTACTTTGCTCTTGCAATTCCAGCCTCCAGGACTGTAAGGAAAAAAAAAAAAAAAAAAAATTACTGTTCTTTATAAATGGCACAGTATTAGGTATTTTGTTACAGCAGCATAGACACACTAGGGTACGATATAAATATAACTGTTCCCTCTCTGCCCATACGAATAAATTACAATTTTCTATTTCATATGTTTAAAGGATTCTGATGACAGCCTTTACGAAGAAGTGTTTTAATTTGGCTTTCAGGGGTGCATGAAACCAATTCATTCAAAATGTCTCATCTATTTATCTCTGCAGTTACCTACCTATGCCAGTGAATTGAGTTTTTTCCTACTATTTTCTCTTTTTTAAAAATTATTACTTATTTAATTTTATTTATTCCTTCATTCATTTTAATTTGACCAGAGAGAGAGACAGAGAGAGAGAGAGAGAAAGGGATAAAGGAAGCTGCCAGGTCTGGGACTCAAACCATGGTTGGCCATGTGGGAGTGTCCAGCACCTTAACCACCACGCCACCTGCTGGTCCCATTTTCTTACTATTTTCTAGAGGAATTTAAATTGCAACTTTTACGTCATTAGCAATTTACTGTGATGATCTGAATGAATAACTGAGTGAAGAGATAAACTGATCAGTAGATTAATAAATAACAAAGTATAGATTTTAAAATGTGGATTGTACTTTTAAATTATTTAGTTACGTAAATTTTTAAATGATAAAATAAGAAACTATAAGTTATATATATATATATATATTTTTTTTTTTTTTTTTTGGAGAGGTTTTTGCTATAGGGCATGTGCACTTGTCAGAAAGAGAGCGACAGAGAGACAGAAAGCGAGAAATCATCCCATGGGGGGATGGCCACACTGCAATCCCTTCTCCTCTATTTTCCTCTCAGGATCTTGGGCACACACGCAGACGTGCCCTGTGCATTTAAGACACCAGGTATGGGACTCAAACCATGGTCTGACTACATGGGAGTCCAGTGACACAGCCGTTACGCCAACTGCTGCTCCCAAGGTATACATACTTTTAAATTCTGCTCTTAACTCTAATAAAATGCATTCAGTATTTCTATTAATATTATTATCTAAGACCAATGGTTATTTAAGGTTAACAACCGCTATTGATATTCTTCTACATGATAAAGGACTTTATTAATAAAACTTCTTATCTTAATAATTTTTGTCCCTACAAATAAATACAAGTCCCATAGTACTTTACAATAATTGGCACTTTAGAAATGTTATTAAGCCTTTTCCTACAGAAAAATAAAATTAACTACTATATTTGAACTAAGCAGAGAAATTCTAGAATCAAATTTTAGCCATGCCATAGCCACAGAATTTCAGAAACAGTGCAATATGGAGCAAATGGAAGAATTTCCTGTGGAAAATGATTAGGAAATGTAGGAAAAGGATCCGCAGTTGTCTGGCCCAGGGGACAGTCTTTGTTAAATTTGTTTATTTTTATCATATCCTGGAGGAGGCCAAGAATTATGCAAAAAAAAAAGTCTTGTTTGTTTTATAAAGGCTCAACAAAAAGTGATAACCGAAGTGTATGTGGAGTCTGAGATACTGGACTAGGGTCATAACCATTTTTTTTTTTTTTTTTTTTGGAGAGGTTTTTCGCTATAGGGCGCGTGCGCTCGCCAGACAGACAGAGAGAGACATAGAGACAGAAAGCGAGAAATCACCCCCCAGGGGGGATGGTCACGCCGCAATCCCTTCTCCTCCATTCTCCTCTCGGGATCTTGGGCACGCACGCACACACGCTCGGCGTGAGTTGTAAGCCACCGGGTCCGGGACGCGAACCGCGGTCGACTACGTGGGAGTCCAGCGACATAGCCATTACGCTAACTGCTGGTTCCCGGGGTCATAGCCTTTTAAGCAGTTTTTCTCTTGATGTCCGCTTACTGTAATACTTTTCCCTCCAAACACTGAGGAAGAAAGGACTGAAGTATGCAGATGAGCATAGACTGTGATACAAATTCCAGGTACTTCTCCCTGTCTCACATTTGTAGGATCTTCTTGGCTTCTGTTGGCACTAGTACCAGTCGGTTTCAAATGGATATGAATCTCTGCTCAGTTTTTCCCTGAAAAAAAGGAAACACATGAAAAAGAAAATGAACAAACAAAGAAGCTTTCCTGATGGAAGGCATTTATGTGTAACAGCTGGGGGATAAATTTGGAGCCATTATTCAGTAAAAAGCAATGGTAAGACCAGTGAAATGCAGTGGTAAGACCAAACTAGTTTACAGCTGTTGTCCATTCTGATTAAGCAGTGAGTCTGTCTTCACTGATGGTTGTCTGTCATATGCCTTGATATTGTCATTGGATATGGTAGGCTGGGAGTAGTTGTGGATCCTCCCCTGCCCTCCAATTTGCTGCTGGGCATGTGCACTTGCCTTGAGAGACAGAGAAGAAAAGTGAGAAGGGCATTCCCTCATAGGGGTGGTCATGTCGTAATCCCTTCTCCTTTGTTTCTCTTGTTAGGGTTTTGGACACACATCACAGGTGCCTGACATGTTTCTCAAGTCACTGGGTCTGGGACTCGAACTGCACAGTTGGCCACGTGGGATCCAGTTGCCTTAGCCACCACACCAATAGCCGGTCTAAGACCTTTCATACTTCAGGAATACAAACAGATGAAAAAAAGAATATGCATATTTCTAGTCTTAGAAGATTTTTATCCACATCACCATTCCACTTACCCACTCCAATCGTTTCTCAAATTCTGGCCCTTGTGTCCCTTTTGCTTAAAATCTGTTTTTATATAATGTTGAATAGTTTAAGCTGTCTCTTCAATTTCTTATTTTCTTTAATTCACTTTTTAAAAATTTTATTTATTCTTTCCATAAGAGATAGAGTGATAGACAGGGAAGGAAAGAGAGACAGGGAGACAGGCACCCCCAACAGGGTCCTCATGTGCTATCCATTGTCAGCCACTCTGGGTCAGAGGCACATGGTGTATGTGTTTAGGGAGGCCCTGGGATGCAAACCAAGGACTTTTTCATGTGGGTCCACTTTCATAATCACTGAGCCTCCATTTGGTTCCCTGAATTCATTTCTTATGGTCTCAATTCCTACCTCTAGATTAAAAATTCTTTTGTTGGGGGGGCCAGCAGTTAGCGTAATGGCTATGTCGCTGGACTCCCACGTAGTTGACCACGGTTTGAGTCCCGGACCCAGTGGCTTAAACTCACGCCAGGCGCGTGTGCGTACGTGCCCAAGATCCCAAGAGGAGAATGGAGGAGAAGGGATTGCGGCGTGGCCATCCCCCCTGGGGGGTGATTTCTCGCTTTCTGTCTCTCTGTCTCTCTCTGTCTGTCTGGCGAGCGCACGCGCCCCATAGCGAAAACCTCTTCAAAAAAAAAAATTCTTTTTTTTTTAAACAATTGCCTACTTAAGGGGAAGTATGGTATTGGTTGTAAGGACCATGTTTTGTTTGCTTGGTTGTTTATTTCTGTAAACTTCATTTTTTAGAACAGTTGGATGTTCACCTCAAAATTAAGTGGAAGGTACAGAGAGTTTCCTTTTACTTACTTTGAGACTCCCCTCCCCCTACACACATAGGGCCTCTCCTACTGACAGTCTCCCTGAAGCTTGGTGGTGCATTTGTTACAATCTATGAACCTGCATCAATATCTCCCAAAATCCATAGTTTAGGTACAATTCACTGTTAATGCTATTTGATGGGTTTTGAGAAATACCTAATTACATGTGTCCACCCTTATATTATCATATAGTTTCACTGCCCTGAAAATTCTTTATGCTTCTATTCATCCCTCCCTCACACCTAAACCTAGAAACCACTGATATTTTTATCTTTTCCAAAGTTTTTCTTTACAGACTGTCCTATAGAGCGAATCACGTAGTATGTAGCTTTTCCTGGGTTCATTTCTTTGGCTTAGTAATAATCAGTTAAGTCTTTAGTGCCTTTCTTGTTATCACTGAATTATATAGTCCATTATCTGGATACAGTCACAGTTTATTCATTTGCTTACTGAAAGACATCTAAGCTGCTTCTGGGTTGCAACGATTATAAATAATGCCATTATAAACAACTCTGTATAGGTTTTTGTGTGGACACAGTAAGTCTTTTGCTTGTCTGGGTAAAATTAGGTGGTGTGTTTGATGGACTGCATGATAAGCGTATGTTTATTTTTATGAGAAACTGCTAAACCACCTTCAAAAGTGACTGTACCATTGTATATTCCTACTGGAGATGAATGAGAAATTCCTGTTGCTTCCCATCTTTTCTTGCCAGTGTTCTGGATATTGGCTATCCTAATAGATATACAGTGGTATCCTATTATTGTTTTAATTTGCAATTACCTTATGATGTATAATGAACATTTTCCACATGCTTATTTGCCACTTATATACTATATCTTCTGGTGAGATCTGCTTAGGTCTTACGTTCATTTTTTAAATTGTACTGCATGATTGTTTTATTGTTGAGTTTTAAGTGTTTTTGTGTGTGTGTGTATTTTGGATAATGATCCTTTATCAAATATATCTCTACAAATATTTTATCCCAGTCTGTGGTTTATAATCTGATTCTCTTGTTAGTATCTTTCATAGTTTTGTTGTCATCTGCTATACTTGTATAATAGTATCTGGATGGAGATTAAAGACACTGTGAATTTTACTAGATTGTTTCTAAACTCTCAACTGTTAACACCTTAAGAAGTGTACTTTTCAAGTGGCATTTTGATATCACAAAGTGTTATAACATGAATAAAAGCTAACAAATTCCTGACTATTTAGAAATACTCAGTGGTATTGCTTTTTTAAAAAGATTTAGTTAGGCTAGCAGGTAGCATGATGATTATGGCACAAGATCACATATGGCCAAGTCCATGAGTTTGAATCCTGGACCCAGTGTCTTGAAAAGCATACCTGGCAGGGGTCAGCAGTTAGTGTAATGGCTATGTTGCTGGACTCCCACGTAGTCGATCGCGGTTTGCATCCCGGACCCGGTGGCTTAAAACTCATGCCAGGCACGTGTGCGTGCGTACCCAAGATCCCGAGAGGAGAATGGAGGAGAAGGGATTGCAGTGTGGCCATCGGGGGCAATTTCTCGCTTTCTGTCTCTCTGTCTCTCTCTGTCTGTCTGGCGAGTGCACACGCCCTATAGCAAAAACCTCTCCAAAAAAAAAAAAAAAAGAAAAGAAAAGCATACCTGGCATATGTGTGCGTGTGCCCAAAAATCTCAACAGGAGAATGAAAGAGAAGGGATTGTGGTGTGGACATCCCCCCTGGGGATGACATTTCCCTTTCCCTCTCTCTCTATTGAGTGCGTATGCCCTATTTTTACCCCCCCCCCAAAAAAAAATGAATAAAAATATTTTGTTTTAAATGTGTTAGGAAAGTAAAATGAAAACAAACATCTCTTCTCCATGTAGTCATGCATTATTATATCCTAGCACGCAGTTAAATAGATAGGATAAAAGTTGACTGAATAGAATTGTCTTGTCTAAAGAAAGCCTATAATTTGAGAACTCATTATTTTTCAGGTTGCCATTATTAAACTGTAAGTGACCAGAAATATTATGAATAAAATCAGACTGTCTTGTTTAGTTCTTGCATGTTTCTTCTCAGTGAGGAAGTGTTCGCAATATCTAAGAAAACTAGAATGGAACTTGTAAAGGTAACTTGGGAAATAAAGGTTAGAAGAATCATTATAGTCAATTGCAGGTTTTTCTAAGATCTCTTTCTATACCTTTCTTGCAGTTCCCTTCTGAACATTTGATTGAGGGCCACATATATCGTCACATCAATTGTGTATTATTAGCATAGATTAGCATAGCCTTTTCACAGACAATTTTCTATTATTTTCCTGCCAATATAAATACCAAAGACTATTAAATTAAGAAGAGACTTAAGGAAAAGTAGATTGCATCTTGTCATATAGCAAAGCAAAAGGAGTGAGCTGAAGATATTACTCTCTGCTAAGATCACTAGAAATTGGAGTTGTCTCATTAAATACACACTCAAAGAATGATCTGATTGCCAGGATTGCTGTGGTAAGACCTTTGAACATTTACACAGAAGCTTAGGTAAATTTCAGTATTGTCACCCATTCTCAAGGTATTTAAACTTCACAATTTTGCCGATCTTATAGAGGTATTGTCATTAACTCTTTCAAGCATATTTTTATTATGGAAGAAAGAAAGAATGCTTTAAAATACTCATTACTAAAGTATGGCTTCTTTTCTGATGAAAGAGATGTTTGGAGTTATTTAAACTATATATTATATAATAAATACTCGGTCTGAAAGTTCTAAAATTTAATATAGATGAAAGTAAAAGAGCAATAGAGGTATTTTTGAGATATACATGACTGAAATAATAGATGCTAATATCAAACTTCCTGGCAATAACATTTCATAGTATGTCTTGAAAGACATGTAATTTCTCAGGGCTACCATGATAAATCAACACAAACTGTTGATAGATGGGTTAAAAAGTCTCAAACCAAGGTGTCAGCAGAGCCATGTTCTCTCTGAAGAGTCTAGAGCCACATCCCTTCCCTGCCTTTCACTTAGCTTCTGGTATTGCCAACAATCCCTGCACTCCATTCTCCTCCTCTATCTTCACCTGGCATTCTTTCTATATGTCTGTTTGCATTTCTGCTTTTTCTTTTATAGAGAAAAGACCCATACTATAAAGCCCTATTAATGCTCACCCTAACTATTACTTCATCTTAACTTGATTCCATCTGCAAAGACTCTACTTCCAAATAGGGTTATGTTTTGAGGTTACCAGAAGGAATATTTGGGAAAAGGAAATAAATTATTCAGCACAGTACACAATATAATTTATGAACTTTGGATACAGAACAATCTGAGTTTGAGTATGAACTCTCTTACTTAGCAGTCTTGTGATAAAAGACAGGGTATTTAATTTTTCTGATTACATATATATGTGTGTGTGTGTGTGTGTGTGTGTGTGTGTGTATGTGTGTGTATATATATATGATGATAACCTCTACTTTACCACTTTACCAGGTTGTTCTACACTCTAGGAATAATTTTTGTGAATTGTCTAGAAAGTATCTTCCATACAGAAGGTTCAAAAAAAAAAAACTGCTACTATTTTTATAATTATTATATAGAATCACAGACACTACCTCCTATTTAATTTAATTGCTTGGGCACAGTTTTAACAAAGAAATACAAACCTTTACCAAACATACAGAGAATTTAGCAAGGGTGTTGTCACAATATTGCTTTGTTGTATAAACATAATGGCTTAACCTTCAGCCTTGCCAGCCAACATTGCAGGACATAGAGGGAACACAGTTTTCTTACAGTCAACTTTGATAATGGTACATCATGTGGTTCATAACAGTTTAAAGGAATTATTCTACCTTCTTTTTTCTTCTTTATAAACATCATTTCTTATTTCTCTGATCAGTCAATCCATATTTATCTATCACCTACTGTATAGAAAGTGTTATGTTAGGTAATATGAATAGAACAAAAATAATTCCTAATACTATTCACAGAGAGTTTGTAGTATGAGACACCAGATGAACATATAAAATAGCATGCATCATTAGGGAGATTATTTGTGATTTTAATAAGAAATGTGCTTCAACATCTACTTTTTAAATCCTTATCTTGGTCCAGGCATATATCCAGACACTGGGCACACAAAGATGACTAACATGATTGCTTTTCCAAGATGTGCTCCGAACAGTGAAAGACACAAATAAGTGAACAGGTCATTTCTATAGAATACTGTAAGTGTGATGATAGATGGATAAGATAAATGGGTATGTATAAAGATAAGAATAAAGACAAATGTTCTGCTTAGCACAGAAAATATTTAGATCAAAAGTAAAGGTACATGGGCTAGCAGGTGGTATGGAGGTTTGGGTGACAGGATCCCACATGTCAAATTCTGAAGAAGAGAAAATAGTAGTTATGAGAAAGTACATAGAAGCAAAACTTTAGAGAGCATTTTGAAGTTATTCATAGTTCATATTATAAGATTAAAAGGCATAATGCCGTACCATAGATAGTAAAGAACATTGGTAATAATTTCACATATACTTCAAAATAACCAGAAGAATATATTTCAAGTGAACACAACACAAAATAACAGTAAATACTTGAGTTGGTAAGTGTTTTTTGCCCTGATTTGATCATTATACTTTGTATGCATGTTTGAAGAAAACACTCTACATCCCCACAAAGATCTATAATTATTGCACGTAACTTAGAAATTCGAATCAAAATTATTTTTAGGGACCAGCAGTTGGTGTAATGGCTATGTCTCTGGACTCCCACGTAGTCAACCGCAGTTCACGTCCTGGACCTGGTGGCTTAAACTCACGCTGGGCATGTGTGTGTGTGCATGTGCCCAAGATCCTGAGAGAATGGAGGAGAAGGGATCGTGGCATGGCCATACCCCTAGGGGATGATTTCTTGCTTTCTGTCTCTCTTTCTCTCTCTGTCTCTCTGGTGAGCACATGCGCCCTATAGCAAAAACTTCTCAAAAAAAAAAAAAAAAAAAAAGAATCAAAATTATTTTAAAAAAAGAAACAAGGAAAAAGAGAAAGAAAGTATGAAGAGAAGGAGGGAGGAAGGAAAGAAGGAAGAAAGAGGAAATGTTAAGAATGATCAAACAGGGCCAGCAGATGCTGTAGTGGTTATGTTGCCGGATTCCCACATGGCTGACTGTAGTTCAAGTCTTGGACCTGGTGACTTGAAAATCACACCAGGTGCATGTACGCGGATGCTCAAGATCCTAGGAGGATAATAGAGGAGATGGAACTGTGGCATGGCCATCCCCACTTGGGTATTATTTCTCTTTCCCCCTCACTGTCTGAGCCTTACTCTCTCTGGCAAGCATATACATCCTATGGCAAAAACCTCTTAAAGAAAAAAAAAAAAAAAAGGCAGGAAAGATCATGCAATAAATCTATGGTGAAAAGTATGAGTAGATTTCAAAGTATTTTCAATATATTAGAACTTGTTTATGGGACCAGCAGTTGGCGTAATGGCTATGTCACTGGACTCCCATGTAGTCAACCGCGGTTTGAGTCCCGGACCCGGTGGCTTAAAACTCACACCAGGCACATGTGCATGTGTGCCCAAGATCCTGAGAAGAGAATGGAGGAGAAGGGACTGTGGCGTGGCCATCCCCCCTGGGGGGGGGGGGAGTGATTTCTCGCTTTCTGTCTCTCTCTCTCTCTCTGTCTGTCTGGCGAGCTCACACACCCTATAGCAAAAACCTCTCCCAAAAAAAGAAAAAAGAACTTGTGTTTATATTTATCTATGTGGACAAGCAGAATGACAATAAAGGTCGAAGAGAATTTCATATGGACTGAATAACGGAGCAAATTACCATTTATTGTCTTCAAATTTTATGTTGGTACAGATTGCTTTTATATGCATTATCACATGAAATACTCAGAAAATCTGCAAGTAGGCATTAGCTCCAGTCTCCAGAGGAGAAAAGTCAATCAAATCTGTTAAGACATTTGCCCAAGGTCATAGCACAGAAAATGACAATATCTGGTTTTGTTCAAAATGACATTATCATGAGGGGCAGGTGTCAAGGATGGCTGAGATTAAGTTAGAAGAAATTATCAGAATAAAATTCATATGAAAGACCTATAGAATCAGTGAAATAACTGAGTAAACACGGACTATATGAAAGGTAGTCAAATTATGAAGGCCTACAGGACAGATTTAAAGAGGGTAAAAACTAATACAGGTTAACATGTTTTAGGAAGCTAATAAAAATATTAAAATAGATTTCAGTTTCATTTTATCGAGATAAGTGAACATGAGAATTTAGCAAGGAATTACTTACAGTAATTCAGGTATGAAGTGATTACCCTAGATCAACGGTCATTAGGAGTTCCACAAGTACAAAGTTTTTTGGTAGTAGAACTAAAAATGTAGAATTGAAAAAATAAAGAAAACTTAAGAATAAACAAAATGTATCTACTTTTAAATGAATGGCTATTGGAACAAAGAGAAAAACAGAAATATCTCTAGCACTATAGGGTAACTAAGGCAATAGCAATGTAACAATGGAGACAGAAGCTCTGCTAAAGGAGTCTGATTTAGTGAGGCAAACTGGGAGTGAAGTGCTATGATACGTTCAGTTTTAGACACGGAGTTTGAGATACAGTGGCATGTGCAAACAGTACAGCCAGCAGCCTGGATAGTGCACCTGAACCAGCGATGTATTCCTAATGTGAACATGCAGTAGGGAGAGGACAAATGTGATTGTGTTTCCTTTTTGTTCTCTAATTATTTCTCCAAGAATTAGAAATGCTAATGTAGGGACCAGCAGGTGGCATAGTGGTTATGGTGCTGAATTCCCACATGGCCAACCATGGTTTGAGTCTCAGATCTGGAGGCTTAAAAACTACCCCCAAGTATGTGTGTGCACATGCTCCAAATCTCAGGAGTATGGAGAAGGGATTGCGGCATGGCTGTTTCTCCTGGAGGTAATTTCTCACTTTCCCTCTCTTCATCTCTCTCTCTCTCTCTGCAGTGAGCACATATGTGCTATGACAAAAATAAAAAAAAAAAAGAAATGCTAATGTGTAGAATCAGTACTAAATAGATGAGTGAAGTATCAGAGGGAGTTTGATTTATCTTTCTTAAGGATTGGTTCAAAGGAAAATGTATTTGAAATAAATTTTTATCATGTGTCATGTATCACAGGACTGTCAGAATTAGGCTAATTCTAATGTTCATTTTGAAACTGCTTATGAGAATTCTTGGGGGCTGTGGGATACAAACAAAAATACTGTACCTTTGTATGGATGACTTCCAAGAATGATTTCAAAATAGCATTTATAGATATAGGAATACCAATTTTCTTTTTTTTTTTAATTTTTTTTAGAGGTTTTTGCTACAGGGCACATGAGCTTGCCAGACAGACAGAGAGAGACAGAGACAGAAAGCGAGAAATCATCCCCCGAGGGGATGGCCATGCCACAATCCCTTCTCCTCCATTCTCCTCTCGGGATCTTGGGCACACACGCACACGCGCCTGGCGTGAGTTTTAAGCCACCGGGTCCGAGACATGAACCGCAGTCGACTACATAGGAGTCCAGTGACATAGTCATTACGCTAACTGCTGGTCCCTGAATACCGATTTTCTGAAAGTAATAGTTAATAATAGCTTTGGTTACTTTATATTACATTATGTTTCATGTTGTCATACAAAGGTACTTTAAGAAGTTCATAGAAAAAAAGGCCATTATTTTTTTTTAAAATAGAAAGTACCAGTTCATTTTGGTATAAAAAAAAATTTTGTAATCCATGTATAGTTTTCTCATAATGTATTTTCATGAAATTTTGAGGACCTTTTACCTAATTATTAAAATTTCATATAAAAATTAAGATTATAAATTCATCAAGTAATAATAATATTTTTGTTGTATCATGTTCACAACTTGAAAAACATCAGGATACATTAGTATTCATGATTCTTTCACTATTTTGAATTTTATTACATAAGAAAAAAGTTTCCCAGTAATCTATTTTTTATTTTGTTTATTATAAATTGTTTATTTCTTATCTCAATTTATGAATTATTGAATAGAGAGCTGTACTGGGCCCTGATGGAAATAGATGAATTAAAAATATTTTATACCCAAAGGGAAACTTTGTAGTATGGGTATAACATATGTGACAATAATCATAATCTGGGTAAAATATATAATAAATATATTAAGAATTATTAGATTAAGAGTATTCACAGTTGAAAGAGGTTAGTTTGAGGCATTTGGATTCAAGGTAAAGTTTAAGATAAACATTTTGTATAGAGACAAAATAATTTAAAAAAAAAAGTTTTCCTTTGTTTTCTCACTCATTCAATGAGATAAAAAGGAGATAATAATTGAGTTATGATCACAACTGGAATGCCTATACTCTAGGGGTACACAGTTTCCAAGTAATTGTCAGACAGAGAAACTTTGCATTTTTAGACTTTTACATTCCTGATGAACACTTTCCTAAAATCTTCCTAAGAATACTTCTGATTCAAAGATCCTTGCATGGTCTCCTTGTCACAGTCTCACACTTCTTTATCAAGGAAAACACACAATAGCCCAACTTTAACCTTACAGAGGTGACGTGGTCTAATGGCCAAATAAAAAGACTACCAGAAATAGTGTAGGTAGGGAAAAGTTATGGCAAAAGATTCTAACACTTATAATTTGGTTTTTCTGTTTTGTCTTTTTGATAATGTAAAAGAAGAATCAAATGGAGCTGCTTGCTGATAAATTAAAAATAGTTTTGATTGGTGCCAGCAGATGGTATGGTTATTAAGGAGCTGGACTTAACCTCTCACATGAACTAACCATGGCTTGAGTCTCAGACCCAGTAGCTTTAACATCATGCTGGGAATGTGAGCATGTATGCCCAAAATCCTGAGAGAAAAATGTAAGATAAGTGATTGTGATGTGACCATCCCCCTGGGAAGTGATTTCTCACTTTCTTTCTCTCTGTCTCTCTCACGCAAGTGCATGTGCCCTATGGCAAGACCTAAAAATAAAGTAAAAAAATAATAATTTTGATTATAAATAACCAATTTTTAAAATAAAACTCAGAGTTTAAATTATTAAGTAATATTGTTATGAAAAAAACTCCTCCTCCTACTCCCATCAACTCAGTGTCTGAACACGTTTTTCTGATGCACATATTAAAAATATGGACAATAGGAGTAAAAAGCCACATCCATCTTATTAAGAGACATAGTTCTAATTTGTGTTCTATTTAGGCATATCCGTTATGTATTTTGTCTTACCAGCTACATTCAAATCAGTATACAATAATTTGATTCTGAAGAAAAATATTTATTTGTTGCATTTTTTGTTGATTTGTTGTTACTTTTGTGTTTTAGATTTTTATCATTGGGTACATACACTGACTAGAGAGAAAGAGAGAGAGAGACAGAGACAGAGAGAGAGAGAGAGAGAGACAGAAATATCATCTCTCATGATGCAATTCCTCATCTCAGGATTTGGGGCACACACGCACATGTACTGGAGTGACCCTCTTTCTTTCTTTTTAAAGGTATTTGCCATAAGGCACATACACTCACTGGAAAGAAGAGAGACACAAAGATTCAGAGAGAGAGAAAGTGAGAACTCACCCCTAGGGAGGACGGCCACACCACCTTCCTTCTCCTTCCTTCTGTTCTTCAGATTTGGGGCACTCACACACACTCTTCCAGCGTGATTTTCAAACCACCAGGTCTGGACCTCAAACCGCAGTCAGCCATGTGGGAGTCCAGCACCTTAATCACTACACCACCTGCTGGCCCCATCCCAAAATGCCTGTTAAGCAGGTCTGGGACTCAAAACATGAGTTGACCATGTAGGATCCAGTGTCCCAACCAATTTGCCACCTACTGACTCAAAGATTTTTACACTTAGACTTTTACCTGAAATTTTAATTTTATTTATTTATTTCTTCCAAATGTGTGTGTGAGAGAGAAAGCAAGCTCCCCCAACAGGGTTAGCACCACAGTACTCCCAGCCTCAGCCATCCCAGAGTCATGGGCAAGCATGCGTGTACTCGGGAAGGTTTCAGGACTTGAACTGGGAATTTCTCCAGTAGAAGTGCCTTGCTAAACATCACATTTTACTGCTGTGCTACCATCTGGTCCCTGGATTAAAAAAAAAAAAAAAAAAAAAAAAAAAAAAAAAAAGACGCCTATGAACTTTTCTCAAGTGTAAAAACATAATAGGGTAACCTTAAATTTTTTTCAAGCAAAATATAAAAAAATGTGTGGGCAACATGAAAGAAGAATGTAAGTTCAAAAAAATTAAAAGGACAACAGAAAACTTCTGAATCCTAATACATAAAGTTTGTGTACACATTTTAAAAATGAATTATGATGTGTTAGGTTTTCCCTTAAGTCTCCTGTCCTACCTGAAATCATCCTGAGACCTCTCCATTGTTGAGATCTAATCACTGTGGAACATGTGCAAGTTCTTTAGTAGGGGCTATAGGACAGAATATATTTTATAACTTATTCATGATAATGTATAGTTTAAGTACAGTAGACCATAGGGTCGTCAGAAAAGTCATGACATGTGTTTACATAGAAAAACACATAAAAATACTCATAACTTTTCCAACAACTCAGTAATTGGATTTTGTACAGATGATTACAAACTCAGAATATTATTTTAGTTTGTGACATTGCTACATTTAATACATTTCTTTGTGCCAGTGAAATTCATAATGTTTTATTTGGATCTACTGTTTTTACCTAACTTTTTGGGCTAGTACTGTATCTAGAATGTTGTGACAGCGAAGGGCTATGGAATTCTGAAATCTTTCTTTTTTATTTTTTGTTTTTCTTTAAAATTTTATGTGTCTTTTTGCTAAAGGGCATGTGCAATTGCCAGACAGAGACAGAGGGAAAAGGAGAGAAGAAACCTCCCCGCCAGGGGACTAGTTATTCTGCAATTCCTTCTCCTCCTTTCTCCCATGTCTCCCTCCTTTTGGAATTTTGGGCTTCCATACACATTGATTGGTGTGTTTCTCAAGCTGCTTGGTGCAGGAATCAAACCTCTTGTTTGGCTGTGCGGGATCTGACTGCTTTAACCACCAGGCCATGGAGCCAGCCAACTCTGAAATTTTTCATGTCAGTGATACCTTCAGTAGAGACTGTTGCTTTATCATTGTTTTTGTTGTTATTCATCATGACTTATTGGAGTCCAGGAAGAGAATCTGTAAGAGTATAGAATTAGGAGTTATGAAAATGGCCAATATCTATTTATGGTAGATAATGACATCGAAGTAATGGATATCAGAGAAGTGGACATTGTGTTTTCTGGTTACCACAAATAAGAGTAGCCCAGAGTCAGACACCACATAATATTAAGACAAAATAGTTAAAGCACATTCATATCTGTCAAAAAGCAACCTCTAGGCTCCAAGGTTTTTATTACTCTGAATAATTTTACTAGCTTCTTGAATATCATCTGTGATTAGAGAACATGAATATGTCCCCTGGTAATCTAAAGTTATTGCAAATAATATAGTACTTCCCACTGACAAAATATTACTTTATTATGATTTACCTGTTAGGTAAATGTGTTTGTGGAAATTTATAACTTCATAGCTGTATGTCAGATGATGAACAATTACTCTATTAAAAGTGGGAGCAGTTCTACAAGCTATGTCAACAAACTGACTTTACTAGAATACAAATATATTTATCTCAAGAATATAACAGGACTTCAGTGACTCTAACACAGAGAAGACCTTTATAAAACTGTATGTTGAGTAAACGTTCACCTTGGTCAGCCTTTCAAATAAAGTACTTAAGCAATAGTATCAAAAAAGAACAAGATGTACAATTTTCTGTGCTGTATGATTTTCTAACTATTATACATTCATGGTTAAATTCTATTAGATAATAACAGCAGTGTCATGGGTTTGGAAGAATTGTGAATAACTCCATTTTATTTTCTAATTTTCTTCAACAAAATAGTATTATTTTATAATGAAAACTAGTATAAAGTGTTAGAAGACTATCCCATTACCAAAGAGGATGCAGGTTGAGCTACTTCAAGAATCTGAGAATACATGATTTGCCAACTCTTTCCCTATATTTCTTTAATGCCTGTGCTACTACCCTCATTGCTGTCATCCAATTTACCATTGTTTCACTTTCAGATCTATCTGCTAGATTGGGTTTAACTTGCTTTCAAACAAAATTTTTATACCTGAGTTTTTATACTTATTGTAGTTAATGTTTTTAAAACCTGTGGTAATTCTTTCCATATGTAAATGATGCACTTAACAGTCTTTCAGTTTTCTGGAAAACAAACAAACCAAAAAAATGAAACATTCTGTGAGTTCTTCTGGTCTATCTCAGATCATCGCTGCCATTTCTGTTTAAAAGAGAAGGACAGTTTGGGCATCCTTCTTTTTCCTTGGATGTGTAATATCACTGAGTCTCCCCATGCGGCTCTGATTCCTTTGCTGTCCTCTGAATGATTCCCCTCCTTCTCCCACTGTCATTCAAATGTAGTTGTTCTCCTGGAAATTTCACAAAGGTTTGTCTGTACTAGATGATAGAATATATCTATGTGTTTCTCAACTTTTGTTTTTCTTTTTTAATTTACCAGAGAGAGAATGTGCTCACCAGAGAGAGACAGAGAAAGAGAGGGAAAGAAAGTGAGAAAGCACTCCACCACCCATGGAAGTGGTCATCCCCAACCCCTTCACTTCCACTTCGTTATCTTTATAGGATTTTGGGCACATACATGCATCTGGCATATTTTTCAAGGCTCCTTGTCCAGGGCTTGAACCACACAGTAAGCCATGTGGGATTCAGTCGACTTAACCACCATGCCACTCAGTGGTTCCCTCCTTCTTTACTTATTCTATGTCTGCCATTCTCTTTACCCTTTTTTCTCTATTTACCTTTACACATATATGTGCATGTATGATATACATTCATGTATAAAATCGTATTAAACATACTGGTAACCAAAGAAAAGAAAAGAAAAATCACTTATAAAACTAAGTGATAATCTTGAAGTCAGAGAGACAGAAAGAGACAGGGACTGAGAATGTATGTAACTGCAGTGGAGCAAGCATTCTCTTTGTTTAGATCCTGTCTACTAAGACAGCTTAATTGCAAACAAATCAAGGAGAGAGCTAATGCCCATAGAGTATTTACTTTTTTGCATTATATGTCATAAGAGTACTGAGTTCACATAGAGTCTAAGTAATACAATTTAATTTTCTATAGCATACATATTTAATAAGAGTGTTTATAACTGTATGTGTTTGATATTCAAACAATTTATTTTTTTCTTTTTTGGGGAAGTTTTTCTTTTTATTCCCATTCATTATTAGTAATTTAAAGTTTGAAGAAAAGAAAAACTAGGATCAAGGAAAGAACAGTTAAATATTTATAAATTTCTACTCCCTCTGGCTAATCATGCTTTTCATTTGGTTCTAAAGACCAGGATTTAAATAGTTTCTAATCTTGTCCCCTTTATCTTGCTGAGAAAAGCAGTGACATCACAACAAATAAAGTCTACATGACTATTAAATACCATTGTCATTTCTATTTTTATAACACCAAATCATTTTTGTTCCTCCAGAGAATCATCCCCCCCCCTTTTTTAAATACTTTTAAACCTATAGTAAAGTAAAATAAACTTCCATATAAATACTCAGATCAGGGCTCTACAGACTACAGCCTCATGTACAATTTCAGCTTAATTGTTTTTAGAAATGGTTTTATTGTAATAAAGCTAAGCCCGCTCATTTACGTATTGTCTATGGTTCTTTTTGTACCATAAGAGAGTTGAATAGCTGTGACAGAGACCATATGGGCCACAAAGCCTAAAATACTTACCATCTGTCTCTTTACAAAAAAGTTCATCAATCCGATTTAGATTCATTAGTTACTAATATTTGCTACATTTACTTTGTATTTTTATCTTCATAGATATTTATATATCAGTGGATCATAGATTTTATATATATGTATACACACAACACACACACATATATAAATTTACTTCTAAGATATTTGAAAACAAATGGCTGATGTTATAACACTTCAGCAAATATCTTCCATGAATAAGGACATTTTATCTCTTTAATTGTCACAACAGGATTATAATATCCAAACATTTAACAGTGGTATAATATTCTGATATCATTTGTATTCAAATGTCATTTACCCCAACCCCAATTCAGCATCTAGTCACTGATCAGGTATTTCATTTCGTACAATATCTCTTTTTAAAATTTTTTTTTAAATTATTATTTAACCTTATTTATTTTAATTGGACCAGAGAAGGCAAGAATGAGAGAGAGAGAGAGAGAGAGAGAGAGAGAGAGAGAGAGAGAGAGAGAGAGAGAGAGAGAAAGCAAGCTGCCAGGTCCAGGACTCAAACCACAGTTGGCTGTGTGGGAGTCCAGCACCCTTAACCATCATGCCACCTGCCAGCTGCTGGTATCATACCTCTTGAGACTCCTTTAATTAATAATCCTCTCTTGTTTCATCTTGCATGACATTTTCTTTGCAAGGTCCGAGACAACTGTCTAATGCCTCACAATTTGGATTGTGTGATGATTTCCTCTTGAGCATAGAAAATGTTTTGATAAAAGTCTTTTATATAGGCAATGCTACATACTTCCCATGTCATTGTATAAAAAGACATGTCAGTTTATCCTATTATTAGCAATACTAACTTGGACTCGGTTGGTAAGATGGCACCTGACAGTACTATCCAATCTAAAGGTACATTATTTTATTCATGACCAATTGTTAATGTATGGAGTGATATCTTGAAACTATGTGAATATCCCACTTCCCTACAATATTGTGTGCTGGTTTCAGCTTTCATTTATGATCCTTTCCTGAACAAGTTATTACATCAAGGACAGTGAAATAAACATTTTTCTAGTTCTATCAATCTTTTATACTTCGGGCCTAGCATTCTTCCTTCCCTTTCTCTCAGCTTTTTACTTCCCCTCAAAAATTCTTTTAGACCCACTCTAGTGATGCAGTTGGTAGCACACTGAACTTTAGTGCTCTGACCCACGTGATCAACCATGAGTTTGGGTCCCTAGGTTGGCTTGAAAACACTCTAGGTGCATGTGGACCTAAGATCCTGACAAACTGGAGGGTTGGGAATGGGGAGTCATGACATAAATCACAGCACGGATCAGTCACTATATGTAAACTCTCAAAAAATTGAGCTCACGGAAGCAGAGAGTAGAATGGTGATTGCTTTAGGCTGGAGGCAAGGAAGAAATGGGGAAATTCTGGTGAAAGGATACAAACCTCAGCGTAGAGGATGAGCGGATTCTGGAGATCAGCCTATAGCATGTAACTATAGTTAGTAACGCTGTGTTGTGTACTTGAAATTCACTAAGCGAGAACATCCTCAGTGTTCTCATCATAAAAATGATACCGGTTATGTTAGATGACTGATATGTTAATTAGTTTGATTATGGTAATCATTTCACAATGCGAGTGTGTATCAAAGTATCATGTTTTATACTTGAAATGTATACAATTTTTGTCAACTATCCTCAGTAGAGCTTGAAAAACGGAGAAACAATTTTCTTTCAACTGGGCTTTTAGATCATTTTCAGTATTTTTCTGTTACAAATAATGGAATGATAAATAGTGTATATGTTGTGTCAGATTTAAGCAGTTATATATTTAGCATAAATTACTAGAAGGGAATCTATAGGATCAAAAAGTTAAATATTGGGCCAGTAAGTAGCATAGTAGCTAAGGTGCTGGACTCTCATACGGTTGACTGCAGTTCTAGTCTCAATTCTGATGGCTTGAAACTCCCATGGAGTGCATGTGCTTGGGTGCCCAAAATTCCAGGACGAGAAGAGAGGAGAAGGAATTGCAGCATGGCCATCTGTCTGAGGGGTGATTTCTCACTCCCTCTCACTCTCTCTCTCTGTCTCTCTGATAAGAACACACACCCTATGGCAAAAACCTTAAAAGAAAAGAAAAAGTTAAATAATTCTTTACATTTTTTTCAAAATTTCCTTCTATATCATCTTAATCATTATGAAATTTGCTGTATGTAAAATATCTGTATGCACATGCATATTTACATATGTAGTAAAATGCCAACTGTACAATTACTTTTTTTTTTTTTTTTTGAGAGGTTTTTGCTATAGGGCGCGTGTGCTCGCCAGACAGACAGAGAGAGACAGAGAGACAGAAAGCGAGAAATCACCCCCCAGGAGGATGGCCATGCCGCAATCCCTTTTCCTCCATTCTCCTCCTGGGATCTTGGGCACACACGCATGCGCTCCTGGCGTGAGTTTAAGCCACCAGGTCCGGGACTCGAACCGCAGTCAACTATGTGGGAGTCCAGTGACATAGCCATTCTAACTGCTGGTCCCAATTACTTTTGTATATTACCCTCATTTCACGGCCTTGCCAAGTTCACCTATTAACTTCCAATCATTCATTTTAGATTCTTGTAGATTTTCTGTACAGTCATAACAGCCATGCATAGTGGTTTAACGACTTTCCTTGTAAGTTTTATTACTGTTCCTTGCCCTCTGTTGAATGGAGGCAGAAGGAGTGAACAACCTGAGTTCTGGGGGGAAACATTTAATACCTCATTATTCAGTATAATATTAGTATATAATGTGGTCTTTTTTTAAAATTTTTAATCCAAGTTTGTCATTTTGGCCACTTAATTAAAGTGTTTAGTCTGTTTACATTTAATTTATTAATGAAACAATTCTACCATTTGTATTTCTCTTTGTTACTTAATGAAGTTATTATTATTCCAATTTATGCACTGTTAGCATTTAGATTACACCTTCTTCTGCATTGTTTAACTGGTTAATTTATATACTTTTTTTATTAAAACTACCTTAAATTAGTAATTTTCTCAATTTTCAAATGATGAAAGAAATGTACAACAGCTTTACTCCACTCATCCACTTTGTACTGTGTACTGTAGTTGGCAGGTATGTATACACATATGTGTGAGTGTGAGTACACATACATATGTTTAAATGTGTGTTATAAACTTCATGAAGTATTTTTGTTATTATAGCCAGTATTATTTTGCTTAGGTACATACTTACTCTTCTTAGTCATTTTGTCCTTTCAAAAAATTATAGGCTTTCATCTGGAATAATTTTGCTTCATCCCAATTCCTTTACTATAATATTTCTTGTACTTCCAGTCGGCTAACAGTATATTTTCTCAGCTTTTATTTGTCTGAAAACATGTTTATCTTCCCTTTATGACTGCAAGATTTTTTTAAAAAGAACATTGGATTCTTTTCTAGCTGCATGTCTTTCAGCAGCTCGCAGAAGCCCTTGCTTTTGTCTTCCAGGGTGCCTTTTGAAAAGTCAGCCCTTGGTATTATTGATACTTCTTTGGGGATAATGTTTCCTTTGGATCTGGCTGCTGTCTCAATTTTTTCATGTTTGGTTTATATTGGTTTGACTATAATGAGCTAGGTGAGGTTTCCTTTTTATTTGTGGTGCTTTGAGTTTATCCAGCTATTTGAATTTGTATGATAATTTTTTTTTTTGAGTTTCAGAAATTTCTCAGGTATCATCTCTTCAATATTTCTCTCATCTTGTCCTCGGATCCCAAATCTATCTCCTTAGACTCATTGGCCATATCCCACACGTTGTTATGCTTTGATGACTCTTTTCTGTGCTGGTCTCCGTTAACACTACTTTCAAATTTAATACTATGTCTTCTAGTGACCAACCTACCATTACGTTAATCAATTCACTTTTAATTGCATGTATTTGTGGAAGATTTTTAGTGTGAGACTATCCATTTGATTATTTTAGAGTCCAATATCAATAGAACTCTTTCAATGGTTTTCATCTATTTTATCCTATTTGCTCTATTTTCATATATTTATTATTGTTAAAGACCTTGTGTGCTAACTCCAACAGCTAGATCTCTGATGGGTTTTATTTTATTGTCTATTTTTCTCTTGATCAATGATCACATTTTCTTTCTCTTCATTTGTCTCAATATTTTTATCGTATGCAACAGAAGATACTTCATTGTATTTCCCCAGGAATGTTTCCTCCTTTCTTCTGTTAGGCATTTAAAGTAAGGGGATGATCATCTTAATCTGTATCAGGATTTAGCCGTGTATAGATAGGAATGCAGTTTGAGTAAATCGACTTACCTTTGTTTATCTCTATTCCTAAGGCATAAACCTGCCAATCTTTTGCTTGAGAACTTGAAATGTCTCTCTATTTTATCCTTGAAATGGTTTAAGAAATTTAGTTGTTTCTTGTATCAGTTTTGAGCTTCTTCTATTTTTTAAAAGTTATTTTCCCTCTTGAGACACACACACACATGCGCGCGCGCGCGCACACACACACACACACACACACACACATACACACCCTCAGCAGGCTCACATGTTGTGATCTACTCTCCCAGCTCCCGGGCTTAGCCAGCCAGGATATTGGACACATCCACATGCACTCAGCATGTACAGGTCAATCAGAGAACCAAACTTGTGATCTTCCTTAAATCCAGTCTCACTTAAGCAGCTCCTGACCTCTGCACCAACAACCTGGCCCTTAAACTTACTTCTTTATCCTACTCTCATAATGCTTTGATTGCTAGTAACAATTAGAAGAATTACAAGGAATAAAACTTATTCAATATAAGCTTAAAGGGGAATTTGTTACAAGGATATGTAATAGCTCACAATTAAAGAAGAAACTATACAGCCAAATTTGGGTAGTATCAACCAGGCAACTTTTGTAATGAAAGAAGTAGAGTCTATAGCCCTTACAGTGCTGTTAAGAAGACGCACGCCAATGATTTCCAATCTTTTTTATTTCTTTGGTTCAAAGTCTTACTAAAGAGAGTCTGATTGGTTCAACATGGCATAGGTGACACTGCTGGATTAATCTCTTACATCCAGGGGATTATGGTCATTGTGTGCACACATAGCCATTAGGGATCTTTTCCCATATGCTGGGGAAGTTTCCAGAGAAGGGGTAAATAATCATCATGAGTTTCCACTGTTACCTGTTACATTCCAAAATTTTATCATTTGTGTTTTACTTAAAAATGTCTGCAAAAATACTGTTGAGATGGGACCAGCATTTAGCATAATGGCTACGTCGCTGGACTCCCATGTAGTCGACGGCGATTCGAGTCCCGGACCCGGTGGCTTAAACTCATGCCGGGCGTGTGTGCGTGTGTGCCCCAGGTCCTGAGAGGAGCATGGAGGAGAAGGGATTGTGGCGTGGCCATCCCCTTTGGGAGGTGATTTCTCACTTTCTGTCTCTCTGTCTCTCTCTGTCTGTCTGGCAAGCACACTCGCCCTATAGCAAAAACCTCTCAAAAAAAAAAATATTGTTGAGAAAATATTATAAAAATTACAGGTTCTTGGAGAGTAGGAGCCTGTTAAAGAAAGGACAAATGTTTTGTGATAACAGTTTTAGAAACTTCTTAGATATATTTTCATTCACAGTGGAGTAATGTCCATGAAGAATTACCACGGACATTTTGAGGAACATTTTTGTACGTAATAAATTACTTCACTTTATTTCTTTCAATGTAAGTTAAGATATTATGTTTTATTCATTGGAGATACAAAGATAGGTGATTCCATAATTATTGACTTAAGCATCTCAAGATTAATAAAAAATAGTCAGATAAATCAACTATTGCAATGTAGTGTGATACAGGTAAGTCCAAGATGTAGTTAGCAGTGTTGGGTTTTTGTTCTGTGTTCTTTGTTTTATTTTCCAGAGGAAGTGACAGAGCTGTCAGGAAATACCTCTCTGAACATTTATTATATATGGTAAAATAAACTCAAGTGAATGTATTGCTGACATTTTCCTCTAAAAATTCGCTTTAATTTCTATGGTTGATTCAGCTTGTCTAGCTGATAAGGAGCATATACCCTTCCTATTTTGATATGAAAGTTACATTTTGTCAAATGAAATAACTATGTCTAATAGAGGACAACTATGCTCCTAACGAAGTCTCAAGATACTGTTGAAAGTGAACTTGTTTTGCTAAAAAAAAATAGTTTTTTTCTTCATTTTAATACACCATAGTACATTTTAAGTAATAGATGACCACTGAAGATGAAAAGGGACTTGTAGTCCCCAGTACCCAAGCCTGTTAAGATTTTTTTTTTTTTTTTTTGAGAGGTTTTTGCTACAGGGTGCGTACACTCACCAGAAAGACAGAAAGAGACAGAGAGACAGAAAGCAAGAAATTACCCCCCTAGCGGGGATGGCCATGCTGCAATCCCTTCTCCTCCATTCTCCTCTCAGGATTTTGGGCACACACGCACATGCGCCCAGTGTGAGTTTAAGCCACCGAGTCCAGGACTTGAACCGTGGTCAACTACATGGGAGTCCAGCTACGTAGCCATTACACTAACTTCTGGTCCCATCAAACATGTTAACATTTTAATAACATATAAGAGATAGTACGGAAGGAAAGGACAGTGTTCTTAACCTCCACCTGTGACATTCATACACAGACACAAAGAGGCAGAACACTGGATGATTTGCTATGTTGTCTTAATTGGAATTTTAGTATTTGCTCAGTATTTATAGATAAACAGCCCCCAAAGAAATACAACATACATTTTAAAAAGTATATAAATTATTATGTACATCTCTGTAAGTTGTCACAAGTGAAAATAACTGTAGTACCAGCAACCAGATCAAGACATGTATCATTATCAGCATTATAAAAGACACTCCTGCCAGATCTAACTGTTAACCCCTCTCCCTGAGGGAAACCACTGTATTGGTCAACGTGAATTTCAGTTTGCGTTCAAGTAGGGCTTAGATTGCAATATTTATCAAAGATGACATGGGTTTTGAAGGTTAAGGGACACTGGCCTAAAGGAAAATCCTCAATATCCAGGATGGCACACCAGCTCAGATCCACAAAGACAGGATCTCTTTTTATATGGGTCTTAAATTTATTGATCACAACATTTCCAGTAAAAAGGTTAGTTGCATTACTCTAATTTGTAAGCTTAAAGATTTGGCAAATATTCTCTGTGTATTTTCTTTTCACTGATTTAAAAAAGTTATTATAATTTCCTTTTTTGGCATCAGCAAAGTCTTTCATTTTTAAGGTCACCTGCATTGTATCCTCTATGCATTTTAACATTACCTAGGATATTGCTGAATAGAAATTAATTTTTGAAGGATTGTTGTTAAACTGATGTCCAAGACCACTTAACCTTGCACATAGAAAAATAAGTGGCTATTTCAACGTGTAATTTTATTGTCTTTATACAGTGAAAAAACTGACAACAACTTTTTTAAAGCTGGTAATTACTGTTACGGAATTTTTCTCACCAATATAAATGCCGATTTTATGTCAGCATTTAATGTTGCTGACCATGATTATCCTGGTAAGAGCTTTCAGCTCACTGCCCTGAATCCACTTTTAGGATGGAATACAAGCTTCTTAATGTGGGGTGCGAGGCCTTTCATAACCCGAGCAGTTCTCTTCTGGACCCTAAATCAACACCCTTCATTATGTTACCAAGAAAAATCAAACCACTAGTCATTTCCTAGTGAATATTATGACTTTTCATGCCCAGTTAAGAGCTTATTTTGCTGAAAAAACATGAATTTCCTACTCTTTGTTTGGAGTAAACTTCGATTATCTTTCAAAATCTAGTTCTGTTTCTTCTTTCATTAAGTCTCTGTGGATTCTGACCACCAATTTTAATCCCATTTTCGTTTAATTTTTATTACTTTCTATTGTTTTTCATCAAGTTCTAATGGTTTGAGTTTCTGAGTAACCCCTATAGTATTAGGAGCTTCTTAGGCACAAGAACAAATATTTATTCTTTTTAAACATAACTATTTTATTTAACTTTAATTTGACTAGAGAGGGGCAGAGAGAGAGAAAGTGAGAAAACAAGCCGCCAAGTCTAGGACTTGAACCGCCGTTGGCCATGTGGGAGTCCAGCACTTTTTAATCACCATACCACCTGCCAGCCCCCAAAACAAATATTTCTGAATCACCTCTGTCTAACATATCACTAGTACTCCTCAAATATTTGTTTATATATAAATAAGACTTCACGGTACTCATTATAATGATGGAAAAATAGCAAGGCATTGAGTGATTGTTAAGTGATTAGCTTTGAAAAACTTCGGGCTTTCATTTTTCTTAATGGCAAAATAAATTTGGTTTCTTTAGTAAAAGTCATTGGTCTGATCCCTCCCCATTAGTTTGTAAAGTTTTCATGTGTCATGACATCTGAGAAATAGAGAAAAATTTAGAAATTAAGGACGAAGTTCTTAAATCGATAAAACAAGGGAAGAAATTTTTTTCCCTATGTTACAGAAACTGGTAAAAACAGAAAGCCTTGAATCCCTGCATCCTTCAGTGACAGCGATGATGTCTTTATTGTCTCCTCACTGACCCCAGGGGAGCCTGAGGAGGGCAGTCCTTGGTGATCATCTTTGTCCCCAGCATTTGCTTTGCTTCATTCCGTCCTATAACTGAAATCGCATTCCTCTCAGAATCTATGAATGAGTAGTGTTTCAGTTCCATTAGGACGCGATTTTCTTCTGGCTACACAGATAATAAATCTGTTCTCCAGGTAAATGCTCTTCTACTGCATTAAAGCCATTATTAACTCAATACAAAATAAGGAAAAAAAAAAAAAAAAAAAAAAAAAAAAAAAACACTTTCTTTAAAAAATACCAATGACCCGAATGTGTGTTTCTTTGTGATTTAGCTGCATTTAAGAAATTTCGTTTCTTGAATATGTTTTGCAATCACCTAAAAGCATCACTTTAACTAGGATCACATCTATTGACCTAAAATCAATTGACCATGCTTTGGCAGAGCCATCAGAAGGGAATTGTGGCCAATCCCTTAAATCTCTGCAGATGCTCTGTAGCGGAGTCCATTCACACTGATGGTTATTGTGGCCACACTGAGTGGTTTTTACTGTGCCACTGGCATGATGCTTGGCCATAAGAAGACTTGCCCTTGATTGATAACATATTCGTGTTTTTTTGCTAGCATAGTCTCCCATTTCCAATGACATGAGGAAGTAAAACATCTTGCTTTTTTTAATATGGCGATTTTCATCTATGATTTTTTTTGTATTGTCCTTTAGGAACAGAAAACTAGGCAGAATCATTAAAAATCCTCTGAAATGCAGTTTTCTTGGGAATAACTGGTTGGATTGATTATATATGTGTTAACCATATATTTTAGAATAAGTCTTCCTATCATTATGGAAATGGAATTAATATCTAAACTAGTTTAAAAAAAGAAGTGAAAGTATATTGTGACTATTGATTGTCTCATTGATTCAGGTGTTTTTATCAAATAGGCCACAACTTAAAAAAAAAAAAGAAAAAGAAAAGAAATGAGAGACAGAAACTGGGCAAGAATTGTTTGAAAAATTATTTTTAAGAATTATTTAAAATATTATATTTGACATACTTACAGATTTTAAGAGTAGTTTCTTTGGATATGTGCATAACTATTAGATAAATTTGATAGATATGTAGATAGAATATCTCTAACTATATCTCACATATATAATAATGTTACATATTAATATATTTTAAATGAAGTTTTTCAATATAGGGATGTTTTTGATTAATCGTCAATTATTTCCTCTTTGGCATTCCCATTTTTTAAAATGTCAAGAAACAAGGAAAAATCCTCTTTTATAATCGTCAATAGAGGTGTGATAAATTAAAAATACAGGAGTATGTATTGCTAGTTAATCAGCTACATCCCTCTAGCTAGGACCATTTGGAGAAAATTTAATAGTTCTCTTTAGTAATATCCTTTCATAGAATTTATATTTGTATTGCTGATTTGGTCTTTGAGGTACTATTTGTTTCTGCTCTTGAAGTGATTTTCATTTTCATTAGTTAGCCATTTGGCATATATAATATTTAATTCATTCTTTTTGAGCAAATATTTATTGCCAAGCACTAGCAGAATAATGAAAGAGAAGAGGACCCTCAGTTCGTCGAGGTCACAGTTCAGTAGAGCCAAAGCATGTAACCAACTACGTGAGTTTAAAGAGCCACGTATACAGCATCCTCTATGTGTACAGAGGAAAAATCTTTCTTCTGGAGACGAAGAAATGTCAGGGTGAGATTTTCACTAGGTAGGGATATTAACACTTTAGAGAAGTCTGTTTCAAAATTAATATCCAATGTATTCTTATCTAAAAGTAGAATGTTATTCTCAATGTCCTTTCCCTATCTATCCCTCCTATGTTTTTGATAACCCCAATTTCTTTATATTGATGATACACAGAAAATGTTTCTCCTGTTAACTTTTATATTCAACTGCTATCATCCACGTGGGGCTTGCATAAGTATACAGCAGTGCCCTCTACTGGACAGAAGGTAATCAATCCTTACACAACTCTGTCTTTATATGGTATAAGGAAGAATGTGTATCTTCATACCCTTTTTTTTAAATTGCCTTAGAGCATGTGCCTTGCCAGAGACAAAGAGATGGGGAGGAGTGAGAAAGCACCCCTCAATGGAGTATGGTCATGCTGCAGTTCTTTCTCTATTTCTCCTGTTGAGATTCAGGGCATGCATGCACACACACACACACACACACACACACACACGTGCTCGCACACCACTCCTTAGTGTTTTATAAGCTGCCAGGGTCAGGAGTCAAACTATGGTCAGCTATAGGGGATTGAGCTCCTTTACCTACTACATTGTAGAGTTGGCCTCTCAATTATCAATTTTTTTTAAAAAATAAAAGTCACTTATAAGTGACTGCTAAAAATAATATCTTACTTTGACTTGATGCATTTACAAGACTACTTTGACCTCCTGTCAGAGTCTAGTAAAGCTCAGGACCAGGCACAGCTTGGTCTTCAATATGAAGATGAGGAGTAAGCAGACTTACTGTCTCTAGAAAATTGTATTCCTTTGGAAATATATTCTTCTTTCTTTTCTAACCAAAATATTACGCTACATTTTTACATTTGATTTACTCTTAAAATGTTCTGTAGTGGAGCAACTAGCATTCCACTTCCCAGGTGGCAAAATTGTTGAATGTTGTTGTAACTTTAAAGACATTATTTTAAGCAGAATTTTATCGTAGTGAATATGTATGGCAATTCCTGCAATATTTATAGTTTTTGACAATTTTATATTCAAGGAGAGTAAACTTTATAGTAAGACAAGAATATATTTTGAAGTTCACCATTGCCTTTTAAATAAATAGCACATTTACATACTGCCCATGGCTATTTAAATTTTTGCACGTAGCTACAGATATTCTGCATCTCTTTTTCACAGAAGTAAAAGCACTGTTGTGTTTAGTTTTGTATTTACCTTTAATCAGAAATCTTAATACTAAGCGAATTTATCTGACAGAATAAATTATGAATGTATAAATGCAAAATTAAAAGAATATGTGATGCCACACTAAGGTCTCAATTTCAGAAATGACATGTTTGAAACTTACATCTGCCATTGAACTTTTCCACTGTTGAAAACTACTTCTTAGCGATTTGATAATTTTCCGCAAGTTCAATCAAAAAGTGTTAATTCTCAAGAGAAAAATACAAAAAGAAATTGTTCTTGACAATTTTGTTCTATCAGCGCAGTGGTTGATGAAAGTTTATATCTAAATTGAGAACTTCAAATTCCTCTTCTTTGAGTGCTGAGCAAACCTGAGGTATAGCAAAGTTGATTTTTACTGACAAAACATTTCAAATTGAGCAACAATAATAGTGCTAATTATATCATCTCACACTTATGTGACATTTTACAGTTCATGGATTACTTTTATATACGTATGTACAAGTACACCTAACCACTCCATATACAGTCGTTATAAAGATTATATATAATACCATATGCAAAAAACAATTTGTTACCTCTCAACCCCATGAAATACTGAGGGAACAGCTAGTAGCTGAATTTTCTGTGGTATTGTTAAACAACCCTTGTTTACCCATACACCAGAGCTCTATTTCTAGTTCAAGTTATAGGACCATTTATGACTTTATCGTTTAATTCAGCTTGAGTTTGAAATTTTCTTCCTTGGGAACAGGAGCATTTTACCAAACAAAAGTATTTAAAGCTCAACCTGGCCCATAGTTAGAACAAGCTGTTTGATGAAATTCCCAAAATCAAAGGTAAATGTTTATCAGTGATGGATTCCCAGGTACAGTCTTTAAATATATCCTGAATGAACACATCACACGAGTTTTCAGATTTGTTTAGCTCACTCACTTAAATACTGAGAAATGTTGCCAGATTGAAGAACACTGAGCAATGAGTAGGTCTATGACATTTTTCTTATTCTTAACTATAGTTTATTAAGCTACTCTGTGATCATACTGCATGTTTTCTAAAATTTATATTTCTGAGCATCTAGCAATTTTCCTAGTAATACGCTTTAGACAATTAATGTACATTAGATTAGATGGATGGAAGCTTTGATGGCTCTGCTCTGGGACTGACATTTTCTTGTTATCCCTGATTAAATTGAAGAATGGAACCAAGTAACTGCCCTGTTGAATGTTATAGAAATAAAGTTATTTCCTATCCATATCCACAGTTATATGGATATGTAGCAGAAAAAGATAGCTAGACTAAAGTTTGTTGGAAAAAAGGGCCTAATTGAGGAAGTAACCCATTGTTTCATAATGCATCCTGAGAACCTCTCTGAGGACAGAGATAAACTAAACGTTTTAAATTTATTATTACTATTAAGGTATGAAGTGGAAGAGTTAAAAGTTCTAAAGCAACTAAGTATCAGTTTAATTAGTTTTGAACTTCATTGAATATCTGATTTTAATTTTCTGTTGGTTAAATTTATAAAAGGACTTTATAAATTAATGTTATAACTTGTTTTTGTTCATTCTCAAATTACTCTGCAGAGGTGGTTGTGTCCTTTCTTGTAATATGCAGGTAGACTGTAGTAAATACATATTTTAAAATAAAAAAAAAATTGCCAGAGAGCACATGTAGTCACTAAAGAGAGACAGAGAGAGAAGAAGAAAGTTCCCCCATGGAAAGTGGTCACACCGCAATTTTGACTTTATCCATTCTGTTGAGATTTTGAACACACACACACGTATGGTATTTTTCAAGCCACTATGTTTGGGACTCAAATTGTGGTTAACTGTGGGATCCATCTGCCTTAACCACCAGGCCGCAGAGTCAGCCTATAATAATTTATTTTTGAGCAAAATTTTAATTCTATACCTCATGAAAAATTAGAAAGAAAATAGCTGTTACCTTCTAATCACATAATCCGACTTCTGAAAGTGTTTCATTAATCTATAGTCATTTTAACTTTGCCTCGTGAATACTTGAATTTTACATTTACATTCAGAAGAGAAAGCAATTTGTTTTTGTAAATGATTCCTGTATTTTTTAGTCTTTAGGCAAAAAGAAGAAATAAAATAGCCAAGAAGAAATAAAATAATGGTTTATATAATCCTGATCAAAGCAAGCTTGCATTTTGTCTACAATTTAGGTGAAATTTCAATGTAGAAAACAGACTTTTGTGAATGGATTGCAGTCAGAGTAGTTGTAAATTCAACTGTCTTGTGATTATATCACCAGGACTTCCAAATTCTCCTTCTTGTGGAGCCAAATAAACCAGCAATCATTCTTTGGCCACATCTACTTAGACTATGTAGTTTGACATCTAGCTTTAGTTAACGTTCTACAGAAATAGGCTAGTAAGTTTCCAGTTTGCTTTAGTGCACTAATAGTGATAGCTGAGGTTTAATGATTGCTTTCCATGTGCCAAGTCTTATTCTTGGTTCAAATGCTTTACATGTATTTTTCTTCAGCTTTTCACAACCCTATAAAGAAGAGGGTTATAATTCCTGCTGCACAGATGAGGAAACAGAGGAATAGAAACAGTAACATATAAAAGACCTTACAACAATGTTTAACCTTAGTTTACTACTCAGTAGAATTTCTTATCACACTGGCATGTGGCTAAGAGCAAAATCCTCACATATGGCGAAAGACCCAGTCTAGGCAGAACTGTGACTTCAGAGGCTATGCAACACTCAGACCCCATTCTCTGCTCCTTTGTTGATACATTAGGCAGTGCGGCTGCCACCTCGTGATCAGGACCCCCACTCCATCCCAGTATTCCTGGTTTTATACCATACTGTTCCCTCCCACGCCTGTGGTCCACAGCTTCTTGATTATGGGCAGGAGGGAGATGGCTTTACGGAATACGGCTGGTGACAGCCTAAGATGTGCCTAAGACGTGGCTGCTTAAAAAGATATTTTAGTAGACAATATTTTTTTAAGTCTCCCTTCTCTTACATTCGTTTTCTTCTCTTTGGAATTCATTAAATGTTATCTGGCAGAAGAGTACCTGCTTAAGAAGATATTTCAGTATATACAATTTTTTTTTAGCCATCAAGTAGTATTCAGGAGTAAAATAGATTATTAACTGCCTCTAGCCATGAATTGTCTTTTCATTGTTGTAGTCCTCAACACAGTTTTACTTATATTTAGTATTCAGCAAGAATGTCTTTGAACGAATATTTGCTGTAAGGGATACACACTGAAGTAAAAGAGTAGTTGGAACTTACTTAGATTTTGTAAAATGACTATTTCCACAAGATTTTTGGGCATATTTGACAAAGTATAATATTTGTTTTAAGGTGCAGTTGTAACATTTGTATCTTAATAAGAGCTTTCTAAGATTAAGAATAAAGAAAACTCCTCCTATACCATGTAACCTTATAAAGTTAGCACCTTTCTCTAGGAATATATTTTTAACTCTCTTCTTGTCTTTCTATTGTATGTATTTCGCATTGGTTTTGCGTTTTAGTGAGTATATGCACATGTTATTCTCTCCCGTTCCCATTTACATGCTCCTATAACCACACTGAGTTGGAGCACTGACCAGAGCTCCTGGCACTTGGGAAATACTAAGAGAGTTTTCACGTCTTTCAGTGGAATTAACATGTTTTCAACATCCAAGAACACCACATGTCTATAAAGTTTTGAAAATATTAAGTATCTGGTTGGTTTTGTGTGGTGCTGGCTCATATAAAACTGTGATTAAAAACTATGAACCCTGGGACAAATAGGTAGTGTAATGGTTAAATCACAGGATGTAATCAACTTCGGTTTGAGTCCCAAACCCGGGACATAAAACTCAAGTTGGGTGTGTGTGTGCGTGCGTGCCCAAAATCCTGAGAGGAGAATGGAGGAGGAGGGACTGTAATGTGGCCATCCCCCCTGCAGGGGGTGATTTCTCACTTTCTGTCTGTCTCTCTCTGTCTCTTCAGATTTTTGCACATAGCAAAAAAACTCTCTCTCTAAAAAAATCAAACAAACAAAAAAAGCCCCAAAAAACTATGAGCCCTAATAGTCTCAACTCTCCTCAATTGCATGCACACTCAATATTTTACAGATAAGTAAAATATGTTAGCAGGGAGTAAGTAAATTTAAAGAGAATTCACAGAATCCCTGAATGTCAGTTTATTTAGAAATGATAGAATCAGGGACCAGCATTTAGCGTAATGGCTGTCGCTGGACTCTCACATAGCTGACCGCGGTTCGAGTCCCGGACCCGGTGGCTTAAACTCATGCTGAGCGCGTGTGCATGCGTGCCCAAGATCCCAAGAGGAGAATGGAGGAGAAGGGATTGCGGTGTGACCATCCCACCAAGGGGGCTGATTGCTGTCTTTGTGTACCTCTGTCTCTCTTTGTGTCTCTGGCAAGCCCACACACCCTATAATAAAAATTTCTTAAAAACAAAACAAGACAAAACAAAAAAACACTAAAGTCTGTGTAATTCAGAAAACGTTCCTAGTGGTCCTGACATCATCATGGTATTATAATGAAGGAAACCACATTACAACAAGGTAAATAGTAATTGGAATTAGATCTGTGTATGGTCTGGTTAACGCCACAGTTTAGCAAAAATACGAGTTCTTTAGTCATTTAAGAATGAGCCACATTGGGAACCAGCAGTTAGCGTAATGGCTATGTTGCTGGACTCCCATGTAGTCGACCGTGGTTCGCGTCCCGGACCCAGTGGCTTAAAACTCACGCTGGGCGCGAGTGCATGCATGCCCAAAATCCCAAGAGGAGAATGGAGGAGAAGGGATTGCGGTGTGACCATCCCCCCTGGGAGGTGATTTCTCGCTTTCTATCTCTATGTCTCTCTCTGTCTGTCTGGCGAGCGCACACGCCCTATAGCGAAAATCTCTCCAAAAAAAAAAAAAAAAAAAAGAATGAGCCACATTGAATGAGGTCACAAATGCACATTAAAGGCTTAATGTGTATCTGGTGTGCTTTCTAATGGCTCTGGTCAAAGATAATGGAGACAAATCATGTACTTGGCCTTGTCTTCACTCACATCTAGTAACATATTTTTCTTTTCTAAAAGATATAGTAATAGAACTTGTGAAACATTTCTATTTCAGTTCACTTGAGATTACAACTCCTTAATTAACAGAATTCAATGGCACAGTGAAATGTTGGATCATTCCTTGGTCACTTTTTAAATTTTTTTCTGGTAAAAATTGCTATATGTTTAAAACTGAAGCTAAACCTCAAATACATTCTCTTGCTAAAAATATAGCTAGCATCTGGCCAGCAGGTTAAGGCACTGGACTCCCACGTGGCTGACCATATTTCAAGTCCTGTGCCTGGTGGCTTGCTTTCTCTCCTTCCTTCCTTCCTTCCTTCCTTCCTTCCTTCCTTCCTTCCTTCCTTCCTTCCTTCCTTTCTTCCTCTTTCTTTCTTTCTTTCTTTCTTTCTTTCTTTCTTATCTCTCTGGTGAGCACACATGCCCTATGGCAAATTTAAAAATAATAATAATAATGACAAAAATAATTCTCTAAAAGGTACATTAGCATTATACTCTATAAGTGACTTAAACAACTTAAATGGTAAAACAAAAAGAATCTCTTTTTTTTTTTTTTTTGAGAGGTTTATGCTATAGGGCGCGTGTGCTTGCCAGAAAGACAGAGAGAGACAGAGAGACAGAAAGCGAGAAATCACCCCCCCCCCCCCCCGCCAGGGGGGATGGCCATGCTGCAATCCCTTCTCCTCCATTTTCCTCTCGGGATCTTGGGCAAACACGCACATGCGCCCAGCGTGAGTTTAAGCCAGCAGGTCCGGGACTCAAACCACGGTCAGCTACATGGGAGTCCAGTGACATAGCCGTTACACTAACTGCTGGTCCCAAACAAAAATAATTTTAATATGAAAAATAAAAATATTTCATAGAGTTGACAAATTCTAATTTAATAATCATTGCCCATTTAAGGGACAAAATATTGACTTTTTTTAGTCAAGGTAATACATTTTACCCTCCTTTTGAAGTGCATTTATATACATTTTTACCTATGCTTTACTCTTCTTCTGAATTTCTGTTCAGCCTCCCCGGGGGGTATTCTCCTGTTTTTCAGTTTCTTCTTGGGATTTTGGATACACATGCACAAGTGCCCGGTGAATGCAGCTTATTTTTCAAAAGTTAATTTGGGACCAGCAGTTAGCGTAATGGCTATGTCGCTGGACTCCCACGTAGTCGACCGCGGAGTTTAAACGAGGATCCCGAGAGGAGAATGGAGGAGAAGGGATTGCGGCGTGGCCATCCCCCCTGGGGGGTGATTTCCTGCTTTCTGTCTCTCTGTCTCTCTCTGTCTGTCTGGCGAGCGCACGCGCCCTATAGCTCTCCACGCCGCAGAAAGCGCTGTAAATTAAATGGTTGGAGTGCTGGGAGAGCAGCTTGAAAAAAAAAAAAAAAAAAAACAGGCTAGTCACTTACCTACATGGCCAGAATCTCAGGAGAATGGGAGAGAAGGGATTAGGGCATGGCCATCCCTTCTGGGAGGTGTTTTTTCTCTCTCTCTCTCTCTCTCTCTCTCTCTCTCTCCCTCTCTCTCTCTCTCTCTGACTCAGTCTCCAGTGAGTGAATGCACCCTATAGCAAATAAGAAAATAATAATAATAATTCTGAACCTTAAAGTTATACCTGTCAGTTCTCCATATTATGTTTTTTAATGCCAAAGGACACATGTACATGTATGAAAGAGAGAAAGAGTGACAAAGACAGAGACATAGAAAGTGAGAGAAAGAAAAAGCCTTCTAAGAGGATCTAGTCATGTCACATGCCTTTTTTCTTTGATTCTGTATCCTATCAGGATCCCAGGAATGTGTACCTGTGCACCTGGTGTGTTTTTCAAGCAAGAAGGTCAAGGACTCAAACCCTGGTTGACCATGTGTGATCTGGCCTCCTCTGCACAGTGCTTAACCACAGTGCTCTTCCAATTCTCCCAATTCATGGATTCACCTAAACCCTTGATTTTATTAAGGTATTTATTATTTTTTGAGGTACAAAAATGGTAGAAAAGTATGATCTGGTAGAATTAATTTTAAGTTTAAAATCTTGTAACTAGGGGCCAGCAGATAGTGTGGTGGTGAAGGTGCTGGATTCCCACATGACTGGCAGTGGTTTGAGTCCTAGGCCTGACAGCTTGAAAATCAAGCTAGGCAAATATGTGTATGTGCCCAAAATCTTGAGAGGAGAATGGAGTAGGAGAAACTGTGGCATGACCGGCCCCTATGGGGGGTGATTTCTCACTTTCTGTCTCTCTCTCTCTTGTGAGAGCATGTATCCTATAGCAAAAATCATAACAAAACAAAAGTTGTAACAATAGTCAATAAATAATCTTTCAACAAAGTAAAATTTTTTACTCAATCCTTAATGTCTAGTTAATAAATGAAAGTCTCTTAATATGGAGAAAATATTAAATATAATGACATTTAATACAATGCATTTAACTATTAAACTTTAAATACATAATAAAAACAAATCTATATAATTAAATATCTTGGATTCTATGTTTTGAATTAGAATTATATTTTATAAACTAAGGTAAATGCTAAATGCTTTAAAAATTTTATTCTGTAACTACAGTAGTTAGTCATATAATAGTAGGAAAACTCCAAATTATATTTTTATAAAATATTTATAATTAACACTTAACATGACTAGGGAAGGGTGAAAAGAAATATGGCCTGATTCATTTAAGAAACAAAAGATAATTTGGTACTGATAGAATTTGAGAAAAGGAAGACCTGAATATATGAGTTTGGACGAATAGTTTAAAAGGCCTTTCCTCTCAGTAATGTTCACTTTATCCTAAAGCTCTAAAGAAGCAATTGCAGTGTTTTGGGTAGGCATATGCCATTATCAGAAGGGATACTTTGTAAAATTGTGAAGCATGGACTAGAAGGTCTGAGAAGTTAGGGGCCAGCAGGTAGCACAATGGTTACTGTGACTAGATTCCACAAGGCCAACTGTGCAGTTCTAGTCCCAGACCCAATGGCTTGAAAAACATGCCAGGTGTCTCGGTGTGTGTGTGTGTATGTGTGTGTGTGTATGTGTGTGTGTGTGTGTGTGTGTGTGTGTAAAATCCTGAGGAGAAACTAGAAGAGAAAGGATGGTGGTGTGGCTATACCTCCTGTGGGGTGATTTCTCACTCTCTCTCTGGCAAGCACATGCACCCTATAGCAAAAACTAACAAAACAAACAAAAAAATAGTAGAAGAAAGAGTTAACTAGAGCAGTGCTTATGGGTTTGGAGAAGAGGATGTGACAAGTATGGAAGTTAGGTTAAATTGTAGATAACAGTGAAACAATCAGAACAATTTCACCTATACAATTAGATGGGAAGGTCTGAAAGTGAAATGAGAGATTTGGGCTACTTTTATAGAAAGCCAAAATATGGGACCAGCAATTAGCGTAATGGCTATGTCGCTGGACTCCCACGTAGTCGACCGCGGTTTGCGTCCCGGACCCAGTGGCTTAAAACTCACGCAGGGCATGTGTGCGTGTGTGTGCCCAAGATCCCGAGAGGAGAATGGAGGAGAAGGGATTGTGGCGTGGCCAGCCCCCCTGGGGGGTGATTTCTTGCTTTCTGTCTCTATGTCTCTCTCTGTCTGTCTGGCGAGCGCACGTACCCCATAGTGAAAACCTCTCAAAAAAAAAAAAAAAAAAAAAGAAAGAAAACCAAAATAATCAAGCCCTTGTATATGAACCTTTATTTGTACAGAGAAAAAAAAAAAAAAAAAAAAAAACCTAGTTTTATTATTGTCATCATGAAGGCAAACCAACTTGTTAATGAACAAATTCTCACTCTTCAGCTAGTTATTTTGACAGCTTGTAGACACAGCCTTGCAATCACTGCTCATTACGGTATTGGAAATCTAGCTCCCCACTCTCCTGGGAAACAGTGTGCTTTCATAAACCATGGTAACTGAAGAATGGACCCTTTCGATATGATATAATTAAACATTATGGGAAAGAATGGATTAGGGTTCTTTGTGACATTTGGCTAAACATGCTAGCAAGCAAAAATACACAAATGAAGGTCACATTTGCAATTATTATAAAAGTGTCTACATTTTAATTAGATAGCTGATAAATGTCATTGAGCCTTAGCCACTGACCAACTGTCTTTTTTTTTTTTTTTTTTTTTTTTTTAAATAGAAGAAAAATGTTGCCTAAAAAGTCAGGAGTTTTTGCGTTATCATGAAGTTAAAAGTAGCCTTAATGAAGAGCGTTCAGCATTGTGTTAAATGGGCTTAGTGAAATTCTCAAACAGAATTTAAAAATAAAATGTTTTGACAGAATGTGTGATGTCACTAATAGATATTTTTAAGTATTGTTTTGTAAATCAGATTGCTTTTACTTTAGAACCACATGGAGCCCCTCTAACCTTGAAAGACTCTTCTGGGAGTGTGAAGTTTAAATAACAATTTTTGGTCTGTAGGTTTGGCTTAAATTCATTTTTTATTACTATTATATTTATTTTTTGAGAGGTTTTTGCTATAGGGAGCATGTGCTCGCCAGAAAGACTGAGAGAGTCAGAGAGACAGAAAGCGAGAAATACTCCCCACGGGGGGATGGCCATGCTGCAATCCCTTCTCTTCCATTCTCCTCTTGGGATCTTGGGCACGCATGCACGCACATGCACCCAGCATGTTTAAGCCACTGGGTCCAGGACTTGAACCACGGTTGGCTACGTGGGAGTCCAGCAACACAGCCATTATGCCAACTGCTGGTCCCTATTATTATTATTATTATTATTATTAAATTTGCTAGAAGGCATATGTGCTCACAGAGAAAAGAGAGAAAAAGTGAGTAAATACTCCCCACAGGTGATGGCCATGCTATAATCTCTCCTCCATTTTTCTCCTTTAGAATTTTGGACATGCACACATACACATGCCCAGCATGGCTCTCAAGCCTCCAGGTCCAGGGCTCAAAACTGCACTGTTGGCCATGTGGGATTCAGCTACCTTAACCACCAAGTCACCGCTGACCCAGATTTGTTCGTTATTACTTTGGATGAAATTTTCACCAGTTTTCTTCCTTTAATGGCAAATCCATCTCCTTAATTTCAGATGATTTTTTTTTTTTTTTTACCAAACATATTACCCAACATAATAAAATATTTACACAACATAATAAAAATACTGATATCATCTCTCAGATAGTCTAAAAGAATTTTGAAAGTTAAATAGTATTTACTTAAATATTCTTTGTTCCATTTCCCAAAAATGTAATAAGTACGATATATAGATATAGGTTAAGGTCAATCTTACAAATATTTCTAAGTCCAAGTGCTTAAAGTTATTATAAGCTAATTTAAAAAGAAATTTAAAAGGAAAAAAAATGCATCAAGTTTTTAAAATCAGTAAGTTTTATTAGATAAAAATGTAATACTTCTGTTTATAGTATATTGTCATCAAATTAAAAGCAAAACTGACAGCAAATGAAATCATCAATGGTCAGGGTGTATAAAGTGCTTTTAAAAAATCAAAGATTGGGACCAGCAGTTAACGTAATGGCTATGTTGCTGGACTCCCATGTAGTCAACCGCGGTTCGAGTCTCGGACCCGGTGGCTTAAACTCACACTGGGCGCGTGTGCATGTGTGCCCAAGATCCCGAGAGGAGAACGGAGGAGAAGGGATTGCTGTGTGGCCATCCCCTCTGGGGGGTGATTTCTCACTTTCTATGTCTCTGTCTTTCTGGCGAGCGCACATGCCCAATAAGAAAAAACCTCTCCAAAAAAAGAAAAACAAAAAATTAAGGCCAGCAGGTGGCATGGTGGTTAAGGCACTGGACTCCCACGTGGCCAGTCATGGTTTGATTCCCTGACTTGAAGGCTTGAAAATCACATTGGACACAGGAGTGTGCATGCCCAAAATCTAAAGAGGAGAATGGAGGAGGAGAGATTTCAGTGTGGCCATTCTCCCTGGTGGTGAATTCTTTCTTCCTTTTTCTCTGCCTCTGGTGAGTGTATGTGCTCTATGGCAAAAACCTAAAGAAAAAAATGAAGTCAAGAATTACAAGAGAAAAAAAGGAAAACTTATTTGATGTATGACTTAATTATGAAATATGTACAAATGAGAAAATGAAATATGTGACTAATCAAAAATGCAAGTAGCAATAATGATGAAATATGATTTTTTTTTTGCCATCAAATTTGTAGGAATTTAAAAATAAAATTGGCCTGGACAATCATTTAATCATATGATAAATAAAATATCATAATAAAATGTTAAAGAAAATATTACTCTTTTAGATACTACCAGGAGAACAAATAAGACAGAATTTCAGAAAAGCATTTTTAGCAAGAGATACTTCTGTATTTTAAAAATTTCACACTTATGATGATTTTTAAGGAAATTAATAGTAACAAAGACAAAGATTTATGGACAAGGATAATCCTACAGTCTTATATGTGATAGATAATTCATTTAACCACAAGGATATGGTTAAATATCATTGGAATATTATGTAGTCGATAAAATACTTCCAAAGAACATTTGTAATTGGATTAAATTATCACCAGTAATATTAAATAAAAATTAGAAGATTGTCTATGTAAATTACACGTTCAAACAAAACAGAAGAATTTGCCTGTGTCTGTGTGTCTCTGCCAATAAATCAAATGAGAATACTTCAGAGATTATTATTTTTGCAGTGTTCTCTTTCCGCATAGCAAGATTAGGGATGTTGATTTTATAGCATATATTATATACACACACACATACATCTTTTCATCTTTTGTAATTAGAATGTTTAAAAATAGAATTCAGGGGAAATGAAGGGTGTCATCATTTCTTTTGCATCTGAATCTGTAAGTTATTTCTCAAGGGAAAGAATTAAGAGAAATTCCCCCTATGACCCTGAGGGCAACAGCAAAAGGAAAACATGGGAGCTGAGTTAAACAGCCTCACCGATTTGGAAAGGTACCCTATCCTTTTAAATTTAATTCATAAGTAGACTTTTGAATTGGAAAGTAGTGGAGTGGAGAAGTTGTGATCTATAGTTGAGACTTGCCTTTTTGGAAAGAGGGGTTTGGTTAGATTTATAGTGTTACACGTGAGGCAGGTGTACAGGCAGTGATGGTGAGAAAGTCACCAGGAATTATGCTCAACCTTGCAGCCTGCCTAAAGTCTTCATTTTAGTTTAATAGCTGCAACATTGTAGCCTACCTAATGTCTTCATTTTAGTTTAACTAGGTAGCTGCAACATTGTAGCCTATCTAATGTCTTCATTTTAGTTTAACTAAGTAGCTGCAACATTGTAGCCTGCCTAAAGTCTTCATTTTAGCTTAACTAAGTAACTGGACCAATGTGCTGTCAGTCTAGGCAAAAACTGCAACCACCGCAGCTGAATGCATTTAAATTGGTATTTCATCCGCTAAATGAATACTTACCTCACTTACCTAAAATGTCACTGGGAAATTTTCTTTTGATATCTTTTCTTTGAAGAATTACTGCTAGTTGCCTGGTTTCCCATTTATTCTAGTATGTGCCTCACTAGCCTATAGTTCTGAGGGTTAAAGCTCTGGGACTGCCTTTGAAAAAAAATTGCCTTATAATAAGATCATTTGGGGACTTCAGTTACTGACTCCCCTTGTAGGAGTTCTAGGCAAACTTTTCATGTGGTACGTAGCAAACTAAAAATTACAGCTCTGTTCCCAATATGCTTGTTTCCATTGTTAAGAAATAACCAAAGTTCAATTCGAATTTTATTTCTACTAGCAAGTACTAATGGTAATTTTGATTGGTATGAAGTGCTTCTTTCTAGATGTTTGTACGTAAGTTAGTTTGAACAGTAATCCTATTACACATTCATTTCAATACTGCAGCTTGCTGTTTGAGCATCACAGTGAGACTGTCATCACTGGAAAGATAGTAACACACAGCTAAGAAGAAGGACAGGATTTTCTTGAATGGCAAAATATATAGAAACTTATTTGTTCAGAACAGCCGCACAGAGCAGGAGCCCATGTCCCCACCCCAGATGGAAGGCACAACTTCTTTGGTCCCCATCAACTTCCTTACAGAAATACACAGATGCCTGAGGCATTACACAGGCAGTTATTTTCACCAGGCCTGAGAAAAACTTAGTAAATTCCCATCAACCCCAATTGGAAAAGAACTAAACTGTTTCTCCAAAACAAACTGTGAGTACATTTTTATTTGAGTGGCTCTGATAGTGAGTTTTGTCTGCATTCTTTAGCAAGGTTGTGATTTCCATGAAATCTGCATTATTCTTCTCTTAGTTAATAAGATCTTTTTGAAGGCAAAGGTGATATGCTTTCCTGCTCTGTGTATTGCCATAGTTACCCTTCACTGTGTGATATATAATAGAAAATCAATTTATGTGTGTTGGACAAATGTTAAATCTTGCATTGCCTCATGTGTGTCATTGCCAGAAATTTCATGATTATCTTTAGCCATCTAGAATTTCAGTCCTAAATCCACAATTGATTAAGTGCACCCATTTCATAGATTCTAGGGTCTATACTGCACCATAGGAAACACTGAACACAATAAAATCCACATATTTATTTTATCACTGGATATAGTAAAATCATAACTTGCCTCTAGAATACTTTCTGTAATCAGGGTGAGGAGAGACATTTTTTAAAATTATTTTTAAATTGTAGCATTTATTGTTAAACAACGTCAGCCTTTTAAAAATTTGTCAAATATTATCTGAGCTACCTTAAACACACGGAGAATAGGAAATTAAAAGCTAATATCATCATTACAGTGTTAAACCTTCACTGAAACCTTTAATTATCCAAAACAAGAGGGAATTCTTTAATAGCTAAATTAATTTGGTTATATTTCACAACTACCTTTTGCCCCTACTAATTTCCTCAGTGATTCATATTCATATTATGAAGGAAATTTCCATTTCATGCAATCACATTTTATGCTTTTGGTAATTTAAAGAGATTTCATCTAAATAGTTTTTAAAAATATTTTTAACAACTAGGAAAATATACAAAGCAGAACTGTAAGGACCTTTTACTTTGCAATAAAAGCATAAAATACCCTGTTTAATGTGTAACAATTCTCATAATGTATCTGTGCGTACAACTAAGCATTTACTATTTAGAAGATAAAATTCTCTAAATCTTAGATCAGTTTGAATTCAAATGTAAACAGTGTACCCGAGCAGGAGTGGTGGAAGTAATGTAGAACTATTCTTCTTTTTGCCATGTGAGTATGTCCATTTTCAAGCTTATGCAAAGAACTCTTGAAATGCTATGCTGTTAAAATTCTCCCTTATATCTTAGAACTATTACAATTTAGGTGCATAACTTGGGTGCTTTAAAAATGGTGAATTTTAGCCTCGCCATATACTTTCTCACTCCTGTAGCTCTAGTACTGTAAAGTTTACACAAAATTCATTTCTCGAAGAAAGTGCTGAGTTAAGACATAGAGCACCTCTGATTCGGGCCATTTCAAACTCTCTTCTGCCAAAGATGCAGACAACCAAATTGAAATGATGCACATTATTTATAAATTATTAACCATTTCTAAATATGCTTCACTGGGCTGGCCTCGCTGAGGTGTTACATCCAGCCATGCAAGCTTCATCACACAGTAGCAGGCCGAAGTTGCACAGTTAACAGTAATGCTCATCAAAGAAAGGACAGCATTGGCAATTACTCTGAAAAAGGTCAGGTATCAAATTTCTTTATGCTGACTTTGATGCCAAAGCAAGGCACACTGCAGGCTTGAATATTGTATGGCATCTGCATTTTCTGTACACTGTGTCATTCATATGTGGTGTCACGTTTTGTCCCCTTGACGTATGAGTAATTAAGCAGTAATATTCCTGAGAGCATCCCATATCATTTGGTGCTATGGTTTATTTACGTTTGTTTTTATGTAAGAGCATAAGTAAATACTGAAAATTAAACTAGAACTGGGCCAGCCTATAGAGCAGGAGTTGGGAGCCGTATCTCACAGGGCCAGCAGTGGTTCAAATCTCAGCCCCAGTGGCTCGAGAAACATGCCTGGCATGTATGCGTATGTGTGTCCGAAATATCGACAGGATGAACCAAGAGGAAAGGGACTGCAGTATGACCGTGCTCCACTAGGGGAGTTACTTTTTCCCTTTCTCCGCTTTGCTGCCCCTCCAGCCCACCCCAGAGAGCACAAACACCCTTCTGGCAATAAAAATAAAGAAAACTAGAAATATAGAAAATAAATTACTTTATAAAAAGTTCTGTCATTTCATTAATTTTTGATGTTACTTGCCCTTCTATAATCATAAAAACGAACCACCTTATGTGGAGAGTCAACAGGAGAGATACAACTATGCAATCCCAAATTGATATTGTAGAATTAACACCAATATTTTAAGAGTGAAAGTTTCTTTCTTTTTTTTTTTAAGTTTCTAATAAACATGTCTTTCTCACTTGAGGATAGAAACAGAATTTTAAAATTTAATTGGTATCAAGAAATTCAGAGTATTTAAAATATGATAAGGGATTAAATAGTTCAATATATATGCTTTTTATATTGACATTTCATTTTGTTTTATTAATAAATATTACTGTAGAGAATTCTAGTTCTATATATACTAATCCCATTATTTCATTAATATTATTTACATTCAATAGCAATGTTGTTATCTATAAAATGACCTTTAAAGTAATGAAAAAGAATGCTATTAGTTCTAAAATGGTAAGTGGTGGCAATGTCATTCTGACTTAGGAGACTACAATTGTATTCAATAATACAAGTTCAGTGGTCCCAGGGTCATTTGATTAGGAAATATTTAATGAAGGCATTAATATTTACTCCTACCCAACCTCCAGCTGGAATCTCTTGGTGTGAGAGCACCAGGTTAATTGAGTTTTATCACAAAATCTCTGGGCCACTTTAGAAATAACTGTAATGCACATTCCCCAAGGTCTGATCTATGAAAAATGAGAAAATAGAAGAAGAAATGATTAATGTATAACGAGATTCTACTGACATCTTCAGCACAGATGTTTATTAAAAGACCGAGCAAATGGTGACTATTTTCTCTGAAAAGAAATTATGAGTCCTTCTTTCCAAACCCTGATTAGGAATATGGAGAAAAGAAGCCTTGGTCTTGCTTTAGCCAATTAAATCACAAGGATAAAAGTGTTTTCTATAGATCCAATGATTATGTCAGTGGCTAATATTTTTTTTTAAGAATTTACTTATGTGAATACACATGTTGGAAAATAAAAATGTGACCATTCTCAGGACCAGCAGTTGGCATAATGGCTATGCCACTGGACTCCCGTATAGTTGAGCTATGGTTCAAGTCCTGGATCTTGTGGCTTAAACTCATGCCGGGCACATGTGTGTGCGTGCCCAAGATCCTGAGAGGAGAATGGAGGAGAAGGGATTGTGGCATGGCCATCCCTCCTGGGGGGCGGGGGCGGGGATGGTGGTGGTATTTCTTTCTTTCTCTTTGTCTCTCTTTTTCTGGTGAGTGCATGTGCCCTATACCAAAAATCTCTCTAAAAAAAAAAAAAAAAAAAAAAAAAAGTGACCATTCTTCTTCCATTATTTCATATTTTAATTCCTTAGGGTAAAATGCACATTAAACTTTTTCTGTGACCCAATCACAGCTAGAAGAGGTGCGTCCAGTATTCATGTATGCCCACAGAACAGTGGTATAGGGTAATAACTAGACTACACATAGTAATAAAATATAGGTATCATTTATTGAGTTCTCACTATTAGGCAGGCAGAGTTCTAATTGCTTTATGTGTGTCTCTGTCAGTCTCAAGGACAGCCTATGAGGGAGGTCCTGTTGTTATCCCTATGATATCCCTAAGGCAAGGGAACCGAGGCAGGGAGCCATTCATATTTATGCTTTTCCCAAAGGCACAGAACTGGTATGAAGTAGAATCAGGATTTAAATTCATTCTATTTAACTTTGGAACCTCTTTTGCAAATGGTTTCCTGACAGAGCTGTTTTTACCCCAAAATCTAAATTACTGAAATTAGTTGCCAGAGTTTAGGAGAAAGATGCATGCATCCTAGCTAGGGGAAGAATTCTTACTCCTAAGCATGAAGACTTATGGCAGCCTAGTAACACAAGGCATTGGTGGGCATTTGTGGGCCAGCAGAGGGTGTGGAGGTTAAGGTGGCTGGATCCCACATGGCTGTTTGAGTCCCAGACCAGGTAGCTTAAAAACAAAAACAAAAACAGAAACAGAAACACACAGTGTGTGTGTATGTATGCCCAAAATCCTGTGAGGAAAATGAGGAAGGCATGGCAGCATGACCATCCCCCCGGGGGCTGATTTCTCACTTTTACCTTCTCTCTCTGTCTCTGGAAAGCACAAGTTTTATATATATAAATATTTATATATATATATATATATATACATATATATATATGTATATGTATATATTTTTATATATATATATATATTATATACATATATATTTTTTTTTTTTTTTTTTTTTTTTTTCCAATAAGACTTTGGTCAGTTTTCTCTCAAGGTGCTCTGCTCCCCCACCCCTTTTGTTTTCATTACATGTACCTTAGATCTTGGTTTCATACATTTCTAAAATAATTTTGTGTGTTTAATGTTAGTCTACTCACACTGTATGAATTGGTAGCCCTCTACTGATGCTCTCTGACTGCAAATCCCAGGAAGGCAAGGGCTGCGTGTGGTTTACTCAGGACTAAATCCTCAGTTTCTCGACACGGTTGTAGCTCAGGAACGGGTTATTAACCCATCAATAGATATTGCATAGTGAAGAGAGAGTTAAGGAAAAAATGATGTTTGAGGTTGTTGGATGCAAGACATTATGTGCACACAGAATCCAGTCCAATTCCAGCTCATGGAACTGTCATTCAGCATTTCTGCTGCACTGGCCTCTCCTTTCCTGGTTAAAGTGACAGCCTGTGGAGTGATGAATGAAAAGAGGTTTTTAATTCTGAGCACGATTTCCCAGGTGTTCTATCTCAGAAGTAGCCTTTTAGCAATGGAGGTCAGGAAACTTTTAGGTGCTAAAGCAGAACCACACAAGGGAAGTTAAGAAGTTGTTTTTGTGTTTTTTTTTTTTTTTTTTTTTTTGGTTTTGGTTTTGTTTTGTCTAAAGTGAAGAGAAAAAGCATAGAGAACAAAACACTAAGGACTTAGAGTTGGGTCCCAGTGACTGAGACTAAAGTGAATGTTGAATTAGTCAGGAAGAGAGCTGGTGTTTATGAATAAGGTCATTGAAGGGGTAGTTTAGATGAAGAAGAGAGCTTTCCTAGAGAGCACCAGTATTTAACAGTTGAGGATGAGGCCACCAGGACACACTAGCAGGGGAGGGAAGGAGTGGCCAGTGAGCTGTGACTGTAAACACGAGGTAGTGGTATTTTGGAATCACAAAAATTAGCGAAATGTTTAAAGAAAGGGTAAACTGTCAAATACTGCTTAAAATTAGTGCAGTGTTAGTATAGTGAAAATTAGTGCAGTGTTAGTATAGTGAAAATTAGTGCAGTGTTAGTACAGGGTTAGTACAGTGAAAAATGATGCCTAGATTTAGCAAGGACTGATCATTTTTAACTTTGAAGAAAGTCATTATGGTGGAGTACTTATTTAGCAAAACTGTTTGGAATAGATTCAAGTAAGAATGGGAGGAGGAGAATCAAACACAGTGACCACCTACTAGCTTTTTCAAGGAAAGTAGGTAGAACAGTGTGTAAGGTTGAGATGGCTTTTTAAATAAAAGGTAAAGAAATTTTTGTTTATATTATGATGTAATCGAATAGGGACACAAAAATTGATGCTGAAGAAGAGATGGAGGGAATTTTCTGGAGAGATGGCTTTGAGCAGTCAAGATGGGACACAGTGGAACTCAACGTACACAAATAGAAGTCTCGGCCTTTCATGGGGGCATAGATAATTCATTTGTAGCAAGTAAATAAAACTAAGGAAGTCTGGGCTGACATGCAGATGGTAGGAGCAGGTCACAGTCATCAAGGAGACCAAAACCATGTGGACCTTGCTGAAAAAGAACGAGATGTAGATTACTCATTCTGGAGAGTGGGGGAGACTTAAATACTCTAGGAAATGCATTAATACAGTCTGGAAGCTCGAGAGGCCGACCTGAGTTTATTATCTGGAATGGAGATCTTTAAGTGTGGTGTTCTGTTCTTCTCCAGCTGCTACCTTGATAGTTGGATTTAAGTTAGCCTGCCAGAAGGGCAAGCAGCAGCATAGGTGCAGGTGCATTGAGGGAAGGGAGTCGTTACAATTCCTGGACTCTATTCTGGAGATGGAACAACTCTGGGAAATGAGAGGGTACAGGACCGTACAATGATATTAGGATTAGTAGACTGTAGATCTTGGAAGAGCTTATGGAAGAGGTAGAATAACAAGATGGACAGAAATATAAGTTATTGACTTTAAACACAGGAAGGAAATGTAGTTTTTTTTTTTTTTTTTTTTTTTTTTTTTTTTTTTTTTTTTTAACCCTAGGCAGAGCTCTGCACTTATAACATAATTCAGTCTCCCAAAGTTGAACCAAAGTTGAAGGTTTAACTAAGTCTTGTAAATGAAACACCATTTTCTTATATATTTATGTTATGTATATTTTCTAGAGCTCGGGAGACCAGAACTTGGATAGAAGAGTATGGAAACTATAGATGTCAGAGAGAGGGTGTAGACAGCTAAGAGGGTATCAAGTAGGAGAGATAAAAACATCCCTAAGAGGAGAGACCTCATTAATTGACAGTTGCTCTCACACCATGAGGCTGATGGAATCCACAGTCTGAGGCTGGGTGGGCACATGGAATTAGAATGGAAACCAGTGTCGAATTTGCAGACCCTCTCCAGGGCTTAACCCCTGGCTCTGACCCGCATTCACCTCCTTCCTGCAGTGTGTGTACAGAGCAGGCAGGCAGCTTGGATGCTGCTGGTGCCCTCTCTGCAGGGCTAGCCTCTACTCACTTGGCCTTCGTACTGGTCTTGCACACTGTTGACTTCTCTCTTATCTGCATGGAGAGACCCTCTTCCCTTCCTTTCAGTGACATCCCACTTTTCTGTTTTGCCCCTTTCCTTTGCCTTGCCTTGCCTTGCCTTTCCTTGCCTTTTCTTTCCTTTCCTTTCCTTTCCTTTCCTTTCCTTTCCTTTCCAGGTTCCATTACCTCTGTTTTCTTTTAAATAGTGTGTTTTTCAGAATTCCTTTTTTAAATTTTATTTATTCTTAATATTTCTAAAATTTGCCTTAGAGAAACAGGGAAAGGGGGGGGGGAGGGAATGAGACAGCAAGCTGCAAGGTCCGAGACTCAGACTGTGGTCAGCCATGTGGTAATCCAGCACCCAAACCACCATGTCACCTGCCAGCCCCCAGGATTATATTTTCAACACTCTTATTTTTGATTTTACATAATGCCATGGCAAAAGTATCTCATAGTTTCAATAACCATCTATTTCGTTAACATTTGGTAATCTCTCCTGAGAATCCGTATGCCTCTTATGTTTGCAGAATCTTAGAATGAACATGAATGCCTTAGAGGCGCTTCAGGCTCTCCATCTGTCCAAAACTGAATTCATGGGCTTTCATTTCAAGCACATGCCTTTTCCTGCACTCCTATCCATTCTCTGGTGGCACAGGATATGCTGTTTATGACTTTCCTCCTCTTGCCTCCAACCTAACTAATCCATAATCTATTTTCTTTAAGTTTATTCAGTTCCTCCGTGAGAGAAGGAAAGAGGCATCCCCAGCTGGGTGTTCGTGACGCAGTGCAGCCCCAGCCTCAGCAGAGCTAGGTCACTGGCACGTGTACAGGCACCAGCAGGCTCAGGGGATCCTGGGACATGAACCAAGACCTGTGTCATGTGGGCTCAATTGCATTGCCACTGTGTCACCACCTGGCACCAGTTGTATTGATTTTATTCTCATATAGATAATCCCTCTATTCCTGACTCTTTATAGCTTTAGGCTCTTGAGTAGTTGTTCTTTTCGTCTTGTTCCAATGTGGCACTGAAGCCCGAGTGATCTCTCTAAACTAAAACTTAAGTTGCTCTTCCTTCCAGTCATACTCTTGTAGTGTAGCCTAGCATCCGAGGCCTTTCCGCATTGGCCCCTCATTTATTTATCCAGCCTTTCCTCACCTCTCACCTCTCTCCTTATTAGGCTTCTATAATCCACCAAGCAGGCCATGCTGCCTCTCCTTTCCAGGTTTGTATGTATTTTCTTTCCTTTGTCTAGAATATTTTTCTTTGCCTACTCAGGGCTCTACTCATAGGTTTCAAGACTATGTTTAGACAGAAATTTTTCTGCAAAGCATTCTCCGATAGGCCTTAAGGATACCTCACGCATAGTAAAGAGTGCATAGGTCTCTGGATTTACTCTGTGTCACACTGGATTAAAATCGCAAGCATCCTTACCTGTCATCGCCACAAGATTATAAATCCTTGAAGACTGGGGTAGTAATGTCTTATTTACCTCTATGTCCCCATTATTTGGCGCCTACTAAACTCTCAGTACATGCTTCTTGAATGCATGCATGATAAGCGAATTGCCTAGTTTCTAGTTTAGAACTTCGGGTTGCCATTAACTGACGAAAAGGGATCACTACTGCAGCAGATGAAGCAGATTACATAACGAATGAAGCCCTGGTGTACGGCACATGGCGAACGAGCATTCGGCGCCTCTCTATTCATGTGGAATGACACAAGCCAATTTCTGTACCACTTGGACAGTATGCATTATGTTAATACATACATATATATATATATATATATATAGAGAGAGAGAGAGAGAGAGAGAGAGAGTTTGTTTATATATATATATATATATAGTTTGCTAAATATGTATGTTTATTAAAATATATAAAATATGTTTGTTAAAAAATATTTATTTATTTACTGATTTATCACCACGATGGTGATCTTGGTTTTTTTCAAACCTCATTCTGGTCTTCTAGTTTTCCACTGATTGTCCTAATATCTTGATCTGGCTTTAAGAACTGTAATCTACATTCTCATACCTTATTTTAATTTTTAACACTAGCCCGAGATAGTTTTTTTTTTTTTTTTTCTTTTTTCTTTGTATAAATGAGCAGGTCAGGCTGTTAAAACACAAAGCAACAAACTGCACTGAGAAATGAATAGGTTCAGAAACTACAACTACAATCTACCTTAAAGGAAAACTCATTCTTTTTTCATTACTTTACACCTCTAGGTGCCAAAACCTGCATTTAATTCCAGGCTTTAAAGGAGATTTTATGTCTACCCATAATCTGCTCTCATATCGTTTGCCCAGGAGAGGTTAGCTATCTTCAGTTAAAATTGATCCACCTTCACCAGACTTGTAGTTGAAAAGCAAAGACTAAAGGACATGAATCTTTTAACAACCCCTGATGGGCTTGGACTTCACATATCATGCTCATTTTAAGTGTAGAAACAGCTAAAAATACACTCTTTTGAGTTTCAGAGAAACTGTATTTACAATTTCACAGAACAGATAATGTTAAACTAAATTTGATGTTTAACACCTAAAGTGTCATTTTCAAATCACAGAAATACATCTTGTATTCCAAAATATCTCCATGAGGCAGTATGACTCTTAAGTAATTTTAAGAAAGCTTACTTACAAAGATTCATCTTTTATATCTGACTAACGGTGATTAAGTTCAAACATCAGATAGCTGAGCAAAAATTCCTGATTCTTTTTTTGTGTGTGTGTGACATTTTTGCTAGAGGGCCCATGTGCTAGCCTGAGAGACAGAGACAGAGTGACAGAAAGTGAAAAATCACCCCTCAGGGGAGGATGGCCATGCCACAATCCCTTCTCCTCCATTTTACTCTCAAGGTTTTGGACACATGTGCACATACACCCGGTGTGAGTTTTAATCCACCATGTCTGAGACTCGAACTGTGGTCACCTACGTGTGAGTCCAGCAACGTAACCATTATGCTATCTGCCATCTCCAAGGTTCTTGATTCTTAAAAGATTTTCCAAGATCAGCAAATTATCTAGTTCCATTGATATTATCATAAAATTTCCAATTTCGAATTGTTCTTCAGAATTCATTATTTAAGTGCTTTGTATTTTTAAAAAACATACATATATGTATACACACACACATACCACACATACACACACACACACACACACACACACACACAATTCTCTGTGGACATAAAGGAAAGTTAGTATAATCTATTTCAGAAACTACATGCATGTTTTCTAGCCAGACACCATGGGAATTAAAGTAAAACATAGACATTTTTCAATAATCAATAAAAGTGGGAATTTCATAATAGTATCTCCACTTGATAATATTAAGCTATGTAAATTCCATAACAAAATCTACACAGTAAGTTCCGTTCAATTTTTTTTACGTCCCTTGGCAAATTTGACTGCTTTTCAAGAACATGACGTATGACTTACAGCCTTGTAGAAATTTATGTGCTGCCTTAGACACATTTCCTGCTACGTGATAAAGATCCAATGTGTATTTATAGAATGTAAGTTATAATGTGAGCTGTTTTTTCTTTTCGTTCTATATTTTTTTAGTAATGAAGCAAATTGATCTAATGTATATGAATGACAATTGTAGTATTAAGGCAAACTAAAATTTAATTATAAAAAATGTTCCTCCTTCTTTCCTTCTCTTCCTCTTTCATTCTTTCCTTCTATCCCTCTTTTCTTCCCTTACTTCCTTTCCCTTTTCTCTTCTTTTTTTTTTCATTTTTTCTTTGTTACAGAAGTCCAGCATTATAAACAATAGAATTTTGGAAAACATTTACAAAAGTAACATTTTATTTTTTTCCACTCTCCAGTTTAAATTTGTTTGCAGCTCCAGGGAAGGTTTTTCACAAACTTTGCCAAAGAAATAACTTTTATATATTAAAAAAAAATTCATCTTCTCAGAATTAACCTTTTATTATTATTATTATTATTATTATTATTGTTATTTTACAGACTATTCCACAGCCCATCCTGGTCTCCCTACTTCCTATGCTGCTTTGCTAAGAATTAAGAAGAGTTCAGCCTCGTCTGTCTTTGGTGCGAAGAGCAGACCACGGTACAGCAGTCCTTCCTTAGGAACGCTGAGTGTCTCTTCACCCGGCTGGCGAGGGGCCGCTCAGCACTATTATTCCCCGGTCAATCTTTATCATTCCTCAGATGCCTTCAAACAAGATGGTAAGCATTAAAGAAAAGTTGCGTGTGATGGAGTTAAACAGGAAAGGAAAGATGATTGCAGTGGTTGACACTATTGCCAGTTGGGAAAGAGACTAAACGCAGGATCAGTAGTTAGCGTAATGGCTATGTCACTGGACTCCCATGTAGTCGACCGCGGTTCGAGTCCCGGACCTGGTGGCTTAAAACTCATGCCGGGCACGTGTGCGTGTGTGCCCAAGATCCCGAGAGGAGGATGGAGGAGAAGGGATTGCGGGGTGGCCATCTCCCCTGGGGGGTGATTTCTCGCTTTCTATCTCTCTGTCTCTCTCTGTCTGTCTGGCGAGCGCACGCACCCTATAGCAAAAACCTCTTCAAAAAAAAGAAAAGAGAGAGAGACTAAACTCAACTTGGCTAAAAAAGAGCAGAAAGGTTTTTAAGAACTGGAGCGAGGGCAAATTGGCCAAAAGAATTCCGACATCACCTCATGTTGTTTAAGATGTTTGATAATCACAAAATGTAATGGTGAAGTAATCCAGCAAATTGGACCAAAGTAAGGACACACATATTTTTCAAATCAACAGTTATGAACAAAGTAACTTAGGGCAAGTTTCATATATATTACAATAGAATATGTGTGCCAGTGTGTTCACAGCAGTGGTTTTCATAATAGCTTTATAAGAGAAGCAATCCAAATGTCTACCAGAAATACAATGAATAAATCGTTGAATAATTGTGCAACAAAGTATAGTTAAGCAATGAAAAGAATTAGTTTATACTTTTTTTTTTTTTTTTTGAGAGGTTTTTGCTATAGGGCAGGTGCGTTCACCAGAAAGATAGAGACAGAGAGATAGAAAGCGGGAAATTACCCCCCAGGGGGGATGGCCATGCTGAAATCTCTTCTCCTCCATTCACCTCTTGGGATCTTGGGCACTCATGCACATGTGCCCGACGTGAGTTTAAGCCAATGGGTCCGGGACTCGAACCACACTCGACTAGATGGGAGTCCAGCGATATAGCCATTACGCTAACTGCTGGTCCCAAGAATTAGTTTATTGCTATAGTAGTTGGTGCTATACACAATAATGAGTGAATTTCATGAAGGTAATATTGTGACAAAGAAGCAAACCACAAGGACAATATATAGTATACTTCCATTTATACAAAATTCAAAAACAAGCACAATGCGATAGTATTAAGTGGATGCATCCTTGTTCAAATATAAGAACAAAGCACAATTGTCAGAACAATAGTTATCACACGTCAGGATGATAGTGAACCTTGAAGAAAAGAAGGGAGATGTAATTGGAAAGTGGCACACAAAAGATTCAAGAAATCTTTGCATTATTCTCCTTCTAAACTTGGGTGGTTATTATTTATAAATATTGTTCTGTATATATGTTTATCTGTATATACTTAAAATCTTTTCTTCAAAAAGATTTTGAAAGGTATTAAAAAAAAACATAAAGAGGGATAAGATCACATGGTGGCACACGCATGAAAAACCATGCTCTTTGAGAATCCCAAATGGGAAGTTTTTGGTTCAAGTCTTGAGACCTCTGTAAGTGAGCTGGGCTTATATTTGCCCATGATTCAGGGCAAGTTAAAGTCTGGGTATGGATTCTGGCATAAGGATCCTATTGGAAGTTCTTTCTCTCATCTCTGTTATTCATTGAAGAGATAAACTTTAAAAAAAAAAAAAAACTATAATGGAAAATGGGAGGATGTTATTACAAATATTGGAGATCATCTGTGTTTATTTATTGGGGCTTATCCAAGTTAGACTACTCTCATCTAGGAGATAGGGATACTTTCTCCATGTCACCATGAGTATATCCGTAACGATTAACTTTCAGGTCCTAAGACAGACATGGCTGGATTATAAAAATGGCAAGAGACTTGAAGATGACTTATTTCTCAAAGGGGTGGAGAATGACTTTACAGTTGATATTTCTAAAGTAAATGCTCTAAGAAAAGGGAGGCAATGAACTGTAGTCAGAAAGAAACCTTTCTAATGTTTATCAAGCTGAAGAGAATGTTAAAGACAGTCTTGGTAATAAATTAGTCTTCTGTTCTAAATATCTCTCAAAACTTTTTATGCATTTAATTATTGTAGTCCCATCTTGTTCCAAGTAGAAGTTAAGTTAGCTCACAAATATATAAGAATATGGCTAGAAAATGAAAATGATGAAATAATTAACTTTTGTACAAATAGGAAACTAATTCAAAGTGTTTACTGTAAGTGCCTATAGACATACTGCGGGCTAGTCCTATGTTGAGTAATTAGCAGCTGTGGAAAAAGAATGTCTGGTCAGTTACATATTTTGCAGTGTTTCAAACATTAAGATGGAATAGTTTTCAGTAGACACATGACTATGTCTGACAACAGGATCAAATAATTTAATTTTTTTTGGAGAGTATTCATTAAGAGTTTATTATTTTAGGGGCCGGCAGGTGGTGTGGTGGTTAAGGTACTGAACTCTTACATTGCTGACCATGGTTTGATTCCTTGACCTGGTGGCTTGCTTTCTCTCTCTTTCTATCTCTCTCTATGGTGAGCACATGTGCCCTGTAGCAAATTAAAAAAAAATAATACTGATAAGCAAAATTAAATGAAAGTAATAATTTTTAAAAGAGTATTATTTAACATAATAGCCAGGGACCTGAGCATTATTTCTACCATAAACATAAAAATGAATTTCATCTATTGCAATGAAGGCAGACCAAATTCAAGAAGCAGCCATCAATTGAGAACTAGTTCTCTAAAACTGTACCCCATAATCTCTACATGCAAATCACTTGTGAATCCTGTTAAAATAGAAATCCCTTTTCAAAATCAGGAGGGGCATAGTTAATCTCATTTATTTATTAAAAAAAAAAAAAAGCAAAAACCTCCCAGCTGATATTGATGCTGCTGGCCTGTAGATTGTACTGAGTAGCAAGGTTCTAGCTGGGAGCCAATTTAATATACTTTAAGTCTCTCTCTCCTTCTAGTTTACCCATATTTTAGAGTATCAGGAAGAATGGATAGTCTGAGTATTTTCCAAGTAATCATCTATAACTATTGTTTTCTCATCTGAGCATTTGTTAGATCTTGGTGAAATGTGACTTTGAGTTTGTTCCCTCTGACAAGAGTTTGACATATGGCTTTTGTCAGGTAATTCCCTTTAGCCTTAATAGAGAGTAAAGCTGAGGTTGACATGCTCTTGTGAAAAATGAGAAAACTAACAGAGCCTGAATAGAAAGTCATCCCACTCCTGCTCAGAGTTAAGCCAAGAAGTACCCCAGATGGAGCAAACATTTTTCTGATAAATGTGAAAACTCAGTTTCCAGAGCAGCTGAGAAAACCATGCCACTTCTGGATAGACAACCTGGAGAAACTACCCCTCCCCCGCCACACACACACACACACACACAAACACACACACACACTTACAAGGAAATAGAAAGTATATTCACTATAGCATATGATAAATGGTAAAAATTGGAAACAATGCAGATGGCCATCAGAAGGGGACTGAATATATAAATAGAGCTTTTTACTTTATCGAAAACTAAAAGCAAATGAATAGAATAGTGTTTAATTCTTTATGAAACAAAAATCAAATGTACCTGAGAATATAATGGTAACTGAACAAGGTAAGTTCTATAATATTACATGTAATATGATATCATTTGTATTAAACAATTACCAATAGTATGTACTATGTCTGAATACATATACAATGCAATTTTAAAACATGAACTTGAGACATCAAGCTGACTACAGTGTCTACCTCTGAGGACAAACGGAGAACAAGAGCAGGAGAGTAGTACCAGGAAAGGGGAGATGAAATCAATTTAGTGATACCTTATTTCTTTAAAAAGTACATGAAATGAATTTGATGGTATCTGTAGTAAACATACCCTAAAAGGGCTTACAACGATTCCTACTTCTGGTATTTACAGCATACTTCCTCCCTCTCCTATGGGCCAATGCTATTAACTTGCTTCTGGAGAATAGATTATATTAGGGCAAACATAATGGAGTATGACTTTCAGCACTGGGTTACTTTCAAGAAACTGGCTTGTCTTTCTCTCTGGCTTGTTCATGCTGATGGAAATCAGCTCATGCTGGGAAATGCCCTATTGAGAGGCCCATTGAGAATGGCCTCTAGACAACAGCTCAAGCGTAATTGAGGCACTCAGTTCAACAGCCCTTAGGAACTGAGTCCTGTGAGTTCCCAGGTGAACCCTTGCAATGAGGCAGAGCCAGAAAACCAGTTAAGCCACATCTATCCTGACCCACAGAGGTAACAGACACAGAGCCTTTGTTTATCTTGTGGATGTCACATCTATTGTCCTCCTGCTGTATTTGCTACAGAGGATTCTTCCCACAGTCTCATCCTTTTAACGTTTCATAAGTTTCATCTGTTTTAATTTTGTGTCATCTTGTGATCATCTCAACAGGATGGTATTCTTTTCTAGGCAGCCAGTTCCTATATTCAGCTAAGATTTGTTTATTCAGGTCCTGATTATGCATTCTTCTTCGTCCTCCTTTATATTCTCTACCAAGCCCACTTTTTAGTTTTGTGTGTTACAATAACAGATGCTGCAGAAAGACACTAAAATACAGGCAAGTGCTGCAAGTAGAATGATCTATTCCAATCTTCCTACTGTTGTATTAGTTCATAGTTAATATTAAATATGTTATATTGGTTAGTTTGGTTAGAAATTACAAAATAAAACAGAAGGAAAATAATAATTTCACGATAGCTTCCTGTGCCTATACATCAACTTTACTAAATTTTAATATTTTGGTAAATTTGTTTTGATGTTTATTATTTTTTAACATAGAAAGATATTTATTACTTTGGACATTCTAAGGTTTTTTTTTCAGTAATAACATTGAATTTTTTTGTTTTATTTATTTATTATCATCGTAGTCTTGTTTATATTACATTGAATCACATATAACTTTACAGTGTATTACATTTCTTTTTCCAGAAGTAATACCATGCGTTATCAGTCAATACAGAGACATTAAAATCCCATTTCATCATCCATAGCTTTTCATTATTTTTCCTGATCACCATTATCATTATTATTATTCCAATTATTTTTTTAAACAGTCAATCACTATTTCTCATTTTTCTTGTAAAAAGACTTTACCCATCATGAAATACTTCTCAGACCAATCCAGTTGAGAATACTATACACGTCATTATCAACAGGTAATAAACCGTATCTGTGTCCTACTAATGTCATGCTTTGATGTTTATTTTTGACAAGTGAGAGCCTTCTTGCTCAGATCATGCCCCCTCCTCCTTTCTGGTCTTAATAGAACCATAGGCATGTATTAATATTATTTCTATATGTTCTTGACTGTGTAAGCATATAGACTAATCCTTTCAAATTTAATGTAAATAATACTGTACATATTATTCATGACCTACCCTTTCTGGATTGACATTATGTCCCTAAGATTCATCTACTTACAGTTTTGCATTCATTTTATTTCTTATAAAGGATGCCACTTTATTGTTATGCTATAATTTGGAGTTTTTTAAAAATATATATTTAGGTAGTTTCTTATATCTGACACTGATGTTACAATGTCAGATGAATGTGCTTTTGCATGTCTCATTAGCTAATTATGCTAAATGTGTATCAGAAGTGCTGTTTTTGCATTCAAGGATATGTACAGTTGGAACTTTTCTGGATATGGTCAAATTGCTTTCTCAAGTGACTGATACTTCTACCAACATTGCATGAGTGTTTCCATTTCTATAAGTGGTCATCAACATATAAAATTTTTTGCCCATTAATTGTAATATGTTACTTTATCATGGTTTGATGTTGCATTTCCTTAACTAGTGAAGTGGAAGTGTTGTTTGTCATCCACATATCTGACATTCTATTTTCCCTGTATGTATATTGCTTACTCATATATTTTTTTCTATTTCATATATTTTTTGACTATTTTTTTCTGTTAGGATATTTGTCCTTTTATTCTTCTGTAGAAAATGTATAATTCAGATGGTCCCTGATTGGGTAAATGCATTACAAATATCTTCTCTCAACATTTCACTTGTCTTTTTACTTTGTCAGTAGTACCCTTTTTTTTTTTTCTTTTTTTCTTCTTAATTATTTAATTAATTTACATTCATTCACTGAGCATTGTCACAGCATACAAAATGTGATTTCCCATCCATAACATACTGGCTTAATCATACATGTTATCATCAATAATTTTCCATATATATATATATATATATATATATATATATATGATATGTATATATGGAATATTTATATATATATGGAATATTTATATATCTTTATCTATATCTATATCTATATATCTATATATATCCCCTTTTTCTCACCCTCTGCCATTTCCCACCCTCCTCCCGTACTATCTCAGGTGTCTACAGTTGTTTTTCATTCCTTTTTGTCCCCACATTATATTGATTCACAAAATTTCTTAAATAATCTAAATACTTTCAATAGCAAGTTCAGCTGGTATGTACATATCTGTGAATTTATGTCTGATTTTAGGCATGAAACTCTTTTTTTTTTTTTTTTTTTTTTTTTTTTTTTTTTTTTTTTTGAGAGGTACTATAGAGACAGACAGAGAGAGACATAGAGACAGAAAGCGAGAAATCATGGTCACGCCGCAATATTCTCCTCTCGGGATCTTGGGCACGCACGCACACGCGCCCGGCGTGAGTTGTAAGCACCGGGTCCGAGACGCGAACCGCGGTCGACTACAGTCCAGCGACAGCCATTACGCTAACTGCTGGTTCCCGGCAAAACTCTTGAGTAGAATAAATATACTATAAGATAGCATCGTTCAAGACAGGAAAAAAACCACTAATACTAGAAAACAAAGCTTAGGAAAAAAATCAGTAATGTTTTAGTCAAAAGTCATTAAATAGGTATTTTTTAATGTATTTTTTAATTTCAAGAAAAGCAGTGTTAGCTTTAATAAATTAAAGAAATGCTAAGGAAATTTGCTTAAAACTTAAAGCCAAGAAACAGGATGGTATTCTGTTCAAATAGTAGGTACATGAACCTATCGGCAGCTCAAGACAGGAAAAAAAATCCTTAAAACCAGAAAAGAAAGCTTAGAAAAAAATCAGCAATGTTTTAGTCAAAAGTCATAAAATTCTATTTTGCCAGTTCAGTCTCATGTACTTTCTGTCTTCTGTTGTGGTTTGATATTCCCAATTAAATTCTAGGATATAATATTCGACTCCAGATTTGTCCCTACTATTAGGTTGGCCATTTTCTTACTGTTTGACCTCTTATTTCTGTGTGTCTGTACATAATTTTCCTGGTATGGCACTCCCTTGAGAACTTCTTAGAGAACTGGTCTGGTGTTGGTAAATTCTTTTGGGTTTTGTTTATCTGAGAATGTTTTTGTCTTTTCTTCCCCTATGAAGGATAATTTTGCCAGATACAGAATTCTTAGTTGAAATTGCTTTTCCCTTATCACTTTGACTATATTTTCCCATTCTTTCCTCACTCACATTGTTTCTGATGAGAGGGTCTCTGTCAGCCTGATGGGATATCCTTTGTAGGTAACTTGACGTTTTTAATCCTGTAAATCTTAGTATCTTGTCTTTGTCTGTGATTTTGGTGGATCTGGCTATAATGTGTCTTGGAGAAGATTTTCTTGGGTTGATTCTATTTGGGGTCCTTTGTATTTCTTGGGTCTGGATCTTTGAATGCCTCTCTAGGTTTGGAAAGTTTTCTTGCAGGATTTCATGGAATAGATTATCAATGCTGTCATGAGTCTTTTCCCCTTCTGGGATACCAGTTATCTGGATGTTTGGACGTTTGATGATATCTAGTATTTTTCGTATATTATTCTCATGTTTTGGGGCAATGTTCTCAGTCTTCATGGAGGATTTTTCTGGGCCAGTGATTCTGTCTTCTACATCTGAGATTCTATTTTCTGTATGATCTAGTCTGCTTCTAATACTTTCAAGGGAGGTTTTGACTTCATCTTTATAGCCTTCATCTCTAACAGGTCCATTTCGGTTTTTTTTTTTTTTTTTTTTTTTTTTTTTTGAGAGATTTATTGCTATAGGGCACGTGCACTTGCCAGACATACAGAGAGAAACAGAGAGACAGAAAGTGAGAAATCACCCCCCCCCAGGGGGGATGGCCACTCTGCAATCCCCTCTTCTCCATTATCCTCTTGGGATCTTGGGCACACACGCACTCGCACACGGCGTGAGTTTAAGCCACCGGGTCCAGGACTCAAACCGTGGTTGACTATGTGGGAGTCCAGTGACATAGCCATTATGCTAACTGCTGGTCCCTGATTTTTTTTTTTTAATAGTGTGTATTCCCTCTTTTAGAGCTTACAAGAATTTCTTCACCTCCTGGAACTCGTCAGCTACTTTCTCCTGCCTCTTCTACAGTTTATTGTCTCTCTTCTCTTCGATCTCTGTTAGATTTGTCACTATGAAAATTCTAAGTTCTTTATATGACATTTCCATGAGTTTCATTGTACTGTCTGAGCACAATAAAGAATTAGCACAATAAAGAAGGGCCTTGAGAGTCTAGAGAATACTTTACCTTAAGAATAAAATTAAAAGAAATAAAAAGACACAGGGAGACACAGAGAGACAGAGAGAAAAGGAGAGGAGACAAAAGTAGCAGACAGAAATAGCATTACGCACTAGAAATAAATGTGGAGGGAGAAGTCTCAGCAGAAAATCTTCATTTTTAGTCCTTGAAAGCAATATTTCACAGCTGAAGTTCAGGATTCATCTCTCAATAGTATCTTTTGTTGAGCAAGTTTTTAAAGGAAATAGAAATCAGGAAATAGAAATACCATTCTTTATAGTCTATGCTTTTCATATCTTAATTAAAAGCCTTCTTACCAGGGACCAGCAGTTGGTGTAATGGCTATGTTGCTGGACTCCCATGCAGTCGACTGTGGTTCCAGTCCCAGACCTGGTGGCTTGAACTCATGCTGGGCGCCTGTGTGTGCGTGCCCAAGATCCTAATTGGAGAATGGAGGAGAAGGGAATTGCTGCATGGCCATTATCCCTGGGGGGTGATTTCTTGCTTTCTGTCTCTCTGTCTCTGTTTGTCTTTCTGGCGAGTGCATGTGCCCTATAGAAAAAAAAATCTAAAAAAAAAATAAAAGCCTTCATATCTTGAATTTTCATTTATTTCATTTCAATAAAAGATTTTGATTTTCATAATTAGGTATTTCAATTACATGAAATTATTTTGGTAGGTAATATGAGGTAACGATCTGATTGCATTTATGTTTTGGGGGAGTGCTGTTTTTTAGTGAATGTAAACCTTACTCATTGATTTATAAAACTACATCTTTCAAACATTTTCAAATATATTTTCACATCCCCCAATGACATGATTTAATTTTTGCCATAAGTAATGGTTTAATTTTTGCCATAAATATTTTGTGCATCTTTTAAGTTTGTTCCTAGATTTCAATTTTTTTTTTAAATTTTTGTCTCCTGAAAAGTAGTAACACCGTAAAGATAGTTGATATATGGTCTGTGTCTGTGTTATCTGGTATCTAGAACCCAATGGCTGTTTTTTGTTTGTTTGTTTTTTTTGTTATTCTTGTTAATTCCCACTTATGTGACCTTGTCTCATAGTATATGGTAGATACTGTGCAAGAAAAAATTGCTTGAAAAAATCACTGCCTCTGTACTAAGGAGAGAAATAGGAAAGGTTTGGTTAAAACTAACCAGTATATACTCTTCCTTCTCTAGGATGTTTTCTTTTCTTTTCCCATACATTCTGCGGAATAGGTTGTGTTTTCTATATTTAATTCCTTCCTGTTTTGGATTTTTATACATGATATGTCTTTTTTTTTGTTTTTTTTTTTTCTTTTAGTGATTATCATTAACTTAATCTATTATTTTAGCAATTATCATTAATGAGCTTAACTAAGGAATTTCACATATGAAAAATTATACAATAATTCACATTTTCAGATATGCATGCCTTAAGTACTTACTGCTTTCACAAATATTAATATTACCTATTTATCTGGGACCAGTAGATGGCATAATAATTATGTCACCGGATACCCACCTAATTCGAGTTTCAGACCTGGTGACTTAAAGCTCATGCCAAACATGTGTGAGGATGTGCCCAAAATCCAGGGAGGAGAATGGAGGAGAAGGGATTGAGATGTGGCTATCCCCCCAGGGACAATTTCTCACTTTCTGTTTCTCTGCTCTCTGACAAGCGCATGCACCTTATAGTAAAAATCTCTCTAAGGGATTAGCAGTTGGCGTAAAAGCTATGTCGCTGGACTCCCATGTAGTCCACCGGGGTTTGTGTCCCGGACCCGGTGGCTTATAACTCACACCAGGTGTGTGTGCGTGCATGCCCAAGATCCCGAGAGGAGAATGGAGGAGAAGGGATTGCGGTGTGGCCATCCCCCCTGGAGGGTGATTTCTCGCTTTCTGTCTCTCTGTCTCTGTCTGTCTGGCGAGCACACGCGCCCTATAGCCAAAACTTCTCCAAAAAAAGAAACTCTCTAAAATATTACCTATTAATAAAAAAATTCTTAAAATCAGTATTTGTTATTTAATTATATTTTCACAACACATCAGTACCAGGAGTGAAAATTTATCCAATCATAACGGTTGTCTCTCTGTTTTCACTTTTTCTCCTTGATGAAGTGTATTCTGTAATAATAAGATTTTTTTCTTTTTTTAAAAATTTTATTTGCATTTCATCACATATCCTTACAGTGTACAACATTTCTTTTCCCAAAACAAACACCATGCATGTCAGTCAAGGCAAAAATATTACTATATACATTCTTATCAGCAAATAGCTTCTCATTTTTTGTCAGTTAAGCATACTTTTACTTGTTTTTTCCTTCCGTGTTCCTCTTTCTTTGATGTTAAACTTTTTTTTCACCTTTTATTAATTCACAAAATATCTAAACATATGGACAAAGCCAGACTCTTATGACAAATGCACTGTAGTTTTCTCCTGAAACACTTTTTTCTCTCCATTCCCCCTTTTACAAAAGAGAGGTATGAACTAATTTTTTTTTTTTTTTTTGAGGAGGTTTTTGCTATAGGGCGCGTGCACTCGCCAGACAGACAGAGAGAGACAGAGAGATAGAAAGCAAGAAATCACCCCCCAGGGGGGATGGCCACGCTACAATCCCTTCTCCTCCATTCTCCTCTCGGGATCTTGGGCACTCACGCACACGTGCCCCGTGTGAGTTCAAGCCACCGGGTCCGGGACTCGAACCACAGTCGGCTATGTGGGAGTCCAGCGACATAGCCATTATGCTAACTGCTGGTCCCTGAACTAATTTTTTTGCAAAGAAAAATTTAGGTTAATCTCAATTTGGTCTGTTACTTACACAAAGCACCATAAGAATTCAATTTCCAATGCAAGGCAACAGATACTATTTATATTATTAAGCTTATGCATATAACCATTCTGCCAGCAAATAGGAATGTTCCCAAATATTTTTTTTTTTTTTTTTTTTTTTTTTTTTTTTATTTTAAATTAAAATATTTTATTTGACATATAGGTGCTTTTCCACAGTTAAAGTTATAGCAGAAGACAAGCCAGATGAAGTTGCTGCTTTCCTGGAGCTTATATTGTGCTTTAACAAATGAGTGAGTTGCCAGGCAGTGGTACAACAGTAACACAACTGGTTCCACATTAGGAAAATCCCGGGTCCACATCTCCATGCCTTCTTTTTTTTTTTTTTTTTTTTTTTTTTTTTTTTTTTTTTCTGGATCCATTCTTTTTTTTTTTTTTTTTTTTTTTTTCTTTTTTTTTTTTCAAATTTTTTTTTTTATTATCATCATATTCTTCTTTATATTACATTGAATTACATATAACTTTACATTGTATTACATTACTTTTTCAAAAGGGAATGCCATGCATGTCAGTCAGTACAGAGACATTAATCTCCCCGCTTCAACATTCAATATCTTTTCTATGTTTTCCCCAATCATTATTATTATTCTAATTATTTTTTAAGACAGTCCATCGCTATTTCTCATGTTGCTTGTACAAATACTTTGCCCATCATGAAATACTTCTCAGACAAATCCAGTTGAGAATACTATACATGTCAACATCAACAGTTAATAAGCCATATCTGTTTCTCACTAATGTCCTACCTCTCTATTGTTCATTTGTTATCTTTCTCTATCCTCTTCTCTTCACTTCCCCCATTCCACACTGTCCTATTCTCATTAAGTACCTTCACTGCTTTTATGTCCTCCAATTTTTTTTCACTATCATAGAATGCTGATAGTCGGTATATATTGAGTGGATACATACAATATCTTTCTTTCATATCCTGGCTTACTTCACTCAGCAATATATCCTCCGTATCTGACCACTTTCTATCAAATTCCAGGGCCTTGTTATTTTTTATGGCTGAGTAGTATTCCATAGAGTATATATACCACACTTTTCCAATCCATTCATCAGTTTGTGGACATTTAGGTTGGTTCCATGTCTTGGCAATTGTGAATAATGCTGCAATAAACATTGATGTGCAAGCACTTTTCTGACTGAGCGTTCTCCTGTCTTTTGTGTAAATACCCAGAAGTGGGATTACTGGATCGAATGGTAGTTCTATTTGTAGATCTTTGAGGAACCTCCATATTGTTCTCCACAGTGGTTGAACTAGTTTACATTCCCACCAACAGTGTAGGAGGGTTCCCTTTTCACCACATCCCCGCCAACACTTATCACTTTTTATATTCTTAATCTTTGCCATTCTGACAGGGGTTAGGTGGTATCTCATTGTAGTTTTTATCTGCATCTCCCTTATGATGAGGGATGTTGAGCATTTCCTCATATGCTTTTTGGCTATTCGTATGTCTTCCTTAGAGAGACTTTTGTTCAGCTCATTTTCCCACCTTTTAATTGGGTTAATCATTTTTTTTCGCATAAGGCACTTGAGTTCCCTATGTATTCTGGTTATCAGTCCCTTGTCTGAGGCATATTTAACAAAAATATTTTCCCATTCTGAGGGTTGTCGGTTCACACTTGTTACTGTGTCCTTTGCTGTGCAGAAACTTCTTAGTCTAATATAGTCCCACTTGTCTATTTTAGGGATTATTGCCTGTGCCTTGGGAGTCTTATTTAAGAAGTCTTTGCCTACTCCAATGTCCCCCAGAGTTTCCCCAGCATTTTCCACCAGTAGTTTTATTGTTTGAGGTTTTAGGTTAAGATCTTTGATCCATTTTGAGTTGACTGTTGTTAGTGGTGAAAGATGGGGGTTCAGTTTCATCTTTCTGCAGGTGGATACCCAGTTTTTCCAGCACCATTTACTAAAGATGTTTTCCTTTTCCCAATGGATTGACTGATATCCTTTGTCAAAGATCAGTTGGCTGTAAGCTTTGGGGGTTATTTCTGGGGTCTCTATTCTCTTCCATTGGTCCACATGTCTGTTTTTATGCCAATACCATGCTGTTTTGATGACCACAGCTTTATAGTATATCTTGGGATCAGGGAGTGATATGCCTCCTATTCCACTCTTCTTGCGCAGGATTGCTTTTGCAATACGAGGTCTTTTATGGTTCCAGACAAATTCTATGATTGCCCTTTCTAGATCTCTGAAGAATATCTCTGGTATTTCGATTGGAATTGCATTAAACATGTAGATTAATTTGGGTAGAATTGCCATTTTGATTATGTTAATTCTTCCAATCCAGGAGCATGGGATATCCTTCCACTTTTTTATGTCACTTTCAATGTCTCTTTTAAGATTTTCGTAGTTTTCTTTATAAAGATCTTTGACTTTCTTAGTTAGGTTTATCCCTAGGTATCTTATACACCCTGTGGCTACGGTGAAAGGGATTCCTTTCTTCAGCTCTGCTTCGTTCAACTTGTTGTTCATAAATAGAAATGCTATGGATTTTTGGATATTGATTTTGTATCCTGCCACTTTACTATATTCACTTATTACTTCAAGCAGTTTTTTCATGGATACCTTTGGGTCTTCTAAGTATACCATCATGTCATCTGCAAATAAAGATATTTTCAATTCTTCTTTGCCTATTCGAATGCCTTTAATATTGTTCTCTTCTCTGATTGCAATAGCTAAGACTTCCAGTACTATATTAAAGAGCAGTGGAGAAAGTGGGCAACCCTGCCTAGTACCTGTTTTCAGAGGAAAAGCTTTCAGCTTTTCCCCATTCAGTATAATGTTAGCTGTAGGTTTTTCATAGATGGCTTTTATTGTGTTGAGAAATGACCCTTCTATACCAAACTTACTGAGAGTCTTAATCATAAAAGGATGCTGTATTTTATCAAATGCTTTCTCCGCATCAATTGAGATGATCATATGGTTTTTATCTTTCTTTCTGTTAATGTGGTGTATTACATTTATGGTCTTGCGTATATTGAACCATCCTTGCATCCCTGGTATAAAGCCTACCTGATCGTGATGAATGATCTTTGTTATATGTTGTTGGATACGATTTGCGAGTATTTTGTTGAGAATTTTCGCATCTATATTCATCAATGATATTGGTCTGTAGTTTTCCTTTTTTGTCATATCCTTATCTGTTTTGGGGATGAGGATGATGGAGGCTTCATAAAATGAATTTGGAAGGTTTCCTTCCTTTTGAATCTTTAGAAATAATTTTAGTAGGATAGGGGTTAACTCTTCCTTAAAAGTTTTGTAGAATTCACAAGTGAAGCCATCTGGGCCTGGGCTTTTCTTTGTTGGGAGGTTATTTATTACTGATTCAATCTCCTGGCTTGTTATAGGTCTATTCAGGTTCTCTATGTCTTCCTGATCCAATCTTGGTAGATTATATGCATCCAGGAATTTGTCCATCTCCTCCAGGTTATCTTGTTTGTTGGCGTAAAGTTGCTCATAGTATCCTCTAATGATATTTTGTATTTCTGCTGTGTCTGTGGTAATATTGCCTATTTCATCACATATTTGATTAATCTGGTTTCTTTCTTTCTTCTTCTTAATCAGTCTAGCCAATGGTGTGTCGATCTTGTTAATCTTTTCAAAGAACCAGCTTTTGCTTTCATTTATTTTCTGTATGGTTCGTTTATTTTCTATTTCATTTATTTCTGCTCGAACCTTTATTATTTCTTTTCGCCTGGCATTTTGGGGATTTGTTTGTTGTTGTTTTTCCAATTCTCTGAGGCATGATGATAAGTTATCTAGTTGCCATCTTTCTGTCCTTTTCTTATGTGCACTAATTGCTATGAATTTTCCTCTTATGACTGCTTTTGCTGTGTCCCATAGATTCTGGACACTTGTGTACTCATTATCATTAGTTTCCATAAATTTTTTTATTTCAGCCTTAATTTCTTCAGTAGTGAAGAAGTCATTCAGAAGTAGGTTGTTCAGTTTCCATGTGTTCGTGTATTTTCGGGGTTGTGTCTTGAAATTAATCTTGAGTTTAATTCCATCATGGTCAGAGAAGATGCTGGGTACAGTTTCTATGCCTTTGAATCTATAAAGGCTTGATTTGTGTCCTAATATATGATCTATCTTTGAAAAGGTTCCATGTCGGGGTGAGAAAAATGTATATGTTGTGGATGTAGGGTGGAAAGTTCTATAGATATCTGTCAAGCCCATTCCATTTATAGTATCATTTAAGTCCTGTATCTCTCTATTTATTTTCTGTCTAGAAGACCTGTCTATAGGAGATAATGGGGTGTTGAGATCTCCAACAATTATAGTATTTCTCCCTATCTCTCCTTTTAGCTCCAACAGTCTTTCCTTCACATATTTAGGCGCACCTGAGTTGGGTGCATAGATATTTATAAGGGTTATGTCTTCTTGCTGGATTACCCCATTTACTATTATATAATGCCCTTCTTTGTCTCTTCTTACAGTCTTTGTCTTGAAATCTATTTTGTCTGAGATCAATATCGCTACTCCAGCCTTTTTTTGATTTCCATTTGCATGGAGTATCTTTTTCCAGCCCTTGACTTTTAGTCTATGTATGTCTTTATCCATAAGGTGAGTTTCTTGTAGGCAACAGATAGAGGGTTTCTGTTTTCTTATCCAGTCAGCCAGTCTATGTCTCTTTACTGGAGAATTTAATCCATTGACATTCAATGTAATTATCGATATTTCCGTACCTGATCCTATCATTAAGTGAGCCATTTTCTTGGTTGCTCTTTGTTCTCGTATAACTGTCTCTGATTTTTTAGTTTTCCTGGTATAATACTCCCTTCAGAACCTCTTGAAGAGCTGGTCTGGAGTTGGTAAATTCCTTCAAATTTTGTTTATTCGAGAATGTTTTTATCTTTTTTTCCCATATGAAAGATAATTTTGCCGGGTATAATATTCTTGGTTGAAATTGTTTTTCACTCAACACTTTTACTATGCTTCCCCATTCTTTCCTTTCTTGCATTGTTTCCGCCGAAAGATCCGATGTTAGCCTGATGGGGTGACCTTTGTAAGTAACCTGGCGTTTCCCTCTTGCCAACTTTAGTATCTTGTCTTTGTCTGTTGTTTTTGCCAGTCTGGCTATAATGTGCCTTGGAGAGGATCTTCTTGGGTTGATTCTACCCGGGGTCCTATGTATTTCCTGGGTCTGGATATTTGAGTGCCTTTCTAGATTTGGAAAGTTTTCTTCCAGGATCTCATGGAATAAACTATCTAGGCCCTTATTATTTTCTTCCTCTTCTGGAATACCTATTATCCGGATGTTGGGGCGCTTGATAGTATCCAGTATTCCTCGTATATTATCCTCATTTTTCATGGTTGTTTTCTCAGTCTTCTTGATGCTTTTTTCTAGGTCAGATGTTTTGTCTTCTACGTTAGATATTCGATCTTCTGCCTGGTCTAACCTACTTTTAATACTTTCAAGGGAGGTTTTGATTTCCTGTATCACATTCTTCATTCCTAGAAGTTCCATCTGGTTCTTGTTTAAGGTATCCATTTCTTCTTTCAAGTCATTGAAGGACTTCCTCATCTCCTGGAGCTCCTTGTCTCTTTTCTCTTCCATCTCAGTTAGTTTGGTCACTACAAATAATCTGAATTCCTTATCAGACATGTCCACGACGTCCATTGTATTGACTGTGGGTGATGTAGGCTTGATGATTTCCCTTGAGGGAGAGGCCTTTTGTTGGTTGCTCATATTTCTGGAGCCTCTGCGATTGTTCTTAGTCATTAGGTATTCTATATGTTTCTTCCTAACTGATTGTTAATAGTTGTACAGGCTTAGAAAATTGATGATTTCCCTTATGGTTGGCCTACCTGTTGCTCACAATTACCATTAACTGTTGCCACTACCCTGGATGGCCCAAAGTCCTCACTGTCTCTAAGGACAGGTGAGCCTACAATTGACTGAATAAGCAACACCCCAAGAGCAAAGAAAAACAAACTGAAAAAAGGAGATCGCGCGGCGCGCTTGCGCGCCGCGCGCTATTCAAATCACCAGAATTCAGAGTCCAAAGGCGAGTGGGAAAGTGTCAGAAGATGAGTGACAGGACCAGGTTGGTCAGGCCTGGAGCCTGAGTCCGCCTGGTGCCCGGAACTGCTGGCCGGCTCGATCCGGATTGTGGGTTGGGTGGGGTGGGAGTTCGCCTTAAAGTCCCAGACAACCAACCTGGGGTCCAAGGAGGAGAAACGGTGGGGATGCGTGGAGATTCGGAAAGGTCGGGCCTGCAGCCTCAGTCCGCCTGGTGCCCGGAACTGCTGGCCGGCTCGATCCGGATTGTGGGTGGGGTGGGGTGGGAGTTCGCCTTAAAGTCCCAGACAACCAACCTGGGGTCCAAGGAGGAGAAACGGTGGGGATGCGTGGAGATTCGGAAAGGTCGGGCCTGCAGCCTCAGTCCGCCTGGTGCCCGGAACTGCTGGCCGGCTCGATCCGGATTGTGGGTGGGGTGGGGTGGGAGTTCGCCTTAAAGTCCCAGACAACCAACCTGGGGTCCAAGGAGGAGAAACGGTGGGGATGCGTGGAGATTCGGAAAGGTCGGGCCTGCAGCCTCAGTCCGCCTGGTGCCCGGAACTGCTGGCCGGCTCGGTCCGGATTGCGGGTGGGGTGGGGTGGGAGTTCGCCTTAAAGTCCCAGACAACCAACCTGGGGTCCAAGGAGGAGAAACGGTGGGGATGCGTGGAGATTCGGAAAGGTCGGGCCTGCAGCCTCAGTCCGCCTGGTGCCCGGAACTGCTGGCCGGCTCGATCCGGATTGTGGGTGGGGTGGGGTGGGAGTTCGCCTTAAAGTCCCAGACAACCAACCTGGGGTCCAAGGAGGAGAAACGGTGGGGATGCGTGGAGATTCGGAAAGGTCGGGCCTGCAGCCTCAGTCCGCCTGGTGCCCGGAACTGCTGGCCGGCTCGATCCGGATTGTGGGTGGGGTGGGGTGGGAGTTCGCCTTAAAGTCCCAGACAACCAACCTGGGGTCCAAGGAGGAGAAACGGTGGGGATGCGTGGAGATTCGGAAAGGTCGGGCCTGCAGCCTCAGTCCGCCTGGTGCCCGGAACTGCTGGCCGGCTCGATCCGGATTGTGGGTGGGGTGGGGTGGGAGTTCGCCTTAAAGTCCCAGACAACCAACCTGGGGTCCAAGGAGGAGAAACGGTGGGGATGCGTGGAGATTCGGAAAGGTCGGGCCTGCAGCCTCAGTCCGCCTGGTGCCCGGAACTGCTGGCCGGCTCGATCCGGATTCCCCAAATATTTTTTGATTGCAAAGGGGTCAGGAAGGAGAAAAAAAATTTTTTTTTTTTTTTTTTTTTTTTTTTTTTTTTTTGGAGAGGTTCTTTGCTATAGGGCACGTGCGCTCGCCAGACAGACAGAGAGAGACAGAGAGACAGAAAGCGAGAAATCACCCCCCAGGGGGGATGGTCACGCCACAATCCCTTCTCCTCCATTCTCCTCTCGGGATCTTGGGCACGCACGCACACGCGCCCGGCGTGCGTTGTAAGCCACCGGGTCCGAGACGCGAACCGTGGTCGACTTCATGGGAGTCCAGCGACATAGCCATTACGCTAACTGCTGGTTCCCGAAAAAATGTTTTAAATAAAAAAAATTTTTAACTAATTTTTGAACCTATCAACAACTCAAAAGAAAACCCAAATCCTTAAAACTGGAAGCCAAATCATAGAAGAAAATCAGTAATGTTTTAGTCAAAAGTCATAGAATTCTATTTTACCAGTTCAGTCTTAGGTAATCTCTCTTTGGTTGAATTTTTAGTTTTACTGTGATCTGATCTGTCCATTTAAATCCTGGAAGTTAACATTCAGTATTATTACTGATATTTCCAAACTTGTCCCTACCACTAAGTTGGCCATTTCTCTTGGTCTTTTTGTGTTCTCTTCTTTCTGTCTGTTTTTAGTTTTCCTGGTATAGCACTCCCTTTAGAACTTCTCAAAAAGCCGATCTGGTGTTGGTAAATTTTTTCAGGTTTTGTTTATCTGAGAATGTTTTGGGCTTTTCTTTCCATATGAAGGATAATCTTGCCAGATATTAATATTCTTGGTTGGAATTGTTTTTCACTTAACGCTTTGAATACATTTTACCATTCTTCCCTTGCTTGCATGGTTTTTGATGAAAGGTCCAATGTTAGCTTGATAGGATATCCATTCAAAGTACCTTGATATTTCTCTTTTGCCAGTTTTAATATCTTGCCTGTCTGTGGTTTTGGTCAATCTGTCAATGATGTGCTTTGGAGAAGATCTTTTTGGGTTGATTCTATGTGGGGTCCTTTGTATTTCTTGGGTCTGGATATTTGAGTGCCTCTCTAGGCTTGGATAGTTTTTTTTTCCAGGATTTCATGCAATAGATTTTCAATCCCCTTATTAGTTTCTTCACCTTCTGGAATGCCGATTATCCAGATGTTAGAGCATCTAATGGTATCTAGTATTACTCCTATATTATTCTCATTTTGGAGGATTATTTTCTCAATCTTTTTGGTGAATTTTCCTGAGGTTCTGTCTTCTACATCTGAGGTTCGATCTTCTACATGATCTAATCTGCTTTTAATACTTTAATATCTAACAGTTCCATTTGATTTTTTTTTATGGTGCATATTTCCCTTTTCAGATCATGTAAGAACTTCCTCACCTCCTGGAACTCATTGTCTTTTCTTCTGAATCTTCCAGAGTTTGTTGTCTCTCTTCTCTTGCATCTCTGTTAGCTTTGTCAGTATGACTATTCTAAATTCTTTATCTGACATTTCCATGAGTTTCATTGTACTGTCTGTGGATGAAGGACTTTTCTTTCCCTATGGGGGAGAGATATTTTCTTTATTTTTTTTAAAGATTTATTTATTTAATTTTATTTATTCATTTTAATTTGACCAGAGAGAGACAGAGAAAGAAAGAGAGAGAGAGAGAGAGAGAGAGAGAGAGAGAGAGAGAGAGAGATTGAGAGAGAGAAAGCCACCTGGTCCGGGACTCGAATTGTGAGCTATGTGGGAGTGTCCAGCACCTTAACCACCATGCCACCTGCTGGTCCCCTGTTTCCCATATTTCTTGTGCCTCTGCAGTAGTTTCTGGTCATGCGACAAATTATATGTTACCTCCTGCTTTCTTAGAGTTAATTCTGTTTTAGAGGTGTCTAGGAGATGACCTGCAATATTTCTGCAGTTCTGTTTCCTTGATCCTCACCAAGCAATCTGCACTTTTGTCGATGGAACTGGGTATTACAAAGGCCTCACAGTTTCTAGGGAATAGGTGCACCTATTGCACCTTGGCTGAGCTGCAGGTTTTCAACTGAGAATTCAGAGGTGTGTGGGAGGAGATGAGCCATGCTCACTGCAACTCTGTATTTGTCCATGCTGCTCACTTTGCAGTCTCTCTTCTCTGATTTTTAGTCATTTGGTGGTATATCCACATTTGGCTAATTTGGAGATTTTGGCTACTGTAAGCTTTTATGCTTCACTTTACTGCGAGGTACTTCTATGCCTCTTTCTCATGTACTACAGTGTTTTATAATATGGTATCTGCAGAAATAGATTTGAATTCAGATTTATGAAGATGAGTTTCTCCCTTTCCATAGAAGTTCAGTCAGGGTTGAGGTTTTCTATGACCCTAAAAGTTTTCAGATGTTTTACTACTGTGCATCTGGACCTGTCTAAACACTTCAGTGTGTGGAAGTTAAGAAGCAAAGTGGGAAAGTAAGGTAAAGGAAAGAAAAAAAATAAGGGGAAAAAACCAAGAAAAAAAGCAAGAGAAAGGCAAGGTCAAAGATAAGAGACAGTACTTACAGATTTGTAAAACACACACATACACAGATATTTAAATTTATATATATATATATATATATATATATATATATATATATAATTTTTTTTTTTTTTGAGAGAGAGAGAAAAAGAGAGGTAGAGAAAGAGGACAGAGGAACACCCCCCCCCACACACACACACACACACGCACCTCCCTTCGCTAGATGTTGGGGCAGAAAGGTTTGGGGCAGAGGCTTTCTGGTTATAGGGGTAGGGCAGGGCCCATCTCAGAAGCCCGTGGATTCTCACACCTACCCCAAAGTATTGTAGGATGTTGGGCCAGAAGCAAGATTTTGACTGTGGTAAAGTAACTAGGTCTTTATAGGCTTGAAAATGTTTTCTTTTGCTTTCATTCTTAAATTATATATAGTTTTCTAGTCTATAAAATTCTAGGTTGATAGTTATTTTTCTTTCATAATTTCATTTTCTACTATCTACTTTGTCTCCTTTAATGCAGGTGAGAAACTTGTATCAAGCCAATTGTCATTCCCTTGTAAATAAACTATCCTATTTATTTTTCTAATTCTTCATGTTTTTCACTTTGACTATATAGTTTCTAAAAGTATAGTTTTCTTTATTATCTGTCTGGGACTTATGACACAGTTTTAAAGATAAGATAACATCTTTTCAAATGTAAAAAGTTCTGTTCCCTTTTTCTTTAAAGATTCTTTACTATTTTTTTTTTAGTAGAAGAGGCAGGAGTGTTTTATAGTCCATATTTTACAAGTATTTTAATCTCTAAGTTGTATTACACTGGGTGAAATTTTAAACAGACTTTATTTTATTTTCAAAAATTTTTTTTACCATCACTTTTTCACATTCGTCTCTTCCTATTTCATTTATACTCCTTTTGCATTTGACAACTACTTATTTTATTTTATTTTTATTTTTTGGAGAGGTTTTTGCTGTAGGGCGTGTGCACTCACCAGACAGACAGAGAGAGACAGAGAGACAGAAAGCGAGAAATCACCCCCCAGGGGGGATGGTCATGCCGCAATCCCTTCTCCTCCATTCTCCTCTCAGGATCTTGGGCACGCACACACATGCGCCCGGTGTGAGTTTAAGCCACCGGGGCCGGGACTCGAACTGCGGTCGACTACGTGCGAGTCCAGCGACATAGCCATTACGCTAACTGCTGGTCCCGACAACTACTTATTTTAAGGATATCTTCATTTATTTCATTAAGTATCCTAAATGTATTTATATTTGAGTCTTGAGATGGGCAAGGTTTTAAAATATATTTTATGTAGAATGTACTGTTGTTCCTATTATTGACTTTCATTTCTTTTGCACCATTAGGAATCCTTACCTAAGTTGAAGTTTTTATCGTTTTGTAGGTACATATGGAATGGACAAATTTTAACTTATTTTATATGTTCCACTCTTTTCCTCCATGCTTACCTCTTATGTCTAGCCAATTTTTGTTTACTGACATCTGGTCCAACCTACTTATACATAAGAACCAGTTCTTATAAGGATATTTTGAGACACCTACCCAAAGTATAGTAGAGTATTGAGATTCAGTTACTGAGCTCAGGAACACTGTGTTAAGTTCATTGTCAGAAGGCTTTTATCTTCCCAAGTTCACATTTTTTAATATATCTGAAGCTTCATGAGCTCATAGCTTTTGATGGAAACATGCACACAAATCACATGATTTCTTAGTATAATTATCATGACAGGTATATGCAGGATTCTGTGAGATCATAGCAGAGGGCTTTCAAATCTGCCCTGAGTTTTATGGTGAAACTACACTGAAGAAGGAATACTGGATCTACGGTTTATTGAATGTGGAGAAGGAAAAGAGAGAGCACTCATATTTAAAGAACTGGACATAATTTATTATGTTTGTAGCAGAGCGTGCATGGCTACAAGGAAGTAATAAACTCACGCTCCTTGTCAAGGAATGTAGAAATTTGATCTATGTTAATAGCAAACCTAAACCCTGTTCAGTAGTGGAATCCTTTTTACCAGAAGTTACCTTAGAGATCTTTGAGCATCCAGCTTTAAGCTAATAATGATGATATAAAATCTCTCTTATTGTAGGTGGGAAGATAAGCAATTCAGTAGGATGCAATAACACTTATACAAAGGAAAATGTAGTTGTTTTAAAGAAACAGTATCAACAGAAATAAAAAGAAGATAGTAGTCTATCTCATATACAACTGGAGTCTCTCCATAGAGGTTTATTTGATCAAAGCAATTAGTGTCTGTATTGGAGCTTTCCAAGTTTTATTATGATTAATTGCCTTCAGTTTTCCCTGAGATGTTTTCAACATTGTATTAGCCATGGCCTGAATCAAATATAGAACTCCAGCTAGGTGGGACTGAAAGCGAGAAATCACCCCCCAGGGGGGATGGTCACGCCACAATCCCTTCTCCTCCATTCTCCTCTCGGGATCTTGGGCACGCACACACACGCGCCGGCGTGAGTTGTAAGCCACCGAGTCCGCTGGGACGCAAAACCGCGGTCGACTACGTGGGAGTCCAGCGACATAGCCATTACGCTAACTGCTGGTTCCCTAAACAGATAAAATTTAAGACTAGATTGTTAGAGTAGATTTCAGAAGAAACATGAACAACGTGTGGTGATAGTATATATTTTTTGTTATATCTGTTTTAGCCCAGAAACACGTTCATAGATTACTCATGACTTTGTTTTCAACATTTTAACAAATATTTCTATAGCTTCTGATGGAATGGGCTATCAAAAACTAGTGCAAATGACTCTCTTATCCCACTTAACCCACTTCCTACATAGTGATAGTAACAATATAGTGATAGTAACAATACTGAAAATGGTGGGTTTTTGTGATCTGAATTAGTGGATGTTTGTGATCTGAATATTTATTCAGCTTCCACCTATTTTTCTTTGATAAGTCAATACTATATTCAAAATAAAAATAACTACAGTGAACATAAAGCATTATCAACACAGGTTTAATAAGCTGAGAAATATTTATTGTGTCCTCCCTTAGAGATACTGACCACTGTTCTTCAGTGTGCAAGCTTCACGTTACTGATCTCAAGACAGTTGTCATTTTTTCCATCCCTGGAGGTTTAAAATTATTTAGAAATTCATCTGATAACTGTCATTATGACTGTGTGATGCATTTAAATGAATTTCTGTTTCAAATGGAATTGTGTTTTATTAATATTTCTATACATCTTTAGAGATATGTGAATGATTATGGTCCATTACTAAATCAGTGATGTGAAGAGCTGATCTTAAGAACTGATTGTGAGAAAAGCTTTCTTAAGAACACTCATGTGATGACTTCTTATTTCTTTTTTTTTTTAAACATTTTATTATTTTTAATTATTTATTTAACTTTATTTATTCATTCATTCATTTTTATTTTGAACAGAGAGACACACAGAGAGAGAGAGAGAGAAGGTGAGAAAGCAAGCCACCAGGTCCAGGGTTTGAACCATGGTCAGCCATGTGGGAGCATCCAGCACCTTAACCACCACGCCACCCGCTGGTCCCGACTTCTTATTTCTTATAAACTACGATAGAGTTTATGTCTTAATTCCTTTTGTGCTGCTATAACAGTCTAGGACAGTTTGAGTGATTTATTGGAAGCAAAAATTTTTTTGATTTGCTATTCTGTATACTGAAGGTTTCAGTATCAGGATGCTGACACATGATGAGGGCTTTCTCGCTCTGTTATCCTGTAGAAGGGAGTGAAAGAGAGAAGAGGAGCAGAGAAAGGGAGAATGGGTGAACCCACATGATAATGGTACTGATCCCTATGACTGATCGCCTTTTAAAGGGCCTACCTCTTAGTACTGTTACACTGGCAATTAAATTTCACTATGAATTTGGAAGAGGATAAACATTCAAACAATAGCACGTATCTTATGCTATTTTAGTGAATAGACCATAGTAAAGTACCAATGAATACAAAATAGGTTATATTCACATTTGAATAATCATGGAAGCTTTTACCTGATTTAAAGTGTTGGGTGAAAATTTAAAATGAAAGAATCTAGCGTATATTATTTTACTACACACAGAGAATTTTCATAACTTAAAATCACTTACCTTTAGTGGTCATATTTATGCAATTTAGTAACTAATGTTAAATTCGATTATAGTATTCCACTCGAACAGTGACAAATCCCATGTAAATGTAAACTGTTAAAAAATAATTTCCACGTTCATGGAACATATCTGCATCTGCTGTATTCTGTATCCATTCAGAATTAGAAAACATCAAAGTGCCTAATTCTGGTTAATCTCTTCCCTTTAGTCAGATCACTTTATCAAAGGTTATTTCCTCTTGGAGCAAACTCAGTGATAGCATGTTGATTTTAATGTGTGTGATTTGCTAAAAATAAGAAAGCTTTTCATTATATTTCAGTCTAGTCCTATGCCTTCACGGATATCCTCAGGTGATGAAATTAAAACGACCATCAGAATTGTCAGTAATCTTGAAGAGTGGAAATGCATATTCTAATTTCCTTGCTTTTGATTATTTGGCTGTAGTTTGATAATCTACTGTAGATAAGGCCCTATCCAGAAATTCAAAAATAAATAAATAAATAAAAGGTTTAAATCCACTGTTCTTACTTTGCTTGGTAATGAATACTTGCTTGTGAATATTGTGGACATGGCCTGATCTGGCCCATATGATTCAAATGCCGTACCGTGGTCTTTCTCAGATCAGACTATGGTTCTCTGATTACGGATGTTCAAGAAAGTCACAATAGTCAATCATTGACACTTGATTGGGGTAAGGAAGTAGAGAAAATAAATTAAAAAGACAGTATGGGGTAGAGTTTATCAGGGAGAAGAAAAATAGAGCAATACAAGGAAGGAAGAGTCTGCTCTCTAGAGTCAAGAAACCACAGAAGTTTTCAGTAATATTCTGCCTCCAACCTGCTAGTATTATTGACATTTTGACTCATTGCAAATTGTATCAATGCAAATTCACAGACCTAAGTGATATTACCTGCTTTTTTTAAAAAAAAAAAAATCGATTTTTAAAGAATTATGCCAAAGTAGTTGTTTGAATACAAGGAGCAACATTTAAGTGATTTTAAAAACTAAAGTTTAAATTGGGACGTTTCATGATAATACAAGTTAATTAAAAGCTCTTAACGAATTTGCACCTCAAATTCTTGTAGAGTATGTACTTTATATATATTTTCTCTTTTTTTAGAGAGATTTTCCTATAGGATATGCACGCTTGCTGGAGAGACAGAGAGACAGAAAACGAGAAATTACTGCCCAGGGGGATAGCCACTCCACAATCTCTTCTTTTTCATTCTCCTCTCAGGATTTTGGGCACATATGCACATGCGCCTGGCTTTTTTAAACTTTAAAGGTTTTAAACTGCAGGGTCCAGGATTCAAAATGCAGTTGACAACATGGGAGTCCAGTGATGTAATCATTACGCCATCCGTTGGTCCCTTTATATATTTGATATAGGCAAGGATTATTTTATTTATTTATTATTATTTTTTTTTGGAGAGGTTTTTGCTATAGGGCGCGTGCGCTTGCCAGACAGAGAGAGACAGAGAGACAGAAAACGAGAAATCACCCCCCAGGGGGGATGGCCACACCATAATCCCTTCTCCTCCATTCTCCTCTCAGGATCTTGGGCACACACGCACATGCGCCCAGCGTTGAGTTTAAGCCACCAGGTCCGGGACTCGAACTGTGGTCGACTACGTGAGAGCCCAGCGACATAGCCATTACGCTAAGCTGGTTCCTTAGGCAAGGATTATTAACCACCACTGATACTGTTCCTCTCTCTGTAAATGAACAGTCGATAAACTGGTCTTTGACTTCATCTTTTTATTGTTGTTGTGGTTTTAGTAGGAGTAAAGTTATTAAGTGTAGGATATATTTTTTTCTCCCGTTTGTGATGAGATGGTTAAGTTGAAATACTTAATCTTTTTTGCAGAAAAACCATTGGGTTAAGAGTGGCTCCAGTTAGAAAGTTCAGATTTTTACTAGGTAGAGCAAGTTCCTGAGAATCAAAATGCTTCTTCAGGTGAAAAAATAGTGGGCCATGAAGGCAGTAGAAGTGCGTTTTTTCCTACTAAGGCTAAGAACATAATTTTGAATGTCATTAACTCCTTTTGTAGTAAATATAGTCTGCAAATTTACATAACCCTCTGAACTCAGGTTTTTAGAATTCCTATCATTGGCTTTTACATTTGGAAGATTCATGGATCTCCACATTTGTTGCCTCATATCCTCAGAAGTTTTGGCTAAATTTCTTCCGGATTTGACTTGCCCTGTGGGCAATAGCATGAAGACTCAAAGCAACCTCTGTACTGAGCACTTTATTTTGATTCCTCAGAGTACCATTTGCTAATAAACTGGAGATGATACACTCATATATAGAACATCATGTTAGTTTTTCCCAATTAAAAAGTAAAAACTCTATTCTAATAAAAGCTTACAATGTCATGACCACTCATCAAAACTTAATTATATTACGTTTTTGTTTTGTTTTTAAAAACCATTATCATTGTTTCATATTAGTCTATTTTCTCTCCAATTTATCTATGTGCTATTCCAGCAGAAACAACTTCATAGTCTCTTTATCCTCTCTTAGAGTACTGCAAGTTAACTAGGAGCTTAATAAATATTATTAAATAAGGGGATATCTTGAGAATCACTGTTTTTTTTTTTATATCTGAATTCAGGCTAAATTTCTATACCATACTAAAATATTTGCCTGAATATTTTAAAATTAAGCTGTTTTGGGGCCAGCAGGTGGCATGGTGGTTAAGGACACTGGACTTCCACATAGCCACCCACAGCTTGAGTACCGGACCGGGCGGCATCCTTTCTCACTTTCCTCTTCTTTCTCTCTCACTTTGTCCCTCTGGTCAAAATTGAAATAAGAAAATAAAGTTAAATAAAATATTTTAAATTAAACTGTGTATTTTTTTTTATTAAAAAGGGTGAAAGAGCAATGTTCTCCATTGGTTGACAAGGTGGCCTATGGTTTGATTTACCATGAATGTTATACCATGTTGGTATATTCTGATCATTCTCATAAGTGATAGTATTTATGAATCATCTGACCTTTCCTTTATAGTTCTACTAGAAAATTGGAAAATCTATTAGACTTTTACTTAAATTGTATTATGTGTACAACACAGTGCCACACTACCTATGAAACATTCATCACAGTGCTTTTAATAAATGACTGCTTTTTAAGTCTTAGGAAAGTTTTTAGAAACTTTTTTAGTATTTATAGGCAGCAGCAGGTGTTGTCATGGATAAGGCACTGGATCTCACATGGCTGACTATGCAGTTTGAGGTCGGATCCAATGGCTGACGGATACACTGGGTGCATGTATGTACTCAAAATCCTGAGAGGAGAATGGAGGAGAAGGGATTGCTGTGTAGACATCTCCGCTGGGGGTGATTTCTCACTTTCCTTCTCTCTGTGTCTCTGGTGAGTGCAATCACCCTATAGCAAAAATAATAAAAATAAACATGAAATTTAAGGTTAAAGAAAGATTTGGATATTTTCTTTCATAATTTATCTTAGATGTTCACATAATGTGAAAAGTTTTTTTTTTTTTTCACATTGTTGTTGAATATAACTATAAAATAAAATTTCCAATGAAGCATGTTGAAATTTTTGGAAGCTGACATATCAAATACACTAAAGTCATTGTAGAAGTTATTTTAAATTATTGTATTGGACATGATAGGCTGGTGTTTCCCCTAGAGTATAACTGATATGCCTAGGTCACATTACATAAATAAACTAGACAGAGTGATAAATTGGAGATACCCAGCAGGCAGAAAGTGTTGGGGCCTGACATTATGTATAACCTCTGAGAAAAAAATGGTCAGAGAGGAAGTAGTTGTTTAAAAGAGAATTTACGTCTGACAATCAGGCTTAATATCCTTATAAAGAATATCCTATCAGACCAACCTCAGATGTGAAGCAGAAACCTTACAGGCTGGAAGGGAATGCGATGACAGATTTAAAAGGCTAGAAGAAAAACATTTTTATCAAAGAATACTATACCCAGAAAAACTATCCTTTGAATTGTAAAGAGAAATTAAACAATTCCCATACCAACAAAAACAGAAGGCACTCACCAATATTAGACTGACTTTTCAAGAAATACTTAAGGAAGTTCTACCTCTGGATTTGATAATAGATAAATAGTATGATGAAAATACATAAAGTTATAAAATTCAATAGAACAATTAGAAAAAGAAGAAAGAAAAATGATCAAATCCCCATCACTGTGAAAAACTTGCAAACAGCCAAGAAAACAATTACAGAAGAAAAGAGGACATAAAAAAGAAAACACAAAACAGCCAGGAACGAACAAACAAAATGACACATGCTATTTGCATATGTTAATAATATTAAATGCAAATAGCTTGAACTCTCCAATTGCATTCAAAAGATATTGACTGACTAGTAGAGTATATCAAAAAGCAGGGAAGAGTCAGTGGTATGGTAGAGTCAGTGGGATCCCACATGGTTGACTTAGCCACTTGGAATTCCAGACTTGGTCTGAGAAACACAACCAGGTACATATGGGTGTGCCCCAAATCCTGAAAGAAGAAAAATGAACTATGGCATGGCCATCCCTTCTAGAGGGTGCTTTCTCAACTCCCCCTCTCTGCTGTTCTCTGGTGAGTGTATATGGCATAATGGAACAGGAACCCTGTTTATGCTGCTCACAAAAATTACACCTCATTGGTAAACACACACACAGATGAACTGAAAAGTTAGAAAAAAGTCATTTTATGCAAGTGGGAACAAAAAGCAATAGTACCTATTCTGATAACAGACAAAATAGATTTCAAGCTAAAATCTGTAAAAAGAGACAAGTAATATAAGGAAATAAAGTGATAGCAATCTATTTGTTTGTAAAATGTAACCTCAAAACTTAGCAACATAACACAACAATGTGAATTTTCTCACATTGTTTATGGGTGGCAGTAATATAGCAGCAACTGAAAAGAGAAACATAACAGCTAAACTTGAAACAGTCTTCATAGTTAAAGACTTTATCCAAGAAATTTTCCTGAAAATAAAGGTCTTGCACCTGATAGTTAAAAAGTGCCAAAAAGAATTTTTTTCTATAAAGTTACTAACACCAAGATATATACACCAAAATTTTGCAAATTTGAAGATGAGTAAAGATTTTATGAAAATAAGTGAAGAGTCCTGTGGTCATTCTGCATAAATATCCAGCCACTTAAGAATTAGTAAAGTCAGACCTCGCCACAGTAATGTTCACTGTCATCAGGGAGTGGAAGAGTGTATGGCATGTCATTAGTGAAGATGGTAAACACCTAATTTGAATCCCAGCTGTATAATTTTCAGTTATAAAGATGAAAATAAATATTTTAACCACATAGCTAGAAATATAACACATATGAGCTTTATGTTGGTGAAAATAAGAAACATAGAAATAGAAAACTGCAGTAAAGAGATTAAAAATATTTAATCTCATAGCAATAAGAACAATGAATAAGAAACTGAATTATGATTAACAAAACAGAAAATTTAGGGGATAAACTTTGGGGGGGAAAGTAAGCATAAATATGTTAATTTTATCATCCTTTGTAGCAGAGAATCAACAGTTAATTTCTTTCTTTTTTTTTTTAAGAGAGATTTTTGCTATTTATGCTTGTCGGAGAGACAGACAGAAAGTGAGAAATTGCCCCCAAAGGGGAGATGGCCACACCGTAATCCCTTCTCCTCCATTCTCCTCTTGGGATTTTGAGTGGGCTTGCACACACACCCGTCCGCTGTGCATTTTAAGCCACCCAGTCCGGCTCTCAAACTGAGGTCAGCTATGTGGGAGTCCAGAGATGTAACCATTATACCATCTGCTTGTCCCTTAACAGTTAATTTCTAAATTGAAATATTTTCCAAGGACCCTCTTGGAGTATGAATCAGATAATAACTACTGGCATTCTACAATAGATTCAGCCAACTACACATGTCTAGCAATCTGTTAATAAAAGATCTGATAAAGAAAAAGTCCACTCAAAACATTGCTTCTATGAGAAATCCTCGTTGAGTAAATGGTCTCTGTCTGTCTCAAATGTTTCCAAATGATTAAAAAACAAAACAAAACTTTTGATTTATTGGTTATGAAGGTTTTTGTTATGATTCACTGTCATTTAGGTTTTGAAGTTATAAGTTATTACAAATTCCATCAAGTTAAAAAGTGCTAGGTGTAAGGACACAGCTTTAAACAATGCATCAGCATGACCAGTAAATGGATTTCTTTACTGAAGGAGATTGAATCACAAATCTGTCTGAGTGTAACTGTAATAATAATAACTTCTCGTATGGAGTTTTAAAAACTAATCTCTTCAGAAATAGAACCATGACTAATTACCCTTTACTGGAGACTGGGAAGCTTAACAAAGATAAGTCATCCTTTACTCTTTATAGTGAACTTTACTTTTTTTTTTTTTTTTTTTTTTTTGGAGAGGTTTTTTTGCTACAGGGCGCGTGCACTCACCAGACAGACAGAGAGACAGAAAGCAGGAAATCACCCCCCAGGGGGGATGGCCACGCCGCAATCCCTTCTCCTCCATTCTCCTCTCAGGATCTTGGGCACGCACGCACACGCGCCCGGCGTGAGTTTAAGCCGCCGGGTCCGGGACTCGAACCGCGGTCGACTACGTGGGAGTCCAGCGACATAGCCATTACGCTAACTGCTGGTCCCAGTGAACTTTACTTTTAAGGAAAAAAAAAAAAAGGAAGAAGAAAGAGGAATTGCTTTACTTTTTTTTTTTTTTTTTTCCCCCATTCTAATTGTTGTCATTTGGCTTTGGTTTCAGCAACAACAAATAATATAATAGAGTCACTGACCAGGGCTCTGTTGCTTTGGGAACTGACAATAAACAACAAATGTATCATAATAAAATACCTATTGTTCAGATTACCCCCATACAGCCCACAGTTTAGTAACTCTTACCCCTCTAATTTTCCCAAGACTGGTAAACTTGTAATGATCTTGTCCTATTTTGACAGTTTTCAGAAGCTAAGATTTAGAACCAGAGAAAATGAGCTAAAATCAAGTATTTTCTGTGTGACTAATTTTTCAGACATCTCTTCTTAGAAGCTCAGCGTTGCCATCTTTCATTAGAAATAATTATAATGCCTGGACCAGCAGTTAGCGTAATGGCTATGTTGCTGGAGTGCTGGACTCCCATGTAGTCGACCGCAGTTCGAGTCCTGGACCTGGTGGCTAAAACTCACGCTGGGCATGTGCATGCGTGCCCAAGATCCCGAGAGGAGAATGAGAAGAAGGGATTGTGGCGTGGCCATCTCCCCTGGGGGTGATTTCTTGCTTTCTGTCTCTCTGTCTCTCTCTGTCTGGTGAGCGCATGCACTGCAGAGCAAAAACCTCTCCAAAAAAAAAAAAAAGAAATAATTATAATGCTGAGTCCAAGAATGAGATTAATGTATGTACGAGTATATAACACATACATACATGACAATACTTATACATTTTAAAGCATAAATATAATGATAAGAAATAATCGTAGTATTAGTAAAGAAATTCTGTTTTCACCTCCATATTGTCATCTCTAAGTAAGTCAATAATGCTTGCCAGTGAAATTGTTACATCATATTGTGCTTAAAAATTTTTCAGCATAGGGGTCAGCAGGTGGCATAGCAGTTAAGTTGCTGGGCTCACATGGCCAACCATGATTCCAGTCCTGCACCCAGAGGCATGAGACTCACACTGGACACGTGTCTGTGTGTGTCCAAAACCCCGAGAGGAGAATGAAGGAGAAGGGTTTGCTGTGTGGCCATCCACCCAGGGGGCAATTTCTTGCTTTCTTTCCCTCTGTACCTGTAGTAAGTGCACATATCCTAGAGCAAAAATCTCTCTCAAAAAAAAAAAAAAAAAAAGAAAAAGGAAAATCATTCAGCATAATACCTAGCATACAGTAAATATACCACATGAAAATGTTATTATTTATTGAGTAGATATGGTATATGAAGTATTTGCAAATTCTAATATTAATACTATAATAGTACTGCGAAAAAGTGAGTATTATTATTAATTTTTTGAGAGGTTTTTGCTATAGAGCGCATGCACTCACCAGAAAGACAGAGAAAGGCAGAGAGACAAAAGAAGAAATCACCCCCCCAAGGGGGATGGCCACGCCGCAATCCCTTCTCCTCCATTTTTCTCTCGGGATCTTGCGCACACGTGCACACGTGCCTGGCATTAGTTTAAACCACCAGGTCTGGGACTCAAACCTCAGTTGATTACATGGAAGTCCAGTGACATAGCCATTATGCCAACTGCTGGTCCTGGAAGGCAATATTATCCATAATTAATAAATTAGCAGTAGAGGATCAAAAGAGTTATTGGCCCAGGGTTAGAAAATATTAGTACTAGCATTGGAATTTATGTCTGACTCTGAAGCTCGAGTTATATAAAACTATAACAAATGCTTATTACACATTAGTTTTATATAGCATAGATATTTATAGTGCTAATTTAAATAACTATATTTGTTTAAAAATAACAAATAATTATTTTTCACAATTTGATCCTGCAATTTAATTCTGAGTTTTATAAGTTTTTCTTTTAACATTTATGTGTGTATGTATGTATGCATTTATTTATTGTGATTTTCAAGTCACTTGATCTAAAACTCAAACTGTGGTTGGTCATGTGGGATTCCCATGCCTTAACCACCACACAACCTGCTGGCCCAGTTAGATAAGATCTTATATGAAGAACTGATGTTGAAAATTTTTTATTTGTTGTTACATTATAGTGAATTTATAAGAATTTAGAAAAACACCAAATCTTTTTCATAAGAATCTCTAAACTTTTGTAAATTCACTGTGATGTAATGACAAATAAAACTTTTCACCATAAGTTCCTCTAGTACTTTATTTATTTTCCTTTCCTTAAATACAAGTGTTAAGTTGCAGCAATATTATTTGGTATAAATAAATATATTTTGGTTGCTTCAATGTACTATTTTGTTGCAGCTTAAGAAACTTAAGCTAGGTTGTCTAGGACTCAAAAGAAAATTCTTGTCACTGCACCCCTATTTTGAGCACTCAATTTGTATTTAGTGAATGTTTAGAATACTATGAACACTTTTATTTTGTTTTTCTCAATAAGCGAGACTTAAGTATATGTAAAGAAAGCAAATCAATTTACTGTGAATCCATTCTTCTAAATATGGAGTATGTATTTTCTCTGTTTTTGTTTTTGTTTTGTTTTGTTTTGAATTAAGCTCAAATGTCCTGGACGTTTATATTTGTACTTCTGTGCTATGGTATTTTCTGTGCTTATCCACTGAGTATGTAAACCTCTAACCATTCACTACAAATACTAGAAATATATCTTTCCTGCAATTGTCCTCTTCATTATGTAAGGCAATAATTTTAAATGATGGTGATTTTGACCCCATCATGCATTTAACAATATCTGGATGCATTTCTTCATGACAGAGCATGTGTATGTGTGAGTGTGTGTGTGTGTGTGTGTGTGTGTGAGAGAGAGAGAGAGACAGAGAAGAACCCTCCACAGCACTGGATGTCCTGGTTCTCTTTTTCCAGTTTTCTACTGCCATGGATCCTGGGCTCTTGCATGTTAGCCCAGAGAGTTTCAGGTTGACCAGACTGGGGATTTGAACAATGGTAGTAGCCATGTGAGTCCAGTTTGGTCTTGAACAGTGATTACTGCTGTGCCACCAACCCAGCCACCCTTTGGATACATTTTTGATTATTGCACACTGGTGAGCCATGCTACTGGAATCTACCGGATAGAGGCTAGGAATGCTGGTCAGCATCTTAGAAGATCCAGGGCAGCATGTCACAGCAAAGAGTATTTGTTCTAAAATACCAATTATGTTGAGGTTGAAAAACCTTAATCCAAAGCTACCATGAAATCACATTTATGATTATTAAAAATTAAGTGAAAAGTTAGACTTTTTTCAAATTCATAGTTTGGAGTGCTATTGATTCTATATGCACATGATGTTCTAAATTCTTACATAACTGCACATCAACATGATCACTTCTCTTCCCACCACCATATATACTCATCCTTTCTCCAGTAGACTTTTTATTTTTAGGTTTTGCCATAGGGCATGTGTGGTCACTGGAGAGAGAGAGAAAGTCAGAGGAAAAGTGAGAAATCACCTCCAGGGTGATGGCCACTACAATCCCTTCTCCATCTTCCTTCGGGGATTCTAGCCACGCACACACATGTGCCTGGTACGACTTTCAAGCCACCAGGTCCAGAACTCAAACCGCAGTAAGCCAGGTGGGAGTCCAGCCCTTCAGCACCATACCACCTGCTGATCCCCCCAGCAGACTTATTTTACAAGTCATATCCAGGCTGATTTTTAAGGAGCATATTTTTTTTTAAAAGAAGTTTTTGTCATAAGATTCATGCACTCACTGGAGAGAGAGAGAAACAGAGTGAGGGAAAGTGAGAAATTGCCCCGCAGCGGGGATGGCCACACTGCAATCCCTTCTCCATTCTCCTTCTTAGATCTTTGCGCTCAGGCACACATACCAGGCATGATTTTCAAGCTACTGGGTCCAACACTTGAACTGCATTTGGCCACATGGGAGTCCATCGACTATTTGCTGGCCCTTAAAGAGTAATTTTATTCCCATTTTTCCCCCAAATTTTTCTTAGCTTTAAACCACTTTTATCATGGGATTTCTCTAAATATTAGCTAAATGAAAGAAATAGAATGTAGAAACTGGCATATATTAGAAACAGTGTTTTAAGTGTTTTTTCTATTTGACTTATTTATTTGGCCTTTTTTTCTTCTGATCTTTTTATTTACTATATTTATGTATTGATTGAAGATTCGGTTTTATGTAATTATGACATTTTGATTCATTTACTTTTTTGAGGACATGTATCATTTATTGTCTAAGAATATATTGAACTTATATGGTTTATGTAATTTCTTCCACACACTCCAACATTGTTAGTCTTCAAAAGTTAATAAAAAATTAAAAAGTTCGTGCATGGTATTTAAAAAAAAAATTGCACCACAATACTGTGGTTCCATTTTTCTAAGAACTTTTTTTTTCTTTTTTGGAGAGCTTTTTTGCTATAGGGCGCGTGTGCTCGCCAGACAGACAGAGAGAGACAGAGAGATAGAAAGCAAGAAATCACCCCCCAGGGGGGATGGCCATGCCACAATCCCTTCTCCTCTGTTCTCCTCTCGGGATCTTGGGCACGTACGCACACGTGCCTGGCGTGTTTTAAGCCACCGGTTCCGGGACATGAACCGTGGTCGGCTACATGGGAGTCCAGCGACATAGCCATTACACTAACTGCTGGTCCCTCTAAGAACATTTTGAAGTCCCTTTATGTGTTTGAAGGAATAAATGAATAATGCAGCAGGACCAGCACTTTCCTATGTGTAGCTCCCAAGAGACAAGATATTAATTTGTCAATTTTCTTTATTGTATTGTTATTTTTAACATTCTGAGAGTTTTATAGACAGGCTTTTAAAAATAATATTTGTATTTAATATTCTTTTCCATAGGTCTGTTTTAGAAGATTAAAACAAAGATATGTATTTAGAAATATACATCAGTCTTTGAGAAGTTTGTCTTTCCATTGCATGTATCACACTTTTATAGCATTTTTTTTTTTTGCAATTAAACAATGTGCTTGGGTTTCTATAACTTACTAAAACAGTGTAATTTCCTAGCTATACTTTCTCTTGGAAATTTTTTTCTGTTTATTGCAAGGAAAGAGCATGAGTTTTGAATTTATGTTGGAGAATAAGAGTATCTTGCTATTTTGAAGAGTTTTTAAGGTGTATCTGTTTTGGTTCTTACAGAAAGTGTGGACTATGGGCCAGTGTTTGTACAAGAACCAGATGATATCATTTTTCCAACCGATTCTGATGAAAAGAAGATAGCACTGAATTGTGAAGTTCGTAGCAACCCAGCTCCCAGTTACAGGTAGACTGTCACTATTCATCATTTTTCTTAAGCCTAAAAAAATTCCCATCAATTCTGACACCCTCAGGGAGTATTATAATGCCTCAAGTAATTTTTACCTTTATTTGTCTCCTGATTTTTCCTAAGATGGCTTCGAAATGGAACAGAAATAGATCTGGAAAGTGATTATCGCTACAGTTTGATAGACGGCACTTTCATTATAAGCAACCCAAGCGAAGCAAAGGATTCTGGCCATTATCAATGTTTAGCAACCAACACTTTTGGAAGTATTCTTAGTAGAGAAGCCACACTTCAGTTTGCCTGTGAGTAAAATATATGAATTTCCCTTGTATATGTATATTATATGTATATTTGTATTTTGAAACTTTAGTTAGACAAAAGTTTAAGACCTCAAATTTTACAATAGTGGTAAAACCACTGTAAAGATAAGAAGTATGCAAACGATGTATTTCTTTCTGGGATATTTTTAAATTCCATGAAATATTTGCTGTCTTCAAAATAAACCTATAAACCCAGTTTAAATCTTATCCATAAAACCAGATGAGCTTTACAATTCAAATAACCTTTTAAGATCTGATTTTCTGTTTATGTTTTTTAAATTTCCACTTCTCTAATTCTTCTGCTGTCTTTTATAGTCACTGTTTGCTATCTATAGGATAGCATATTCTTAAAAGCCTACTTATTGTCAGGTAATCAAAGAAATGCTAATATTTCAGATTCTAATTACAGCTCCTAGGTGTCCCAATTTTTGTGCTGAAAAAAGATACCATATGTGTGTGCACAAATAAACATATACATATGAATGAATATAAACATTTTCTGAAGTATATCATATATCCGATTAACTAAATGAATTGATTTCTTAAAAATTCTTAAAATTATTTCTCTTATACCAGTCTTATTTAGATTTTACTAGTACCAGTATTCTCCAAACTGTATCCATTATTCATCCTTTATTCTTTCCTTTTTATATCAAATTATGGATAGGCTATGAGGTAAAACATTTAACACCAGTCTTTAGTGAGTAATCCTATTTGGATTTAAATTTGTGAGGTTATAATCTCTATAAAGGAGAGACTAAGGCCAGGAATCTTTGTATTGATAATTCATATATGACTATATTGGCTGTACAAGTTTCATAAAATGTTTTTTTAAGTTAAAATTACACTCTGTAGATGTAATCATTGATTTTTCTTTATATAACATTCCTTATGTATCATTACTAATGAAGCCCTTCTAGATACCCTATTATAGAAATATAAAGGGAAACAGAAAAGAATAAAGGGTGAATAATGGATACAGTTTGGAGAATACTGAATTAGATCCTAGTAAAACCTCAACATTATCTTTTAAAGTAGATTAGGCTAAGGAATTTACACAGTTATATATTTATGTATTCCCAAGATACCAACATAGGAGCTTAACTACACTCCCTTAAAAAATTAGTATGTGATATATCACAGAATCTAATACATTTTTTTTTTTGGAGAGGTTTTTGCTATAGGGCATGTGCACATGCCAGAAAGACAGAGAGATACAGAGAGACAGAGAGACAGAGAGAAATCACCCCCCAGGAGGGATGGCCACACCGCAATCCCTTCTCGTTCACTCTCCTCTCAGGATCTCAGCCACGCATGCACACGTGCCCAGCATGAGTTTAAGCCACCGGGTCTGGGACTTGAACCACAGTTGACTACATGGGAGTTCAGCGACATAGCCATTACGCTAACTACTGGTCCCTCTAATACATTTTAATATACACATTAACAAAGTTACTTATTAAATCAAATAACCCTCCTAATTACTTCTCTATTCAGTAGAGCCGTCTTTTCAAGACAGATAACAGCAAATCCATAGAATATGATGGGCAAATATTAATGACTTGTAAGCTACTTTTTTGGTCTATAATATCTGACATGAGTGTACCAACCAGCAATAGCTTATTTATCAGTGGATTTTCCCATAGTGGTAGCAAATATGCTTTTTATTTTATTATTATTATTTTATGCTTCAGAGCCAAAATTTATTTATCCCAGGTGTCCACGTGACTGTGCCTTCCTGAGCTTTCCATAAAGACCAGTCTGTCATAGCCATCAAATAGACACATGTAGAGTGAACCCTTTGTCATGAGCATTTATACGTCAATGACCTGGCATGAGTAGCACTAAGTTATGTGACTTTTCAGCATGAAGCTCCTTCAACTTGGCTTAGACCCACAGTTGCTTATTTTTAACTTAAACATTATGGATAGACACACATATGGATTCATTGGTAGCATCTGATGACCCTGCTCCTCTTCACCTTCCTTTAATTCAGGATCTAAGTTAACTACACAGATAAAACCTTGAGGTTCTTACCTGGAGCAGATACGTAGGGAATTCCACTTCTGCATCAAAATCACTTACCCACCTAGAAGCTAATATGCTTATAGTATGGTATTAAACAAATTAAATCCTTTAGTTTTAGCTCTTTCTTTTATTGTGGTAATCTTTGGGGGGGGATGCAAATATGGGTGATAGAAAGGACTTAGTAGCCTTTGTATTAAATTCAGGTGGGAACGTGGGTACATATAAATACCAAGAATCAGGGTAGTTTGGAAATCAGGGGTAGAAAATGAGGTAGGAAGTTGTGGGGAAAAAGAAAAGGGATTTTTTTTTTTTTTTTTTGGAGAGTTTTTTGCTATGGGGCATGTGTATTCGCCAGAAAAACAGAGAGAGAAAGTGGGAAATCACCTCCCAGGGGGTATGGCCACACCACAATCCTTTCTCCTCCATTCTTCTCTCCAGATCTTGGGCACTCATGCACATGTACCCAGCATGAGTTTAAGTCACCGAGTCCGGGACTCAAACCACAGTCAACTACATGGGAGTCCAGTGACATAGCCATTACACAAACTGCTGGTCCCAAGAAAAGGGACCTTTAACAGAAACTGAAAGGATACAAAGGTAAAGTGAGATTTAAGAACATGGTGGCAACATTTTTTACATCATGAATTTATGTTCAGGATCATAGATGGATAGAGTATAAACTCATTATTAATTACTAATAGAATATTTAGTTTCTAGGCCAGCAGAAACTTGTAGTGGTTAGGGCACTGGACTCCCTCCCCTAGGGTTGACCGTATTTTGAGTCCTAGACCTCGTGGCTTGAAACTCATGCCAGGTTCTCCCGAGAGGAGAATGGAGGAGAAGGGATTGTGGTGTGGCCATCTCTCCTGGGGGTGATTTCTCACTTTCTGTCTCTCCATCTCTCTAGTGAGCACATGTGCCTTATAGTATAAATCTCTTAAAAAAAAAAAAAAGAAAGAAAGAACGTTTAGTATCTGAAGGGATTTAGTGGAAAAATCGACATTACTTTTTGTACATTTTAAATCTGATACCGTTTATCATTTATATACATCAGCCACTATCTAAAAATTGAAATATGTTATACAACTAATATTTCAATACTTATTTACTAATTATATATAATTATTGAAAAGTGTAAAGCGAAATTTGTTAAATATTTATTAACCTTTTTCTAAAAAATTGCTTATTTATTTATATCTATTATTTGAGTTGACCAGAAAGAGAAAAAGGGAAAGCAAGAAAGTAAGCTGCCAGATCTGGGATTCAAACCATGGTTGACCATGTGAAGTCCAGTGTCTCATCCACCAGGCCTCAGTATTTATTAGTATTATTATTATTATTTTAAATTTGCCGAAGGGCCCATAAGTGGAAAGAGAAAGAGAGGAAGAAAAGGAAAATGAGAAAGCACCCATCACGAGAACTGTCACACTGCAATCCCTTCTCCATGTCTCCCTTCTTTTGGAATTTTGACAGGCATACATGTGCCTGGTGTGTTTCTCAGGCCCCTGAGTTCTGTGTTTGAACATATCATTGATTATGTGAGATCCAGCCACTTTAAACACCATGCTACCAGCTGATCCAAACATTTCTTAACCGCTAAAGTCTAGTAGATAAGCAAATGTTCTAAGTGTCTTAAAGTGAGACAAAGTTTATAAATTCTCAAAATGATTTTAAAACATTTTATTCTTGCTTATAATTAAACTCTATCTTTTACTAATTCTTTAGGCATATTGTATACTTTCCTCAGTTAACAATAATCTTATTAGATAAATATTTGTTGTCTTTTATAGGTTAATTGTTTTATCTTACATAGTAATTCTTCTGGGGTTTTTCTATACTCTGCTGGTGCTTATTGTGACTTAAAATCAAATAGAAGGACCATTTTACCAAACCCAAAGTTATCTTCTGAATTACCAAGGAGCCAAATTTTTATTGTCCCTTTTAAATGTAAAACCTGTTTAATAGACCAGATCTTTTTTGTAATTATATTTTATTTTTGTTAGATCAGCGATTCTTTATCAATATTTAGTTTTTCATAGCCCTTACCTTTGCTAGAAATGATGTGCTCTTAAAACTTATGGGACAATTAAACAAACATATAACAAGTCTGCCCGAATTTACATTCATAGAAAAAAGTACTAAGCTATATTTTAGAGTAGGCACACACTAATTGAAGAATAAAGTTATCTATAAACTAACAATATATTTATTGAAGATAACAAAATTTAAATATATCCCATTTGAATAATCTTCCTTTTGCATGGAGTTTACACATAGACATACCCAAACACATAATAAACATTCTAATTTTTAGAATCATTAGAGTTTCATGACCTTTTGCACATTTAACTTATTCATTTATATATACAAATTGTCATACTGTTGCTATTCAGGTCCTTAATATTATTTTTTCCTCTTATTAGCCAGAACTACATTTAAAAGATTCTAGCTGTTCACTAATAACATTTTATCTCCTGTTCCTCCCCTCCCCCAGCCAAGCAGAGATTAACTACTTTTCACTGATCATGATGTTACAGAGACTAAAATCTGCATGCCAGAGTTGAATATCAAATTGTACCAAATAAATTCTCGTGCTGGGTAGGATAACATTATTGCTAAACCAGATTACTAAAAGAGATTTTTAAAATCCATTTCTTTTAGGATCTCAAGCTCCCATTTCTATCTAATCTTCACTGAATGTTTACTTTTCTGGCAGGCAAAGCTGTGAGTTTTAGACACATTAATTCTTTTCCTCCTCATGACCAATGTATGCATGACTGATGTAAATCCATTTACACATGGTAACTCTACTTTAAATTAGAGTTAAATTTCTCTACTAATACTCAATGTCTTATTTTAATACCAATATATAGTGCATTTCTTTTGTACCAAATTTGATTTTCCATTTCTTTCTTATACTATAATTTTATTTAAACCTTTCAAAAATCCTTATATTCTTGTTTCATCACCTATATTTTATAGTCAGTTTATTAACACCTGTAGATATACCAAAAGCATCAGTAACAAAGGTAAACATGTAATCCTAATGGTGTGCACCTCTTCTTATTTCCTAATGCAATTACTAAATCATTTTTATTTCTTTCCTTAAACCAAAAAAAATGTATATTTCAAGAGGACAGGATAGCACAGGCTATCAAGTGTCCTGATTACTGCAGTCAAAACAAATATTTCCTTGATCCTCCTAAGGATCAATGTCAAAAGAGAAGTGAAAAACATTGAAAGAACTTTATGTTTTCCTTTCTTCCTCACGTGGAGAAAAACTTTTCCTGACAAACTCTCATAGATATTTCTCACTGGAGACTTTCTATGGTAATCCCAACAACACCCCTACATCAGTTCCAAAGCAAGTTTAATTAGCCTGACATAAAGCCAAACCAATTCTTCAAATGTAACTAAATTTTAATCATGAAGTTATTCACTGATAAATACATTTATTCTAATTTTGATTTGAGCAACTAATGGATTTGAGCAGCTGCTGCTCATTTGTTCAGCCCCTTCTAACTTACCCCTCACATGCTCAAATTTCTACCCATGAGGATCTTTCATTTTAAGTTCTCCCCGAATGAATATTTATATACATGGTTCAGCTTAGTTAACGTTAATACTTTGGTTTAGCATTAATAAATATATACCTCACCAGGGTATACTAAAAATTAATGAGGTGTCAAAGTCTTGTTTATGAACTGGTTTTTAAGTTCAGAAAGAGAGACATTAATAAACACCATGCTGGGGTGTTTCTGCTCATGAAGATTGCTACTGGTTATCAATAAGATTGTTTTTGACAAAAAATATTTTCTTCCTGGAGCTTATGTTCATCACGAGGATAATTTCCTCACCTAGTGTAGTGATTTCTCTTCAGAGACAAGCAAGAATACACCATCTAAAACTTTGTCACTCTATTAACTTATTACCATGCTAATGAGAATTCTGAATTGATAATGTGACACTACACTCTCCTCAGACATCCTTCAGAAACCTAAAGCTCATAGCAATCTCTCAAAGTTAGGATTTTTAGAAATAATTCATGCCAGCAAGTCAAACATAAAATGAATCAAGAATAAAATCTCCTCATATTGTCTCTTACTTCTAAATATCTTTATATGCAATCCTTGGTAAATTGATAGTTCATATCTAAATTTGAACGTACTGGTTTTCAGGGCATTTAGATGATTTAGATCCAGAATATTCCATTAGTTTTCCTTGAAGCAGTTGATTAAAATAACCTCCTTAACTCTTTGAGAGATTATATGACTTTTGTTAGACTTTGTATTTAAGCCCTTTAATTTAACCTTTCATTTTCATATAAAACTCAGAAATTACTTCTCTGGCTTTTTCATAACTTTTTCTTCTGAAGTAAAATTGACCTTAGACTTTAAAACCACATTTTACTGGTGTTTAACATCTAATGAAATTATTTGAATAATCGCTAACTCCACAGTATATCCAAAGCTTTATTTCATTAGGCTGTGAGGCTTTGTCCATAATAACTTTATTAAATCACTTGAATATTAATCTGAGTGAGTCACATTGGAATGAATGAGTTTACTAGGTATAACATTATCACATTTTATTACAAAATACATGAATATATCTTTTAAATTTTATCTTCCATACACAAAACAGCTTGTTTTTTTTTTTTCTTAAATAAAATCACTATTTACAAATGTGTATATACATACACACACACACACACACACAGAGAGACACTATTTCTTTAAAAGGACAATTACTCCCAGGCAGGCCCCATGCTCTAGTAGTTAAGGGAGCCAGATCCCAAATGACCAGCCATGCAGTTTCAGTCCTGGCCCAATTGGCTTGAAACACATTTGGGTCACATGAGCATGCATGCCCCAGATCCTGACAGGATGAAGAAATGGAAGAGAAGGCCTTGCACTGTGACCATGTCCCATTGGGGAATGCTTTCTCCCTCTTCTTTCTCGTTCCCTGTGTTTCTTTCTCTGGTGAGTACAAGTACCTTCTGGCAATTAAAAACTAAAAGGACAACTACTCTGATTATAATAGACAGAGTAACTATGAGTATATAATCCCTTGGCAAAGTGTAATATGATTTATTTGATTGAGATCACAGGATAAAATTAAAATACAGGGGTCCAGCAGGTGGTGTGATGGTTAAAGCATTGGACTCCTACATGGCAAAACACAATTTGAGTCCTGGACCAAGCAACTTGAAAACCACACCAGGTGCGTGTGCATCCAGTATCCCAGGTGAATGGAGGAGAAGGGTTTGCTGTAGGGCCATAGGGGGTGATTTCTCACCTTCCCTCTCACGGACTTTCTCCAGTGAGTGCATATGCCCTATGCCAAAAACCTAAAAAAGTTAAAAATATATGATTTATGCTTTAAAAAACAGTCATTAAATGTGAATCAAAGTTAAAGTAGGTGGCAATATATCCTTAAATTTTTAATTCCATTGCATAAATTATTATATGCACATATTTTGTTTGTTAATAATTTATGACAATTAGGAATAACTCCGTCCATGTGTGACAGACAACCTCTAGCAAAATGGCTTCAGTTACCTAGCATGGTACTATATATATATATATATATATATATATATATATATATATGTGTGTGTGTGTGTGTGTGTGTGTGTGTGTGTCTATGTATGTATTTATGTATGTAAAAACAGTATTCTTGTAAAAAATGAGGAAGGTCAGTTCTTCACTCAAGTTGTGTGAAGCAATTTGGAAGACCAAGACTAAGGAATGTATAAATCTTCTGACCTTTACTGCTCAAGCACATTTGCCTAATTCACTTCCTTTAATCCTTACAAAGTGTCTTTGGAGACCTTTCCCTAGCACAAGTAATTCCCAGGCACAAAAGAACAATAGACATTTTAAATTTTACAGCTAAAGTCAGATTAAGATGACAAAATAGCAGTTTCATCTCAAGATGACTTAAGAGCCTGATGAATATAAAGATACCAATATAATATTTTTAAAAATTAACAAAGGGGGAGATATCAAATAGGAGAACTTTCTAACATCACTTCGTTGCACACAAACAAAAAGTCATTCTTTGAGAGACACATTAGAGCAGAACATTATGTATGACCCAGCCTGGAGATCTTGGAGATTTCATTCCACCTGAATCAAAAGAACAGCAATTATTATACCTTGATTCCAGTTCCACCCCAAGTGCTAAACATTGCCATGCTTCATTTAGATAGAGAGGCAGACAGATAGATAAGTAGGTAGGTAAATATGCAGACAGATGGATGAATGGGTGATCCACAGAAACAAATAGAGGTACAAATGTATAATCTATACATATATGTGAGTGTGCATGTCATGTATATGCAATAAGCAGCAATATTTGTTGAGCACTTAAATGTGAAGCAAACTACTGAACATATTTAATGCTTTGCTACCCACTTTAAAGCTCTCATCAACCTCACAAATGAAATTCTGTCACTAATTTTATTTATAAATTGAAAAAGAATAAAAGTGAACCTCAGGAAGGCAAGGTATTTTCATAATTGTACAGTGATAGAATAGAGCTTTAACTGAGATCTAACTTCAAACGTAAAGTTTATCATCTTTATAATCCTGCCTTGTTCAACCTTAGCATACTCTGCCTTGCATTATTTTGCTTTTCATGTGTGTAATTGATGTAGCATGAAACACTTACTTAGTCTTTATTCTTTCTACGGCATTGTCCTGGATGTCAGGGCACCTATAGTGAGTAATGAACATTCTCAGAGAGGTTGAAACTACAACAATCAGTGAAATCCCTCTATTTGTGGGGCTAGCTGGTGGAATGGTGGTTAAGGTAACTGGATTCCACATGGCAAACTGTGTAGTTCAGATCCCGAACCTGGTGGCTGGATAAACACACTGTAGTGTGTATGCACGTGGATGCCTAAAATACCAAAAGGAGAAATGAGGAGAAGATATTGCAGTGTGGTCATTCCCCAGGGAGAATGCTTTCTGCTTTCTCATTTTCCTCCTCCATCTTTCTCCATCTCTTTCCAATGAATGCAAACACCCTCTGGCAAAAACAAAAACAAAAACAAAAACAAAAACACCTCTATTTAATATAAATTTCCTTAGTTCAAGCATTCATTAAATCTCTTCTGAATTACGAGAAACACTGCCTACCTTTTCTACTCCCTAAAGTCACTTTTATTCACTCTGTTCTAGTCATATTAATGTTCCTGTGTAGTGTTTTCTGGAATGATCTATGTAAAACACATTTCTGACTATCTTACCCATACATAAGTCTCTGAGAGCTTACCACAAATGCATAAGAATTTGTAAATTATCCTTCATGTATACCCAGGGCAGCAGACAATCTAAGAAGATACATCCAGGAGAACTTGGCAGGGAAAGAAAACAGAGGATCATTTCAATAATCTTGGGGAAAAGGACCTGAATTCACTTTCTATAAGAAGCTTTAAAATGAGAATTTTCAAATGATAGAATAGACGGTGGTGAGAATAAAAAACCAGTTTAAAGGCGTTAGAATAACAACTAGATTCTGAGCTTTGATCAATTCATTTGAACAAGTAATAATGCTATTACATAATGAAGTCATAGCAGAAGGGAAGCAGATTTGTGAGAGAATAAATTTTTGATTGGGGAAGATTTATTTTGACTTCTGGAAAGAAATACTTAACTTTTCAAAATAGGAGTTATTGCTCAGAAAAGACAGGTGGAAACTGGCTGCAAAATGTACTGAGAGACTCAATGAATTACAGGAATGTTTCTTCAAGGAGAAATTATACTAGGAAGAAAAGAGAACTAGGGACTTAACCTTTAGAATACATGCATTTGGTACAAAGACAGTGAAAGGTGGAAAGAAAGGAGCTAGTAAAGGAGACAAAAGAATAATCTGAGAAATGGAGAAGAAATAAATAAAATAGAGTGTGATAGAAATATTGCTCAGAGTTTTAAGATGGGAACTGTCATTGATGTCAGATGCTAAAGTAATACTCAAAAGATCTTTGGATGGGCCAAATGGTGGTGCAGTGGTAAAACACAGTATGTGAGACTTACCCACAGTTCGTATCTGGAGACCTCCTGAGTACACCAAACATGATCTGGGGATGGCTAAAGCTAAGTGTAGATGTTTGGCATCCAGACCTTTTTAGAGATGCTACAGCTCTCTCTCACTCTCCCTATTTCACTCTCTGACTCTCTTTCACTCTTTCTAATGGAGGAATAAAATAAATAAAACTATTATTTAAAAGACCTTTTTGATTTTATTTAAAGGTTTTTGCCACAGGGTGCATGTACTCAACTAGAGAGATAGACAGAGACAGAGAGAAAATGAGAAATGACGCCCTGGGGGTGGGGGATAGATGATCACACCGCAATCCCTTCTCTTCTGTTCCCATCTCGGGATATTGGGCATGCATAAACACATGGCCAGTATGATTTTCAAGTTACCTGATCCAGACTCAAATTGCAGTCAGCTATGTGGGAATCCAATGATGTGAACACTACACTGCCTGCTGTTCCCAATCTTTGGATTTTGAGACCTTTAAAGGCTACTTTCAAGAGCAATAGGGACAAAAATCAAAATCCAAGGTATTCAAGTACAAGAAACTTAGCAAATGTTGATTCTGGCTATAACAGAAATGAAGATGGACACAGAGTTTTGTTAACATATGTGAGAGTGAAAATATGATAGTACTTGATAGTAGATAGCAGTATATCAGTTCAGAGGATGAAGCTGAAAATATAAAATGAATTCTCTTTGTTTAAATGAATTTCTCCTTTTTAAGTACCCTTCTAAGACCTATGAAAACAGTGATTCCAAACAGCCATCTCTGTATTATACTTAGAGAACCAAAATAAATAAGATAATTTATGCAGAAATATTTGTGAACAATAAATCCTCAAATAACCGTAGTGAGATTACCACTGTATTTTAAATAGGAACAAATAATCATAATGTTATTAATGAATATAATTAATATTAATATCAATATGGTATTAGTTCTTATTTTAAAGTGATAGTATTTTGTATACTATTGGTATTGTCTTACATATTATAGTAGATGTCTTAGTTTTAAGATGTCTCAGAAATTTAGAAAAACTACCTTTTGGTAAGTGATTTCAGATATGGCCCTGAGTGCAAATAGCAGAAAGCTTTCTGACTTTCCTTTTAAAACATGATTCTTGAATTATAGCAATATCTCTCTATTGATTCAGTGGCAATGAAAGTTTCCTATCTCATAACCTCACTGAGTTGCAAACTTAGAGTCAAGACATAGTGACAGAATTTATCAAACTTAGTAACAAACCTTACTGATCAGTTCTGTGAGAATGTATGTGAAAACATTATTCTATTTCAGTTGTCAACACTTAAGCTGTCCACCAGTGCCCCTGCCATAATTCATGTCCCCAAATCCAGATACAATAGTTTCTTTCAGTTTTTTCGAAATCTTACTTTTCAAGCAACCATTGTGGTTGGGGGGAAGGTGTTTTCTTCCCAATTCTTAATAGGTGGAGGAATTTAGAGAACTATCATCCCTAAGCTTGCGGGAAATTAAATCGCATTTTAAAAGAATCACATCTGTCCCAATAGAATAACCAAAAATACGTCTATAAACTGTCAGTTAAAAACATCAAATGAGGTCATTAATATCAATTCTGTTTTCATAAACACAGTAAATCATCCACCTAAGGAATCACAACTGCAACAGACATATTTAAATTATAATTCATGGAATTTCATAAATAGTCATTAAATTCACAAAATAACAAAAACTGTAATTGCTGAGATGGAACTGGCATGTTTATTAAACAAAATTTCTGAGTCCCTGTGCGCCAGTATGCAAGCAGAACTAGAAAGCTTAATTTATAATCATTTTCTAAGTTCTATTATAAGACTAAGAACTAAAGAAGTTATCAATGTTTTCCTAGCATTGACTTTTTAATATAGGATTATGAGTTTTCCTATGGAGAATGTTCTATAGCAGTGTTTTTATTCATCTAATTTAATTATATTTTATATTTTAGCTATTTTTTCAGAAATCATTTCTTGAAATGCTTTCTAATTTTTTTAATCTTAATTGATTTACCCACTCAAATGAAAATAACAAGATTATCTTTTTCATAAAATGAATTTGACAGTTTACTTTAAAATTTAAAGGCATTTATGTAATATTTGTATTTAAAGATATAAATATGAATTATATTTAAGGACAATTCTAATAATATTTGCTAAGATTTATTAACTAATTATTATGTGCCAGGCACTGAGGTATTCTTTTTGTGTTTATTCTCATAATCACACACAAAATTCCTGTAAGTTAGGTATTATCCATATTTGAACATTTTGAGCATAGGAAACTGTCAATAACTAACTTTAACTTACTCAAAGAACCACAGTTTACAAAATAAGAAACTGAAATTCAAGTCTTGCTCTAACTCTAGATTGAGGTCACTTCATAAAATAAAAGAACTAATATTCCCCTAAGTTTTGTAGAGATTTGACATGTGCTGTCCTTCTAAATTAGCTGAATAATCCTGAGAAAATGCAGATTCTAATTCTGAGATTGGAAACGTGAAATGGGAACAGTTCTGTATCCTACTTGTGGCCTCATAGCTCAGCACTTGTAGCTCATTATTATTTATTTATTTTTTGGGGGGAGAGGTTTTTCGCTATAGGGCGCGTGCGCTCGCCAGACAGACAGAGAGAGACATAGAGACAGAAAGCGAGAAATCACCCCCCAGGGGGGATGGTCACGCCGCAATCCCTTCTCCTCCATTCTCCTTTCGGGATCTTGGGCACGCACGCACACGCGCCCGGCGTGAGTTGTAAGCCACTGGGTCCGAGACGCGAACCGCGGTCGACTACGTGGGAGTCCAGCGACATAGCCATTACGCTAACTGCTGGTTCCCAGCTCATTATTCTTTTAATCTATACTTCAGCATCCTCTTTCAGGGCTGCCCTTCGATTTGCATCTTCACATGAATGATACCTACACAATGCTGTACAGAGGATATGCATGGCCGTGGCTTTTATTCTAATATTGTATTTTCCCAATAAATAGTTTCCTCTTATGTTGAGAACTGTACGTTGGTTTTTATTAATATGCAGGGGAAACTCAGAGTAGCCCTAATATAAAGAAGGTAAACTATAAATAGAATTCATGCAATTCGTCTGTCAGTGTCATCAGGTCGTACTTGATTCAGGGAATGCGTCAAGACTGGGGGTGAGGTGGGTCTCAGCAGAGTCATCTACCTGGGTTTTATCTTCCCAAATAAGCATAATGCTGACTATTGCAATGGTACTCACCTTAGCAGAAAGCCTAGCCTTAGAAAGTAGACATTGGCAGTTATTCTACTTTAGGTAGAATAGTAGTGTTGTTAGCACAAAGTAAACTTAGTTGAATAGCTAGGTATGTTAAATGCTTTTCAACTTTCAAAATTAGGACATAAGGCTTAACTACAGTCCGAACATGATGATGTGAGTTTCTATATTCTGGATGTACTAGTAACATAAAAATGTATGATAGTGATCTGATCACATATATTTTCCCTGTCATAATGTGGATGGTGTTTATTATAAATATGGATAAGGCTAGAGGAGTATTTAAATATAAACATAAAAATTAACCATCAACCTCATCTTGTTTACCTTTACAACCCTGGCACCTCTGCATGATTTTGAATACGAGCTTTTCTTTGATGTTGCCAAGCACATTTCAGCATAACAACTAAGGACAAGTAAAATTTAATAATAGATACATTTTTACATGGCCCTTTTGAACTAGAATTTGTTGTCCTTGCCTAGGGTCCATTGAAACTCTTCTGTCACAAAGTGATAGCCTTCATCTTTTCTTATAACAGATGTTACTTTCCCCCCTGGTCTCTAACATAGAAAAATTATCATCTCCCTATAAAACTGTAAAATAAAATTGCCCTTCTTCGTTCACAGATTACACAGACTTTGTAGCCCTATCTCATTTCCAAGATTTACAACCTTGAACAGGAGAGGGAAAAAAAAGAACAAAACAGCTCATGTATGTTTCTACATAACCCTGTACTAAAATCTAACTTTTAATTGACCCTTTTTAAAAATTTAATTAACAATATGTTTTATTATTTACTTTAGACAGTAATTATACATTATCATTACTCATTTATATATCTTTTAAAATAGTGAATCATTAATAAATAAAAGCAACAGGAAAAACACAGAGGTAGACATATGATCCAAATGTTTACTTTTTAAAGGAACTTGGTGAGAGAAAAGTAACTTGCTGGACATTCCACTCCTGTGTAAATGTAATAGCTCATTAGAAAAATCTCCAGTTCTTAAGACCTCATTTAATAAATGAGCTGATTTTTCTCAATGGCATAAAAAAGGTATATAACCTAGTGATTTGATTTACCTTAATGATGATAAATCCCTTTCTTAAAAAAAGTATTATTTTATTTAATTTTATTTATTAATTTTAATTTGACCAGAGAGGGCCAGAGAGAGACAAAAAAGCCACCAGTTTTGAGAATTGAATTGTGGTTGACCATTCAGAGGTCGAGCGCCCTTAACTAGCATGCCACCTGCTGGCCCCAATGATGATTAATTCTAAGGAGTTGATGTGGGAAAGTGTGTACGTATGTGTGTGTTTGGTTCAGAAGTAGCTTGACTATACTCAAAAGACTGAATACTCATCTAGGCCATAAACTTGTACTGTCTTATTATAAAGTATTAATCCTAATAAGAATTAGGAATCAATATTAGCTAAAGGAAAGAATTAAGAGTTTGGTTTGCTAGTGCCTCTATTTTGTGTTGGAGATAAAATTTCTTTTATTTATGCCCTCTCGCCTAGTGTAAGGCGAAGTAGACAATAAGTTAGTGGCTCTTTCTTCCACTGACGTGAAGCCTGATAAAATAAAAGAGTGAAAAAACAAAACGGCAACATAAACCAGACATATGCTTTTGTTAGGACAAAGTTGATGAGTGCTGATGCAGACTGGAAGCAAGCAAAATGAGTACTATGGTCAGGAGAGAGAGTGGAGGAGAGATTTTTAATGTGTGAGGATTTGCCAGCTACATCAAATTAAGCAAATTTATTTTCAGGGAATAAAGATTTACAAAACCCTGCATTTGTCAATTAAGACAGCACTTCCAGGACGAGTATGTGGTATGGTGAGTAAGGTGCTCGATCCCACATGTCTGATTCCACAGTTCAAGTCCTGGACCCATCTGCTTGAAAAACATGCCAGATGCATGTGTGCCCAAAATCCCAGGAGGAGGATGGAGGAGAAGGGATTTAGGCATGGCCTTCTTCCCTGGAGGGTGATTTCTCACTTCCCCCTCTCTCCAGCTCTCTCTGCAGTGGTCAGAACATTGCTGTGTAATACTGGAGGTCATATATTAAGGTCCAGGTTCTTGTCCCAGATCTACATAAACATGGTGGACATACGTGACCCTGTCTGAGTGTAGGGCTGAGGGGAGGATTACAGGGTGAAAACCCTGAGAAGAATGCTACTTTTTCACTTTCAGAAAATAAGTGAATAATCTTTAAAACATGTTAGTATTATAGAAGTTAATATTAGTTACCATTTTAATTATTTATGTATTTGTTTTCTGTCCTTTGCTAGAGGAAGAAACTCATTTATCTTTTTAGTAAATACTTACTGAACACTTGGAAATGGAAGAAATGCTGTCCCGTTCTTACTCCTTCCTTTATGCCTTCTCCTGTCCCTCATTCTCTGCTATCTTCCTGCTTGTTTTTGAGACTTAATATGCCATGTTTAGACTTTTTTTTTTTTTTTGAGAGGTTTTGCTATAGGGTGCATGCGTTCGCCAGAAAGACAGAGACAGAGAGACAGTAAGCAAGAATTCACCCCCCCCCAGGGGGGATGGAGCAATCCCTTTTCCTCCATTCCCCTCTAAGGATCTAGGGAATGCACATACATGCGCCCTGTGTGAGTTTAAGCCACCGTGGTCAACTACATGGGAGTCCAGTGACATAGCCATTACACTAACTGCTGGTCCCTAGCCTTCTTCTTGTTTCGTTCTGGAGACTCTTCTTAGATGACATTATTAACCTTTTCTCCCACCTCAGAACTGGGCTCTAGTCATGCATAGTTCTTTAATCCTGAAGAGCCACTTACCCATTACATCTTTTCTTTTTTTCCTTAAAGAATTACTTATTTAATTTTATTTATTATTATTATTTTTTAAAGTTCCCTATAGGGCACGTACAGTCGAGAGAGAGAGAGAGAGAGAGAGAGAGAAAGTGAGAAAGGAAGCCATCAAGTCTGGGGCTTGAACCGTGGTCGGCCATGCGGGAGTCCTAGAATGCTGTCCCTGGATTATCCTAGGCCTCCTTTTACATCATCACATCCAAGCTCTAATGCCATTTTCCTCAAAAAGGAAATTCATTTTTAAAATGTACTTATCTTCCTTTGATGTATGTCATATGGAAATGTGACTCTTTTCTTGAAGTAGTTTTCATATGCTAGTATTTTTGTTTCTGTAGATACTAAAATGCTTTAAATATTGTGATAGTATTTGTTAATCCTTTATAATAAACACAATCATTGGCATATAATAAACATGCATTAAATTAATAAGTGAATATCACTTGCAGGAAGTGAAATAGGTTGCCTCTACTTTAATTTATTTAACTAATATTTTTAAATGCACCAGGCACTGTAGTAGGCATCTTCCGTCTCTTCGTACTAAGAACTTTTATTCACTCCAGGTTTGCTTCAAATGTCACATTTATTTTCACATCCTCTTTGTAACTCCTTCCCTTCCATGTATCAGTGGCATATCATGCCATGCTATTTATAGCAATTTTCATGTAGGAAATTTTAATGTCTCCACTATAAGATTACATATTCCTGGCCCATGCCTGATGACGCAGTTGGTAGCAAACTGAACTGCACCCCAAGTCTGCTTGAAAACATGCCAGGTGTGTGCACCGTGTGTCTGAGATCCTGATGAGCTAGGGGGCCAGGGAAAGGAGATCGTGATGTGGCGAGACCCCATCAAGGTGCTTCTCTCTGTCTCTTTCTCTGTCTTCACCTCTCTCTCTTTCTCCAGTGCACACATATGATCCCTCTATCATGAATAAAGTAAATAAACTTAAAAAAATATGCGTTCCTGAAAGAAATATGCATTCTTGAAAGAGAAAAATTTTTGAATGGTTAAGAATAAAGAACAGTCATTGGGATATAATGAATGTATATTAGATTAACAAAACAATGGCAAGTACCAGAAGAGGAATGTGTGTGTGTGTGTGTGTGTGTGTGTGTGTGTGTGTGTGTGAGAGAGAGAGAGAGAGAGAGAGAGAGAGAGAGTGAGAGATAGTAGTGTAGCAGTTAAATTCAATGTTCCGTGAGGGAATCCTATATAGGAAGGTTCTTGGTTCAAGTCTAGAAACCTTCCTGAGTGTCAGACATGAACTTGCCCGTGATCCGGAGCTCAGTTAAACCTGGGGTGGATCATGGCAAGGGATCTTGTTGGGTGTTTTCTCTCTCTTTCTCTTTCTTTTTTCCTTCTCTTCCTCCCTGTCTCCCTTGCTCAGTAAGTAAGTAGATAAATAAATGAATAAATGCATATTGTCTTTAAATATTTGTGAAAATTCAAATTATGAAAAAATATGCATAGATTTTATTTTTTGCACCAAAATACTTTAATTCCATTTTTTATCAATGTCTTGAAGTCCCCTCACATTTACATGTATACATAGAATACATACTTTTTTTTTTTTTGAGAGGTTTTTGCTATAGTGCGCGTGCGCTCACCAGACAGACAGAGACAGACAGAAAGCAAGAAATCACCCCCTAGAGGGGATGGCCATGCTATTATCCCTTCTCCTCCATTCTTCTCTCGGGATCTTGGGCACACACACATACGCGCCCGGTGTGAGTTTTAAGTCACCGTGTCCGGGACTCGAACCACGGTCGACTACATGGGAGTCCAGTGACATAGCCATACACTAACTGCTGGTCCCTTATAGTATATATACTTTTATACTTATGTTTATTATATAAATATATAAAATTATGATACGTAGCTCCTAAAAAATTATTTTATTCTTCCAGGATAAAATATTTATGGCTTATAGGCTTATAAGCATAATTTATATATTTTGAAATAAATATAATCTGATATAAAATAACTGAGAAATGATATACAAACATAATTTGACATACATAATTGAGAAATTTATTTTAAGTAGTCTCAATAGTGCCATAATGAGACAAAAATATCACATTGAGACAAAAACATCAGAGTTTTCAGATAAAAGTAGCTAAGATAAATTTTATTCATCTCAAAATTAATAAAACTTTTCTTCTAAAAAATAAAATAAAAATTGTTATTTGCTCAAACCACCTGGAAGTCTTTTACAGGCCATTAATTATTAGTAATGTGTGATTTCTTTAGTTTATTGCATTTTCCACAACTCATTAAATGTGGGCTTATAAGTAGTTTTAGCCTGGTTTTGTTTCACTTGTTTTAATTATTTTTGATGATTTAAGACACTAGCCATATGGATTCAACTCTTTTTGTTTTTGTTTTCCTGCACTGTAATGGGGAACTAGTACTCTTCCTATTTATGTTTTTTAAAATACTATTGTTTTTCTCAAAAATTTGTTACTGATTGTTATGCTACACTGCATAATTCAGTAATTTTACAAACTGCCAGCATCCGGGGACATGCAAGGGTTAGTAGGCTGTTCTGATGATTTAATTGTAATAAGGAGTAGCGTCACCTCACAGTCTATTTGGGTGATTTCTGAGTGTCTTGTCTTGCTCTGAAGTGTACTTCTGAGTATATGAAACCAATAAACTGCCCCACCCTTATCATTTAAGTACTTAAATATTTTGGGGAAATGGTATGGTTCAACAATTTTTTTGAACATTTTATGAGAGTAGAGAGGTAGTGGATCCTTCGCCCTGGTTATTAATATTTTTTTTTCCATTTAAAAGAAAAGTTTTCCTTTTGTTAATTGCCTACATGTGCTTGGCACAGTATTAGGCATTTAATATGTACAATTTTTAGTTTTATTTCTCAATATAATTCTCCAAAAAAGATTTTTTTGTAGTTTATTTACTTATTTTTTCCATGTGAGAGTAGTAATGGGTGCGAGGGAGGGGCAGAGAAAGACAGAGAGACAGTAGTCCCAACAGTTGTGCTCCACCCCCAGTGGCATCTGGTCCAGACCATGGCATGCATGTGCCCAGCATACTCACGGAGGTCTCAAGACAAATCCTGGGTTCCCCATGTGGTCCAGTTGTACTACCCCTGTGCTACCACCTAGTGCTAAAAAAGATATTTTTTTATCATATTTTGCTGCTGAGAAACTGAGGTGCAAAGAAGTGCTGATTCTTTTTCATCATTTGTTCAAAGTTCTACCAAGCTCAAGGAGTCTGCCATGCCCAGCAGATTTATAGTTGTTGGACACTTGGTAATGACAGGGACTTCTTATGACTCCCAGCCACTGATCACTGTCATACCTGAAGTCTGGGAACTTGTGCTGAAATGAGTGAAGTATTTTTCTATTATTGTGCAAATCTGATTCAGGATTATTCATTTGCTGCAGTAACCATTTGTGAAGGGAATCTCACAGGGGACTGGAATTGCTGGTTTAGCCCAAGGATACTAGGGCCAGATTGCATTTCAGCTGATTGTGAATGTGCTTCCTCCCCAGAGTACCCCATGGTACAGTACTTACCAACCCTCCCACAGCTACAAACATGACATGGCAATGCACCAGCATGAGGGTGGGTCTTTAACTAATCACATATTTATTGAGTAGCTACTGTGTGTTAGCATACTCTGGGTGCTATTGCCAACAGCTGGAATGCGTTAGGTTTCTTTTGCTAGTGTAGCACATGACTATAAACTTAGTGGCTTAAACAGCACATGTGTATTGTCCCATAGCTCTGTTGGTTAGTCTAACAAGGTCTTGCAGAACTAAAGCAAGGTATGTTTTTTTCTAGTTTCTAGAAGCTGTCCATATTTCTTAGGTCTTAATCCTTTTTCTCCACCTTTGAAGCTACCAACACACCATCTCTCTGAGTCTGCTTCCACGATCATACCCCTTTCCCTGACTCTTCTTCCTCCCTCTTCTGATAGTTTGCTGGGAAAGTCATGACATGTTTTTCTGTTTTTCTATGTAAAAATGTGTCATGACTTTCCAGAAAATCCAATACTTTTAAGGCCTTCATCATTACATTAGGCCCACCTGCATAATCCCAAAAAAAACTCTATTATAAAGTCAGCTAATTAACAATTATACATATTTAACGTGAATTCCCCTTTTCCATGTAAACAACATAGTCACAAATTCCAGAATTCAGATGTGGACAACTTTGAATTGTTCTACTATCTGGAAAAAGAAAGTCTATTCACCCAAGATGGGTCAGACAGAATATACAAGAGCTAACACACAAGAAATGTTCATGAACCAGAAAACAAAGTATTGTCTAAGAAAACACATAAAAATGACAATCACCATCACTGAAATCAACATTTACTGATAAGTCACTGTGCTTAGTATATTTGATACAATGGTTATTTAAATTCAAAACAACTTTTAAAAGTAAGAAATCCTTATCTCATGTTGATAAAGATAAATGGGCTTTTGTTTGTCAAGGTTTCTTAACTAATAATTTGGAATTCAAATTTAGGTCTCTGATTTCAAAGTCTGAGTTCCATTTTGTAGAATTATTCATATAGTGAATGAAAGGAGATTTAGAACAAGATGACTCCAAGTCAGTACACAGCACTGAAGAACACAGTTTGTATGTTATTTGCCTAAAACTCATTGAAGGAGGCATAACAGAAATGAATGGAAGTAGGTAGTGGAAAGCGGAGTAGCATGCAGTGGAGAAGATGGACCATATTAGAGACTAGTTTGCACTGGCAAGTCAGGGAGATAAATATTATTAAGAAAAATGTTTTGACAGGTCAACAATCCCTTGAGTCTGTACATCAAGAGACGAACAAGAAGGGACGTATAGGTTTTTAAATAAGTGAGAGATATAACGACACCATGTTTTAGGGACATCTGTCTGACAGCAGTATGAAGGATGACCAGAATAGGAGAGGAGAAGAAACAACTGAAGAGCACCACCAGGCAAATGTAATAATTCCAATGTCGATAAGGTGGTACTTGCAGCGCTGGTTTACAGAGATTGCTAATCACCATTGCGGTGTCCTCCTGTGGAGCATCACTGATATTATCAAATCTCAGACAATAGTTTTGAAGATAAAACTCACTTAGTATAATATTCATTTTCAGGGATATTTAAGAGGTTAATTTTCTCTGTATGTTTTTGGTTAGGTTTAGACCTTTAAATGTTTGTCAAGTGTTTTCACATACATTTTCATATGTAAACCTAAATTCAGTGAGGCACGTAGACTCAGAGGAGTTGTTACATAGAAGAAACTAAAACTCTGAGAAATTATGAATTATCAAAGTCCATAGTGATGGTTTCATTATTTTAAAAAATATTTATGTATTTATTTATTCATTCTTAAACATATTCCAAAAATCTTTTACATTAAGGAAATCCTAAACTTTATGTTTTATGAAATTGGTATAATCTTAAAGTTAGATTCTTTGCATAAAAATTTAGCAAGCCACAGAAATGACCTTTTCAAGCATCCATCCCTAAATCTCCTATTCATCTCCCTAAACTACAATCTTTGTCACTTCCTTAGAACAACAGTCATTATGAATATACAGCTGAAATCTATTCATTTCTTTAACCCACACACTAGAAAACAAGATCCACGGCTGTAGGTCCCTGACAGAGCAATATATGAGGAATTGAAAATCTATAATCAATTGATCTGGATCAAGCAGGAGTGCAGCCTGTTCTATGACACATTACATTTCAGACTTTACCTCCATGCAGTTTGCTTCTGCATTTTAGTTATGAAATTTGGATCTATGTGGCTAAGATGATTAGAAAAGGGTAACTCCTCCCTTAGGGAACTATTTTAAAATGTCACAATTAAAATTTTCCAGAAAGTTTTGAGCAATTTTAGCCTCCTGGCTGATGCAATATATTAAGTAGCAGTGTTAGCTTAAGGATGCTCTCTGGAAATGGAAATGCTGATTTACCCTTGCCCCCTGCCAGGCCACCTAATTGGAAGGCATCACTCTCAGTGGTGTGCACACTAATTCGTGATTTTTGCCAGTAGAATTGGGAATAGCATAATAAATGGCTTTGTGATTGGGGATATATGCTGTGCCTGTATTTGGAAGGAGGAAAATGTTTAATTGCTCTCCACATAAATTTGATTACACGAATGTAGCAAGAAAAAGAAAGGTAAAGTTTTTTTTTTTTTTAATTAATAGAAAAAGATGTCATCATTTGATTTCCAGGCTTATAATTCTGTCTTTAAAGTATGAGAGGTAACCTTGTCCAAGGAAAAAGCGATGGTCTCCAAAAAATAACCATCATTCCACTCTTCCACTCCCTACATGTTCCACGACCACTAAGACTTTCAAAATATATTTTTTGCAATAGTGGTAAAAACTTGATAATAGCTAGGAAACGCTTCTGTGAAAGTAGGCCATACATGGTTATTATTAGTATAATTTGTATGATTTTAATCTTGACTAGACATGATAATATATGGTAAATTGATTAAAGAATTGTATTTATGCATGATGGTTAAATCACAAGTATATGTATTGTTACTAAGCCAACCAAACAAAGTAAGAATTTTCATCACTAGGTTTAGTCAGAAGTAAATTTTCTACCACCAAGTATTTCACATAGATATCTGAGTCAGAAAATTGAATTTACTTTTCATATAAATCTTGTCCCAGCTTTTCTTTGTAATTATGTACTAATTGAAAAACTATCTAACAAAGCAGATCACTAAATAACCAACAGTCCTCATCACATTTCTCTGTTGAAGTACAGAAACAGGATAGAATTACATGTTAACCTCATGTACCTTTAGAATAAATTCAGTGACTTTATTGTATTTGATAAGTTTTATATACTTTTCTTACAAATAACATGTAAATTGGAAATGAATACGTTTACTCTGATTATTTAGATTCCTAATGGCCCACTGCATTTCTTTTTGCAGGGCCTGACCCCCTTGTAGTTAGGACTAGCATGGATTTTTAAGAAATGTGGAAACAGAGAGTTTAATGTCTAATTTCTTTGCAAATCACAGTTTACTAACAACATGATCAAAGCAATCTTACAGTTATTGAATTCAAGAAAAGACCAAGAATATAACAATTACATGCCATTACTATGATTGTCCCTTGAAAACAGAAGCAAGGGGAATGTTCTCTATAAACCCTAAATAATATAACCAAGTTTTTGAAGGAGATATGAGTAGAAAAGAGCATAGTTTTCAGTTTATAGAACACTGTTCAGTTGACTAAATTTGTAACTAGTAGAGATTTTAGAAACCAGAGCTGTACAATCCCTTAATAAGCAATGTAGATTGATTAAAGTATAGACTCTGGTTAATGTAATCATTATTCAGATGATCTTAACATTAGCCAATCTAATTTGGATTAAGTTACCAATAATTGCTGATCTTAATTGCTATTAACTTAGAAAAAAATGATTTTCTTCTTTTAGAATTGATCTTTAGCTTGGTGTTAAAAGCTGGAATTTGGATTTTAATGATAACTAACATAGAGTCTCTTAAAGTTATAACTATGTTGCACTTGCTTAAGGTCAGAAATGGAAAACATGCCTTCTAGACACTTACGGTCTAGAAAACAACAAATAGGTAAGTCGAGGAAAGGAGGAATGCAATGAAAATATTTATTAATTCATTATCTTTTTTTCCTAGTACAGCTTTCAGTTTATTCACAAACTGGAAAAAATATATAGATAAAGAAGGCAAGTTGGGGAAAAAATCTTGTTGAAATATAAAATTGGTTTTCTAATCAAGAGATGTATGTCTAAAACCTGATGGTAGAATGTTATTGATTAAACTTCGTGATTATGATTAGTTGGGGGGGCCTGTGGTTGGTATTATGTTTAAGGGGCTGGACTCCTGCATGGTTGACCGTGGTTCGAGTCTCAAACTTGGTAGCTTGCTTTCTCACTTTCCCTCTTTCTCTCTCTCACTCAGTTCAAATAAAATAGTAATAATGATGAATAAAATTAAATAGTTCTTAAAAAAAAGGTTATTAGTTCAGTAGGCTTACACGAAAATGTAGTAGATATATTTCTCCCACAATGTCTAATACTGTTTTTATTTATTTATTTATGACCAATGCCATATAATATTGTTTAGCACATTTAATTAAAGATATGTGGTACTTAGAGACAATAAATGAAACTGATAATAATTTCATACAATAAGACAAAAAAACTCTTCTAAAAACATACTTATGGGGGCCAGCAGATGGCATAGTGGTTGCATCACCAAACTCCCACGTGACTGATCTTGATTCAAGTCCCAAACCCAATAGCTTGAAAGTCATGGCCAACCATGGTTCGAGTCCCAGGACTGGTGGCTTGCTTTCTCAGTTTCTCTCTCTCTCTCTCTCTCTCTCTCTCTCTCTCTCTCTCAATCTCTCTCTCACTCTATCCCTCTCTGGCCAAATTAAAAATAAATAAATAAAGTTAGATAAAATAATTCTTAAAAAAAAAAAAGTCATGTTGGGTGCATGGGCTCATACCCCAGATCTCAGGAGGAGAATAAAAGAGAAGGGATTGTTGGGAACCAGCAGTTAGCGTAATGGCTATGTCGCTGGACTCCCATGTAGTCGACCACGGTTCGCGTCCCGGACCCGGTGGCTTAAAACACGCCAGGCGCGTGTGCGTGCGTGCCCAAGATCCCGAGAGGAGAATGGAGGAGAAGGGATTGCGGCATGACCATCCCCCCTGGGGGGTGATTTCTCGCTTTCTGTCTCTATGTCTCTCTCTGTCTGCCTGGCGAGCGCACGCGCCCTATAGCAAAAAAAAAAAAACCTCTCCAAAAAAAAAAAAAAAGAAAGGATTGCAGTGTGGCCATCCCCCGAGGGGATGATTCTCACTTTTCATCTCACTGTCTCTGTCTCTCTCTCCAGTGAGTGCACATGCCTATGAAAAACACCTCTTATAAACATAAAAGACATACTTATGAGGATGATTATTCTTTTACTTCTCAGAGCCCTGTCTTCTGTATAGTAACAAAAGTAGTAATACTTTAAAAATATATCAAAGCATTTTATTATATGATAACTACAGTGTCATCTATTTTAGAGCAAATGATTCTAAGATTCACCGATAAAATACACTTCGGGATGAAGAAAACCTAACAAATGGAAACTCAGCTTTTATTTCTTAGATTTAATGTAAATATGTTTGGTGACTGAATTCATCTGAATTATTTTAATCTTCCAATAAAACTGCTACAGTGTGTACTTGATTTATAAATTTCTGTCCTGATTCCAAAGGCAGAACATTTAATGAAAATACATAAAACAAAGCCAGAACCTGTAATATTAAAATATTAAACACCTATTTGGAAAGAAATTTCTTGTTTCATACCCTAAGGACAGCAAAGTTTGCTAAACAATGTAAGTAAAATATATTACCATTGAAGATACCTTCCAGAAAAAAAGAAAAGCCTTGTCTCCAAGTTCTCTGAAGATGGAATATAGAAACTACCGGTAGGATACTTCTCTATGTATAAAAGTAGAGGTGATCAATAGAAGCTGGACATTCTGGCAGAATCATTGTTTCTGTTACAGTCTTCCACTAATAAACAGGTTGGTGATTAAAAAAGTAAAAGCTCCATGTGACATTATGTAAGTAATACCTACCAGGCTCTTAAAACATTCTATTTAAAGATATTATCTCTACTTTTATGGATAGCCTACTGCTATTACTAGCAATCTTAATTTTAAACTAGTACATATTTGATACTGAATTTTTTCATAAACCACCTGAAACATGAGAAAAATTACAGCTAACAAACCATATACAGTTGGCTGTTTTCATTCGTGGGTACTGGCTTTGGGCACTCATGAATTCAACAACCCAGAGATGCAGCCAATCCATCCATTTTTATTAAATGAAATGTATTATATATTATGAAATGGGGGAAGAGTTGGCTCCCTAAAATACTGATGCTGAAGAAATTTACCTATATGCTTTTTCATTTATATCTGATACTAGTTACTTATAAATGCTAAAGTATATAGAAGGATTGTGTAGGTTATATGTAAATACCCTGCCATTTTATGTATAAGACTTGAGTGTCTGAGAACAGTTAGCGTAATGGCTATGTTGCTGGACTCCCACGTAGTCGACCGCGGTTCACGTCCTGGACCCGGTGGCTTAAAACTCATGCCGGGTGTATGTGCGTGCATGCCCAAGATCCCGAGAGGAGAATGGAGGAGAAGGGATTGCGGCGTGACCATCCCCTCTGGGGGGTGATTTCTCGCTTTCTGTCTCTCTTTCTCTCTGTCTGTCTGGTGAGTGCATGCGCCCTATAGTGAAAACCTCCCCCCCCCCCCAAAAAAAAAAGACTTGAGTGTCTGTAATTTTGAAATCCATAGGAGTCCTGGAACCAGTTCTCCATGGACACCAAAGGACGACTGTTCTAACACTGTGGCTAAAACTAATAACATTTTGATAATAGGCTATGTCGCTTGGTTCACTTAGCTTTTATCCAATTTTTACCCTTACAAAAATAGAATACATGTGCACACATAACACACACCACACAGCAACAATAAAAGACTTGTAACTTTAGGACTTACTTATTACAAACACCTCTGTAACTACCACCCAGGATGAGAGTTGGAACTTTGCCAGTGAATCCAAATGCTGTGTTTTATACCAGTTTCAAATCATTCTTTTCACCCATAAATAAACACTATGCTGAATTTACATGGTTACTTTCTTGAGTTAATTTAGCTTTTATCACCTACATGTTTATATCATGTTTACAGTTTGATTTTACATATTAAGAAAAATTTTGGTTTTTTGTTGTTGTTGTTTTGTTGCTGTTGTTGTTTAGTTCCTGTTAATCTTGAGTCTTCTTTCATCCTTTTCCTTTTCTTACAACTCATGTGAAAAACTAGGTTGTTTACCTGTAGAGTTTCCTGTAGTCTGGCTTTAGAATGTTCTGATTTACATACTCAATGTGTAGTTCTCATGTAACTTGATCATCTGTATTTCTTATATATCAGGACTTGGATCCAGAAGTTTGATCACACTCAGGTTTATTTTTTTGGCACTGGCAGTGGTAGATTCTTCACTCATGAGATAGACAATGCCTGGTTGTCTTTCTTTTGTGATGTTGGTAGCTACTGATGGACAATGTCTACAACCCTCAATACATTGGATTTGCAAAATGGTGATTTTTTAAAGAGATTTTTGCTATAGAGTGTGTGCACTCACTGGAGAGACAGAGAGACAGAAAGTGAGAAATCCCCCACCAGGTGTGATGGCCACACTACCATTCCTTCTCCTCCACCCTCCTCTCAGGATTTTAGGCACAAACGCACATGCAGCTTGCATGACTTTTAAGCCACTGGGTTCAGGATTCGAATCATGGTCACCTACATGGGAGTCCAGCTATGTAACATTACACCATCTTCTGGTCCCCAAAATAGTGATATTCTATCATTTGTTTTATATCTGTGATCATCTTTCATTTTTAACAGATAAGAAACACTTCCTCCTCACCTATTAAGCTACCCAGTGGTAGAAGTCATAGACGAAAGCAGGAGGAGTGCTTGATTTTTTTTTTTTCCCTTGATTAGTTTCCAAGTTAACAGTTAACAGATTTGTTTGCTTTCATTCTTTGAAGACAAGTAATTTACATAATTATAGAAAAGTTCATGAACTTAAGCATATTGATGGAGTTCAGTCACTTTCAATTATTATCCCTTTAGAAATTCCAGTGTCCCCCTTTTGGGACAGTGAAACTCTCCTGGAGTTGGCTCTCAGAGACTTTCAGTATACCCTAGTAGTCTTGGCTGGCTTTCTCACTCTCAGGTGTGACAAGCCACAAACAGAATGAATCACTTCACCCAGAAGGTCTGTTTCTTTTATTTGAAAATGATATTTCAAGAACACAATCAAGTTATTAGAGTTGCTCATTGCTATAGGCTCAGTAAGAATAAATTATCACCAGGCTACATCCTACTTATACTGGTAGACCAAATCCAGGTTTACAGAACTTCTTACTTCATCTTGGCTTCACAGCATCTATATCTCCTTCCTCCCACATTGAGAATCTTGGTCCTAATAGTTACCAGGGATGGTAAACAGATTCTCCTAATTATTAATTTACTTTATCACCCAGCATGCACATGAGTCTCAGAATAACAGTACTTCTGTCATTCAGAAATAATCACTGAAAAAATATCTTTCTTTTTATTTCAATTGCCTGAGGGTACATGTGCTCATTAGAGAGACAGACATATAGACAGAGATGGGTCCTGCTCATCCCACAGTCCCTTCTCTTCCACTTCATCTAGTCAAGATTTGGGACATGTAAGACCAGCAGATAGTGTAGTGGTTGTGTCACTGGACTCCCACATGGCTGACTGCAGTTTTAGTTCTAGACCTGGAGGTTTAAAACTCATGCCAGGCACATGTACATGTGTGCCCAAAATCCTGAGAGGAGAATGAAGGAAAGGGCATTGTGGGGTGGCCATCCTCCTTGAGGGGTGATATCTCACTTTCTGTCTCTCTGTCTCTCTCTGCTGAGCGGACATGCTCTATAGCAAAAAAAATCTCTGTTAAAAAAAATTGGAGGCATGTATGCACATGCACCTGGCATGTTTTTCAAGATTCAAAGCATGGTTAACCATGTAAGATACAGCTCCTTTAACCACTAGGCTATAGGACTTTGCATATATTGGTTTAATTTTTATTTAGTTCATAGATGTGTTTGAATGTAGGCTTGCTTATAAATGGACAATTGATTTATTGATTTATTGATTTAGAGAGAGGTTTTTACCATACCACAATTCCTTCTCCTCCATTCTTCTCTTGGGATTTTGGGCATGCACACATATGCATACAACCTGTGTTTTAAGCCGCCTAGTCCAGAAATCAAACCATGGTCAACTACGTGGGGGTCCAGTAACATAAACACCAAACCATCTGCTGGTCTCGGACAGTTGATTACAGAACTTTCTCTACTGGGCAAAATAATGAAGAAACTATTAGTTTACTTCTATTTGGTTATTTCTGTTCGTTTCCATTATTTCCACTGCCTAATAGTAAGATTATAAATTTGCCCATCACATTAGGAAATTAAAAATTGAAAAATGTGACTGAGATGTGCATATTCCTACTTCTAATTGCACCATCTTCTTGTAAGATAGCTCCTGCCAATTTTCAACTTCCACAGCTATACCTCTCTGATCTCTGATAATATTTCATACTCTTCGAAGACATGCGAGGCCAGCTAGAGTGGTGCAGCAGAATCACAATACCCTGCAATGCTGAGGTCAGGGCAGAAGGTCCCAGGTTCGAATTCTATGGTCCCTTTGCACATACTAGGTATGCACACGCTAGCATGTGTGCCTATGGCTTGCTGGTGGTAGATCACACAGTATGAAGACACTTTGGAGTGTTGAATGCCTCTTTTACTTTCTCTCTTCCCCTTTATCTCTCCCTCTATCTTTTGCATGAATAGAAAAAAGTAAATTAATTAAATAAAAAAGGATATCATACCCAGAAATTAATGCATTTGTAATAACTTGTTCCAAGTTATCTTATGAGAAAGCGGTACTTGGGGGGGCCAGCAGGTGACTAAGGTATTGAACTCCCACAGGGCCAACTGCAGTCTGAGCCCCAGATCTTGTGGCTTGAGAATCATGCTGGGCGCATGTGAATGCATGTCCAGAATCCTGAGAGGAGAATGGAGGAGATGGGATATGGAGTGGTCATCCCCCTGGGGGGGGAGGGTGATTTCTCTCTTCCTCCCTCCTCTCCCTCCCTCCCCCTCTCTTTCTCTCTCAATATGGTGAGCACATGTGTCCTATGGCAAGAACTTTAAAACAAAAAAGTTATACTCTGATCTTTCTTGAGTACATGACTAACATGTCTTCAAAAAGTTCATGGAAAATGTATATTGTGAAAAAAACTATGTATGAATTTCAAAAAAAAATGTTTACACCCAAATAAATTTGTGCTTTAATTCCATTTTCCTTTTAGTAAACTCAATACACAACTGATGAATTAATGATCAACAGAATGAATGTATCAGCCTCTTCATGTTTTAGATAAATGTTTAAAATATTAGCTTAGTTTTATAGATAACAAACACTTTGTTTACAAGGATATTCTATTGATACATTTGCAAAGTAGTTTTCACTACAGAAAAATAAATCAGAAACATTTAACATGTTAATATTTTTAATTAAAACCCCTCCCTTCACTCCCTCCAGGCTGAACATGAATAATACAATGGTATCACAGAATTAGGAATAGGGAGTGAAAAACTCCATAATGTTCCTCATTAAATGAAATCTAGGAAGTTTCCATATGCTTCTCTGGTTTTCTGATGCATTGTGGTTACTATACAGCCAACTCTGACCAGTAACAGAGTGGAGCTTTCTTCATGCCACCCAACCAATAGCCACAAAATATCTTTTGGCCTCTAAGTCATTCAAGCCTGCCTCTAGAACCCCATTGCCTCATGTTTACACTCTATCCTAACCTATTGTTGGTACCTCAGTTCCTGACTTCCTGTTCTGTCTCCAGACTGTACTCTTGAACTGATATATGCCTCATACCTGCTTCCTGGTACTTCCTCAGTGGTTGTCTGTGCCCTCTCTACAGACTGTTTTTCTCCCTCTGCTTCATGTAACTCTTGATTCCTATTCATCTTCATCTTCCTGCTCTGGCCACACACACATAGCTGAAGCTACAGTCCCGGTCACATTAAACAGTGTAATGGAGAAATGATGTGAACATATCAGTAGTCTGTACTGTACTGTAGGAATGAGGCATTGAGAACCAGTAGGTAGCCTAGAGGTTAAGGTGGTTGAGTCCTTGACCTGGAGCCTCACAACACTGGGCATGGGTGCATGAATGCCCAAAATTATGAGAGGAGGCTGGAGGAGAAGGGATTATGGTGTGGCCATCCTCCTTGCGGGTGAGAGGGTTCTTGTTTTCTGTCTCTTTGACTCTCTGTGTCTCCTGGCAAGCTCACATGCCCTATAGCAAAAATCTCTTTAAAAAAAATGAGGCTTTCAAGCATCTTGATCAAGGAAAGTATCAAAGAAACAAATGGACCTCCTTGAGTCTTCAATGGAAGCACACATAACTCTTTTTTACATGTAGCATTTATAACTTAGCAAATGCCTTACTTAGATTATTTCAGTGTCCCCGAATCTTGTAGTACTGTGAACAAGTAAGATTATTCAGTTCTACGTAGAGTTAATGAGGCTCAAAGACATTGAATGCTATTCTGAGATCACATGCATTTAAGTGGAAAGGAACATTGAAATCCATCATCTTGCTCTTCCACTAAGAGAGGTTTCCTTTTTTATCACCATAGAGTGACCAAACTTCTTAACTTTTATGTGCCTCAGTTTCTTTTATTCTGTTAAATGATTTTCTCCGTCAAAGTGAATTAACTATGTAAATTGCTTTGAACTCCTAAGGTAAAAAAAAATAATAAAAAGAGCTGTAGGAGTGATAATTAGATGCCATGGTATTATAGATGTTTCTAAATGGAGTTGAAAGGTTCATGGAATAAAATTCTTTCCATATTTTCATTAATATGGATTTTTAATACCCTTTGGAAGTTAACCTGAAAAGTGTTTTTCTTCTTTTATAATGGAAAAAGTAACTTTCTTCTCATTGACTTGGAACTTCTTTATAACAAAAAATGCTCATGTATCTTGAAATCCACATGGATAAGTAGTAGTTTAAATACACCACTTTGCAAGTGGACATACCTAAATCTTACTGAATGACTCAGACCTCACCGGGAGTAAAGTGTAGTCTGATTGTTCGCTCTGCTTTTTGAACTTGCTAAACCTGTTTTCAGCTCCTAAAGAGCAGAAAAGTTTCTTATCATAGATTCCATGGTATATATTTTTTAAATCCAAACATAAGATAATTTTATATCTGCCTTTCTAATCAGTTATTCAAAGTGAGTGAATCTTTATTTTCTAGAGATTCATAATTAGTCTTTTTAAATAAGGACAGACTATTTTAATAGTTGATAAAGAAAGTATTTTTTACATAGCTGAATGTCGTTTACTTGCTTAAAATGGTATGGGCAGTAATTTACACCCCTGTGCAGCTTTATACAGTCCTGTGTCTGCATTCACATTACAGATTCTCCATCTGCCTCTGTATTAAACTCATCTCAGGATTACTAAATCAGTTCATGGTGCCTGTTGACTTTATAAATAATGTTTACCTTTTTCATGTCAGTAAAGTATGAATTTATCTCACCACTTGCCATCCGGTTTTTAGATTATTCACAAAATTTTCATCATCCATTTGATTACTGCGAGGGGTAGAATTCTGTGACATCGCATGGTAATGAGCTTCATATGGAGCAGTCTACTTCAATAGTCTACCTTAATTATTACTTATTAAGGAGCACCACAAGTTCCACACCAGTTATTTTCTGTGAAATAAGTAGCATATACTATGCACTGTACCAAATATGATAATGCCATTTAGAATCGTAGAGAGGAAAGGAATTACAGATGATTTCTTCCAGTCCCCTTATCTTAGAGGTAAACAAATTCCTATCTAACAAACAAAGTCTTTTCTAAGATGACAAAGCTGACTGCTAAGGGCTCTGAACTTACAGTCAAAAATCCTGTCTCTAATTCTTGTCTTCTCTCTGCTTCCTTTATTCTGCCTCTTTTCTGTGTTATGGTAAAAGACAGATGAACGCTCATTTTACTTTGATTAAGGGAAAAGCTACAATTGGCATGGAGAAGCAGGCCAAAAGCAGAAAGGAATTCCACTTTTACAATTTTTCAAATTCTAAACAACTTACGTGCAGTAGGTGACAGAAAAGGGGAGAATGTAATTTTAAAAACCTGCTACACTGTAAGAAACTGATTTTTAACCATTAACCAATATTTTAGTTGTGATGTTTTAAGATATGATTTCCCAACAGGCTCTGGTGATAATGATGAAAACAGTGAGAAAAGTTAGGGACCTAGATAAATGGAAGAGCAGGGATGTCTTTATAAGTAGAAAGTTCAAAATATTTTTTCTGAAAGCTCTCCTTTCTTTATCATTATAAAATTCAATATTTCTTGATAATTGATAAAATAGGTCCCCAGTCTAGATAGTATATATTGTTAGGTTTTAGGAAATATGGAAAGTTTTGAAATTGGTTAGGACAGATTAGCATACAAGCAACCCGAAACAATTTGGAGATGGAGATGTTGCAAGATTTAGGAAATTTGTCAGTGATGCTTCTATCCATGTACATGGCAGAAACTTTGTTGTTGTTGTTTGAGGAGTTTTTGTTTGTTTTTTACCTGTGGCTCCCTGTCCTAAATTTTACACTACTACTAGCTATTCTGTATTGACCTTGTGTATGTGCTAGTCTGTGTCAGTACTATGAAGACAGGAGTCTATGTGATGCTCGTGACAACATTGCATGAGCTGGTAGGAATTACATAGATTCACAAAGTACTAGAAGAGAAAAGTTGAGAAATTGACCGAAGGTCTAGGTACGTGTGGGAAGTGGGATTCAACCCTAGCACAAACAGCAGGAAATATATACCCTTCCTGGCCCTACAGTGTCCCTGATGCTGGCAGTATCCACTGTTCACTGTGCACTCACTTTCAGCAGAAGCAGTATTTACCTACTTACTTACTTACCCTCCCTAAGAATACAAAAGTAAACAAAAACACAGCCCAGCCACGGTGGTGGTGGTGCTTGCTGCTATAATGCTGTGCTTCACCAGCTAGGACCACATGTGGAGGCTTGGGTTCAATTCCATGTTCAACCTAAAGACTGAGCTTAGTGGAATAAACCTGAAAGCCCTGTAACAGGGGAGGCTGAGGCAGGAGGACCTCAAGTTTGAGGCTTACCTGGACAACATCATAAGACCGTGTCTGAAAATGAGCCAGGTATGGTAGAACACACCTGTCATCACAGATGGGAAACAGGCAGTAGAATTGCTATAGCAAATCCTGTCTTTAAAAAAACAGAAAAAAAAAACAAACAAACCCAAAATACAAAGCAGTGCATTACAGCTTCTCTCAATTGAAGGCAGACTCCTTGCCTACTGGTCAGCCAGGTTTCTCTCCTTTTACTGTTCTTAAATTAATTGCATGCCCAGATGAGGATGTATATTGTATGTGGTTACATATTATGTTTTCCCCTTGTGTGGATAGCATGTTTCTATTAATATTTGAAATATGACCAGGGAGGTCATTGAAAATATTTTAATTCACAGAAAGCTATTAATGTATAAGGAGATAATGTAAAGCATCAATATTGTTTTTGCTCTTATGAACTCTTTTCCACTCTCAATAAGTTTTTTTTTAATTTACAGAGATGTTATACAGCTAACAGTTCTTTATGAAATAATACTCATGAGAAAAATTAGTGCAAATACTATGAAAACCTCACTCTTCCACTCGATCCATACACTTTTCATTCATAGCCAACACAACAGAAATCTAACAGACGGGCACTGTAAGTGACCAAATAGAATAGCAATTAAAATAAACTTTAAGGTTTTTCAGAGCTGATGAAATCCTCACTTTTGTCAGAAACATGTCTGAAGAGAGGAATATTTGAGCTGTCTGCTCGGTTTTAAAATGTAGTTGAAATTAAGGACAGATGAAAAACCTGTAGTCACCAATACCTTGCAAAATATTATGGAATGCCTTTGACTTTTGTAAAATGTTGTTCTCCCAGCCTTGACAAATGATCATTTAAATTACCTTGTCAGTGAAGAAATCCAAGGACTTTGTTATACAATGTTAGGAGTAATAGAATTGTCATCTCTGTTTCAGGATAGAAAAAATTATTTCAGTGACTGTCAAAAGTCACATCGGCCACTTCAACCATTTATTTGTGAAGAAGCTCAGGAAAACGGGTTTTAATTTGAAAAAGAAACAAGTATCACTCTTTGAAATAAAATACATGAGCACACCTAAAAAATTGTCATGCTTCATTAGGAGCTATTCAGCGAGAAAATTAAGGCCAACAATGGAGACACTGACTTTAGGAGTTGCAAGGTAGCTTTAATTAAAACTGTCAGCAATTATTTAGCACCCATCTGTGACTTATCTGAAATTCAATAGATGGTGCAGTAGCATGAATGCGGCCATGTTCCTAAGTTGTTGGAGCTAGGACGTGTGAGATTTCCTCTGTGCCATGCACAGTCTAGGAACAAGAGCTGCTGGGAGACACGTGGTCTATGCACTATAGACACTATAAAATAGGAAACTCAATACATGAAACGGTCTTTAAGTTTCAACAGTTGAGTAATAATGATTACACAAAATTTCTGCTCCAAACTTTTAAAAATTATGGCCAGAAAGGAGACTGTTTTTAGGTGTTTATGAACTGATTTATATAAGGGCTATTTATGATTCTTACATGGGGGAGTGTGTGGTGCATTTTCTGGAAACAGTCACTGGGTACATTAGTTATGCTTTTTAAAAATTCATTGAAATCTATTATGAATTACAGCATCATTGTTCTCATACTAATAGTGCACATTATGTCAAAGGGGATTTAGGTGCTATTTAAAAAAAAAAAAAAGAGGCTAGACTCCTTAGGTGAGTGTATAATGATTACAATAGCATTATTTTTAAAAGAAAATAAAGGGGGGAAGCTTGCTTGGTAAGTGCTTATATAATCTAAATCTTCCCTGAGACGATGATATTTTACTGGTACAGAAGCTGCTGGTGCTGGAGTTTTGGTCATTATTTTGATTTGTAGCAAAGGTAGCTCTCTTTCCAGCCACGTATTGCAGACCTTGCAGTTTATCCAGCAGACTGCTATCTGAGAGAAGCACGCCATTGTCTGATAACATTCCACAGCTTCCAAGAAAGTTACTCCTATCTCATCTTGTTCATCACAGTAGATCACGGTCTTACCTATTACTAGCCACCAAATATAGCCCTGCATTTACCACCATTCTGCTCAGTCTCAATGGGAACAACAGAAGTCAGACAGATACACTCAGATAGGATAGTTTAGCACTGTAGACCGACAAACAACTTGACACAAAGTCATGCTGGCCTGTTTAAGCAAACGTGACTGAGAGACTGTGAAGCTAAAAGGCACCGTGCTGCCGATATCCATTTCTGAAGACAGTGTTCACTGCAGAATGACTTCATACACAGATCACATCCTTAAGATCATCATTGGTATTTTAGGTGAGAATTTTTATCAATAAGTGACCTAGATACTCCTGGGGAGCTTTCCCATTACAAAACCCTTTTACTCTTCATGGAACCAGGATTATTGTTAGACTTGCATGGAGTAGAATGAACTTATAAAAGCATACCCTTCTCAAACCACCCACCTACTTTACCCACCATAAGAAGGAAGACAAAGTTTGCTAAAAATGAGCTGTGAGCAATGCGTACCCAATAAAGAAGTTTGGGCTTTGAAGTAGATTCTGGAATCAATAATACATCTAAGAGCCTCAGTCTGGACCAGCAGCAAGACTTTCTTAGTAAATATGAAAACAACATAGAAAGAGAGGCCAGTAGCTCATTCCTTTGAGGGGAATCCCTAAAGGGAATGGTTGACCTGGACCCCATGATCACAGTGTTTACTAGCAGAAATATAATGAAGAGTCCCTATCATGAAAACAAAAAGCAAAGCCCAAATCCTTTAATAGATCAGGATACACCTGGTCTGTTTAGATAAGTAACATAAACGAACCTGAAATGTATGTATTTATAATGTATTGCTGACTAGAGAATGAGAAAGTCAGTGTGCTATATATGTAATTAAATATAAAACAGGGGAACCCCAAGATGAAATCAACTTTAAGAACAATATTTCCATACATATTTCATTATATGTTAATCAGAAACCAAACAAGTCCTGTTGTAGAAAAGAAGTTACTACTGGAAGCTATGACTGCTGCACTCATACTTTTCCAGAAAGAAAGTTAATTCTTTGCATGATATTACTTGTAATTTTTGAATTACCACTTGTTTTGTATTGTAAAATATCTATAATCTGAATGATTCTGCTTTCACCATTTGTACTAAAACACCCTAAAAGGGAACTCAGACAGCCTCAAGAGAGGTACATCTCTTGACAAGCAAATGAAGATGCTTTTTGGAGGATATATCCTGACTATGAGCCTCAAGAGTCCCAAGAGTTAACAAGAGCTATATACGAGCTAGTAATTGAACATCATCAGTCATACAGAAAAATATACTGAAAGGTCATAGAGCAATAATATCAGATTTATATCCCTAAAACATAAAATAATAGTTTTTTAGTACAGAATATAAATATGTACAGTTTTTTACAACCTTTTTTCTAAAGCTTATTCATTTCTTCCATGAGACATAGAAAGAGGAAAAGAGAGACAGTTGCTACCATGACCCTCTCCTCACTTTAGCCAGTCCCAGCTCACTCAGGGAGGTCTCCGGACACAAACCCAGAACCTGCCAAGGTGGTTAGCCTCAAAGATCATTGTGTTTCACTGTATCGTGTCTGAACCTCCTATATGTGACTTTTTCTTTATATAATACTGTTACAGTAATAGAAGAAAAACAGAATCCTATACACTTTACCAAAGGGATTTAAAAAAGAGTCAAATATAACTCTTAAAATATGCTAAGTGAATGAAAGTAGAATAGCCATAACTAAACCAAAAGAGAATGGACATAACAGTGAAAAAAATATTCTAAGATAACTGTATCTTAGAACTTTCAAAAATTATGATTATGGAAGTACAATACAGTATGTGTCAAATAACATAATAAAAAACAAACCCAAAGCTAGACAGACAGTACTGAAATTGTAGAGTATATCTTACAAATATTTTAAGAACAGTAAGAAAAGACGAAGAACCTGCAAAATAATGACAACTAAACTCTTCAGTAGCAACAATAGAAAGTAGAAGACAGAGAATAAAGTCCTCAAAGTGCTGAACAAAAAGTAGCTGTCAACCTAGAATTGTATGCTCAGAAAAATTATCTGTCAAGAATAGGAGCTTAAAAAAAATTGCAAAGAATAAAAACTGAGAGTCCCATCAATACTTTTACACTAAAAGAAGGATTAACGAATATCTTTCTGGAAAAATATAAGATGATCTCAGAAGGAGAGCTTAAGATGCAGGAAGAAATTAAGCAAAATATTGCTAAACTTAATCCAACTGAATGTACTATAATATAAAAAATAAAGCTGATGTAATTATTTTTATAATTAGTAAAGTATAAAGCTTCTAGAAAGATTGGTAAATGAAAAATAGATGAGGCAAAATAGATGATATAAAGAATAAAAAAGGTTTTAACTCCAACTCTAATGGAGAATTGGAAGGTAAAAAAATACTATAAATTTGTCAACAAAATTGAAAATTTTGTTGCAATTTGTAGAAATGTAAATTTTTTTCAAAAATGACTCAAAGAGAAATAAACTATGGACATTAAAACATAGTCATTGGGCTAGCCAGTGGCATGGTGGTTAAGGTGACTGGATTCCACATGGCCAACTTTGCAGCTTGAGTCTCAGACCCAGTAGCCTGAAAAAATACACCTGGTACATGAGAGTGTATGCTCAAAATGCTGAGAAGAGAATGGAGGAGAAGGGATTGTGGTGTGGCTATCCCTGCTGGAGGTTATTTCTCTCTCTCTCTCTCTCTCTCTCTCTCAATCTCTCTCTCTGTGTGTGTGTGTGTATCTCTATCCAGCAAGCACATGAACCTTATAGCAAAAGATAAAATAAATTTAGAAAATAAAATTAACCATAAATTTAAAACGCTTTCACAAAGAAAATACTAAGCTATCATCTATCATGATTGTATGTCCACTCCATCAACTTGCAAAGAATAAAATCACTAGGCAATGGATATTCACATCAGAAATTAACATGACCATCTATAAAAGTCATACCAATAACTTTTAGAAGTCAAAAATTAAAAATAACATTTAGAAAAACAGCTAGAAATTTCTTCATGATCTTGAACTAGGGAAAATTAAAAGCTCTCAATTTAATAAAAATGTATACAAAGTTCTGCTACTTAAAATTCAATGTAAAGAGGAACTGGCAGATGGCGTAATATGTTGTGGATTTGCATGTAGTTGACTGTGGTTTGAGTCCTGGACCTGGAGGCTTAAAACTCCAGCAAGGCATGTGTATGTGTGTGCCCAAAAATCCCAAGAGGAGAATGGAGAGAATGGAGGAGAAGGGATTGCAGTGAGACTATCCCCCCTGGGGTGTGATTTATCACTTTCTGTTTCTCTTTCTCTCTCTGTCTCTCTGGTGAACACTGTGCCCTATAGCAAAAATCTCTCTCTCTAAAAAAAAATAAATAAATAAATAAATCAATATAAATAAAGCATACATACAAACAAAAATCTGGGAAAAGATGATTGAATGTATATAACTAATAAGTGATTAGCAATTAGAATAGAACACTTCTATAAGTCATATATATTGTGTAAGTATATATTCACATGTTATGAAATAGGCAATAAATACTAATAAGTATCTACCCATGGGGAAAATATTTGTTTGAAATATTTAAAGATACTATAACTTATTAATAAGAGTAAAATTAAATCCATTATTATACATCACTTAATGCCCAATAAACTGTCAAAAAGTTGAAATATCTTAATATTGAGTATCCAAGTGGCACGAGTTGTTAAGAACTCATACACATTCATTGGTAAATTATTAGGGGAACATGAAAGTGGTACATGAAAGATTGTTCACAGCAGTATTGCCTGTCTTTTAAAAAATGATAAAAGCTAGTGGGGCCAGCAGGTGGAATGGTGGTTGAGGCACTGGGATTCCATGTGGTTGACTGTGGTTCAAGTCCTGGTTCCACCTTGAAACTAATGTTTGACATGTGTGCATGTGTGCCCAAAATATTGAGAGGAGAATGGAGGAGAAGGGATTTCGCCATGGGCATCCCCCAGGGGGTGGTTTCTTGCTGTCTTCAGCGAGCGCAGATGCCCTGTAGCAAAAATTCATTAAAAAAAAAAAATCTAACAGTAATGCAAATGCTCATCTAGAAAGCAATAAGTAGTACCAACAGTTAGCGTAATGGCTATGTCACTGAACTCCCATGTAGTCGACCACAGTTTGAGTCCCGGACCCGGTGGCTTACACTCATGCCGGATGCGAGTGTGTACATGCCCAAGATCCCGAGAGGAGACTGAAGGAGAAGGGATTGCAGCATGACCAACCCCCTGGGAGGTGTCTTTCTGATGAGCGCACATGCCCTATAGCAAAAACCTTTCCAAAATAAAAGAAAGCAATAAGTAAAATATAGTGCACTTGAGAAAATGAAGTATTAATATTTATAGCATTAAAATTAATGAACTCAAATAATATGTGATAGTGTGAAAGAACCTTACAAACAGTATGGAGTGCAAATTGCAATCAAATTCATAAGGATATCATTTTTTATAAAATTCAAAACATATGTAAAATATGTTTTATAATAGGCATATGTAAGCAAACTTTTTGTTAAAGAAACAATAAGTATGAAACTAAAAATGCTAATTTAGAGGGAGGAATACAAAGAAGGGACAGTGATAAAAAGACTAACCATAGAGTTAAGTTCTGATTTCTAAATATTGTGGTTAGTTCATGGGTGTTCATTTAAGGTTCTCGTAACTCATAATTGTGTTACATAAATGATTTTGATTGTGCCAGATACTGCATAATTAATATGTGATTAAAACATCAAGTATTTTATTTGTTTAGATGTTTATGAGAATTGGACATGTATCTGCACATTCTCTCAACCTGTTTTCCCCAGAGCAGTGGATAACATAACTGTTGAGGCTCCCACCACGCTTTTGACCAATGATGTGGTCTCTGCTAATGAGACCAGAGAGAATCATTTATAAAGATTGGCAGAGAGCATAATTCTCAAAATGTAAGCCAACATTTAGAAATCCATATCCCAGCAGTGAGGATGTGTTACATAATGATTAAGAGCATGGTCAAATAAATGTTATTGGAATCTCAGCTCTGTAACTTATTGGCTGAGTATTCAGGGGATGTCATTTATTTCAAAGCTTGGATGTCTCCTCTATAAAGTGAGGTGTGCCATCACTCCCCTCTCGTAGGACTGCTCTTAGGACCACAGGAGATAATGCATGCGAAGCACTGAGCACAGTCCTTGGCACCTTGTGCTCATTACATGACAGGTGTCATTATCTTCGTTCCACACATTAATCTGTCATATGAGAGATGGAAGCTTACTCTCTTTTTTTCTTGACTTGCTCAAAAGAGATACACAGATGCAATGTTTTCGTTTCACTTTTCAATTAACACTACTTGACAAGGTTGAAAAGTTTATGTTACTATAACAATATGTTAACTTAGATGCCTCAGAAGAGCACAGAGACTCCGATGTGAAAGACTGACAGCCAACTGACAACAGCAAGCTGCCTAATGAGTCTGTGGCACTGGTAACAACATGACAGGGTATCATTGAGGGAGCTACTGGGGCATCATGAAAGGGAGCTAGAGTGGGCTTATTTTTATTTTCAAGATCAAAAAGCCTGAAGCTGAATCATATTTGTTAGGCTTTGATTTATTCTTGGTAGTGAACTGTCAGCAATGGAAACATCTCAGGAAAAACATACCCATGGAGAGTATAGAAAGAGAGAGGAGAGAAATACCCAACAAGGCATTATCTGAAGTGCTCCTAAACTCTGACGTGCTCAGAGGTGACGAACTGTGTCTAGTGGAGCATACATGCTCTGGGTCAGTGAATCTAGGTTTGAATCCCACCTCTATCAGACATTATCACATGACACAAGGCCAGTTTAATTTCTCTGAGCTTACAGTGAGTCATTTATGAAATGAGGAAGTTGCTAACATTTGGGGGCTGTTGAGAGGATTATCATGTAACACATTTAACATTGTCATTGGAAAAGCAAGCATTCAACCATTACTCTTGTCATTGTCATCAACACAGTCATTGTCAATACCTGATTTCTATAGAAATTATAAAAGTGGAAAACAGGAAAAATGAACTTTGTTGTCTAGCAAAGATCCCTTATTAGGTAACAGTTTGAGAGAATAAGTAGATATCCTCTGAAATGCCACCTGAAAATGTACAGATGGGCAGTATTATCACTCGCATATTTACTATTTCTAAAAGAAGAAAGTCTGGATGATGACAGTGTGAGCTCCTATTGGGCTATTCTAGTTTATTTCTCTACAACAGACAACATTCACAAAAATACATGCACACACACACACACACACACACACACATGAGTTAGTAATTATGAAAAAGTAAAAAACACAATATACAGTAAAAAATTGACACATAAAATTTAAAATGCCCAACTTAAAAACAGGTTTTATATTCCTACCTTCCCTTTTAAAAAATGCTCATCACACTTAAAACATCATTCTATTAGACTTTCTTTTTTAAAGATATTTCCTTTCTGGGACCAGTGGGTAGCATGGTGATTAAGGTGCTGGACACCCCTATATGGCTGACCACAGTTCAAGTCCCAGACCTGGTGGCTTGCTTTCTCTGTCTCTCTCTTTTTTTTTCCTCTGTCTCTTTGTGTGTGTGTGTGTGTGTGTGTGTGTGCACACATGTGTGTATCTGGTCAAATTGAAATAAATTAACAAATAAATAAAATTAAATGGATAATTCTAAAAAAAATTTTAAAAAAGGAAAAGATATTTTCTTTCATCACAGCAGAGTATGTGTGCACACACATGAAAGATCGAGAGAGAGAGAAGCACACCCCAGAGAGTCTGGTCACACCACAATTCACTTCCTCCAGCCCTACAGACCATCAGATCATGGACACTCACAGACCTGCCTGGATTTTTTTAGGCTGACCAGGCTGGGGTGGGAGGTGGAGGAAAGATTTGAACTGTGGTCACCATGTGGAATCTGGCATCTTTTATTTTAGAGGTTTTTGACTTAGGGCACATGTGTTCTCCAGAGAGACAGAGACAGGGAAAATGAGAAATCACTCCCCACAATCCCTTCTCCTCCATTCTTCTCCCAATATCTTGGGAGAAAGTACATATGCGCATGCGCACAGCATGATTTTCAAGGCACCAGGTCCAGGACTTGAACCGCGGTCGGCCATGTGAGAGTCTAGTGACATAGCCACTATATCATCTGCTGGCCCCAAGATCTTTTAAGCACATTTTAGCACTGTTCCAGAAAGCTAGCCCCAGCTAGACCTTCTTGTGTTTCTAAAATAATACTGAGGTTCATTTTTGCAGTAGAAAATAATACATCGTTAATAATTTTTAAAAATTTTATTTTGTATACCAATTCATTTGATGTTTACCTCGATAGATTTTTCTGTCTTCAAGTAGAAGGACTGCAATTAAAGGTCACAATTAATTAATCATATGCTTTCTCATATTCTTAACATATTGAGCATTGAATATCATAATTAAACAATCATTGCTCAGCAATTATGGGCAGGAAGTTAGAAAAATAGTCTGTTCTCCCTTCAATGTGCAGTATACATGGCATGAAAAAATTAAATATAGGAAACAAGGCAATGTAAATGAGAGAATTTAAGAAAGTGGTCAAAAACAACAACAGAAATCCCACAACGATGAGGTATGTCAAAAAGTTATAGAGCCAATTGAGAGAGCTCTCAATGGTAGTGTGGTGGATTCCTCATGTCTGATTGCATAGTTCGAGTCTCAGACCTGGTGGCTTGAAAAAAAAAACAAAAACAACACACTAGACGTGTGTGCGGGTCCAGAATCCCAAGAGATTGTGGCATGGCATTTTATCTCTGTGCACTCTCTCTTCAGAACCTGTAACCCCAGCTAAATCATGGGAAAATATCAGACAAATCTCATCTTAGGGCCACTTGACAAAATACCTGACAAGTATTCCTCAGGGTCATCAAAAACAAGGAAAGACTAAGGAGCTCTCAAATGAAGCCTGCGGAGAGATGGTAACAGTGCAGTATGGTGACCTGGATGGCATCTTGGAACAGAAAAAGTACATTGGGTCAAAACTAAGGAATTGAGGGAACCAGCAGTTAGCGTAATGGCTATGTCACTGGACTCCCACGTAGTCGACCGCGGTTTGCGTCTCGGACCCGGTAGCTTACAACTCACGCCAGGCGCGTGCGCATGCGTGCCCAAGATCCCGAGAGGAGAATGGAGGAGAAGGGATTGCGGCCTGACCATCCCCCCTGGGGGGTGATTTCTCGCTTTCTGTATCTATGTCTCTCTCTGTCTGTCTGGCGAGTGCACGCGCCCTATAGCGAAAAACCTCTCCAAAAAAAAAAAACACTAAGGAATTGAAATGAATTGTGAATTTCACTTATTATCAATGTATAAATATTGGTGCAGTAACTGTAGCATGTCCACCATCCTTATGTTAGCTATGAACAATAAGAGAATCTTGGTGTTGGGTGTACTGGAAGTCTTAAAGTAGCTTCTTAATTTCTCTGTAAACCTCAAACCATTCTAAAGTAAATATTTAGGCCAATCAGTATATGAAAAAAATGTTCACCATTACTAATCATCAGGGAAATGCAAATCAAAATCACAGTGAAATACTGTCTCACCACAATTAGAATGGCTATTATGAAAAAGAAAACAACAACAAATCCCACAAGGATGTGGAGAAAGGAGAATTCTTATATTAGTTTGGGGGAAATATAAAATGATATAGTCGTTATAGAAAACAGTATAGCCATTCCTCAAAAAATTAAAATTAAGTCTGCTATATGATCAAGTAATCCCACTGCTGGGCATGCATTCAAAAGGAATGAAATCAGTATGTTAAAGAAATATCTACTTTCAAATGTATATTGTAGATATCTTCACAAGAGCCAAGATTTGAGATCATCCTAAGTGTTAAAAAGAGAATAAATAATGAAACCGTGGTGTATTTACAAAGCGGATTACTATTCACTCATAAAAAGAATGGAATTCTGTCATTATTAACAGTGACATGCACGAGTCTGAAGGACATTATGTTAAATGAACTAAGGCCCAGTAAAACGAACACTAATGATCATACTCATATGTAAAATCTAAAAAAGCTGATGTCCTTGAAATAGAATAGGAGCTGGCAGTTGACATGGTGGTTAAAGTGCTGGACTCCCACATGGCCGACTGGTGGCTTGCTTTCTCGCTTTTCCTTTTTCTTTCTTGCTCTGTCTCTCACAGGTCAAGTTAAAAATTATGTTAATGATAATAACTAAAATTAAATACATGATTTAAAATAATACAACCTACCAGAGGCTGAGAAAAGTAGTGGAGAGCCGAAGATGGAGAGAGACTGGTCAGTGGGTATAAAGTTATAGTCGGATAGGAAGAAAAATTTCTAGTGTTCCACTGGGGTTAATATAGTTAACAAAAACATATGGGGTGGGTGGGATATTCAAAAAGTTCACGTAAAATATATAATATGATAAAATGTTTCCTTTCCTTGACATTACTATAAATTAAATACATCTCACAACCTAAAACTTGATTATTATTGTGAACTAATAATATCTGGACAATTCAGACCATATCAAAAAATACTTTGAAATATTATCTCTATGCTGACTGAATCTTTTTCTTCTTTTTGAGAGAGATTTCTGCTATAGGGCGCATGGGCCAACTGGAGAGACAGAGAGACAGAGTGAGAAATCACTCCCCCTGAGGGGAAGGATCACACCATAATCCTTTCTCCTCTATTCTTCTCCTGGGATTCTGGGCACAAAACCACACTCACCCTGTATGAGTTTCAAGCTGCTGGATCTAGGACTTAAACTGTGGTTGGTCACATGCAAGTCCAGAACCTTAACCACTACACCACCTGCTGGCCGCTGGCTGAACCTTAAGTTAACAAAATTTAGCAATGACAAAATTTATCTTGCTGATTAACAACCTCTCATTTAGACATTTCTTTATTCAGCCAACATTTATTGAACATTCATTGTCTGCCAAACAGGGTTTTAGACACAGAAAATATGATGGTAATTAATGAACAGGGGTCTCTCTCAAACTAATGCTTTGGTAATCTCAATAGGGTCTTGCAGTAGGGAGGACATGAGACATGGACAAGTGTAGCTGATTCTTGTGGATTATAATTCGTTTGAATCTGACTGTCTCCACTAAAATAACAATACAATTAGCTCCATTCTGCCCATTCCTTCCATTGAACTATCCAACATCACTTTGTTTTTATGTATTTGCATTTTTCTTCTCTATGGGTGTATGCAAATCTATGTATAGATACAGATTTTATAGTGTTCTTGGCAAAAGCTTATGTGTTTAAATTATGTCTAACTTTACACATAGTTTAATCATTCGGGCCTAAGGATCAAGAAAGATAGCATTTCTCTTTGTTTTCTAGTGTTTGTGCAGCTGTTGCTATTGCTTTGCCAGGGATTTTTCCAGGAGGGAGCTGCTAGTATCCTTAATGCCAGCTAGTGGCATTCTGTTATTAAGTGAGAGGAAAACATAATTACCTCTTCCTGCTGCTGTTTCCATAGTGACTACTGCCCCCTTCCCTTTCTGCTGCCCACCTATGAGGGATTATGTAGGTTTACCTGGAGTCCAAATTTAGACCTAGCGTGTCACATTTCATATTTCAAATTGTTACTCAGCAGTAGACTTTTCAGTGTTTGCAAGGCAAATGATCTATTTTATCCTCATTTTCAAAGAGTCAGAGTTTTTAACTTCACAACATCCATCATCAACCTATCAGCTTAATTTCAATTCTGTTCATTTCTGTTCAATTCATAGCCTGAAAGAGGTGCCAGAGCCATGAACAGCTTTACTAACCAAAACCTAAAGAAACAACTGCAAGTTTCCAGTTTTATAGACCATTTTCTTCACATGGTCTCTTTGTGTTTACTACCTGCAAAAAATATAACTAAAACTGATTAAAAGAATTCTTACTGTTTTATGACAGGTACAGTTAGCAAGAAAAGGCAAGAATACACAGCAGTTGGATCAATAACTTGAAAACTGAACATTTACAAACAGACACAAATGGGGACAATGACTTGTTACTAGCTATTCCTTGAACAGTCTTTCTCACCTTACACTGGTTGTAAAACACCAATCATTACACATGAAAACACAAATGCTGGTTATAACTCTAGTACTCTGATAATCTGAAAACCTAATGTCAAAATGGGGGCACATTTGTGTGAAGTCCAAGCTATGTGGTGGTAAATTTAGAAACACCTGAATTTTAGTTTATAAAGTAGAGTAGCAATACTTACAAATAGAGATAGAATTTCTCCTGGTTTGACGTTACTGTTGGTGCTACTGTCCAAAGTCACCAGATATTTTTCTCTGCACAACTCAAGAGTTTACAATGGTTTGTAGATGGGACTTCCTATAAATATATACAGTAGAAAAGAGAGCTCAACCTAGAGGAGGCACGTTACATTGGAATTGTATAACCCCAACAGAGAAGTACTGAAAGTGGAGCATAAAGATATTTTTTAAATCTTAAGACTACCGATATTAATAATAGTGACTTTTGCCACTCTCAGTGGTTCAGCATCAAAACCCAGGCATCCAAGATACATGAAGATCTCACCTTAGTACCACAGGGCCACCTGAAATGAATGTCTGCTAGATAGAGGGGCTTGTAAATATTGACTTGTCCTGTATTTAGTAACCTAATTTCAAAGAAAATGTTTCTTTGTTTTTATTATCCAATTATTTTAAGTGGAAATATGTATTTTTGAGGTACAATGTGATGTTTCAGTGTTTCAGTATTTGTATTATTGTGAGAGTAGTACAGTCTTGATCTGTACTGTAAGTGAAATGAAAAATTTATCTACTGTATTTAATAGTAAATATCAAGTGTTGCAATATCACTTGTTTAATTATTTAGGTTTGCCATAAGGCATGTGTACTCACCAGAGAGAGAGAGAGACAGAGACAGATAGATGGAGAGAGGGAAAGTGGGTAATCATCCCCCGGGGAGATGGCCACACCATAATCCCTTCTCCTCCATTCTCCTCTCAGGATTTTGGGCATGCATACACTCATACCCAGCATGATTTTCAAGCTGCCAGGTCTGAAACTTGATCTGTGGTCAGCCATGTCGGATCCCAGCACCTTAACTGCTATGCCACCTTTAAAAGAAAAAATAAAGAATTGAAAACATGAAAAATATGGGAATAAAGACTGTCCAGTGAGGGAAAGACAGAAAGAACTGGATAATTGTAAGAGGGAACCGGAGGCTGATGAGGGCATGCTGGACAGGAAAAGAGGAGAGATCGATCAATGGGTACAAATTCAAGATTAGGAAGAATAAATTCTGTTGTTCCACTTCACAGCAAGGTGACCATAGTTAATACTGTTGTATATTTCAAAACGGCCAGAAGAGAGGATTGCAAATTTCCTCACCATACAAAATGATGACTGTTTGAGGTGATAGGTATGCTAACAACTTTAATTTGATCAGTTCACAATAATACAAACACTGAAACATCACATTGCTCCTCATAAATACATACCATTAATATTTGCCACTTAAAATAATTGGATAATAAAAACAAAGAAAAATTTATTTATTTATTTATTTATTTATTTATTTCTGGAGAGGTTTTTTGCTACAGGGCGTGTGCACTCGCCAGACAGAGAAAAACAGAAAGTGAGAAATCACCCCCCAGGTGGGATGGCCACGCCGCAATCCCTTCTCCTCCATCTCCTCTCGGGATCTTGGGCATGTACGCACACGTGCCCGGCATGAGGTTTAAGCCACCGGGTCCAGGACACGAACCGCGGTTGACTACATGGGAGTCCAGCGACATAGTCATTATGCTAACTGCTGGTCCCAGAAACATTTTCTTTAATAGGTTTGGCCATCAAAGTAGAATGCTAAAATGTGATACCCATGAAAAAGAAGAAAGAGGGCTGGCAGGTGGCATGGTGGTTGAGGGCACTGGACTCCCACATGGCTGACCATGATTTGAGTCCCGGACCTGATGGCTTGGTTTCTTGCTTTCTCTCTCTCTCTCTCTCTCTCTCTCTCTCTCTCTTTCTCTCACCTCTCTCTCTCTCACTCTGTCCCTCTTTGGTCAAATTTGAATAAATAAATAAATAAATAAATAAACAAACAAACAAACCAACAAACAAAGTTAAATAAAAATTCTTAAAAGAAAAAGAAGAAAAAAGTGATAAAGAGTGAATGAGCAGAATTTAAGGTGCAGATTGCAATAAAATGGGCTGTGTGTAAAAGACAGTAAATTGATGAAAATGAACTTTGATCAATAGAGAAATGATAAGAAGCTAAGCCATAAGGTAGTAACATAAGGTAGTAAAGGTAGTATTTTTAACAGAGAAAGCCAAATTTACTCCTATGATTATTCTCTGTGAGTAATAAATATGAGAGTATCTCTTAAATTGCAGAGAAAAGGATAAGTAAGTAAAAAGAAAAAGTTAAGGAGAGAGGCAAGAGTGCCTAAGACCAAAGGAGAAGTAGAAACTGAAAATCATGCAATTATCAAAGGCAAAATGAACTTTTGAAGTTGGAAAAAAAAAGCTGTCTAGATTATATGGAAAACATAATATTCCATGAAAAAATAATAAAGCTCTATAATTTGGCATATAATGGCAATTTTAATGTCAATGATGAAGATTTTGTAAGTATTTTATCTAAAAATTAATAAAAAATAAATCAAGTTGGCCCAGACATTCTCTGTTTACAAAACACTAAATGATAATGGAACAATGTCCCAGTTATAAAAGATATTAAAAATCACATAAATACAAATAATGAAAGTTTGTATTCATACCTGAATATAATAAAAAGGTATTTCAATTTTGAAAATTTCTGAGAATTTAAAAACATTGAAAGTCTTAAAATGAAGTGATAGGTATTTAACTTTAAACCTAGTTAATCATAAAACATCATTTATTTATGATTACTTAAGGTAACAAGAATGTAAAAAATGGTGAAAGCAGAGATGTCTAAAATAAATTATAATAAATTTATAAAAGTAGTTGTGTTTTAAGCCAATTATATTAATAAAGTCACGAAAAAAAGGAAATGAGAAGTAATAATTTAAAAGCCTGCTAAGTCTTTCCAATTTGAATAGAGAGGAGATGAAAATTTTGCTATACCTTTCTTAATTAATAAAATATGTATTCAATTTCTTTTTGAAAAGATGAGGGAGTTTTAAAAATAAATGATAGATGAGAGAGGGCTAGCATGTTGATTAAGGCAACTGGATAGCACATGGTTGAACCCACAACTGGAGTCCCGGACCCAGCGATTGGAAAACTTGCTGGGCGTACGTGCATGCTTGCCCAAGATCCTGAGAGGAGAAATGGAAGAGAAGGATTGAAGTGTGATCATCCTCCATCAGGGGTACTTTCTCATTTTCTCTTTCTTTCTCTCTCTCTTTCCATCTCTCTCTGGTGAGCATGCACACCCTCTAGCATATTTTTAAAAATTATAAAAGACAGATGATAAAACAGGTAAAATTATATATGTATATGTATGTATCATATTTTAGCAAAGATAGAAAATGTGTCCTATATTAAAAAATGTTTAAATCAACATAAAAACTTAAAAACAAAACACATAATATGACAAAGATCAGACATATTAACCATGTGACATTAAATGTAATTACATTAAAATTGACTTATTAGAATTCAGACTCAAATTTTGCAATTTATTACATATGCTGTTTATGTGTCCAGTCATACAAAACTCGTGTGAAATATTGAGAGATTATAAATAAAATAAGCAAAATATGTTCCAACAAAAAATAAAACACAGCAGAGATGATCAGTAGGAAGAATAAAGTACAAATAAACAAAAAAATAATAATAACTTATTTAATTCCCCTTATAGACTGTGTCCTCTACAGTGCTGGAGATACAGTGATAAAAATGATAGAATTGGTACTGCTGTTGAGAAGAACCAAGCATTTAAAAAATTATTGAACAAATTTATTTACAATTAAAAGTAAGGCAAACAAAAATACCCAGTGTATGAGCACACATTATATAAAAATAGCATGTTTATGTGGAGTTCTGGCTAAAGAGATAACATTAAGCTAATCAGTTAAAATAATTCAAAATTCGGGGACCAGCAGATGATGTAATGATTACATCACTGGACTTCCATGTTCAAGTCCCGGACCTGGTGGTTTAAATTCATGCTGGGCACATGTGCATGAGTGCCCAAGATCGCGAGAGGATAATGAAGGAGAAGGGATTGCGGTGTGGCCATCCCCTTGGAGGGTGATTTCTCACTTTCTGTCTGTCTCTCTGTCTTTCTGGCAAGCATATGCGTCCTATAGCAAAAGCTTTCAAAAAATATTCAAAATTCAGTATATGTATATTTCTTGTGCATTGGGAGGGTGTACGTGGATTCACACGCAGTTGTGTGCACATGTGAATATTGAGAAGCTAGCTGGTGAGAGTAGCAGGACTGCAGGCAGAGGAAATGAATAGAGACTCTAAGCAATCTTATTTTGATGAAATATTTAGTGAATAATAGAAGTGTAAAAGTTGTAAATCTTTCTACGTTAGTGGTAAAATAAAGCAAACACTACTGGGATATCAGGAAAAACATGGTAGAAGTATATAAGTTTATCACAGGCCATTCAGTCTCTTAAATGTCAGGAATTTAAGAACTGGTTAATACTAGCAAGTCTATTAACACAGAATAGCAAAGAAACGTATGCATAGAAATTTAATTTTCTTATCAGATTCTAAAAACTCAAAGAGGGGCTGGCAGGTGGCATGGTGGTTGAAGGCACTGGACTCCCACATGGCCAACCATGGTTCAAGTCCTAGACCTGGTGCCTTGCTTTCTCACTTTCTCTCTCTCTGTGTCTTTTTCTGGTCAAAAAAAAGAATAAATAAATAAATAAATAATAAAATAAAGTTAAATAATAAAAATAATTCTTAAAATAAACTTAATGAGGGACCAGCAGTTGGTATAGTGGCTATGTTGCTGGACTACCATATAGTCAAATGTGGTTCAAGTCCTGGACCCAGTGGCTTAAACTCATGCCAAGTGCATGTGCGTGTGTGCCCAAGATCTTGAGAGGAGAGTGACGGAGAAGGGATTGTGGTGTGGCCATCCCCCCTGGGGGTTGATTTCTCACTTTATGTCTCTCTGTCTCTCTCTGTCTTTCTGGCAAGTGCACACACCCTATAACAAACAAACAAACAAACTTCATGAATTAAACTTAAATTCTTTAACTCTGAAAACAATTTAGTGAAATAAAAATTTTTAGGGAAATTTAGTTGTATTCTCTAATTTGAAACACATATTATCATACTCAAATGAGAAACATCTAAGGCATTTCCATTAAAAAGGCAAAACCAGTAACTTTTTTTTTTTTAAATAAACTGGTGTTTAATTCCATTCCTCCAGGAACTTTTTTTTTTTCTTAAAATAAACTGGTGTTTAATTCCATTCCTCCAGGAACTTTTTTTTTTTTTTTTTTTTTTTTTTGGAGAGGTTTTTCGCTATAGGGCGCGTGCACTCGCCAGACAGACAGAGAGAGACATAGAGACAGAAAGCAAAAAATCACCCCCCGGGGGTGATGGTCACGTCGCAATTCCTTCTCCTCCATTCTCCTCTCGGGATCTTGGGCATGCATGCACACGCGCCGGGTGTGAGTTTTAAGCCACCGGGTCCGGGACGCAAACTGCGGTCGACTACGTGGGAGTCCAGCAACATAACAGTTACACTAACTGCTGGTTCCCCAAACCAGTAACATTTTTCAATATTTATCATAATTTAAGATTGATCTTGAAATTCTAATCAGTTCAGTAAAATATGCAAAAAATACAGAACATAACATTGTTTAAAAATAACAAGATAACATCATTTAGTAATATTATGTTTTTGTGTCTGAGAAACTCTAAAGAACCATCAAAATAAGATAAGCTTAGAAGATTTTATAAGGAATAAACTGTAAAAAAGAAAAAAAAAAGATATGGTAGCAACCACAAAGAAATTACATAATTCCTAGGAATATTGTTTATAAACAAAATAAGACAAACAAAATGAAAACAATAAATTTTATTTTAAAGCAAATTTGGAATTATTTATTATTTTATCATAAATGCCAATATGCATTCAAATTATAGTAGGGATTCTATTTGTATTTGTTGGAAGAAAGTATGAATGAATAAATGAGTTTATTGAAACAAGGACTTCATGTTGTCTGTCTTACATCCTCAGCGAACTAGTTACATTTTAAAACAGTAATTCTTTAATTAAAGTTATCAAGTTAATTTATCCCCTAAATTTTCCCTGTATATTTCCTTTAATCATTATTTTTCCATCACGCCATTTTACTGTTAGTTTCATGAATTTCTCCAAAACTTTATGTATTACTATATCTTTATGGTTAAGATAACTCTGGAGTGGAGTAAACAGGTGGTTAAGTTGTTAAGGTGCTGGATTCTCACGTGGTTGACCGCATTTCGAGACCTGGACAGGCAGCTTGAAAATCAAGCGGGGCACATGTACGTATGTGCCTAGAATCCAGAGAGGAGAAGGGAGGAAAAGGGGTTGAGGCATGACCATTCCGTACAGGGGTGATTGATTTCTCACTTTTTTTCTTTCTGTCTCTCTCTGGTAAGTACATGTGCCCTATAACTAAAAAGAAAGAAAGAAAGAAAGAAAGAAAGAAAGAAAGAAAGAAAGAAAGAAAGAAAGAAAGAAAGAAAGAAAGAAAGAGAGAGAGGGAGAGGGAGAGAGAGAGAGAGAGAGAGAGAGAAAGGAAGGACGGAAGGAAGGAAGGAAGGAAGGAAGGAAGGAAGGAAGGAAGGGAAAGAGAGAGAGAGAGAGAGAGGAAGGAAGGAAGGAAGGAAGGAAGGAAGGAAGGAGAGAGAGAGAGAGAGAGAGAGAGAGAGAGAGAGAGAGAGAGAGAAAGAAAGAAAGAAAGAAAGAAAGAAAGAAAGAAAGAAAGAAAGAAGTGCCTCTGCTCTAATTTAGGAATATAAGGTCTGGAATCAGATATCCATTTGGAATTTCACCTCCAACATTTACTAGCTCTGTGATAGTGAGCAATGTATGTAACTTCAATGAACTTCAATTTCTGATTAGTAAAATAAATAAAATTTTAGAAGAAAGAAAGTATCTAACTCAAGGGATATTTTAGTAAGAACTAAATGAAATAGATATTCATAAAATATTTTTATATATTTATACATATGTTTAATATTTATATAATTTATAATTTTATCAATTTTATAAATTTACTATAAATATAAAATTATAAATTTATAATTTATAAAAATATGCATTAAAAAGTGTGTTTTGTATGTGTATATATTTGTGTGTAAAGTCTATAGTATAATGCTTGCAATTAGTGGGTGCTCAGAGAATGGTAACTGTCATCATTAATTATCAACATCTTGCCACAATTCTCCATATCTTTTAAAGGTTTGGTATGAAATGAACTTTTATTTCATTGATCTTTGATACTGATTTTTTGGTCTTTTGTATTTTTTTCATTTATTTCTGCTCTGGTCTTCATTCTTTCTTGCCTTGTATGCATTTGAGTTTAGCTTGTTCTTGCTTTTCCAGTTCCTTAAGATCTAATTAGGTGGTTTATTTGCCATATTTAACTTTTTTATTTTTTATTGTTGCTGTTGTGGGTACTTAAGTTATAAACTTCTCTCTTACTACTGCTTTTGATGTATCCCAAAGGTTTTGGTATGTTGCATTTTCATTTTCATTTATTTCAAAAAATTGTATCTTTTCTTAATTTCTTCCTTGACCCCAAAGTCGTTCAAGAGCACGTTACTTAGTCTCCATACATTTGTATATCTTCCATAAATTTTCTAGTTGTTGACTTCTAATTTCGTTTCTTTGTGGTCAGGGAAGGTACTTGATATGATTGCAATTCTTTTAAATGTGTTGAGACTTTATTGCCCTATTGTTCAGTTTGATAGCATGTTGCATGTGCTGCTGAGAAGAATGTATGTTCTATATCTATTGTATGAAATGTTCAATAAATGTTTATCAGGCCAATTTGGTCTATGGGGGTCATTAAATTCTAACATATCTTTGTTTAGTTTCCTTTCGATGGACTAACACTAATAGTGAGATGTTGAAATCCCCACCAATTTTGTTAGAGTCTCTCTCTCTCCCTTTAGATCTAGTGGTATTTCTTCCATATATTTTGGTGCTCTGTTACTGGATGCATATATATTTACAATTGTTATATCCTCTTTGTAAATTTATCTCTTTGATACTACGTTAAGAACCTTCTTTGTCTCTTTTTACAACTTTTTTCTTGAAATCTGTTTTGACTGATGTTGAATAGTTAGCTGCTGCTTGTTTTTAATTTCCATTTGCATGGACAGTCTTTCTCCATCCCTTCACTTTCAATCTATGTATGCCTGTACAAGATGAGTTTCTTGTAGACAGCGTATCGTGGGGTCCTAACTTTTTATTCATTCATCTGATCTGTATGTTTTGACTGGGAGTTTAATCTGGTTATATTCAAGGTTAGTATTGATAGATATGGATTTATTCCTGTCAGTTTGTTGCTTGCATCCTGATTGTTTTATATTTCCTTATTTTTTTCTTTTCTACTGTTATTTTTCATGTTTGTTGTTTAGTGGTTTTCCATGGTGATAAGATTTGAGCATTTTCTCAAGCCTATTTGTGTGATTACTCTACTGGTGAGTTTCATGCCTTCTCATGTTTTCATGATGTTTATCTTCTTTTGATTTCCAGTTGTAGGAACTCAAGTATTTCTTGAAGAACTGGTCTAGTATTGGTGAATTATTCTGGTTTTTATTTTTCTAGGAAAGACTTTATTTCTCCTATTCTGAAGGATAGCTTTTGGGTGAGATGACATTTGAACTATAAGTTGCTAAGCTGATCATCATTTTCTGTGTAGTACTTGGTCATATATTCTCTACTCAAAAGCATAGAGTAGTTTAGGTTTTTCCTAAATCTAAACTTAACTCATCACTCGGGTTTATTCATTGAAGAATATTAGGTACCCAACATGGTAGGTATCTAATATCTAGTAGGCAGAGAGTGATTATTTGCTTAATTAAGGAAATTACAGAAATGAAAAGAACTGAGCTGCTATTTAGCAAACATTCTAGATAGTGGATACAAGGATGAATATACTACCTCTTCACATAAAGTGATAATATCTAACATTTATTGAGTGTTAGTTAACTATACATTAAGGACTTTTCTTGAATGAACTGCCAACATTATTCCCCTAATAATAATTTTGAGGTAGGCAGTATTATTATTACACAGATAAGGAAGCTGAGATTTGTGCAGTGTCTCCTGGGTAATAAATGAAAGAAACATCATTCAAATCAATACTTTCCAATTCCAGAGGTCAAGCTCATACTTTGCAAATGTACTGTTTTGTAAAATGACTTGAGCAGGTAATACAAAAATGTCATTAACTCAAGTATTATAACATTATCTAGTAAGCCCTCCTACCACTACTAATATCAGTGGGCCAGACCAGAAGTCTAGAATTTATTTTTACAGCTTTAAATGGTTAAAAAAATTCAAAAGAATATTCTTCATAACATGTGAAAATTATATGATAGTATGTACATAATACCCTCAATTTCAGTTTTTGGCTTATAAAAACCTCAGATGTTTACTCTCTGACCCGTTATATAAAATGTTGGTCTGATCTTCAACCAAAGTATACTGGGTGTCTTAACAACTGGTCAATGCATATGCCATAGCTGTATAGAAGAATGCAACTACCAACCCTACAATATGTATGGGACCTGTTTTCTTATACGTCAGTACAAGAGCTAGAGCAACCCCCAAACAGAAGCAAATATCAAGACTACTAGTAAGTTGCATTGATGTTTAATGTGAAAACCAGTTTCATTCTCCTAAGACTTTATTCATATAATTGATAAAAATTTCCACATGAAAGAAACCTGCTTTGAATCAGTGATTTAAATGTGCATTCTGCTGTTAAAAATTATTTAGTTTCATGGAGATAAATTATATATAGAGAGAACAATGCTTGGGGGTTACACAGCTCAATTTTTAACAATGGCCTTTTAAAAATGTGCATTATTTATTCATACAATTACTCAACAACTAATTGTTGAATACCAGCAACAGAATACACTGCCAATGACTTGTTTTCTGACCTGAAATAACTTGCAATTTATTTTTCTCATTGACATGCTGCACAATATGTGTGTTACTTCACATAATAACCTGACTCCTCCCCCAAATTTGAAAATTATCCAAAGGCTACTTTACATGTTAGTTCAGCTTAAATGAATATCACAAATTTAACTTCTCAAGATAACTGAATGATTAAAAAAAAAAGTAACTGGTCCAAGAAGAGAGGGAAAAGTTTTTGGTTAAGGCAAGGCGTGAGGTTTTTTGTCAAGATGTGAGATGGGTCAAAAATTGAATACTAGCCAGCTGATTGATGACTAAAGCAGCTTCCTAAGATTTTTGTTTTTAGTTAAAGAGTATAAATTATTCAGACAGAACTGTTGAAGTTTTAGCTTGTAGAAAAAAAAGCATGCAAATCTGTGGGGCTTGATAACAACAGCAAATGAATTGAGGGAATCAAGAAAGCAAGAAATGTGTTACATCTTAACACATTTGATTAAGGGGCCAAGACTGCTCTAAGTACTCTGCAATACACAACAGCAGTTGAACATGAATTTGGCAGAGTGGGACAGTCAAGCAACATGTTAGTTCATTATGAAAAATACTGGTCTAACCTAAGTAAAAATCAGAAGAGACCATTACAGAGATCCCCATGCAGCTTTAGACTAGGTTGGACTAAGGAGGAGAAAAACATTGGCTAGCACACACTGCTCAGACCGAAAAGTATAATTTTATACTCAGAATCAGAGGAACTGTCTTAAACATCTAGTAAACATTTAATTGTATTTTTTCATTAGATATATGGAAAGTAAATCATTGTGTTGCCTTGAGGAGCCATCCTAAGTAGTGGCTAGTAAAGGGGGAGATTCCCAAGAGTGTGGAAAGATACATAGCAGAGAGTTTTCAGTGAACAATGGGATAACTGTTATCTCCCTCAATCAATACACCATCACTGATGTAAAAATATGATCGATTCCCATCTGGATATTAATAGAAATAATCTTTTTTTCTTTTTTTTTTTGGAGAAGTTTTTTTGCTATAGGCCGCGTGCGCTCGCCAGACAGAGACAGACAGAGAGACAGAAAGTGAGAAATTACCCCCCAGGGGGGATGGCCATGCCGCAATCCCTTCTCTTCCATTCTCCTCTCGGGATCTTGGGCACACACGCACACGTGCCTGGCGTGAGTTTAAGCCACCGGGTCCAGGACCTGAACCACAGTCGACTATGTGGGAGTCTGGTGACATAGCCATTATGCTAACTTCTGGTCCCAGAAATAAATTTGATTATTAAGATCAGGCAGAACTATCCTGAGTTCACACAAAACAGAATAACAGATATTTCTATAAAGTTTAACTTTTGGTACAGTTCTTTAAATGACATAGAGCCATCTGACAGCTATGAGGTATTGTATTCTAATCTTCTCTATAGCCTACAAATGAGGAGTAAAATCACAATGTCCAGTTGCCAATCATTTTCTAAAAATGTATAATGTTGAAATTATCCCCCTTATACTTATGTACTATAAAGTTTGGAGCTGGGCCCATGTCTGTGTGTGTCTATGTGGCTATGCATTAAAAACTCTATGTAATGCTAGTTAAAAACACATATATTATAAATATGCATTGTGCAAAAATATATTTTAAAATAATGTATAAGGTAATATAGTTAAAACATATTATAATGGCCTCAAAGCTATTGCAGATAGTTGAGTTTTTTAGGAAGACGTTATGCACACATGATGCAACTTCATTTAAAAAAATAAATCCCTCTGGCTGCTTTGCTGTGATTAGACCAAAAGTAGTAAATGGAGAAACAGGAACACCTGGATTCAAAGCAGGTGTCCAGGCACAAATAAAATTTTAAAATCCTTCCATGTACACACAATTTTTAGATAACAGGAGAGATTAGATAACTTTAGGAATAGCATAGATTGAGAAATAAAAGGTCTGAGGACTGATCAAGGGCATTGCAATGTTTAGCTACTAGGGTGATAAGGAGGAACCAGTTGACGAATGTAAAGGGGTATACTCAGCTAAATAGGAGAAATCCAAGTGAAGAAATTGTTTTTAAAGAAAGGACATGATTGGACTAGCAGATGGCATAGCAGTTATGTTGCTGGACTTCTAAATATCTGACAGCAGTTTGAGTCCTGGTCCCAGTGGCTTGAAAATCACTCTGGTGCATGTTCACGTATGCCCAAGGTTCTGGAAGGAGAATGAAGAAGGGATGTAACATGGCCACCCCCCTGGGGAGTGGTTTTTTACTTTCCCTCTCACTGTCTCTGTCTTTCTCTCCCTGGTGAGTGCACACACCCAACGGCAAAAACCTCTTGAAAAAAAAAAAAAAAAAGAAAAAGGCATGATCAGCTCTATCCAACACTGCTTCTAGGTCATGTAGATAAAGATTGAAGAACTAGTCAATAAATTAACACAATGTGAAGGTCCATGGTTACTTTCGCAAAAACATTTTGACCAGTGGGTGGAGATAACCTTGATTTGAGAAGCTTAAGAGAGAACAACTGGGAGATGTGTTGTGGACAGAAAAATAAAAATGAGATAGCCGGAGGAGAGCTGGAGTGTATTTGGATGTTATTGATGCAGGAGGGAGTGGTGGGCCTTTGATTGGAGCACACACAGTTCATTCAGGATAAAGTTTCAGAAAGCAGGTAATACAGGCACTGATGAGTCTAGAACTATGATAATAGTGTCACAGATTGACTTCCCTGGGAAACATTCCCTGAGATGGTTCGTGAAGAGACAGGTTATTGAGAAGTGGTCTTGGAATTAACTGCAGGGGAAACACATAGGAAAGAGCAGGAATAAGAAGGGGGATAATACTTTGAGCTGTGATGCAGACCTAACACCAGCCCCAGCTGACACCTGCAAAGGATCTCTGAAGCTGGAATGATTTGTCAGGATGTCTGGAGAGTTTGGCCCAGGTATTCAAGTCACTCACTGATTGATCACTGGCTGTGTGCTGCCCAAAAAGGAATATAACCTTGACTGAGGTGGTTCTCTTTAGCAATGCAGTCAGTCACTGAAGCGACTGAGAGCTGAAGGTTGTTTCTCAACAGAACCCTGCATAGTGAGGGCAAGGAGTCTTTCATTAAAGGAGGATCTAGGGCACTCATTACAGGATTCTCTGTTGGTAAAATGTATACAGGTTATTCTTACGTTACTTCTTTTTTTTATTTTTAAGAATTATTTATTTAATTTAATTAATTATTATTCAGTTTGACCAGAGAGAGAAAGCAAGCCACCAGGTCCAAGACTCAAACTGTAGTCAGCAATGTGAGTCTAGTGCTTCAACCACCTTTCCACCTCTGTTCTCTCCATAGGAGGGAAGAAGTGGGTGAAGGGGTGGAAAGTGGTTTCACAGAGAAGTTATAAAATTATTGTCTAGAAGGTTAGAAGCATGGACTACATAAATGTACTAGGATTGCTAGGCAGTACAAAGGGCCGGCCTGAAGTTCGTGGCTGCGAATTTAGAATAAAAGGAGTAATTATTGTTGGTGTTTTTCTCCATCTACATTAATTTGCCAAATTAAAGCAGAAAAAGGAGACAGTTCAATTTAACCAAGGTTGAAGTCATGCCAGGAGAATAAAATGGAGGGAGAAATAGGAGACATGGTTATAAGCAAGGAAGTAATTATAAAATTAGATATTATAAAATTGAAACAACCGAAGAGGGTGGTTAAGTCTTAAAACTTGAGAGACAATAAAAAGATCCATGGATGACAGGAATTGATGTACTAAATGGCGCGCTTGTTCTACAAAACAACACCCTTCACCCATCTCGATGGGTCTGTAAAAGTCAAAATCTCTCTCAAAATTATTTGTTATATTTTTCAATTGAATGCTCAGCTTTACAACTTACTAACACTCTTAATACATTAAGATTGATTTGAATTTGCAACAAATATTTGAATTTAGGAATAAGCAAATAAGGATTTTGTATCTACTTACACAGTGTTGAAATTTTGTCAGATATATAGAATTTCTGCCAGAGTTCATAGATTATCTTCACATCAGATAAACACACTTTTTCACAGCATCCACAATTGAGATTATTCCACCATCTATATTATTCACTGTTGAAGTAGCTTTATGTAACACACAAGCTATCAAAGAAAAGACCTAAGATCAAAAACATTTTGATCGCACTCTGTGAACAATTTATCTTTCTACAAAAGCAATTACAATTTACTGTTTCACTTATAATGTAGTTAAAAGTGATCCTTTCAAGTCAAACATAAACTGGTATGCTTTGGTTTTTCTCTTTATAATCAGTGAACCCTTTGGCTAGATGATTCATGTTTGATTATATATAAAGCAAAAATGGCAAGCCATAGCCAGAAAGTACTCATGTGACCTGCCATGTATAACCAGATTTAAAGTGTGACTGAGGAAAATTTCATTGCAACGTGCCATTATCCCTTACAGATTTACTCAACCACACTTCCCAGCTATATCTTAAATTCAATTCTTATCTCCATATAATAGATGAGTATTTTTAAGATACATATTCATTATGATTAGCTTAATGATATTCGCAAGAGGCAACTTGTATTAAATACAAAAATTTTAAATTATATTATGTCCTAATCACAGATGACTTAGAATAAATTTTTTTTTGGAGAGGTTTATTTTGCTATAGGGCGCGTGCGCTCGCCAGACAGACAGAGAGAGACAGAGACAGAAAGCGAGAAATCACCCCCCAGGGGGGATGGTCACTCCGCAATCCCTTCTCCTCCATTCTCCTCTCGGGATCTTGGGCATGCACGCACACGCGCCCGGCGTGAGTTTTAAGCCACCGGGTCCGGGACGCGAACCGCGGTCGACTACGTGGGAGTCCAGCGACATAGCCATTACGCTAACTGCTGGTTCCCAGAATAAATATTTTTGAAAATTATAGCATTGTGGTATAATAGGAAAAGTGTTAAAGAAGTAATTTTGTTGATTGAAAATATTCTAAATTTAAGAGTATTAGTATAGACCCAAAACAAACAAGCAAAAAATGCTGGTTTTAAAACTTTGATTTTTCCATCTTGAAGGCTCAAACACTTCCTGGCTCTGAGTCATTGTATTTTTCTTTTTTTTAATTAAGGTTACTTAATTTTAGTGATGTTAGTATCTTCATTAGTAAATGGGGATAATAAGCCCTGCCTTGTCTGTTTATAAATTGATCATAAATTCAGAAGTTCACAATTACCAGTAAAATTCTACAAAGCCTTATGTTTCCATGGCTTCCAGTCAAGGGAACATTCAAAATGAAATTTTCATTTTATAAAGTGTTATTAGGACTCTTGCTTATTGTAAAGTGTCTTATGGCATTTTATGTACAGAAAATTGGCCATATATATATTGGAAAACGCTAATTTAATTTCTTCTCAAAATAAATGTAAGATTTTTTCACAGCAATGCTGTGAAGGGGCTGTATCATGCATGGCCAATAATGCATTCAATCTCAGACCTGATGGCTTGAAAAACACTCCAGATGCACGTGCGTGCCCAGAATCCTGAGTGGAGAATGGAAGTTGGGATTGCAGTGTGGCCAAGCCCCTGGAGGATGCTTTCACCTCCCTTTCTCTGTCTCTCTTGTGAGCGCATGTGTCCTATAGCAAATTAAAAGAATTATTTTTATTTTATTTTTTTTGAGAGATATTTTTGCTATAGGGTACATGTGCTCGCCAGACAGACAGAAAGCAAGAAATCATCCACCAGGGGGATGACCATGCTGCAGTCTCTTCTCCTCCATTCTCCTCAGGATTTGAGGTACCCCCACACACACACAAGTCCGGCGTGAGTTTCAAACCACCGGGTATGGGGCTCAAACTGCAGTTAACTACATAGGAGCCTAGCAGCGACGTAACCATTACGCCATCTGCTGGTCCAAAAAGAATTATTTTTTTCCATGCTTCACTAATTTCTTTCATCTGCCAGAAACCAATTTTGTTTTGTTTTGTTTTGTTTTGTTTTGTTTTGTTTTGTTTTGTTTTGTTTTTGTTAGAGGGCAAGTGTACTTGCCGGAGAGAGAGAGACAGAAAGAGAGAGAAAGAGAGAGAAAAAGCCCTCTAATTGTGCATGGTCATGCCATAGTCCCTTTCTCCACCTCACTGGGGTGTTAGGTATGCACTCACACCCAACCAACATGTTTTCAAGCCATCAGAGCTGGTTTTGAACCACATTTGGCCATGTGAGATCTTGCTCCTTAGTCACTAGATTACAGGACCATCCCTGAAACTGAATTTTAATGAGATATCCTTATTGAATATAATTCCTAAATTACTAAAACTAACTCAGACTAACTTCCAAATATTGAATAATTTTGTCCTAACATGTTTTTTAAAACCTTAGAGTGAGGACCAACCCCATAGCTTGATATTTAAGTGCCACAAATAAGGAACTGGATCCCATGTGGCCAACTGGGGTTCAAATCCTAGCCCTGGTGGTTTGAGAAACACGAGGCAGGTGTGCATGCATACCCCAAATTCCAACAAAATGAAGAAATGTAGGAAAAAAGATTGCTGCATGAACACGGATCATTGAAATTTATTTTCTCTATCTGCCTTTCTCTTTCTGTGCGTGCGTGTGTGTGTGTCTTTCTCTCTGGTGAAAGCAAACCAACAAAAAGCCTTAAAATCAGTCATATTGACTTTGACTTTTCAACTTACTATGTGATCACACCTAATTTTTATTTCATAGATTTAATAATGTTTAAGACAGAGAATTTAATATCTAATTTCAGAATGCCTGGCACAGAATAGGTAACAGTAGCTAGTGTAATCATTTTTATTCATTTTCTTTTATCCTCATCCCCCCTTAAAAATATTTGAATGTCAGAAATAGTGAATGAAGTCCTACCAATTTTATTACAGAATATTTCCATAGAACACACACACAAAAACTGACAATGACCTTAGCGATCTTGATGGCAGTAACAAAAACAAGAGCTTCGTATGCTGAGAACTTCAATATGCAATCTTTTTGTAAGTAAGGAACCAAATGAGTCAATATTAGAAAACTTGTGAATCATTTTTATATAAATGGTAGAAGTGAAAGCTTCACAACCCCTCAAAGAGAGCACCCACGCAGCTCAGTTCCTCAATCCTACACACGATGAATCTGACACCCAAACATTGCCAATAAAGGAAGCTAATTGACTCTCAAGTCTCTGACACCTAGTCTAATGTGGTTTGCCTTTTTAAATAGTTTTAGTAAAAAGTCAAAATCCCAGTTTTACTTTTCTAAAAAATTAAAATTCATAATGAATTATACTTGTATCAGTAACACTTAGATTAGAGAATGCCTGGAACATTGACCGTCTAAAACTCACTAGCACCACCTACAGGATAAATATATAGTCGAGTACAACTCAAAATAAGTGGTTTCCATTTTTCTTCCAACCTCACAATTCCTGTAAACCTAACATTGTCACTTACGCAGAAAGATTTAAGACTAGAAAGTATAAATTCAGGGACAGATAAATCACAGCACCTCTTTTCTAATTGCATAAAATTTAATCTCCTGCACCCCAGGGGGTGCAAAAGTTTCTTAATTGGTTTGCAAACTTATTCAACCCCCTATACTACCCAGTGTTATCTTTTTAAAGTCTTGCAGAGAAATTTGTCTTAGATCTCGATATCGGGTTAGAGTGGTAATCTTCAGTTATTGGAAAGTTTTGATCTTTTAACGCAAATCCTAAGGCTGGATATTATCTTTTTTTGATCCCTCTTCAATTTAGACTCAAATCTGTGGTCAATTTTCAGTAATTTACAGAAGTATAAACATATATTCCTAGGTACTTATTCTGCCCTACAGGATTCTTATCATACCCATAGTAACTTTACCTACAAAGACTTCCTCAACTACTTGTTTTATCTTTTTGTATTTTAGACCTATATATTTCAAGTTGCCTTAGATCCATTGTGGAATAACTCAGGGAAGAAAAAAAGTAATAGAAGGCAGTGAGGAGGCCAGAAAGGAGGGAGAAGGAGAGAAAGGAAGGTTGGAAGGCATTAGGAGAAGGGGGAGCCAGCAGGTGGCATGGTGGCCAAGGCGCTGGACTCCCACATGGCCATCCCTGCAGTTCCAGTTCCATGCCTGACATCCTGAAAATCATGCTGGACACATGTGCATGCATGTGTGCCCAAAATCCCAAGAAGAGAACGGAGAAAGGATTGCCACGTGGCTACCTGCTCTAGGGGGTGATTTCTCACTTTCCCTCTGTCTCTCTCTGGCAAGTGCTTATGTCCTATGACAAACAAACAAAACTAGGAAAAAAAAGAGGAAGGAAAACTTTGTATGCTGTAAATGTACAGTAATTAAATGTAAAAAAAAATTTTAAAGAGAGGAAGGGAAGGAGAGACAAAGTGTAGGCATGTGTGTGTGTGTGTGTGTGCGTGTGCATGTGTGTGTATTGTATGCACGTTTTCTAGTTTCTATTCAGGGGAATGGTGTGAAATGCTACATGGTAAATATGCATAGTATATGCTGGTTACTCATGAGTATGGATGTGGGTTGTGACAAGCCAAAGCTGAGAAAGTTGGGATCAGACATCTCTTTGGAAACACAAGCTCTTCCAAGCTCTGAGCAGTTAGCCCAAGTTCCTTCAGTGTTTCTCATCACCAGTACGTAGTGTTTAGTATGCATTGAACAAATATTTGTTAAACAAATTGATGAATGATTTTTCTTACAAGGGTACTTCATGAAGTTTGTAGAAAACTTCAAATAAAGTATGAGTTTATTTGGGTGCTATTTTTTTAATCTGTGCATATTTTTTCATAAACTACATTTTGAAGTATTTGATGACCTCTCCTATACCTGGTTAATTCACCTCAAATCACATATCCTGAACCTACAGTAACTGTCATCTAAGGCTGTCAATCACATCATTCATCATATACCTCTTTTTCTGCATGGTTTTTCTAGGTTGGAAATAGGCAATAATTCTGTGAGCTGGAGTTGTCGTGCAAGCTCCCCTATTAAACCTGCGTGAATTTCTTAACTCAGAAAAAAGGGTCAGAGCAAAGACAAAGCTTGGGACCTTCTGACTCTTAAACACCATCTTTCTCCTGTCTATTACTTGTCTGTTTGTCCATGTGCTTTATAGTAAGTCTCCAGTTCAGTTTATAATTCAAACTTGAATTTTACAGTCTTTTTACTGAGCTTTGTATTTTTCTTTCCTCCTTCAAGGTAAAAAAAGAATAGAACATATAACCACATATGTTTGACCTGGTGACAGCTGGAATAAAATAAACTCCACATCTGTAGTTCTTTCTGGGATCTTTTTTATATTTCTCTCCTCGACATATAAAATATATAATTTATTAAAATAATATGATAAGTGCCCAAACTGCGTGCTTGCCCCCTGAAAGATTTCTAAATTCCCAGATGAGTACCCACAAAGAAATTAGCTGCCTTTGTGTTCAGAGTGAGATACAGACGGCCAGCTGTATTTCCATTCAGACTTTGCTCTAGCTGCCACACCAACCAAGAATTTTTTCACATACAAACACCACTTTTACATCATATAATAATTTGCTATTTTTCCCTTGGAATGAAGCATTAAATGAAACATGTATACTCTCCATAAAAATACAGAATTATTTTTAGAGTTACTCTATATGTCTTTATGATGGGGGAGGAAGGTCTATTCACAATTGAAAATAAAATCCATTTATCTTTGTACTGCTGGGAAATGATAGGAAATTCTATGAGGAAATGTGGAAGCGTACTTGTATTAACAGCTGAGACAAATAAAGCAATTACAGCCAAGTGTTATCTTTTGGGTCATTGTGATCTCAAAACACAATCAGGTCATAATTATTCTATAATTTTCTTCTCCTTTTTTGTGTCTAATTTCTAGGCCATGACTGTACTTCAGTTCCTCAGAAATAGACATTAATTTACCACTATTTTTTAGTAAACTATTCTTTAAAAACAGGTTGATTTGAAATGTCATCATAATCATATACTTTTAATAAATGCATTTCAATACATGTATACTTCTGAGATACCATGTAAGAAATTCAGTTAAAATAAATTGATATTATGTAGCTGTCCATAATTAAAAATTTCACTGAAGATTAGAAGAGGGAAGTAAAGCTATATAATCCCTGAAGAAATATTAAAGCCCTACCGAAAGCACTACTTCACTATATGATTCCTGTATTGAACGTCTAGGAGTAGAGTCCAAGGAAGTCAAATTAGAAAATTTGGTATGCATTATTTTCATTTTGAGATCATTTGTTGGATAAAACTATAGCTTCTGTTCCTAAGCGTCTGTCAATCAATCTATCTAGCTACACAGACACACATATGTGTATATGATTGATGGTACTAAATTCACACACACACATATATACATATACCTGCATACATATATATGTGAATATATGTATGTATATATACACATATATGTGTATGTATTTATGTGTATACGTGTGTGTGTATATATATTGTATATTGTAAAGATATAACATATACAAAAATGTATATGTTGTATTACTCAGTACATTTGAAGTTCTTAAACCTAACAGCTGGTAATAGAGATCAAAGACTTTACCTTGGAGTGTACATATATTTGAAAATGAATGACCTTGAGTTTTACTATAAAAGTTAGTATATACGGAGGACCAGCAGATGGTATGGTGGTTACGTCCTGAATACTCCCACATGGCCGACCATGGTTCAAGTCCCAAATCTAGTGGCTTGCTTTCTCACTTTCTCTCTCTCTCTTTCTTTCTGGTCAAATTAAAATAAATGACTGAATAAATAAAATTAAATAGATAATTCTTTTAAAAAATAGTATAAATGTTTTCATAATGAGAACCATTTCACAATCTAAATGATGTATAACAATTTAATGTATGAATAATAATTAAAAATTTTAAAAAATACACAGTGTGAAGGAAATGGCAGTAACTTTGGTGAGGACTTGGGCACATGGGAAGGCTTAATTTGGATGAGTTCATCATATTTCATATTACAAATTTGATTGTATGCATTGTAAGCAGCAAGAAAACATTATTAGTCTATAATCACCAAATCCGATGATTACAGATCAGAGTTGTATTAAAGAAAGAAATTTTTTTCTAATAGTAGAGGAGGAAAATGGAAACAGAAAGAGCTGTCAGAAAGGTCTCTGGGAAAAACAATAAGGAAATGAAGCAACATCCTGCCATGAATGAGGTAATAAATGGGACTTCTTTGAAAACTAAAAAAAAAAAAAAAAAAAAAAAAAAAAAAGGAACCATTCCCCTAGAAAGTTAGAGCTAGGACAGTTCTTTCTCTTTTGTCTTCCTACTTTGTAAAAAGCTTGACTATAATGTTTAAAATGAAACATTGTAAAGATATAAACAAATAAATTCCCTAAAAGCTTTCTCCAACTATGAATACCGCTGTCTATTGGGCATGACATCTTCACTGTTCATTAGTCCTCCATCATTGCTCCTAGATGCAAGTGTATCTGGGGTATTATTTAGGAAGACTTACTTAATAAATTATCAATTTATAAATTCAGAAAATAAGTGAATCATCACTTGTCTCTCAAAAAGAGTAACATAGGGCCAGCAGGTGGTGTTTTGGTTAAGATGCTAGATCTTTTGTAGCCAACTCTGTGTTTCAAGTCCTGGGCCAGAGGCCTGAAAAGCATATAGGCACATGTGCATGTGTGCCCAAAATCCCAAGAGAGAATGGAGGAGAAGAGATTGTAGCATGACCACCCCACAGGGGGTGCTTTCTTATTTTCTCCCTCTTTTTCTGTCTTTCTCCAGGGAACACATACATCTTACGGGGGAAACAAACAAACAGACAAACAAACAAAAAAACTAACTAAATAAGATAAAGAATTTCTCTTAAGAATTTTTAAAAAATTGTTTAGTTTTTTATCCATCTAGAATATTCTTTTTTTTCCATCTAGAATACTCTGGTCGTTGTTTAATTTCATAATTTGTCAGATTAGAGTCTCTGCTATGTGCAGAGTTACTTAAAAGTGTTCATAGGAAAATGGAATTAAAACACTAGCTTATTTCTCCTTTTTTGTGTGCTTCAAGTCCATGCAAATTTTTTTCAGAATACTAAATTTTTTCATGAACTTTTTGAAGACTTCTCGTACTGGTATGAAACATACTATTTTAGCATGATATAAAGATTAAAAACAACTCTTACAATATGTGTATTATGGAAGAAATTGGAGAACATTTTCAGGAAGCATTTCTCACCATGGAAACATGAATTTACAGACCCAAAATTCTGGGACAATGTTTATTTATAAAACTATGAAACTCATACCATTTGTAAGAAACTATTCTAAAAATGGTGTCATTGGTCAACCTAACCCAAGAAAAGAGGAAGGGGAATAAATACTGAGATATGAATATATTAATAAACAATAAGGGAAATACAAACAAAGTTACACATTATTTCTGTTTGGGTCACTTTCTTTTTACGTTAGTCTTCACAAATTACACAAATGCACTTAATTTAAAGGAAGGCCATTGAACTTCAATGCTATAATCCCTCATACACATGGATGAGTATTCTGATGGTTTTAATACCCCCAGACTAATAAAATGAATGAGTATAATTAATTTGTAGACTCCATTCTAGGATTTCATGAAATGAAAGTAACATGACATCCTCATTCACATTTATAGAAAAAGAACACTTGACATCTTCATTATATTTTGTTAGAGCATACAAACCTCTCTAATTTAAAAAATTCATGGTTGGTTTTAAATAAACTATTCTTGGGACCAGCAGTTGGTGTAATGGCTATGTTGCTGGACTCCCATGTAGTTGACGGCGGTTAGAGTCCCAGACCCGGTAGCTTAAACTCACGCTTGGGTGTGCCCAAGATCCTGAGAGGAGAATGGAGGAGAAGGGATTGTGGCATGGCCATCCCCCCTGGGGGGGCTGATTTCTTGCTTTCTGTCTCTCTGTCTTTCTGGTGAGCACACGTGCCCTATAGCAAAAACCTCTCCAAAATAATTAATTAATTAAAAATACACTATTCTTAGCGTAACATATTGAACCTGTAGGTTGGATGCCAGGTTTCTCTAACCACTTAAATTTCTCTTCTCACTATGAATGAATGGACTTTATTGGTAGTTGAAAGATCAATATACAGAAAAGATTTTAAAAAGATAAACTAACTATTTAATGTGTTAAAAAATGTTGCGTTGCCTAGCTTATACCTCCACGGGCAAACTGTATGTACTACAAACAGAAATAAAGAACGTGGTATTCTATAGATTTACTTAAATTGTTGTATTTAAACCGAGATGATACAGACTTATTTTTAAGGCCCTCTTATCACTGCTTAACAAACAAAAATTAACCTTGTCTGGATAATGACTGAAAAGTAAATACAAGTTATAATAGTAATTCTTTGGATTCCACTTTGCCTTGCATCTAAATGCTGTGTTATGTTGACAGATCTGGGAAATTTTAGCGGCCGGACAAGAAGTGCAGTCTCTGTGAGGGAAGGCCAGGGGGTGGTTCTGCTTTGCTCTCCTCCACCTCATTCACCAGGTACAGTCGGAACCCATTCTGTATTACTGCTGCTCTCTTTTACTGTATGTTCATTCTTTTAGACACTGAATTGACAGGGGAACATTCCAGGTGAAATGTGCATGGTTTTCTTGACATGTATCTGAGTATCAGACAAGTAATTAAAGATCGCATACTCTCAATTCCATTGGACAGGAGACTGAGCTCCTATGATAAGATTGTTTTATTGCCATTCTAACTGTCGACTGTCATGGTTATGCCTCTGCCTGCCATCATGAGGAATATATTGGCTGGGGCACAAGGGAAGAGATAAACTGAAAGAATAAAAACTTGGTAAAATTGTTGAGAGCGTCAGAGTTGTGTTAACTGAATGCCAATGTACATCTTGTTGCAGACAATAAGCTGAAAACTTGGTTGTTTATGGTGTTCTTTGCCACTGGAACAAAAGCTGCTAAGACGTATTTTTTTGAGTTTTAAACCTATTACTTATTATTGTTTGGGCTACTTGAGGTATTGCTTGTAAAAGTCATTGGAATAAGTAAAAACTTCAGGCTGTCTGTGGAAAGAATGGTAAACTGTGCTCACATTATTCATGTGCCCTTTTGCCAACTCACAGCTAATTATACTCATTTTGTTTAAGTCCAATTGTTTGATATGAGTACCTCTTAATATGTCAGTATTGTTTTTCTGTAATTCAAATTTGAAAGTGACCAACATCAATTAAAAAGAGAGAGAGAGCATATGTACACAAGAGAGAGCAAATAACCCAGACCTCAATTAACATCTCTTTATAAGCAGAAGTCAGGGTCCTGGTATCTCAATCAATTTTTCTTCTTTATTTAGTGTGACAGCCATATTTGTTCTAGGTTAGTTTATCATTGTAGTAATAGAGACCAATTTGGTTCTACTTCTTAACAAAAACAGCAAGAGGACATACATCAGTTTTCTTAAGATTTCTTGCCTTTATCTGACCCGCCTTCTAATTATTTTACTTAAAAGAAAGGTACTGTACATTTCAACATGGAGAATAAAAACAAAAATTCACTCTTAGTGTTATAATTGTGTGTTCTACCCATTCAATTCCTGTATGTTAACTCAGTCACTGCACTTCGGTAAGCAGTTTGGGAGATTTACAACAAATATGTCTAGTCTTAACTACATCGAAATCCAGATTTAGATTCTTTCAAGGCAATATGTGCTCTAACTTTTACTAACAAATAAGACAAAACTATATACTAAGTTTAAGGAAATCACATGAGTTATGTGTAATGCTGTTATAAGATAGGTTTAGTTTGAAGACTGGAATTTGAGGAATAATTGTTAGAGATTACAAAAAGGGGGAGAAGGAGGTGAATGCAATGGAGCGGATGAATGAATTTATTACCAGACTGACAGGAGTTAACAACATGCAGTGACTTCTGCGGGAAAAAAGCAGTATTTTTTGAGATATAATCTATTTTGCAAGCTATTGGAACACGTGTTTTAAAAAAGTGACATGAGAGAATGATTTCAAAACTAAACTACAAGGTTACAGAGAGGTAAATTATCCAACTGGTAGTGAAAACTGTATAGAGAAGATTTCTGGTGGGGAAAAAATAACATATGAATTGCATATGTGATAAGGTAAACGTGAGATAATAATATGTAGTAATAATTAAATAAAGTATAATGCTATCTCTGGTTGAGCTCATTATGCATGAATGATCTTGTTTTAGAATTGACTTCAGCCATTTGATCTGCTATTACGAATAGCTGCAGTCTCTGAATTGCAGCACTTGCAAGCATCCTTGTCTCTGACCAGCTTCTTCTGCTCACTCCCTTGGGTCCCTTGATTCCTGGATTCCTTTAAATTTATGGAAACTCAAAAATCATGGACTCTGATCTTTTTTTGCTCTTTTTCCCTCCTTCAATACTCACTTTTCTACTTCAATCATTATCATATTCTTAAATACAACTGCAGTTTTCTCACCCTTCATTTGCTTTATCACACTGACTTGACAAAACCATCATCCTGGCATAAATCCAATTCTCTGCAGACTGCATGCCTGAAACTATTCAGCTTAATTTGACTGTAAAAATAAATAATAACACAATGAAAAAACAAAACCACATACAACAAAAACAGACAAAACAGTTTTTTTCAAACTGATGTCAATTTAAAATCCAAACTAGGAACTTCAAGTACAACTTAATACTGATCAGAATTTTTAAAATGTTTTTCTTTGGGGACCAGCAGGTGGCATAGTGGTTACATTGCTGGACACCCACATAATCAACTGTGGTTCGAGTCCTGGACCTGGAGGCTTAAACTCTGTGTGTGTGTGTGTGTGTGTGTGTGTGTGTGTGTGCCCAAAATCCTGAGAGGAGAATGGAGGAGAAGGGATTATGACATGGCCATCCCTCCTTAGGGAGTGACTTTTCACTTTCTGTCTCTCTAGTGAGTGTGTGCACCCTATAGCAAAAATTGCTCTTAAAAAAAAAAGTTTTTTCCTTTGCTGTACTTATATATACAATGTCTTCCTCATCCTGACTCTCAACCGATAATCACACATCCTCTTTCATTGTTAAAAGGAAAGTAAACAGAAGATACCGTCTATAAGCCCTCATCACCATGTCACACAGCCATCACCATTTGTAGCCACAAAAACTTAATCTCTTTCTCTTTATTATAGCATAGCATAGTGTAGTATAGTATAGCATAGCATAGCATAGTATAATAGAGTATGGTATAGTATATTCATTGTATTTTTTTTTTTTTTTTTGAGAGAGGGTTTTGCTAGAGGACATATACCTTCGCCAGAGACAGAGAGAGACAGAAAAACAGAAAGCAAGAAATCATTCCCCAGGGGAATGGCTATGAATACACTCATGCGCACGTGCCCAGCATGAGTTTTAAGCCACCAGGTCTGGGACTCAAACCTCAGTGGACTACGTGGGAGTCCAGTGACATAACCATTCTGCTGGTCCCTCATTATTGTATTTCTAAGAACAATCACTCAACTTGTCCACTGTTAATTCATCTTTTGTTATCTACTTGAAGAAGCCACATCAGCAGTTCTGTCTTTTGCATCTTACAAGATAGTTGCTCTCTCCTGGATAATCCCTGTCAGCATGCAAATATGCTGTTCTTTTCTCCATCTAAAAACAAAACAATACTCTCTTTACTACATCATCTTTGAGATACAGCCTCCTATTGCTCCTCTTCTTTAGAGCAACACTCTTCAAAGGCTTGAGGCCAGCAGGTAGAGTAGTGATTAAGGGCGCTGGACTCCAACGTGGTCCACAGGGATTCAAGTCCTGGACCTTGTGACTTGCTTTCTCACCCCCCACCCCTCCCTCTCTGGTCAAGTAGGAAGAAAGAAGGAAGGAAGGAAGGAAGGAAGGAAGGAAGGAAGGAAGGAGAGAGAGAGAGAGAGAGAGAGAGAGGGAGGGAGGGAGGGAGGGAGGGAGGGAGGGAGGGAGGAAGTTAAATAAAATAATTCTTAAAAAAAAAAAGTTCAAAGGCTTTGCCTAGAGATATAGTATCCAGTTCTGTTCCTATTTTTCTCTCTCACTCTTACTATTCTTTGATCTCTCTTTCTCTTTTTAACAGATTTGTTGAGGTATAATTTATATCTCATAAAATTGCTCATTTTGAATGTGCAGTAATGTAAATTTTAGAAAATGTATGTAGTTGTGACACCTAAACCTCGTGTTAGAACACTTCTATCATTTCAAAGTCATTCAACCACTCCTCCAGTCCCTAAGCAAGAACTGGTCTGTTTATGTCTCTATAGTTTTGCATTTTCTAGAAATTTCATTTTAATGGGATCATACAATGTGGAGTCGATATGTATGTGTGTGTGGCTTTTATTTTTTCCTGAGATCTCTTCATATTGTGACATATACCAGTAGCCTGCCTCTTCCCTCTCCATAAAGTGCATTCCTCATTTGGCTTATAGAATTCTTCACTCTTAGTTTTCCTCTTAATTTACTTCTCAGTGTCCTTCTCTGATTATTGTCTCATCCTCTCGAACTCAATAATATAGTTCCACATATCTCAGTCCTCTAGCTTCTTTCTTATTTTTTTTTTAATAAGTCCTTACTGCTTTAGTTTTCACCTGATAGTAAAGCTTTAAATTCTGGTGTTTCTTAAATATATGTCTCCAACTAGGACTGTGACTTTTGTTATCAGGCTGTCTGCTCAACATTTCTGTTTAGATAGGTAAATGGAAATTTAGGCACTTTAAGCTTAGCTACTGGATCTTCTGAAAGTCATGATGCATTTCACTTAGGCAAATACATCCTGGCCATTTCCAATGACCCAATATGTCTGAAACTAAACTGGTGATATATTCCTGAAACATGTTTCACCTGTACTGTGTTCCACATCTATCAATAGGAATCCCATTCCTTACAATTCATCAGGCCTTAGAATAATTCTTCACTTTTCTGTTTTGTTTTTCACATCACATACCACCCATCAGCAATTCTATTACTGATGGTTCACTTTCTGATCAATAGGTAACATATTCTTGCTTTGTCTTAGACGTTGGAAAGGGTGAGAGGTCTCTCATGGGTCTCTTTTATAGAGTCACTAATCTCACAATTAGGGTTCTGCGTTTATGATCTAATTATCTGGCAAAAGTTCTGCCTTCCTAACACCATTACCACGAGGGTTAGGATTTCAACCTATGAACTTTGGAGAGAACATAAACATTCAGACCATAGCAAATGATATTTGGAGACTGGGCTTTTGGGAGATAATTACTTTAAGATGAAATCCTGAAGGTGGGATCTCATAATAAGATTCATAATAATATTAGTGGCCTTATAAGAGAAGACACCAGAGAGCTTTCTTTTTCTCTTGCATGTGAGAACACAACAGGAAGGTGGCCATCTGCAAACCAGAACCAACTACACTGTCACTCTCATCTCCGACTCCCAGCCTCCTCTGTTGTTTAAGCCATCCAGTCTACGTATTTCGTTATGGTATCTTGAACAGAGACTAACACATCATCTCATTCAGAGTCAAAGCCAAAGTCCATACAGGGCCTTGGAGAACTCCAACCCTTTGACTCCATATGATCTCTTTGACCTCATCTCCTTTTCTCCCTCCTACTATCTTGCCTGCAATCATGTTTATCTCTTGATGGATCTTTGTTCCTCAAGTATGGAGGCATGTTCCTGTCTCAAGGTCTTTGTTGTTGCTCTTAGGTTGCACAAATTGCTCTTATCTCTGTTTAATAAATACCTCTTCATCACATTTACGTCTTTATTCAAATTTTACCTTTCTTGATTTTTCTTTTTTACATATTTACTTATATTTTAGTTATTATTATTATTATTATTATTATTATACTTTTGCTATAAGGTACATGTGCCCACCAGAAAAAGACAAAGAGAGCAAGAAAGTGAGAAAGCAAGCCACTAAGTCCTTGACTAGAACAATGGCTGATCTTCCTTTTTTGATTTGTACACCACAGTTCCCTTTTTTTTTTTTCTCTGCTTTATGCTTCTCCACAAGACCCATCACTTTACTCATCACTTTATGTTTCTCCTTCAGTTAGAATGCAAATTCAATTAGGACAGAAATTTTGTAATTTTTGTTAATTCCCATAATCCAGTGCCTAGGAAAGTACCTGGCCTAGAGTAGGAGTTCAAAAAATATTTGTTGAATGAATCTATGCATAATACTTAAAAATAAACAAAATGAGCCATAGTTTAAGCCAATAAATGTAAAAAACTTTGAGAGAGATATAACATATAAAAACAGGCAAAAATAAATCAGTTATGTAGTAGCTTTTCTCATAATTGTCTTGCAAATGAATGTTAACTATGGAATAGATCAATGAAATATGGTTCATACTATCAATATAGGAGAATAAAATTGTGACATTTTATAATTTCACCAAAGGAACCACTGAAACCTGAAGAACTGAAATTTATTAGTTAAGAATACAATCATACTGAGAAATGGTGATCTAATTTTAGTGCCTTGCTTATTCAATTAAAAGGAAAATTTTGAAGATATCTTAGGAAAGTCTGGTAAAATATGCTTGCTAAGAAGCAGGATAAGCAAAGAAAGACTAAGCCAGGTTTGAGTCTTTGTTTTGGCTCTTATTAGTTATGGCCTCAACAACTGCTTTTGCTTCAGTGGGTAAGATTAGATCTTGTGAAGCTGGTAAATACCCTGATGTGTATTAGAAATTGCAGCCCTACATTTTGTTTCTTCTGAATAGTCATGTAGATAACCATAGTAAACTGATTTGACTAATACTTAATTCCATTTTGTTTCCTACTCTTGTTTTTCTTTTTTCAAATCATAATTGGTTACTTTATTTATGAGGTATTTATTATGTGAAGTAAAGTGTCAGAATTAAAGTCTACTAATGTTTATATGTTCTTTAAGAGAACAAAACTTGCCTGTATCCAATTTACATTTTCAATATTTAGTATAGTACCTGGTACTTAGTAGTTATTAATCAATGTACATTAAATAACTGGATAAATGTGCTGATTCTAATAATCGAGTTTTAAATCATTCCTGTCATCCTTCCACTACTTTGTTGTAACCCATAATCTGAAAATTAGTCGGGTCACTGTCTCATTCATATTTCTATTTCAAAGTATAGCAGCTGTTAAATCGATTCATGCTAACTGTATAAAAGGATAAAATAGTTTATGTATTAGAGAAGACTAAATAATATTCATAAGTAGCCCAAAGATTGTTTTTTTTTTTTTTTTTTTTTTTTTTCGACTTTTTATGTAGAGAGGTTTTTGCTATAGGGCGCATGCACTTGCCAGAGAGACAGAAAGTGAAAAATCACCCCGGGGCAGATGGCCATGCTGCAATCTTTTCATGTCAGTTCTCCTCTGGGACTTTGGGCAGATACACACATGCACCCAGCATGAGTTTTAAGCCGCTGATCCAGGACTCAAATTGTAGTTGGCCACATAGAAGTACAGCAATGTAACCATTATACCATCTACTGGTCCCAAGATCATTTCTTCATTACTCTCGAATAGATATACATTTCACATTTTTCTATAAATAAGAACAAAAGCTTGGATTTACTTATTTGCTGAATTTCCCTGTTTACTTCCCAAGAGATCAGCATCCATCCCTGTCAATAGCACATGAGAAGGAAAACATTTTGATTGGATACCGAGGTAGTTATGCATCTACCAGATAGAAATATGTTTTTCTACACATGGAGCACATCTTCCCCAAATAAATTTTGGTTGCCAAAAAAAATCACCCTACCAGTGTAATTATTTTGTATAGTTATATTGTAGATAAGTTCTGTGAAAATTTAGAAATAAGCCTCGTAAAACGTATAGCCACATATAGAATTATTTTGTGATTTAGAGGTTATCTGCGTGGTACTTTTTAAATTTAAAGTCAGTAATCACTATTTAAAATATATGTTGGTTTTGTTATATCCTGAAGCAGAAGCTTACATTGAAGTGGGACTTAAATTTTTGAATGAAGCATGAGGCAATAATTATATGAATACCATGTAACACTTTACATCATCATAATTGTGTCATCCTTACAAATAGCTGAGACTTTGAAACGATTCTAATTTCTGTTGTATTGATGTGGAATCTAAGCTTAAAGAAAATGAACTAAAACACTTCAACTCTAATACTTAGGAAATAAAGGGAGCCTATATTTCAATCTTTTAATATTTTATATCACATAATAGGCATTTTGCTTAAAGCTATACCCAACCTCTCATAGCATAAATATAAATTAAGACTTTTTTTTAACAATGGAAGTATTGATCTCTCAAAAATAATGTGTATTTTATTGTAGCAAATGTATTATTTTCCCTTCTATTCTAGAAATATTGAGTGCCTATCTTTTAACTAATGAGTTTAGCCCATTTATATGCATGTCTACCAACTTTTGTAAAAAAAAAAAAAATGCGTTTCTGGGACCAGTAGTTAGCATAATGGCTATGTCACTGAACTTCCATGTAGTTGACCACGGTTCGAGTCCCGGACCTGGTGGCTTAAACTCACGCAGGGCAGGGCAGGGCAGGGCAGGGCAGGGCAAGAAAGGAAAGGAAAGGAAAGGAAAGGAAAGGAAAGGAAAGGAAAGGAAAGGAAAGGAAAGGATAGGTGGCCAGGATCATTACTTGGCATCTCTATTATTTGCAGAGAACTCTGCTAGATCCTGAGACACAGAAAAAAAAGAACATGGAAAATACAAACCCTCTCCCCATAAACTAAACATTGAGTTGTAGACATAACACTAGAGTACATGAAGTCACTTGTAGCCTGAGAAAAAGCATGAAAAAAAATCACATTTTTTAAAAACAACAAAAAAATTACTTTTCCCATCTTCTACTGCCTAGACTCTTAGCCTATTTTTAGTTCAATTAACCGAGTGTCATTTTGTCTTGTGAAGTTATTTGGGATTGGATCAGAAACAAAATAAATTCCTAGTCCCTAATATATCTAACTACCCACAAAAGCAAAACAGTAGACACAGGTATAATTCCCTCAAACATGTTCCCCAGACCAATCAGTCTTCTACTGTCACTCCTTCAGTGACAGATAGAAATGTCATGGCACTCCTGTCCCTCTTGGAGAATACTAGTGCTGAATGTGTAACAGGTCTCAGAGTGAAGAAAGACAAAACCATAATAATTGGTTAGATGTGGAATACTGAGGATGCTGTCTTAAGAAGATGATGTGAAGATTTTTCAGGCTAAACTTGTATTATTTCTGTATGTATGTTTTGAGCTGTAACAGCTTATAGCTGAATTTACAAAGTGAGAAGCCAGAGCAAATTATGTATCTGAACACACAGAAACATTGGAGCATAATAACTTTGGCTGTCCCTTTAGCAATCATTCATTTTAAATTCCCTAACACATAATTTACTCAGTTCAGAAAAATAGTCAAACAGCAAGGGAGTGAGGAGGACTAAAGGCCCTTCACTCCTTGTGGACTTCAGACACCTTTTGTGTGAAATGTTGGCTAGTCTAGAGCTGAGGAGGCCTTCAGTTCTTGTGACTGAGCTCTAACACTTCAGCTGTGACATTTTCTATTAAAAGAGAGAGAGAGAGAGAAATATTTTCTTTAGATTCTGAATAATTTAAGACAGGCTCACAGCCTCAAATCCACTGTGGAGCCAGATGGTATCTAAGTAAAGAAATTCAGAGAAGAGGCTAGGTGGTAGCACACTGGTGGTGGTAGCTGCATTTAACTGGACCCACATGAGAAATGTTCTGCGTTTGGTCCTGCTCCTTTCTGAGCACATGGAGCACACACATGTCTGTCACCCACGTGGCTAAAATCATGGGTACATTGCAGTAAGGGTGCCTCCCATCCTTTTTCTCTCCATCCACCATCTATCTATCCGTCTCTCCCTCCCTCCCTCTCTCTCTCTCTCTCTCTCTCTCTCTCTCTCTCTCTCTCTCATGGAGGAAGTACATAAATGAACCTTATTTTAAATAGTGTTAAAAAAATCTGGAGACTATAAGTGGTAGCCCCATAAATGATTACCAGATAGTCTCTGCTTCCATAGCTGTACTATACCGTAATATTTCACTTAGGGTTTGGACTCATACAGCTGGGATTCTCATTCTGGCTCTGACACTTACTTTTGGCATTGTTTATTAGATGATGCCTTATTTTACCTGTAAAGGGAATAATAAAAGCTCCTCACACGATCGTTGTGAGAATTATGATGCGGTTTATAGAGAAGGCAATTAGCCCAATGCTTGGAGGAGAGTAACCATTAAATTCAATTTTGCCTTGAATATTTGTCTTCAAAAATCCTCTTTAAAATGCAATGCTTTTGAGAAAGTTGATACCTTAAATAATTATCTGCTCACATTAATTACCAGTTGGCAGTGATTAATTGACATTAAACTGACAACGAGGCAACTAGAGGATGAATGAAACTTGGAAATGTGAAACTGAGTGTTTGAGATAGGGAAGGGATCAAAGACAGGAAAATGAACCCTGACAGTGAAGTGAAAGGGCACAGGTATCAGGGCTGACTTTAGAATACTATATTTAATTAATACCAGAAGTTTCCCTTAAACCAAAGCTATATAAAATGGAAACCAAAATTTCACAGAGGTGAAATTAAAATATTTTGTTGACACTTTTTCTTTAAAAATGAAATTTATAAATATAAATCTCATCATTTAAAAATGATGCAATAATAACTATGAAGGAAATAAAAAAAGTTGACTCAAGACATCTTTTGGCATCCTTGTTCCTACAAAATTATAAGATAGCAAGACACTACAAGGTTTATATTTAACTTTTATACTGAGATCACCAATAGTAATTATCCCAAAAATTATTTCAGTTCAGCAACTTTCCCAAGGCCTTTCTTAATTATTTCACTTTGAATCACTATTATGCTGACCCACATAAGGCCTTATTCTTGTTAAGTTTCTTGTCACTCAATCAGATTTTCATTTGTTGTACTTTCTGCTCCAATGACTGAAGCTATCTGCCAAATGTGCCTTTATTAACTTCATGAAATCCACAACGTTAGCAAGATTTACAGTTTCACATTATAATATGTTGGTGTTTTTCTCTTATATGTTATACATTCAGTAACTAAAAGAGATTGGCAAAATGGAAGAAGATGGATTCTGAAAAGTGTATTTGGGTTAGGACTAATTAACTTGTCATTATCATGTGACTGTAATTTTTCTTCCCTAAAAGAATCTCATAATCAGGGTTGAGTTAGATTATTTGAACACAGAGAACTGTTCTTACAGTCAGTCATCTTGTCAAGATAAAGAAATCAAATATTTTCATATTCTACTATTTTATATTTATCCCTGCTTTATAAGTTTATTATCATTACCTCCATATTCTAAATGGGTATATAAAAGCTCAGAAAACAACTTACCTAAAGTCCCACAGCTAATAAATAGGACAGAGATTCTGGCTGGGTGATTTCAAGCCCTGTGTCTTTTGGACTGTACGATATGGTCTCTTTACGTAGAATATTAAAGTTTTATTGAAAATTCTTACTTTGCATGTGTATAATAGGCCAATGGTCAATATGTTTGCTATACCAATTCAAATAAACAAGGAATTTCACCAATTATTTTTGTTTTCTTGACCAAATTACTGACTAAATTGACTATTCAGTTCAGTCCAAATCAAGGATATAAAGATACATGAAAATAAATACATCTATCCATATAAATTTTCATATTTTATCAAGTAAATAATGTAGCGCTTACATATCTATTTTAGCAGCTACTCACAAATTAGACAGGATAGCCTTAGAGTGCAAAGATATCAAATAAAATGACAGAAGGAAAGGAATTTTTATTTTGACTGTGTATATTTTCCGATGTGATCAAAAGATACAAATTTTATACCTTCAATTTATACAAAAAAGGCAAAACTTCAGTGAAAATTAAGCTGTTCAATGAGGCATTTATAAACAGAGCTTTAACTAGTTGCTTAGTCGATTCTGAGCTTGGTACTTAACAACGGATACATGTTGACATTCTTTCAGTCTTCACAGACAAGTTTTAAAATACATGTGATTTTTCTTCTCATGCTTGTGTCATCCTGTGTTGTAATATATTCTTCTAGATGTCACTGAAAAAGAAAACTTAATGTATTTTGGAATCATTGTGTTTTTTAAATTTTATCTGACAAAGTTTATTCATAGAAAACTAAGTATTACAAAGCGAACACTTCCACCTGGAGTTTGGTTTAGACTGTTTACACACAGCAGAAAGGGAATGATTCAGAACATTCTCCTAACCTTTCTTTTTTGTGCTTGTTAGACTGGTTTGGGATTTTGACATAGAGATACTCTGGTTTATTTAATTATTTTTTTATTGTTTAATTGGATTTCACCATACATTCTCAACTCCTTTAAAATAGTTCATTTTTTTCCCTCCTCATGAAATATTCTACACAGAAGAGTGTGAGAAATAATGGACCAGAAAGCACGCTGCTCGTGCCTTTGATTATTGGCTTCCGTTACCTGGAATAACTAGTGTATCTCATTGTGTTGGTAGTGATCCCTCACTTCATTCGGTTCGGTCAAGGTGATTAACAGCCAGTCAATCTAGGGTGGCAAAACAAAGTCAAGTAAGAGTGAATTGATGGATTTAGAAATTAAAAGGCCTCATGTTTTCTAAACATAATGAATTTACAATAAGAGGTGTCTGGGGTATACTGAAAGAAACAGATTCAAATCTTGTTCAGGAACATAGGTAGCAAGTTTAGTGATATAAATGTTACAGTCAATCAGTTGTTCTAAAATAGTGATCATGCCACAAAGCAAAGAGTGTAATAGAAAATTAGGAATGAGTAATGCCCTACGAAAAGGAAAGAAGCTTCCTATGTGGATAAAGTTTTCACCAATGTCAAATATTCTTTTGTTTTGGGGCCAGCAGGTGGCATGATGGTTAAGGTGGCTGGAATCCCACGTGGCTGACCATGGTTCAAGTCCTGGGCCTGGCAGCTAGCTTTCTCACTTTCCTTCTCTCTATTTGTCTCTCTCTGGTCAAATTCAAAATAAAGTAAAATAAAATAAATGAATAAAATTTTTAAAAAATATTCTTTTGTTTTCAGAATTATTTTAATTTTATGTATCATTATTATTATGTTTTTAATTTGCTTTTGGGCACATGTGCTCATGAGAGAGAAAGCAAGCCACCAGCTCTGGGACTCAAACCATGGTCCACCATGTGGAAGTCTAACACTTTAACCACCACACCACCTGGTGACCCCAGCATTGAATATTTTACAGCAGTAGGAGGAGGACAGATCCTATTGAACCAGATTACTTGGAAGCTGCTGAAGATCATTGAGAAAGCAGTTTCAGGGTCATGGCAAGAACCACAGCGGTATTTCAGTTTGTTGAGGAATTGGTAAAGCAGTAAGTACTATCTTATCATGATATTTGTTGTTGAAAACAAAAGAGATAGGAAAAGGCAGTGCTGATATTTTAAGTTCACAAGTAGATTTGAGAATAAAAGATTGAATAGATTTTTTAAAAATTGCATCTAGAAGTTACGTTCAGAGCATCACAGAGGTCCAAGAGCAGGCAGCAGAAACAAAGAAAAGTTATCTTCATGAAGGACTCAGTGTATCCTGAGTGGTTTAATTGCCCTGTAAGCAAACACTGAGGATTTATTGCATGACAATCATCTACGGGATATAGGCTATTGAGACAGTCTGTGCATCTTTGTATCTTTATTATGTCTGCCATTATAGTCTTCATTGTACCAGGTGCTTGATAAATACTATTTCCTTGGACCTTATTAGTTGGTTTAAGGTTAATTACTAGTATTTCTTGAAAATAAAATTAAATAGTTCATTCCGTATTTTTCAGAAGATAATGTTACCCATTTTAACTTTATTTTCAAGGAAATAAATGTAGCGGTATAGTTACTTAATTACATGCAATATAAATCTTGCTATGACAAATAGAAATGTTATCTTCATTTAGGAATTTTAAGTAATGCTCTCAATTGGAAAATTAATGTTTGAATCATTAATACCTTTTTCTTTTATTTCACTTACTAAATATGGATTACTTTTAATTAGCTTTATTGAAGTATAATGAACATATAATGAGCATCAGTAATTTTAAGTGTAGAATTCAATGAACTTTGAGAAAGAGAAGATGGTGTGATGTTACCACAACTGTAATCATGACAGAGAACATTTCTGTCACCTGAGAATTCCCCAGTGCACCTTACCAATCTAACTCTTCCCCACCTCCCACCCCTGGGATTCATTGATTTGCTTTCTGTCCCATATTTTGCATTGTCCAGAAAGTATGTTCAAAGAAATCGTACAGTATATCATCTCTAGAGCCTAGCCTCTCCCACTTAGCATACTGTGTTTTGAGATTCATCTATGCTAGTGAGTTGGTAATGGGTTCCTTTTGATTGCTGAATAGTATTTCTTTGTCTGGATGTACCACAGTTTATCCATTTACCAGGATGGACATTTGGACTATTTTGAAATTTATGCTATTATGAATCAAGCTGTTATGAGCAATGAAGTATAAATCTTTGAAAAAAGTACGTGTGTTGTGTGTGTGTGTGTGTTTTTACTTTTATGTTCTATGTAGTTTATTTTCTTCATGAATTTAGCTTGCTTTCAGCATTTACATTTGTAGAGCTACAGAAAAATCTCGTTACTGCGTTTTATGTTGCTATCATTCCATGCTTGAAAATTTATACGTAATTTTAATGAGAGTATCTATTGTTTGTTTTGTTTTGAAATAACATATTCATTTTTCTTCCCTGTAAATGTGGGGACTTTATAGCACACATATTTTTTGCCTTCCATAACTTATATTCTTTCAATTTCTATTTAAAAAAGAGGATGAGTAACACTGATGCCATTCAAAAAACAGCGTAAAAGCAGCGTAAAAACAGCGGTTATATTTTCTTCCTTTCTCTCTTATGTGAAGGCTCTTTTTCTTAACCCAGAGAGTTTAGGTTTCTCTGTGCAGTCCATAGACAGAATCCTTGGAAACTTTAATCAGTTAAATATATTTATAAACATGTATTTGACTTCAAGTAGTAGTTGATAGTGAGTACAAATCCCAGTTCACATTAGAAGACCATACATACATGATACAATCCATCAGGATATAATTGTTTTATTTCCCTCTTATAGACATTATCTAAATTATTCTTACCATTCTCCCCGTCTCCATACCTTTCAAAAAATAGAAGAAATAGTTTTTTTAGATACAAGGGTGAAACAGAAATGAAAATAATTTATCATAAAATTAAAAAACAAACTATGGGGAACCAGCAGTTAGCGTAATGGCTATGTCACTGGACTCCCAAGTAGTTGACCGCGGTTCGCGTCCCGGACCCGGTGGCTTAAAACCCACGCTGGGCGCATGTGCGTGCGTGCCCAAGATCCCGAGAGGAGAATGGAGGAGAAGGGATTGCGGCGTGACCATCCCCTCTGGGGGTGATTTCTTGCTTTCTGTCTCTATGTCTCTGTCTGTCTGTCTGGCAAGCGCACACGCCCTATAGCGAAAACCTCTCCAAAAAAAAAAAAAAAAAACCAACAAACTATGGATGTGTGTGTGTATGTGTGTGTGTGTATATGTGTGTGTGTGTATATATAATAAATATATATATGTATATATATATATATACATATATATATATGTATATATATATATATATATATATATACATATATATATAGTTAGTAATCTTGTTTATAGTGGAAAATCACCAAATGGGGGGAATATATCTCCAACCAATATTAATCTTCACATCTGTGTATGTTTATATCCATGTCTATATCTTTATTTTATAAAATGTAATAAGATAAATAAATCATTAACCATTTGATTCCTCAGATTCTGTAAAAGTATTAGCTGGAAGCTAATCTTTCTTAATCCGAGCTCCACAAGAAAATGAAGCCTTACAGAAAATGATTAGAGTGGCTGTTCTCTTAGTTCTCCAAAGGATAGTACATTGCTAACACCATTCTAAAGAAATTTAAAAAGTGATTAATTAACTACATATGATACATGTTGTAGGGCGTAAGGGAAAAAAGCTTTTTTAAAAAAAAAAATTAAGTAATATATTAGAAACATCATTCCATGTCAAAATGATTTAACCTCAGTGCAACCATGTAAAAGTTTCATTTAGTCATCTGTGCACTGGCTGTGAAGTTCTCTTCTTAGCTCATTTGTGCTCTGTTTAGTTTACTGAAGTTTACTGCACTCCAAGATGTTGGGCTACTCATTAGTTCTCTGTAGAGGAGGTTGTGTATGCAGCTGAAAGAACAGTAACCTTCTCTGGCCTCCTCTCTTTTTACATTTTTCTTTCTTTCATAGGAGAGAATGAAAAACAAAGTCCTTTAAACAGGGTCTCATGCCACAATTCCTGCCTTCCCGTCAGTCATTCCACCAGCCAGGTTCAGTGATGGGCGCCTGAGCCTGGTGAGTGCCAGGCTTGCCGCCTTTCAGATGGATCCAGCTTCACTTACACAGTGCAGCGCATTATCCCTGCACCCTCCGACCCTCTGTGCCTGCTCTTTCATCCTGCCTGACTGGAATCCAGTCTCCTTTCAGTTTTGTAGAGGGCATTCATTGCCTTTCTCTTCATATGCTTCCCTTCTCTCATTTTCATTTTCTCTTTCCACCAGGAATAAGAAATCCTATTCTTTCCATCAAACCTATTTCAAGAAAAATACTTTGCAAAATAGAAAGGCATCAACCTCACAGCTCCAGTCGCTCTTCAATGTTTAGAGGCACAATCATTATTTTTACCTCCTGCTGAAGACATTTATAGAGGTTTTTTTAAAAAAATCTTTACTAAAGGGTGATGAGTAGAAAAAAGGGAAAAAATAATCATCCACCTACTCACTGGCCAGTTGACTTAAAATATAATTAGCATGTTGCCTAAGCAAGAGTTCAGTTAGTTTTCCAGTTGTTTTCATTTCGTAAAGTTCTAAGACTATATAGTTTTTTGTTTTTAATTCAGAGGGTAATAGAAACTAGGTGAGCATTATCTAATTAATCTTCCCAGTAGTTTCCTTTTTTTTTCCCTTTCTTCAAAGGATGGTGCCTACTGTTTACTGTTTAGCTGCAAGTAGCAGTTTTGAACTAGATGAGAAGAAATCCATACTTTTCCGTAACAGTGAAGGGCTTACATGTGAACCTTATTAAAAAGTCCAAACAATATCAAATATCATAATATTATCTCTCTCTAGCCTGCTGGTAGGTTGGTATCTCAGAGAGGGTCAGGATTTATGGAGAGTAATTGCCCTCATGAATCAAGCAATCAGATATGAGTAAGAAAATATAAAATGTAAAATCTTTAGGACTTCCATTACTATTATCTTGTCATATAAATAAACAAAACATCCATAGTTGAAATAGAAATCCATTGTCTTTTTTTTTTTTTTTTTCTAAGATTTTTGCCATAGAGTATGAGCACTTGCAGGAGAGAGACAGAATCACCCCATGGGGGAATGGCCATGGCACAATCCCTTCTCCCTCATTCTCATCCTGGGATTTTGGACAAACATTCACTTGCGCCTAGCATGAGTTTCAAGCTGCTGGGTCTGGGACTTGAACCACAGTCAACCATGTGGGAGTCTAACACCTTAACCACCATGCCACCTTCTGGCCCTAGAAATCTATTGTCTTAATCATGGAGTTCTCCTTTAACATTAAGCACAGGCAAGATAGGCATAGGCTACAGATACCCATTTTTTTTTAACAAGCAAGCAAAATAATATTTTTAGAATTCTTACCACCTAAGGGGCACAGGGCTAAATTTATATATGCAGTAATCAGGTAATACATATAAAATAGGTCTGCATATTATTTCATTTTGCGGATGAAAACACTGAGAGGAAAACAGAGACTAGGGGATCTTTCAGCTAGTTCTATGACCTCTTTAAATTAATTTGTTTATTTAAGGTAGCCTTTTCAAATGAGTTCTCTAGTTGCTACCGTGTTAGGCACAATTTCTTTACACCCATAAAATATAATAGGCGATATGACTCTAATTAGAATATGCCTATGTGTGATGGGAGAGTACAGTCAACTGCTAAAAGCTGCGGTTCCAAGATTTCTGCAAAGCTGGTCTGGAGCACAGAGATATAAATGCTTTCTCTTATGCTGCTCTTATATATTGCAAAGAGGAATTAAGCTAACAAGCATCAAAAATGAGTGCCCTTAGACATGGTGGATTATTCACTGGAACCATTCTTCCCCTCGGGGGAATGAAAGTCTGCAGAGAGAAAACTGGCTGACTTTACCCAATTAACACAGTATGGATACAGGCAGAAGGGCCAGCACTGACAGGGCTGTGCTTCGGGGATGTGTATTCTCAGGCTGTGGTTCAGGTTATGTCAACAAGGGTCACTCTGGGTGCCATCTCAGTGGCTCCATGTTGGCTTTAAGAGAAAACTAGAAAAGGACAAGGTAAGGGGGAACTATGGGCTGTTTTGTAGATGTACTTGAAAACTTCGCTTTTCCCTCAGGACATGAGCTCTCTTTGAGCCTGTGTGTAGCTGCAGCCTGAAGCTTGACAAATGGGTCAGGAAGACAGGAAAGTACTGTAAGAGCAGCACCATCTCTCCAGTGGAATAGGACAGTCCTAAATGTTATGATGCTTCATTTTGCAGTTTAGCTAATAAAATGCCTTAATTTAGAAATTGAACCAGGAAGCAGTAAACTGTAAAAGTTTTAGCCTGCACTGAAAATACACCCTTCTGCATTTTATCTTTTCTTGTACATTTGTGTGTGTTTATTGCCAAAGGGTGTGTGTGTTCACCAGAGGAAGTAAAAGAAGAAAGAGAGAGAAAGTATTTCCCAGTGAGCTATGGTCACACCTCACTCTTTTTCCTTCTTTCAAGTTAGGACTTTGGACATGTAGCACAGCATGTTTTTCAAGCGTTTGGGGCGAGGATTTTAACCATGGTCAACCATGTGGGATCCTGTTCCCAATGCACAATGCTTAGTCACTGTGCTATGGAACCAGCCCTTTCCTTGTGTTTAATAGAAAAAAACAAAGACTCCCAAAAAACCTTTTATTAAAGATCTACAGACCTGTTTTCTGGTTTTAGGTAGTGTTTGTACTATACAAATAGGCCCCAACACTTTTAAAATAAATATTGTCTAATTTTTTTTTGAAAAATGGAATCTAACTACAGAAATCAATTTTTTTTTAAAAAAAGTCAATTTTGAATGATTTGATAGAGATACAAGTGTGATCTATCCTAACTTATAGTTTCCAAATTTCCAGTTACGTAAGACATGTGGCTGCCTACTTCAGTAAGGGAAGTCTTCACCATTTTAATTACTTCTTAGGATTCAGGTTGAAATTATACCCATATATTGTTCAGGAAAAATGAAACTATTTCATTGTATTGATCTTTAGTTTCAATTCTATAGAATGAGGGTAACCCCTCATATTACTGCAAATTATAGAGAATACTTAGCAAAATGCCTTGGCACCTAGTAAATAGTTAATATAGTAACAGAATTAAAACACTGTATGACATGTAAGAGAAAATTTCATGTTTTGTAGTAATTGGAACCTGAAGCTGCTCAAGTAATCATAGTACACCATGAGAAATGCAAGAAGCAATAGCCCTCCCTGAATTATTTTAAGCCAGGTCAAATGGGAGATAAGAGATTTATTAATTTAGTGACAGCTGGATTAGAATACCCTTGTAATTTTATTCTCACATGTAATTTTGTTCTGTTTCAAACATCTCAATGTAAACTAATTACATAATTACACCTAGTGGATATTGGCTAGCCACCAAGAATCATGTATTTCAGTTAAGCTATCTCTATATAAGAGTTACAAAGTAATATAAAGGAAAGTGTGTCTTTATTTTCAAAATTGGGCAAAAAAGACGGTGGAACATGTAATAATTTGTTCAATGTTGCAGAAAAAGTGGTGAAAGCTGGGTTTGCTGAAAAATACTTTAAAGAATGTAATTGTCTACCTTGTGTCAAAATTAGTATCTATGTGGTTTGACTTACTCTAAATTGTGAATTGTTTTCACTTATTGCTCTATAAACACTGAGATTTGTGTAGTTCTGCCCAGCATAGACTGCCTTTTATTGAACTGGTGTTATTGGCATCTAGTGGGCAGCAACCAGGGGTGCTAGTATACACCCTAAAACACACAGGATGGCCTATCACAATGAAGGCTGATCTTGCCCCAAGTGTCAATAGTGCTGAGATTGAGGAAATTTGATCTAGATAATAGGAAGCTTACCGCACTAACGCATTTTATATCAGTATTAAATTTACGCAAGCTGTACTCTTGTTTTGAACCCCTTAAATATTAATATTGGAGAACATTTCTTTTCTGAAATAAAGATAATTTACAAACTAATGAACTGTTTTTTGACAGAAGTAAAATAAGCAAATTAAAAAAAAAAAAAAAAAAAAAAAAAACACGTTGGCCCTGAGCAAAGAAGAGTATGGAATTCTGAAGTTATTATGATCATCTGAATGATCCCACGTAGGCCAGAACCCTAGTGTTCTCATAAAGATACTACACTAGCTAATCATGCTGTGTTCATTTAGGAAAAATATGACGATAATGCCAGCATTATTAGTATCTCTGGTCACCTTCTGCATATGCATTTCCACTTCTTCCCCTGAGGTGATCGTTGACGGAAATATTGGTGTATGAGGCAGTGCTTGTCCACTTGTAAAGCGCAGCTATCACGCTGTGTTTTAAAATTGTGGCAATTCTATCTGAGGACTTCATTAGAGAGTTAATAAAATCGATGCCCAGTTGTTACAATTTCACCACAAAGATCTGCCATTAGAAAGTATATCTTTTCTCCCCAGATACAGGAAAGCACCCATTTTAATGGCATTTTTTGTCATTAAAATAAAAGCTCAGGTTGCATTAAAAATAATAATGCAAAAATTGTACAAGGAGGCAAAATTCCTTAGGAAAAAATCCCAAGAATAAAATATGGATGAAATGGTTCTTATTAACAGCATTTACCATAACCCAAATAAGCTGAAATAAAAAGAGCAAACAAATAGGACTTAGAATTGTGTGTATGGGGTCCTCTAGTTAATCATTTAAAATTTTTATGTTTCATTCTCTCTGCCTTCCACTCACATCTGTGAAATGAGTGGTAATCCTGTCATTGCTTCTATAACTTGTAGTTACTTTATGTCAATCTAATTGGATCTATGTAACTCTTTCAACTGCCTGGAATAAGTATTGGCATTGGTTCAAGTCTCATGTCCCTATCACAACATATTTTAATATATTGGGTCATCTGGAAAATCATGATGCATTTTTGCATGGAAACACATAGAGAAATACATCATGACTTTCCCAACCACCTAATATGATAGGACACATGTATCCCAGGGTTTCTGGGAAAACTTCCAGAAAAATCACTTTAATTATTTTTTATTTCTTTATAAAAGGGATAAATGGTACATAATATCAGTATTTCTAAAAGATTTTATTTGTGAGACATAGTAGGAGCTATTTCTCTATTTGTGTCCATTTTTATCTTTATTCACTCAACAGGTATTCATTGTGTGTCAGCCGCTTTTCACAATATCACGGGGTATGATTATAAACAAGATAGATAAAAATAGATAAGGTTCCTGGCCTCAGAGAACATGTACTGTGGTTCAGAAGACAACCAATAACTGGTGCACACCCAGGATTGGGAACTCTGATTTAGAAACTGATAGAAAAGGCTTCTCAGAGACCTAAAAGAAAAGCGGTGAACCATGTAAGTCTCTAGGGAAGGCACATTTTAGGCTAAGATAAAGATAGATGCACATGTTCTCGTTGAAAACCAATAGCAAGAAGCCCAGTGATAGAAGATAGGAAAGATGGTGCTGAGGTTGAAGAGAGAGTACCAAAATAATGTGAGGCCTTATAGAATTTATATAATCCAAAATTTATATTACCAAGGATAGAAGAAAAAATATAAGAAGAGATCTTATTTCACTAAGGATAAACAACAAAAACTGTGTTTTTCAACAGAAAGGGATTTATAAGCTATTTCCTAGACACTTTACTGAATTACAAATTATTTGAGACAGTAAGAGTAAAGGTACTTAATAATAATATTTCAGGATAACCCAAGATATTTCCAACTATCTTTAGTGATAACATTACTTTATAAAACATTTTCTGAAAATAATTTAAATAATTTATTTTTTAATTAGCTGCCACATTTGTATAGTAAGCACACAACATAGCCCCTGCTCTTGAGGAATACATAATCTAATAGGGAAGATGATGTTTCTAACATCGAATAATGAGAAGATGTAAGACGAGTACAGAGCGTGTTGTGTAGATGATGAATAGGGAGTGCAGAAATCATATAGTTTATTTAATATCCAAACTGGAACATTTTTGACATTGAAAGGGAGGAATATTAATACCTTTTGGGAAAACTGGCATAAGTTCTCACTGTTTTAAGCAAATCAGGATACTTCTTAATTATATGTCTACAGAATGTCAGTGAAGAAGGATTAAATGTAAATTAAACTGACTTTTGGGTGAGTGTACTCACCAGAGAGACAGAGAGAGAGAAAGGGAGAAATCACCCCCTGAGCAGGGGGATGGCCAAGCCACAGTCACTTCTCCATTCTCCTCAGGATTTTGGGCATGTACATAGATGTGCCCAGCAAGAGTTTCAAGCTTCCAGGTCTAGGACTTGAACTGTGGTCAGCCATGTGGGAGTCCAGCGCCTTAACTACCACGCCACTTGCTGGCCCCTCAATTTCTAAAGTCTTTTGGGAAGAGATGTTCCTGGACTGAGCAGTTATATACCTAAGTATATACCTGGGTGGAGTGTGATTTAAGAGCTATGAGAAAATGCCAAAAGTTTGTAGAAAAAAATACATTTAATGTACAAATTTAGTTTGGTGCAAAACTTTTTGGAAATCCAGTTGCAGTTTTTCCATAATATGCATTTTTGTGACCTTTTTAAAGACCTCTTGTATATAAATTTGAGAACCACCCTAAGATGAAGCATTGATAATTATGAAAAGTAGGGAATAACTGGATGATTAAGAAAAAGACCAGTCCAGGTACAAGATCTGACAGACAATAGTAGATATTAAGTTCCATGAGAAAGTGCTCCATATGAAGAATCACTTAGTATATTGATAGGAATGTATAAAGAAAAAAGGGTAAAACTACTTTTAAACTCAAATTTTATGTGAGATGAGAATATTGAAGAGCAACATTTAAAATTTACAGACCTTTTTGGGGCCAGCAGGTGGCTTGGTGGTTAAGATGCTGGATTTCCATGTGGTCGACTGTGGTTCAACTCCCAACCTAGTGGCTTGAGGCTCACACCAGACATTTGTGTATGCATACCCAAAGTCCAGAGAGGAGAAGGCAAGAGAAAGGATTGGAGCATAGCCATTTCCCCCAAGGGTGTGATTTTTTTTTGCTTTTGTCTCTTTGTTTCTTTCTGTCTCTCTGGCAAGTGCATACACTCTATAGCAACAATATCTCAAAAGAAAAATTTTACAGATCTTTTAATATGACCTAATCTGTATGTTTCCATGTGGTAAACTGGAAGAAGAGTATATTGCTACATTACTGATATGCAAAGTCAAACATATCTTATGCATAGATATATTTTTTAGGTAAGAGGCTATTATGTTCTTTTTTAATATAATCATTACACATCTTTTTTTTCTTTTCTTTTTTTTTTTTTAAAGAGAGAGAGATTTTTGCTATAGAGTGCGTGCGCTCACTGGAGAGACATAGAGACAGAATGTGAGAAATCACCCCCTAGAAGAAATGGCCATACTGCAATCTCTTCTGCTCTATTCTCCTCTTGGGATCTTGGGAACACATGCACATGGACCTGCTGTGAGTTTTAAGCCACTGGGTCTGTGACTCGAACTGCAGTTGACTACAAGGGAGTCCAGAAATGTAACCATTATGCCATCTGCTGATCTCAGTTATTATACATCTTTATAGCATGCAATAAAGTTTTCAAAGCATACATACATACATTGCATGTCAATCAAGTCAAAGATCTTACCATATACCTCATCCTCAACAGATAACTTTCCATTCTTGTGTCTATTACCTGTTTTTTTCTCTGTGCCTCTCCCTATATTTTATGAGGTTTTTAAGAGTAACTTCTAGGTTGATTCTTCATAGAAGATAAACACAGCAAGTGGTAAATTTTTGTGTATGTGTCTATAGATTGATATGCTATCATTTTAGATAAAAATGACCATTTTGGAGCACTTACTGTATTTCTGAAATTTCTCACAGAATTTTGAGCTAGGCATTATTATGATGATTTTACAAATAAAGACACGAACTGAAGAAGTAAGATAATTAGCTGAAGAAGTGCACTGCTGTTGGGTGATGGCGTGAAAACAGCTGTGTTTGTGCACTGGTGTCGAGTCCATGTCTCCTTCCCTGGTGCCCCTTGACCTTGTGCCCTTACACCTGCTCATGAAGCGAGCCCTGTGTGGCTCAATTCTTGCACAGAGGTCCCAGCTGGAATAGGAAGCTGTGCACTTAATTCACATTTCATGTCACTCTACTGTATGATTTATGCTACGAACGCCAGTGTTTTTTAAGTGTTTCCTTCCACTACAAATAAGGGATAAGTACCAGCATTAAAAAAAATAAATTATCTTTCCATCCTGCCCATCCTCTGACAGGACATATTCTGATCTTTACAGATTTCCATTTCAACAATTTGTGTGCAGTCACAATTCCATGAAGGGATCCTTACAAATCAGAATCCCTCTGTTTATTTCTTTTTTTTAACAGTCGGCTCCTAAATCAGTGGTTACTGAGTAAATATGTCCACCTAACAACTGGTTTGTATTCTTGAAATATGCAGTAATCCCCACAGACCTACAGTTTTCCTGTTTCTAAAACAGTAATATTGTGCAACCCTCTTGGGTTCCCAGAAAATGATAGTATTCTTATTTCACCCATTTTATTTCGTAGTAGGCTTGTGATTTTGGAAATTATCACTGACTCAATCACTAGAATTAGTAATTAGCCAACAAACTAGGAACAAAGGCTTAAGGGGAAAAATTAGCACAGACCCCCACTTGAGGACAGTACACCAAACACATCTGAGCGATCAATACTCAACAAAAAAGTCAGAACATGTGTGGATTTTAAGCAGTACGTCCCTGCTGTATTCTGGAATTTAAAAATACTGTCAAAGATTTAAGCAGTATGGGAACTGTCTGAGTTGAAAATCAGTTTGGAAAACTGAAGTCTGAAATACTTCTGGGCAACTAAGTGCAAAGGAAAAGGGAAAAGATGGAAAAATAATTGACTCAGAAAGAATTAATAATTTATTATTCCATTGAAACCTTTTATTTCAACGTATATGTGTGCCACACATCTCTGATAGAACATGAATATTAGGTTTGAAATAGTGGCCACTCTTAATTACTTTAAATATATCCAGCTTTTTCAAGGCATATTTCCTTTTTATGTGTGCTTTAATTGCTTAAAACTCAATTCAATACTAGACATTCTCATAATGTCTAGTTCACAAATATATTTTGATGCCAATTTAATGAAATTAACTACCTGGAGACTAAGACACAAACATAGTTATAAAAATTTAGAACCATCTTGTTTTTACAGAAATATCCCTTGTAGATAAAGAAAGAAAATGAATTCTAAATAATTCTGGTTTGGCTTATAGTATTACTGTAATTCATACCAACTCTTTTATTTTTTTCAAAGAACTCAACTGAAAATAAGTCCAGACAAAAGTTTTCATGCTATATAAATTTGAATGAATAGTAATAAGATTTATTACAGTAATTACATATCAACAGAGAGAAATATGTGTTTTATGATTAGGATTTCTTTTCTGAAGCATGTGAGCCATAGGGACAAACCCTCAGAGCAGAAAATAAACCATTTCAGTGACTCTTGATAAATAGAAAATATCCACTATGTCTATATGGTTCACAGTAATGTGACAAATGAATTACCTTTAATAAAAATCATTAAAGATTTGCATGAAGGATTAATGAGCACCAGCTAAGTTGTATAAGTACAAAAAACACTATGAAAAATTATATTGAAAGTAAGAAGTTGTTGAGGGTAATATTATAATAATTTATCTTACCTGAAGATTATCTGCTATGATAAATGTAAACCCAAAACAACCAAAGTTCTATATTTAACATGTAAAATTTAGGCAAATTACAACTCTAGAGGATTTTGTCTTCTGTGACTCACCTACCTAGAAGGTAGATAATTTATAAACCTCACATTTGTTTCTGTTAATATTTATACTGCAATCAATCTTCAAGTTTAAGCAATTTGCATAGCATGAAATTAAAAGAAGTCATAGTATTTTATAAAAATTCATTGTCAGTGAAAAATGTTGGCTGTTTTGAATTCCTACCTTATGAATTTTCTTTTGCTTTTAATACGTAGAGCTAAATTAAAATCTAATTATTCTTTTTATATAAAAATGACATATATCTTTTGGATAAAAAGTATCCTCTATAAAAGGGGGATAAAAGCTAATATTTTACTAAATAGAGCATAGTAAAATGAGAAAACTTTTATTTTGCTAACCAAGATTTCCATTTTGGAGTATTGACCAAGATTACTATACTTTCTATTCATTGAGCACTGCCACCTTGTGGACTCCTATTCAAGAAAATACTGGCTAATTGAAAAATGATTGAGACTTTTCATAGCTAGATATTTCAGAATCTCTGTAAATTTTCTAGCAAGATTCTGGAACACAGATATTCTATTATTGATTAAGAGCTGGGATCTGCAGTTTTGTTTTGTTTGTTTGTTTTTTGTTTTCGAGAGTTTTTTTTTTGCTATAGGGCACATGCTCACCAGAGAGACAGAGACAGAGAGCGAGAAATCATCCCCCAGGGTTGATGGCCATGCCACAATCCCTTCTTCTTCATTCTCCTCTCGGGATCTTGGGCACGCATGCACACGCACCCTGCGTGAGTTTAAGCCACCGGGTCCAGGACTCGAACCACAGTCGGCTACATGGGAGTTCAGCGACATAGCCATTACTCTAACTGCTGGTCCCAGGATCTGCAGATTTTAACAGTAACTTATGGGAAACCTGGAGTAGATGCTTTCTAAATAAAAGTGTGGTGCTTAAGTTGAACTTGTATTACATACAATCGCATACTGTTGAAGAAATATTGGCCTCAGACATGATCGAATTTACAACTCAATACAAATTATTTTAAAACCCCTTAGCAAAGCAAAAAAATTAGGCTGCATTTGTAAAAGAGTTAGCAATGACCTTTATATCTAGACACAGGGCTCCTGGGATAAAAATGCCCTCCATAGTGTGAAGCAGTCCCCAGAGAACATAAAAATAGCTACTGTCACCCAGTTGGTGTAATCCTTGAACTCCAGAATTTGAAATTCAATAGCTCAGAGCAGCTTAAGTTGTGGGTCATGAGAGAATGCTGGTTTACAAATGTTTCTATTATAAATAATTTCTTCATCTTCTGCTTTGCTAAAGGTAGTTTGAAATAAATGCACATAAAATTTTATTTTGTCTTGGTGACATTATAATTTTGAAGCATAAATCTACATCTTTTGACTTTAAGTAACAAACATAATAAATAAAATACTTATCTGAAAAATCTTTAAAAGAGCATTAGTACTTTTTTTCTTGATCAACAAAGATAACTAAAATTGTAATAATACAGCTTGCTTTGCATTAAGGTATGTTTCATTTAAAACATAAGTGCTCTCTCCTGCATTCTTCACACCATCTTTAAAAATATCTTGATTCTTGGGAACCAGCAGTTAGCGTAATGGCTATGTCGCTGGACTCCCACGTAGTCGACCGCGGTTCGCCTCCCGGACCCGGTGGCTTACAACTCACGCCGGGCGCGTGTGCGTGCGTGCCCAAGATCCCGAGAGGAGAATGGAGGAGAAGGGATTGCGGCGTGACCATCCCCCCTGGGGGGTGATTTCTCGCTTTCTGTCTCTATGTCTCTCTCTGCCTGGCGAGCGCACGCGCCCTATAGCGAAAAACCTCTCCAAAAAAAAAAAAAAAAAAAATCTTGATTCTTGGGACCAGCAGAGGGTGTAATGGCTATATCGCTGGACTCCCATGTAGTCGACCATGGTTCCAGTCCCGAACCTGGTGCCTTAAACTCATGCCAGGCGCATGTGCATGCATGCTCAAGATCCCAAGAGGAAAATGGAGGAGAAAGGACTATGGCATGGCCATTTCCCCTGGGGAGTGATTTTTTGCTTTCTGTCTCTCTCTTTCTTTCTTTTTGGAGAGGTTTTTGCCATGTACTCTCCAGAGAGACAGTGAGAGACAGAGAGACAGAGAGAAATCACCCCCCAGGGGGGATAGCCATGGCACAATCCCTTCTCCTCCATTCTCCTCTCGGGATCTTGGGCATGCACGCACTCGCGCCTGGCATGAGTTTAAGCCACCAGGTCTGGGACTCGAACTGCTGTCGACTACGTGGGAGTCCAGCGACATAGCCATTTTGCCAACTGCTGGTCCCTATGTCTCTCTGTTTCTGTCTGTCTTTCTGGTGAGCACATGTGCCCTGTAGCAAAAACCTCTCCAAAAATAAAAAATAAAAATAAATATTTATCTATCTAATCTATCTATCTATCTATCTATCTTTCTTTCTATCTATCCATCTATCTATCTTGGTTCTCTCAGTATTAACCAAGAGTCAGAGAGTTTTATTTTATTGTTACTCTCTTGATTCCTACCTCTGATTGTGTTTTATAGATAAAACTTCTGGCACTTGTATTAATTAAATCCACTTGTGAAAGGTACAAGATTAACCTGCATTGTACAAATTCTGCTTTATACCTGGTTGTTTATCTTGAGCTAGTAGCTACCTTTATGCAATATCCCCTACAGGTTAACTACTCTAATTTATGTAGCTTGTATACTGCACAACACTGCCATATAATATAGACATTACTATCCCATTTTATAAAACTAAGGTTTATAGAAGTCAGAATACAATAACTGAAGCAGTATGATGTTGCAATAAAATATAGGCCTAGAGCAAATCAGACATATTTGAATTTTCCTCTGTCTCCTATTAACTGTGATTTTCCACTAATTCCTTCACCTGATTGAGCTCAGGCCTTTGATTCTAAAGATAATTATAATGATAATAATAACTAACTACATGTATTTCTGTAGAACTGAGCTTGTATATAGTATCTCATTTAAGTTCTCTTTCCTACATTAATTCTGGTTTACAGACTTAGAAAATTAAGGCTTTAGAAAAATTCAATAGCTGATCTCCACATCACGTCACTGGTAGGTTACACAACCATCTGGAAATCTGGTCTTTGTGATTCCAAAGCCTGTGCACTTATTTAATTCTGAAGTTGACTTCCAGTATGGGGACAGTGGGGAGGACAGGGTGGCATAAGAACTAAGTGAAATAAATTCGTGAAGAGTGTTACTCATAATGAACTTTCCAATTAGTGTCTTTTCCAGCCTCATATTTTTTTTCTCCATAATCCCAAACAGTGCTCATATATAATATTGGGTTGTCGGAAAAGTCCTGATGCATTTTTGTATTGAAAAATATGTCATGACTTTTCCAATGACCTAGTAATTTATCACTACGTGTTGATATTCCAGTTGTTTTGATATCAGCTTCCACCTCAAGTCTAGAAACCAAAATGATTTTTTATATGGTCCATTTAATAGTTTGAGCTGCCAAATCAGCTCTCTCACCAAAATGTCAATAAATATGTTCAAGCAGAGACCAAATAACTGCCCATCCATGAAGCTATTAACCTAAGAAAGAGATTGGACTATCTTAAAATTTAATGTCCCTTCAGCTTCTAAGATTCTATCTAACATTCCCTGCAGAATATATTATGTAAATACATCATAGTACCTTTGTAATACTGACCATTTCTCTTTTATTAATTGATAATCCGTTCTAGGTCTTTGAAACTGCTTACGTTCTTTCTATTGTCTGTGGTCAGCCAATGTCAAGCATCCTGTTTTACTTATATTCTCAAGACCCAAACAACTTTATTTAGATCTTATAAAACTTACAGTTGAGATCAAAATAAGAAAATAAACTCACTCATGTTCTTAAAATAAATTTATATAAATTCACATATAGATTATTTTTATTCTCACTATTCACTTTTCACCAAAGATTTACTAAACAACTACACACTAGTGTACTGTTGGGTTATAAAGATATAGTGGTGAAGAAGGTAGATTTAATCTCTTCTCTTCCAAGAGTATTTGTCATAGCTAATAGTGACATTTTTCTATTATACTCAAGGTACATATCAGCAATGTAAAAATATATGTTCTATTAATTTCAGGTTGTATTCTGTTATGCTCAATAGTAATGAATAATTAATTGGACAATCCTCTATGATTTCTTTAATGATGTCATTAATTCAAGAATCTAAAGTGGTACTATCAACTACAGACTTTCTAAAAGGAAAATAACTATAGTGTCAATTTTTAAAACCTTATTGTTTCTACTAGTACCTTACTAAGTTCTCATTTTTGAGTGTGTTCACCTCAGTAAGTCTTCAAAAGTGAAAGGAGAGGAATCATAATGGATTATGGAATTTAAAAAACCCTGGTTATAAGGAAATTAGTAAATATTCAAATCCCATGAATTCAAAGCAGCATCAGTAAAAATCAATATAAAATATAGCAAACTACAAATGAAAGACAAACTAAAAACTATACTGAAAAATACATTTATTATAATAAAGATCAAATTATGATCATAGTTAGTTGACAGATTTCATGTTGTCACACATTATAGGAATAACCAGAAAAGGATAAGACCTGATATTTTGCAAAATTTCATTAAATGAAAATTTAACCATACATCATAAAGTTGAACATTTGATAGAAATAGTAAAGCTTCTGGTTTTTACGCTTTCTTTGGGCAGCTGACAGGGATAAAGAAAACAGGCTTCCTGGGAGAGTTGCATTACTAATTGGGTCAGTGATTGACTGGAATGCTATATCCATTGTGTTCTGTCCAAATCCTTTGACCCACAGTCTCTGATATGTACACATCCTATTAGGAAGAAAAGTAGTTATTTCTCAACTTGTAGTTATATTACAGAATGTTAAAGTGAGTCGTGTATGATTACTCACTGAAATCGTTTTCAAGGACTTCGGAGAGTCCAGTATGCAGTTTCATTGCTCTTTTGTTATACTTTTTTCCTTAATGGCAGTGCTCTTATGAGAAATGAACACCATTGCCCATACAGAGACTCTTGCTTTTATATCCTGTAGATGTGAAAATCTATCATTTAAGTAATCATCTTATTTGTCAGGGGAGCAAAGACAAGATTGTTTTGTGACACTGAATCAATTACAGCAATTGTGTTGAAAGTCTGCAATGCATAAAGCCATAAAACCTGGACATTAAATTAGAGCAAGAGATAGATAGAGCCAACCTGGAGATTTTCCCACAACCAAAATATAGAGATGATGAGTAAAATAAAGCAAATAAAATCTCTTGAAATAGCTGGGTTCACAAGAAACAAAAGGAAATTTCCAGATGTCAGAAATAAATAGGAACTAAAATCCACAGCAGACTTTTTGGGTTAATCCTGAGGAGAGCTTAACAACAAGGTGAATTGTTTGTATGCCACAAAAATAGACCTTAAAAGTCTAGGAGCTTCAGGATGAATGATCATGACGAAGCAAAAGACTTGTCTTTGGGTCTGCTTGAGACTGCAAGTTGGAATAGTGTTGTTTGTAGTAAGCCAGGTCTCAGATGGGCTGTCTCCTTAGTGAACTAGAATGGCTCCCAAGGCTCACAGCAGAAGCCAAAAAGAAAATCCCATGACAAATCAAGGCCTACACATAAAGCATCAAAAATACTCTAGTGAAATTTAACATAAAAATTGATACCATGTGAGTATGTCCCAGGTGGGGAACTTGGTACAAATCAATGCAAAAAACATGCTCGAGGGGGACTTTAACAACCTAGGATACTAAAGATAATTCAAAAGTAGTTATGGCTTAGGACCAGATAGTGGCACAGTAATAAAATGTGATACTCATGCAAGGCAATTCACATGGGAGCGTTGCTGATTCAAGTTCAAAGACCCCACTGAATAAGTCAAGCATATCATATATGTTATGTGTCTATAATCCAATACTGGTTGAAGACTGGTGATGTCTGTGGTGCTGGAATCCTGTTGCGAGTATGCACGAGCTCTCTTGCTAATGGAATAAGTAACTAAACATTTTTGAAAAGTAGTTATTATTGGCTAAAATAGGGAGTACTTACTGAAGAACCATGCTAAAAATGTCTAAAACATTTTTAATTGTTTTAGCTAAACATTATATTAAAAAGGAGACAGAGGGGCTAGCAGGTGGTGTGGTTGTTAAGGTGCTGGAATCCACATGGTCAGCTCTATGGTTAAAGTTCTGGACCTGCTGGCTTGAAAAACATGCCAAGAACATATGTATGCATGCATTCTTAAAATCATGACAGGAGAATGGAGGAGAAAAGATTGTGGCATGTCTAACTCCTCTGATTTCTCACTCTTTCTTACTCTATCTCTCTTGAAGTGAGCAAACATGCCCTATAGCAAAAATATAAAAAAAAAAAAAAGGAAACAGAATATTGACTAATCATAGTTGACTAAATAATCTAAATATATTCTGAAATGAATAATACTATTAATTACCATTTAATAAATCAGTCTGTATTGAATATTTGTAAGCACCAAGATAATATACAAGTACATTTGAAGCTACAGTCTATGATCCCAGAGCCAACTATATTTTATTACCTTTCTGAACTACAATCCTCAGACTGTACTAAAAATAACTGTATACTTATTTTTTATGATAGTAAAAAGCATTTGAGAAGGATATTATATAAATGTTAATAGATAATAGAAAACTTCTAGGAGAAAGTAAACATGGATCTTAAAAGAAAAGATCCCTCAGTTCAATATTTTCATTTTTTCCATGAGAAGAAAATCATCCAAATTCCGGTTGTCATCTTTTCCTTTATAGACCATTTCTACTTTTATTTGTCTTGGAATTATTAAATGCTTTGCTATGTGAAACTAAATACTTACTTGAAGAACTAAATAAGCATTTTTGAGCCCTTATTTACACATTTACCCACAATATTTGAGAAAATGTCAATTTTGTCTATTTTTTTCTACTTTAAAAATATGCTACAAAACATTGACTAACAAATATTATCAGTGTAACAAAAATAATATTTCAAAGTGGGCCAGCCAGTGGAGTGGTAGTTAGGGCAGCTGGACCCCACATGGACTGCTACGCGGTTTGGATCCCAGTCTAGGTGACTTGAGGGACACACAGGGAACATGTGTGTGTATATTAGTGCCTGGAATCCCAAAAGGAGATTGGAAGAGAAGGGATTGTGTCATGGCAGTCACCCCTTGAGAGCACTTTCTCATTTTCCTTCTCTCTTGTGCTCTTTTTCTGATGAGTGCATGTGTTCTATAGCAAATTTTAAAAATAGTAATAGTGAATAATAGCTTTTAAATCTTCGTTTCTTTCTTTTCCTCCAAAATCCAAGTAACATAAACCAAAAATAACTGAAATTCCCATAAAATCTAATCTAAAATAAAAGGCAAAACTATTTAAATGACTGAGTTATGTGCAAACAACAAATGAAACTTTCATTATAACAAGTAGAAGAATTTATATTGTTAAATATGAAAAGTCCTGACATGTGAAGTTTATTTGAACAGTGAGAACAGACTAATGTTTTTCAGTTTTACTACATGGGCTTCCTTTGAGCGAAACCATGTGAATATTTTTAATAAATTCTTAATAAAATACCAGGGTCAGACAGTGAAGCTGTGGTAAAAATGCAAGGCTCAAGAGGTAATCCCAGGGAACCAGCAGTTAGCGCGTAATGGCTATGTCGCTGGACTCCCACGTAGTCGACCGTGGTTCGCGTCTCGGACCTGGTGGCTTACAACTCATGCCGGGCGCGTGTGCGTGCGTGCCCAGGATCCCGAGAGGAGAATGGAGGAGAAGGGATTGCGGCGTGATCATCCCCCCCTGGGGGGTGATTTCTCGCTTTCTGTCTCTATGTCTCTCTCTGCCTGTCTGGCGAGCGCACGCGCCCTATAGCGAAAAACCTCTCAAAAAAAAAAAAAAAAGAGGTAATCCCACATGGGAAGTTTCTCAATTGAAGTTCAGAACCTTCCCTGACTATGACTAGCACACATTTGCCCATGATCCAGAGCTGGTTGAAGGTGACATTAAGATCCCATTGGGGGTGCAGGCTCTCTTTCTCTCTTTCTGTTTCACTCATGGATGAAAAAAATAAACTTTGTTTTAAATCAAACATCAAGTGGACCAAAGGATTATGGTAACTATAAAAGCAATTTGCCTTATTTTAAATTTTTTGATGTATGCTTATGTGTGTGTGTGTGTGTATTATTAATACAGCTGTGAACTAATACAATATAGTATTTCAAGTCTCACAACTGTATATTCCTTGAAAGTAATACAGATTAACTAAATTTTGCTTAGCATCAACATTCATCTCATCATTTAAATTTCTGTGAAAAACAAATTAGACAACATTTAAGTATCCCATATTCTTTCAGTGTTATTTTAGATCCCCTTTACTATTATTCTTTTATTTCAAGGGTGCACATAGAATGTTCCTAACCTAATCATTTTGGGAGTTAGCAATAACAGAAATGTTATTTTTTCATACTTTATGGATACATATTGGGTGTAAAGTTCTAAGCTATAGTATCTTGTTCAAAAGTTATAAAATAGGTGATGCTATTCCTATTTTATAAATGAGAAAACTAAACTTTGAAGAGTTTATAAAATAGTTGATTAACTTGGGGCTGGCAGGTGGTATGGTGGTTAGGTGCTGGACTCCCTCATGGCTGACCACAGTTTGAGTCCCAGATGAAGCAGCTTGCCTTCTCACTTTCCCTCTCTTTTTCTCTCTCTGGTCAAAATAAAAATAACAAACATGAATAAAATTAAATAAATCTTTTTTATATGAGAGTTTTGCTATAGGTCATATATGCTTGCCAGAGACAGAGACAGAAAGCGAGAAATCACCCCCCACGGGGGTATGGTCACACTGTAATCCTTTCTCCACTCTCAGGATTTTGGACATGCATGCGCATGCACCGAGCATGAGTTTTAAGCTGTTGGGTCCGCAACTTGAACTGCAGTCAACTACATGGGAGCACAACGACATAACCTCTATGCCATCTGCTGGTCCCAAATAAAATATGACTGAAACTGATGGACTAAAGGATGTACAAACACAAGAGATGGGTGTGAATGCCAGATGTGGTGTGTGTGGAGGAGTGGGGCCTAGGGAAGGACATTTGGAGGAAGGATACGGAGGCAGAACATTGACGGGAGGGAGAGGTGTGGTGTTATCTGTTGAAGATATTTAGATCAACTAGACTGGGGAGAAATGTTCACATATTGAAATGTTCACTTTGTGAGCTAAATAATGTGATTGAATGTATAAAAAAACAAAAATAAAAAACCTGATCAACTGAAATCACCCCTAAGTAGCCAAGTCAATATTTGACTGCAGTGCCTCTGGAAGTCCCAAAGAACTGAAGCTCAAGTGGAAATTAAACTAAATGAATAGAACAGGATTTGTGTGTGGGAAAACAATTGGACAGAAGGAATACTAGTTGTAATGTTCATCAGTTATTTGCATGGAATATACTTTCCTAAGCTAGTGTCTATAAAAATGGTTCTGATTTTTGTCAGGAGTTAGACTGTGTATTTTGCAAGGTTTTTTCTCTTCCAAAGGGTGAATAGAACTGAGATGAAAGGAGTTGGGAAAAGATGTGAGGCACCGTTGTCAAGTTGTTCACTGGCTGAGTTCACAGGGAGCTCACAGAGGTCTCAGTAGCACTTGCAGAGCACTTCCTTCCTCTTGGAGTTTGTAAAGCACCTGCAGAATGCTGGCAGAGTGCTTCTTCCTTCTTGGAGCTCATGTGAAGCTATCTAGTAGAAACAACGCAGAGGTGAGCCGGTCTAGCTAGCTAGCTGACCAGGTGCTTAAAGGGGCTGCAGACAATAGTGGCTCATTGCCAAAGACAAACTTCCACACATGTACAGTACATACAATGATAGAAACACAATCACACTACAACAAATGATATAAGTTGTTTATCCTGTGGCCTCCATTCATGACAATACAGGAATTGAGGGAGCCAGACTAAACCATCCTGACTCCATTTTTTCTTTTCACTATGACATCCCCTTTTTTTTCTTTAACGTGACAGAGGACATGTACACTCACAGGAAGGGGCAGGAGAGGAGAGAGATGGAGAGAGAGGAATTGAGAAAGCACCCCCAGTGGGGAATGGTTTTGCCACAATCCATTCTCTTCCATCTCTCCACCTTTTTGGGATTTGGGGACATACACAGATGCCTTGGATGTTACATAAGCCACTGGGTCCAGGACTCAAACCACACAGTAAACTGGCAAATTTTTCAAGCCACTGGATCTGAGCCTCAAACCGTGTGATCAGCCAAGTGAGATGCCACCAGCTGGCTCCAACATCGATTTTCATATACACAAACTTGTGAAAATTAATGAATTACCTTTACAGAACACATTGTGTCTGTTGTAAATTAACATAAAACATGAAATAGTAATAGATTGAGATTAATTTTATTCTACATTGATTCACCCATTTATAGTTTTGAAATTAGTTACATTGACTTCCCATATGGTTGGATTATCTTCAAGCCTCTGATTAAGTCATCCAGAAAAGTCGAGTAAATGCTACACTCCCCATTTGAATGTGGGTGGGGCCAAAGCTATGAAATTATTTTTGACAGTTGTGGCAGGAGAGACAGAAAGAGAAAGAACTAAAGAGAGAGATAAAGAATAGAAAGACAGTCTTCAAATGTTTAAAATCTCAAATCATCACTAGTCTTTCTAAACAAATAATTCTGGGGAAAAGAGACCTTGGGATCCATTTGTTCACTTAGAACATATGTAATCCTAATCCTTATAGAGATTTGAATGGATTGGACTTCATATTAAGATGTACAGCTTTCCTCCCAATATCTCTAATTGAGTACCTAATAATCTGTCAATTTAATCTGTCATAATTAAAGTCCCAGTTGGACTACACTCACATCTCTGTAGAATGCTCTTTTTTCAGTCTTCCCATTTCAGTCAAGGCAAATACACTCTTCTAGCTGCTCAGTTATATAAGGCCCAAAACCAAAGTTTTTGACATTTTTCTTATATTTTGTAATCTGACCATTAGCAATATCTGTCAATGCTTCTACCACATTTTTACTAAGAATAATCACTGTTCACCATTTTTCCAGAACTGTCACTACCAGTGCCATTCTAGTGTAAACCATTGCTATCTTTCATGGGTATTTTGAAGTAAAAAGGTACTTCTGGAAGAGTATAAGGAAGTGAAGAATTTAGGACATATTGGTGGTTACCTTTCCATGCATGCAATCTCCCATTTCTTTGCAATAGTGGCTTTAATGTGGGACTTTGCCCCCTTTCCAGAGTCAAAGCCCGTTCTGGCTGTATGCTTCTGTGTTTTCCACTAACATATCCCTAATGGCCTGTTTGTGCCATTTTATCAACTACCATTTTTTTTTTAATAAAAAGAAAGATGTGAAAAAATAAAAATAAATAAAAGGTAAATGTTAAAGATAATAATACTGAATGTTAACAAAAGAATGTGCCCTGTCATATGCTACTGGGAAGACTATATACAAAGGTCATTTGGCAACATGCATCAGAAGTCATTAGAACAAACATGCCGTTGACGCGCTGCTGCCCTTTTAGGAACGTATGCTAAGACGTGTGGGTGTGTCCACGGGCGTGCACAGCGCCATGTGTGGTGGTAAAAGCTGAAACACCCTGTAGTCCTCAGAAATCACAGCTTACTTTCTAACCTAGATGTCTTTCTTTTTCTCATTGGCTGTAGCATAAATCAAGAGTTACATTTTCTATCCTTTTTTATTGTTTGTTCTAGTTATTTTATAACACTTTAATTAAAAAACAAAGGAAAGAAAAGTTAACTGCTTTCCCTCTTCTCAGTCCCTGGTTTGTCTTCACTGTGATGCTTCTGTGTCCAGCACTCAGAGAGAACTTTTAATATTAACATACAAATTCACATATCCTTCTCAGCTTCATCACTCTTCCAGTACGATTCTTTAGTTTACTTCATAGTACTTATCACTACTTCATATGTACTTCTTTGTTGGCGTGTTCTCAGCTTTTTTCAACTATAATGAAATCTTTTCTTTTTATACTTAGAACAATGTCTGGCCTGTAGTGACCTTACCAAGATTTGGTGAATAAACCAATAAAATAATATAGCTCAGATGTCTCCTCACTCAGGAAGTTTCCATTGACTGATGTAATTGCTTGGTGCCCCTCCCCCATGCCTTGTTTACAATAAAAATAGACATTTCCACTTAGTCCACATTGTTTCATAGGTATAAGTAAATCTTGCTCATGAAATTGATCTTTGGGAATGAGAAATGGTCTCTCTTTTTATTTTCAGTGTTATCATAGCACTGAATATCTAATACACATTCAATACACATCGGAATTGAAAGAATGAATGGATAAAGACTAAACATCAGTAAGAAATATTTTAGCTCTTCCCTGTAGTCATTAAGAATAGCAGTCCTCTGGATATGAAATAATAAACTATATAGATATTTGGGTTAGATTTGTGTGGCCTTGCAATATATCTAGTACTTAGGAAAGACTTTGTTGCTTAAGCTGTGTCTATTAGTGAAATAATCTGTGTCTTTCAACACCTGAATTTTGTGTATTTTCAGAGATCATCTACAGCTGGGTATTTAACGAGTTCCCATCCTTTGTGGCGGAAGACAGCCGGCGGTTCATTTCCCAGGAGACAGGCAACCTTTATATTTCAAAAGTCCAGACATCAGATGTTGGCAGCTATATCTGTTTGGTGAAAAACACAGTGACAAATGCTCGCGTGCTCAGTCCTCCAACGCCACTCACTCTCCGTAACGACGGTAAGCCGTGTGGCCCAGGTTAATGTCGTTAGCCATTTCAGATAGGAAAAGCAAAGATGTAATAGTGTTTGAGCAACTGAGTCTTCTACGTGTAAAATAAAAAGGCACTTGCCCTATTTAGAAACTACATTTTTAGTCTGAGGTTATACATGCCTTCGAATAAAAGTTAGGACATAGGAAAGTGATGATCCATGGATGAGAAATATTCACCATAATGCTACTCTAATGCCAGAAAGGGAGAAAGAGCCTGAAAAGAACTGTAATAAAGACTCCGCTGTTCCTTTCTTTGCTCTCGAGTGCTCCCATATAGCATATGTGTATGAACTGCAAGGATTTTATGCGTTCACTTTTCATTACATTTTTTAGTTTAGCTGGCTTTAAATGGAATGTTCAGTTTTTAATACTTCATGGTATAGTTATAATTGTTATTATTACTTTTCCAATAATAGAAGCAGTTGGAACTTTAACTTTTAAGTGCATTTCAGGCAGAAGTGATGATTCTGTACTTAGGGGTATTGCTATCTAAAGTACCTTCAAATTTAAACACCTCATTTGTATTTATAGACATTTACAGTTAAGCATTGCATTAAATAAGTCAAGCACGATATTACAGTTGATATATGATATACAGCTTGCTCTGTCATGCAATAAAAAAATCTATGAAGGCATTTTGAAGAAGTGAGTTTAAGAATCCTGATTGATTTGGAGGTTTAAAAATGTAATCTATTTCAGTATCATTCTTTTACATGCTTGATTTTAGAATACATGGTACTGAAATGTATGGACAGAACTATAAGATTTTTGCTTACCACAATTTCTCTTCACTTATATGTATATATAAACTACAAAGTCTCTGAGACTTGGTAAACTATAAAGTGTGTGTGCATGTGTGTGTATATATAAACATATATACAGTATTTTATATTATATATTATACTAATAACCTTATCATGTACAGAAAACTATGTAATATATATTTTAGAGATTACAAAGCCAATATAGAGAGATAAAGGGACCTACGAAAGGTTGATTAGAAGCATGGATGAATGCGTGGGTAACAAGGACTGAAAACTGGGAGACCAATTCAGGGGTTGTTGAAACTAACCAGCCAAAAGGCACTAAGGGACTGAACAAAAGCAGTGATAGTAGCATTGGAGGGCAGGAGACATGACTAAGATACTAAGGAGGTAGAATTGCTAGGGTTTGGTGATTAATTAAATATGAGAATCTCTAGTAGGTGGAAGCTAGCATATAAAACAATTTCAGAGCTTTGGCGTAGTGCATTGAATGCATGATGGTTCTCTTCACCAGAAAAGATAACGGAAGTGGGGGCATAAATGGAGGGGAGGGTGAACATGAGGAATTCAGTCTTGGATATAATAAGATGACACAGTCATGGGAAATCAACGTGGAAAAAATGCAGTCGGCATTCAGATGTATATTCGTAACACTCATAAAAGAAGGACTAGAGAAAGAGATTTAAGAGTCACTACTGTGTATTCCAACACTGTAAGTTAAAACCATGTGTGCGTATATATATTTTGCTAATTTCAGAATTGTTTAGGAGTCTCTGTAGCCTGAAATTGGAAAAGGAAAACAAATATATGTTTTATACAACTTATCTAATTAAAAGCTTGTAATTAAGGTAGTTCTCTGCTCTTTTCATTAAATTCCTAAATATTTTCTCATTGATAGCTTATTAATTTAAAACATCCTTGTTAGAAAAATCAGCATTTTTCTCCTTTTAACTGCTCATTATTATTAACTGATAATTAGTGCTATTTACATTATTCATATGTATTATGATATCTCACATTTGTATAACCCCTGAGATTGAGGGGCTCTTCCACCTTCTCGTCACAAAAATGACCTCTCTCTACACATCGCGTTGACCATCACAAAATAGAATAGCTTGTGTGTAAGTCAGAATCCAAAACTGATGATAACCACCTTTGCTAGTAAAAGTTCAGTATTTATTTGCTACAATCCTTGCCCTTTACTTAATAGATCAGGTGTATCATTTTACCTTTTATTTTCCATGTTCCAACATTACAAGAGTTAAGTCCTTGCCTGTATATAAATTATCTTGCCCCTCTGTCTTTTATTGCTCTTGTTTGGCAAATACCCAACCCCAGTGAACTCAACTATAATCTTACTTTCTGACTGTCTTGAGAATCCAAGGGCTGCCTTAAAAATTTACACCCACCTTGGGCTTGTGAACACCAACTTCAGATGTTGTCCCTCATTCCTATTAAGTTTCTGTGGATGGGTAATCTGCTACTCAAAAATTTCTCGAAGCTTTTCTGCTTTCCTTAAACTGAATTGCTCCGCTACCACCACTTCAAAATAAACCAAAAACTATATAATTTATCAGATTTATTTTCCTAGTAAGAAAATTCAAGTCTACTGTGTGTGCTTCTATACCATTCACGTGCCAGCCTATTCCAATAGAGCCACCATGCTTTCCTTCCTGGTGTTGGGACAAATCCTTCCATCCCTGACCATTGTTGATTGTCATTCCCTTGGGTCTTTTCATAACAGCACACTATTACCCACTATTTCTTATATAACCAATGCTATGCAGCTAGAAAATACTTTTTAATTATCATATTAAGTGAATTATCTGCAGCAGATGACATTGTTAACACTTTGCTGTTACAAATATCTATATTTTCAACAAATCATTTGAGAATTAATATATGAAAGGCTCTATAAAGCTAACTTAAATAAGTAAAGCAAAATCTTTTTAAAGTTAACTTCAGACTTAAAAAAGAACAGTTGGGGGACATCTGCTAATTTCAATTACATCATTCAGTGATAGCCTTATATTTTTTTTACTAGAGAAGTTAGAAAATTCACAATTCTTCCTTCTGTAAATTACCTAAGTCTATTGTTTTGTTGTTAATTATTTCTCTATTGTTTTTTTATCAAAGTTACACGTATAAGTATACATATGTGTTTATAAACACCTGTTTCATTTTTATATATCTTTATAGTTTTCTATTGCTTACCTTTTTTTTTTTTTTCTTTTTCTTTTTTTTTTTTTTTTTTTTTTGGAGAGGTTTTTTTTCGCTATAGGGCGCGTGCGCTCGCCAGACAGACAGAGAGAGACAGAGAGACAGAAAGCGAGAAATCACCCCCCAGGGGGGATGGTCACGCCACAATCCCTTCTCCTCCATTCTCCTCTCGGGATCTTGGGCACACACGCACACGCGCCCGGCGTGAGTTGTAAGCCACCGGGTCCGAGACGCGAACCGCGGTCGACTACGTGGGAGTCCAGCGACATAGCCATTACGCTAACTGCTGGTTCCCTCTATTGCTTACCTTTTTAACTTTGAAAATTTATTTAATATCTACTGTTGCATTAACACTTGAAAATAATTCTTAATTCTTTTATGAAATGAGAATATTTTATCTCAACTTTTTTTTACTTTCCTGAACAACCTTTGTGTCCTTCACTTGTATTCTACTTTGATTTTGGCATTCTCTCCTACAAATACAAATAAGTCTGCCATCTTTTTCCACAGGCTAATCTAATTACTTACAAATAATTACTATACAATTATCATTCAACATTACATTATTCCAGGTTTTTATGCCAGTTCTTAGATATGTATGCTGTACTGGCTATATTTTCCATAATAGGCAAAACACTAAATTGAATATAATGTAAAGGAAAATAAGCCTAGAAACATTAGTGAAATTGTGATAATATTTTAGATGTAGCATCTCTTCCAAATATGCTTAAAAGAATTAGTAGTTTAGGCTCCAGGAGGTGGCATGGTGGTTAATGTACTTGATTCTCACATGGCCACCTGTGGTTTGAGTCCCAAGACCAGCACCTTAAAAGTCATGCCTGTCATGTGTGCGTGCATCTCCAAAATTCCAAGAGAAAAAGTGGAGGAAAAGTTATTGCAGAGTAGCCATGCCCCCTAGAAGAATGATTTCTCACTTTCTGTCTCTGTGTCTTACTCTGTCTCTCTCCTGTGAGTGCACACACCCTATAACAAAAACCTAAAAATTGGGACCAGCAGATGGCATAATAGTTATGTCACTGGACTCCCATGTAGTTGACCTCGGTTTGAGTCCTGGACTTAGTTACTTAAAACTCACGGGCATGTGTGCCCAAGATCCCAAGAAGAGAATAGAGGAGAGGGTTCTGCAACGTGGTCATCCCCCCCAGGGGGTAATTTCTCACTTTGTGTGTCTCTGTCTTTTCAGTGATCACACGTACCCTATAGCAAAAATCTCTCTCTCAAAAAGAAAAAAAAAAGTTTGAATAGTAGTGTTCAGACATGAATGTCAAATTTAGAGGGCAGTGGTGTGATTTAAAAAAAAATCTAGAGGATATGAAATGAGAAGAGAATTTAGTTAGGATCAGACTTCAAATAATCCACATTATATTGAGAGGGTAAATAATGAAAATTCTACAAAGGTAATGAGGAAAAGGCAGAGAGAAATATGAAAAACAGTAGAATATAGAAGGAAGTCAAGGGAAATGGATGTTTGAACAAGAAGTGAGCATGTAACACAAAGTGGTAGACCGAGTACATGTGTTTGTTACCTGTCTCCCTTCTGTAACCCTACAAAAGCAAAGGAAGAGCAGTATTATTAAATGAGGTATCCTGATCTCTGGAAAATAAGGAAAGATAGGAGGAGTTAAAGGATTGAAGATGTAAAAAAAACAAAGAAAACCTAAAACCTAGATTAAATTCAAGGGGTGTAAAGAACAGAACGAAGACCAAGTGCCCATGGAAGCCTGAAGATTTCTGAAATCAAAGCAAGTACTAAGGATGGATGTAAGAAATGGAACTGAACAAAGGGAAAGTAAGGTAGATATTGAACAACGTTTTCAGTGAAATGTTAGAATCTCCTTTCCTCCTTACCTTTACATAAAGCAAAACCAAAAGATTTGTCTCTTAATAATATATATGAGCTCTCCATGGGAAACTAAAGGGTGTGTTTTTGTTTTGTTTGTTTGCTTTAAGTACCAGAGGACTTCTGCATTTGTCAGAAAGACAGGGAGAAAGCATCCCCCAATGGGGTGTGGTTAGAACACAATCCCTTCTACTGCATTTCCCCACCTTTTAAGAGATTTTGAGTGCACTCACACACACGTGCCTGATGTGATTTTCCAGCCCTTGTGGCTGGATTCAAACCTTCATCAGCCATGTGGGATCTGGCTTTCTTAACCACTAGTTTATGAGGCTGACAAAAAAGCTAAAGTTTTATCTTTAAATCTTTTTTAAAATGATTTCTTTAATTTAAACCATTATTATTATTTTAACTTTTGCTATAGGACACATGCACTCACCAAAGAGAGACACAGAAGAAGAAAGAGAAAGTGAGAAAGCAAGTCACCAGGTCCAGGACTTGAACATGTGGGAGTCAGCCATATGAGAGTCCAATGCCTTAACCACCATGCCACCTGCTTGTTCACAAATTAAAGTTTTTAATATGAGTTGTAACACCATAATAATCTTCTGACATTTGAGTGTCCACACTTTGACAGATAACTCCTTGCCCTCACCTCCAAGTAGAGCCTGACCAGCAACACATCCCATCCAGCCATGTCCCCCATACACACTGCAGAAGGGAGCCAGTTCTACAGATACACCATCAGGGGAACCTACACCAACTTCCAAATTTCTCTGACTTAATAATTGTATGCAATTGTGAGTTAATCATTATTTTTAAAATTCTGCACTTGGCCAGTTTCCATAGCACAATGCTTGATCCCTGAGCATAGGGACCCAGATCCCACATGGCTAACTACAATTCAAATCCTAGCCCTGGCAGCTTAAAAAACATGCTGAGTGCATGTGTTTGCATGCACAATCCTAATGTGATGGAGAAATGGAAGAAAAAGGATTTGAGCACTGTAGTGGGGGTTCTCTCTCTCTCTCTCTTTCTCTCTCTCTCTCTCAGAAGCACACATACCTTCTGGCAATTAAAAATTCTGAGCTTACCAAGTGGTTACAAAATTGACACCAAAATAATATGCGGAAAGCTAGAAAATTTAAAAATTTACTCCAGGAAAGGGATAAATGGGACTAGATTCCTTTTTTTTTTTTTTTTTTTTTTTTGTAGAGGTTTTTGCAATAGGGTGCATGTGCTTGCTGGAAAAAGAGACAGAGACAGAAAGCGAGAAATCACCCCCCAGGGTAATGGCCATACTGCAACCCTTTCTGCTCCATTCTCCTCTTGGGATCTTGGGCATGCACACACATGCACCCGACGTGAGTTTAAGCCACTGGGTTCAGAACTCAAACTGCGGTCGACCACATGGGAGTCCAGCGACATAGCCACTACGCCAACTGCTGGTCCCGGGACTAGATTGTTTTTAATTCAGAAAATTTCATATCACTGTTTGAACTCTTCTTTTAAAAATATATAATTTAAAAGTATGTTCATAAGAAGAACACATTCTTGAATGTTTTTCTAAGTAGGTGGCACATATTAGACACTGGATCTGAAAATAGAAATAGAATACGATTGTGAATGAATCCATTTATCGCACCACAGTCAGCTGAAATTCCTGCTGGGTTTTACAAACCTTTCAGTGCAGGGACAGGCATTACAATGGATGTTTCTGCAAACCTGGCAAGCACCTCTGCAGGGATTTAAATATGAAAATTATGTTTAATCTGCTATGACCATAGAGTTATCTATAAAAATTATTTTAAGGATATTATGTCATTACATTTCCCTGAAAAAAATAGAAACCTTTCCGAAAATAATAGAAGATATATTCATAGATGAAAATTTTCTTTTAAAGTACAAGCAAATTTTTATTTAATAGACTCTCTATTGTAGAAGGTATTGTCTAAGCATGAGTTCCTCTAAAGCAGAGTTTGAGTCAAAATTAGTTTCCAGGTAGTCTAAGTTTGTCCTCAGAGAGCAAACAAATAGGTTGAGCGTGAGAGGTGAAACAGTAAAAAAGGGGGCTGTGTTATCAAGGTGACTGCTTTTACGGGCAACTAGAACTCTATCTCACAGGACCAGTGCCTTATAAAGTGTACTCAGAGGTCACCCTGAAGGATCTTTCAGGACCTTCGATCTCCCATTTCCCTATAGTGTCTCTAGAAGCAGTTTAACACCCCTGCACCTTCAAGTTACTTTCAAGGTTGCAACTGCAAGACCAGCCTCCGTGGCATAGTCAGTAACAAACCAAACTGCAGGACTAGACACCACATGGTTGACCATGAGCTCAGATCCCTGGCCCGTTGACTGAGAATACTGGAGATTTGCATGTGCCCAAGTCCCTAACAAGCTGGAGGTCTAGGGGAGGGCATTGTGGCATGATGAAACCATGTTAATAGTTTCTTTGTCTCTCTCTCATTCTCTTTTCTGAAGAAAATAAACTTTAAAAACATTACCACTTCTGGAACCAGCAGATGGTGTAATGGTTACATTGCTGGGCTCCCACTTAGTTGACTCTGGTCCGAGGCGCAGATCCAGGGACTTAAAACTCAATGCCTGGTGCATGTGCATGCATGCTCAAGATCCCAAGAGGAAAATGGAGGAGAAGGGATTGAGTTGTAGATCCCCCTTGGGGGAAGGGGCGATTTCTCGCTTTCTGTCTCTCTCTGTCTCTCTGGTGAGTGCCCTATAATAAAAATCTCTCTTAAAAAAAAAAAAAAAAAGTTACCACTTCCTTAAACTACTTGTACCTATTCAGATCTGGTTGCAGTAGTAGTTACTGAAGTAAAACTCTGGCCAAGATAATTTGAACTAGCAAACAATAAGTGAATTAAACACAGATAATAGTTAGTGTAGATAATTTTCACAACCTTGGTACTTTTGCTTACAGAAAGAAACTCCATTCAATACTCCTGTTAATGTTCCCATGTTAATAATTCATTTTCTAAGATAAAATTTGACTTTTTGCCATTTTTCTATGAATTCAGTAAAATGGTTGCTTTCATTGTGTGTTGGGTCTTGTGACAAATTGGAGATATATCAATCTTTTCAGAAGCGCATGAATTGGTTAGACAGATAATTCAGTGCAGGGCTGGGATAGATAGGTAACGAGTACTGCTGAGTAACTCCTAATAGAAACTCCTGACCCAGATGGCACATCAAAGAATGCTTCCTTGGGGAAGTAATACTTGAGTTGAGTTTCGAACGTATCGGCATTTTGTGACAAAATCAGGAAAGGACACTAAGTAGAAATATAGAATAGAAAGGCCCTGGTGCAATTACATTTCGTTCAGAGTAACTAACAATGAGTGGATATGAAGATGGGTATGAGGGAGCAAGACATTATACTGACATCCTTCTGGACCGTGTTATCATCAAAGCAATGGCAAAGCTTTGGAAGATTTAAAGTGCATGAGCAACATGATTAGATATGCCTTTGCTGATGTGATGGAAAATTATCTTCAGGCATTCACTGATGTCTGTTGTATACTTACGAGGTGTCAGATGTTTCATTGGGTACTGGGGATATGATAGAGGGCAAGACAACATGATTGTGTTTATATAGTTTAGAATCTAATATTCCCCTAAACACTGACAAAGATTCCATCTGTAACCTCACACCATTGGATCTGCCTGCTCGCACTCTGCCCTGACAAGGTCTATCTCACTTACCACTGTGTTAAAAACAAATCCAATTCCAAGTATTTGTAAGCGGTACAGATTTATTTATTTATTTTTGAGAAAGAGATTTTTCTTACAGGGCACATGCACTCACCAGAGAGACAGAGAGGCAAAAGGTGAGAAATCATCCCTCAGGGGGACTGACCATGCCACAATCCCTTCTCCTCTATTCTCTACTTGGGAATTTGGACACACACATACGCCTCTAGGTCCAGGACTCGAACCATGATGTACTATGTGGGAGTCCAACAATGTAATCATTATGCCATCTGCTGGTCCCAGCAATACAGATTTTTTAAATTTTATTTACTTTATATTTATTCACTGTGTACCATTGCAACATGCAAAATGAGTTTTCCCATCTAGAATACACTGTATATTGGCTCAATCAAAGATACTAGCATACATGTTATCTTCAACAAAAGAATTTTCCATTTCTTGTTTTTTATATATTTTACTTTTTTTTACTTTTTTTTTCCCCACTTGATTCCCTTCCTTTGACCCTCTGCCATTTCCCACCCTCCTCCCATACTGTTTCTGGTATATGTAGTTGCTTTCCATGTTTGTTTTCGTACATTTTATTGATTCAACAAAAGATCTTAATTAAACTCAATACTTTCCAGAGTAAGTAGAGTTGATATAAAAATATCTATGAACACATGTCTGTCTTTAGGCGTAAAACTTGCTGAGTAGAATAAACATAGTATAAAGAAGCACCTAGCTGAGGCTGTTTAGCTAACAGTGATCATTAAGTAGGCATTTTTAAAATTTTTTGTTTGTTTTTTATGTATTTTTTTAATTTCAAGAAAAGCAGTTTTAGCTTTAATAAATCAAAATCAAAATCAAAAACTGTTAAGTAAAATTTCCTTAAGACTTAAAGCCAGGAAAAAGGTTAGGATTCTGTTCAAGCATTTGGAAGATACTAAAAATTCAAAAAACAGATATGAACAAAGCTAAAATCTAGTAACAAGTGCACTGTAATTTTCTTTGGAACATTTTTTTCTCTCTTTATTCCTCCTTTTAGTGTAAGAAAGGTATAAATTAACTTAGTCGCAAAAAGAATAAGTTTAGTCTCAATTTGTTCTGTTATTGGCAAAAAGCCCCATAAAAATACTAATTGATTTAGTTGGCTTTGCTGGAACCTTTTATAAGGAACTTCAGATTGGACTCTAAAAAGGTTACTGAGCCAAGTCAAGAATTCACCATCTGACTGTGCCTTAAAGTACTTGTTTTTTGGGCCTGTCAGGAAGTGACATTCTTTACTTACCTGCCAGGCAGGACAGTTTATGGTACCAGGCAGATTTTTAATAATGGTTTAGAGGGTAAATGTCCTTTCCTTTCACGTAACACAGCAGACTCTATTAAAACTCCCTTGTAAAGCTAGCCTTGTGGCATAATAGTCAAAGAAGCTGGATCCCACAAGGCCAACTGCGTGGTTCAAATCCTAATGCTTGCTACTTGGCAAATATGCCAGGCACATGTGCCTGTGTGCACAAAGTCCATACAACGCAGAGAATTGGAGGAGAAGGAATTACGGCATGACCACAGCCCATTAAGATGTGCTTTCTCCCTCCCCTGCTTTCTCTCTCTCTGTTTTCAGGGAAGATAAAGCAAAACTGTCCCAGAATCCACTACATCAGGGAGCAGGCCTCTTCCTGTATAGATGGGCTGTTCCCCTACATGATCACCCTACTCCCTAAGGCAACATTCTCCCTGCCCTTTTCCTGGGGCTATAGTTGTCTATAGTGGCTGCCAAAAATTATTTTTAAAAGGAAGAAGAAAAGAAAGAATGAATGAACCAAACAAAAAAACAGGCCCTGGGCCTTGTTCCATCTAAAGAGTTAGTGCAAGGGGAAGAATAATAGAGTGATTAACTTGAAAAAGTCAATGGGAATAGATTTAGAATGCATGCAAAGAGTGACCTTTTATAGATGATTCTTGGGGAAAAGAGGAGAAAGACTACAGATGTAGATCATCTATTTGGTAATAGAAAGTCTAATGGCTTTTTTTTAATTAGCTACAAGCACAGTAATAAGCTGCTGAATCTATGTGTAGATAACATGTTTACTTTTAAGGCAGGAATTGTGTCAACAAGGAAATTATGCACAGAATTACCTAATTACATAATCCATGAGTTCACTTAATTAATTTACTACTAAATAATGTAGGTACTAAGTGCAATAAAAAAAAAATACTAAAATGGCATGCCCTTGAAGACTATATAGGCTGAATAATGGCCATCAGGATGTCCCAATTCTAATTCCTAGAACAGAATATTGTCTTACTTGGTTAAAGGAAATTGCAAATGCAATTAAGTTAGGCATCTTGAAATGAAATATCACCCTAGAATGTCTGGGCCAGCCCCAAATGTAGTCACAAGTGTCCTTAAGAGGGAAGCAGAGGGAAATTGGGTGACTGATGACAGAAGCAAAGATAGGAGCGATACACTTTGAGAATAGAGGAATCAAACCAAACAGGAAATGGTAACGGTTGCAACTTTGGGGCCGGTAGGTGGTGTGGGGTTAAGGCTCTGGACTCCCATATGGCCAACCATGATTCAAATCCTGGACATGGAGACTTGCTTTCTCACTTTTCCTATCTCTCTCCCTCTCTCTGATGAACACGCATGCCCAATAGCAAATATAAATAATAAGTAAACGTAAATAAATGATTCTTCTTAAAAATGCAACTTTATCTTTTTTTCTTTATTAATTATAGAATGTGTTCTAATAGGAGAGAGAGAAAAGCACCCTGCACAGGGTCTTATCTCACCACAGTCCCTTTCTTCCTGTCTGCCGACCTGTGTGATCCTGGCCACCCTTGCCTGTCCTGGTGTGTTCTCAGCTGAACAGGCCGTGGATTTGAACCAGAGTTGACATGCAGGATCTGTTTCCTCATGAGTAGTGCATTATCACTTCTCTATAGAGCTGGCTCATGCAGCTTTAGAAGCTAGAAAAGGCAAGGAAAAGAATTTTCCTGTAGAGCCTCCAGAGGGAGGGTAGCCGTGCCTTAAAGGGCTTCCACCCTAATGTAAGTCTAGGGAATCATCTCCACTTGTTTTGCTCCAAAGTGCAGAGTGGTGTAGCAGTCACACTGATTGCCTGATCAGTCTATTTGTCACAGAGGAATGTGGCAATTGGAATAACTCAAGGAATTCCTCAGGTTTTCATTTTCTTTTCTAAGTGCTGCTCCTTGAATATTAAATGTCCTACCCTAAACTTAAGAGATCTTTTCATTTTCTAATCTGTATTCAGAATTTTCAAAATATGGGTAGTTTTAATAGGACTTAGAAAGCCTGTGACAAGAACACTCCTATTCAGATACATTTATTTATGCTAAAAGAGATGAATAATTATTAAAACTGTATGTCAAACTCTGCAGGGATATACAAACATATTTGGCTTTTATTAATCTTTTATTTATTTGCTGTGTCTTTCTGAAAAGCTTATAGTCTTGATATGAAACAAATAAAAACATCAAAGCATCACTGGATGATTTCTGAATAAAATGAATACTTCATATGCTTATACATCCTTGACAATCAGTCATTCCTCATAATTCAATTTGTCTTCAAGCAGACTTTTAAAAACAATAGAAACTTTTGTCTGTGGAAATAAGAATATCAAGAAAAACAGTGTCCATTGTTTCATTAACTCTCTTAATGTGTCTTGGAGTGTTTGAAGAATTATTTAATTAGTGTTTACAAATAGTAGGATACATTTTCTAAATATATACCTAAATCAGACTTTTTCCTGATTTCCCAAATGAAAACCTGTCATTGTAATTCAGCACATAATTTCCTAAAGGACTGGAACTCGATAACTGGCATTATAACAGTGAATATATCACTCTTAATGTAAGAAAGGAATGTGAACTCTGAGGGGTTTTTTTTTTTTTTCCTTAAGCAATGGGGGCAAATGCATATTCGGTTACATTGAGCTGACTTCCTTTTCTGTTTAAAGATTTGTTAAGAGACTCCTCTCACTTTTTCCAGAGCCACGCCTCTTTTCCTATTTAATTATCTCCAATTTGGCATTGAGCCTCACCACACCACTCAAAGTGTGTTCTCAAAATTATTCACATGTCCGTTAATCAGATGCATCAGCATTTTCTCAGCTTTCATTTCTTGACCTCTTTCCAGTCCATTTATTCCAAAAATATTTTCTTTTCTTGCCCTTCCGAGGAGTTTCATTTCTACCTCGCACTGTCTTCCCTCTATCCACCCCTGAATCGATTATTTCATTGACCAGTCTGTGTATCCAACCATACATTGTGTGATTGTTTACACTCAGCTTTGTCCCAGAAAAGGTTTAAGAAAAGTTATCCTTTTTGTTTGTTTGTTTACTTATTTTTTCCATAAGTGAAAGAGAAACATACACAGAGAGTGAGAGTGCGGGCACACCCACAACAAGGTCTTGACAGTACAATCTTTTTCTAGCTTCATGGACACACACATTCCTGGTGTCTTCAGAGAGGTCTCCGGACACAACTATGGAACCTTCTCACGTGGGTCAGCCTCACAGAGCATCGCCTTTTCCTCTGTGCCACCATTTGTTCCCAGGTTTATCTTCTTAAATGGCGGTATTCTTTCAAGGCTCTATACTGATCTCCAGATATGTTCTTTAACATTTTTCTTTCATGGAAGCTTTCATTTCTCTTGTGTCTTGTCTCATTACAGACCCCTTCTTCCTGTCCTCCAAGTGTTTCGGTCCTGGGCCTGTCCTGGTGTGTTCTAGGCCAAGGATTTGAACCAGTTCTAAACTGTTTCTAGTTTAGAATCTTATCACAAATTAACTCCTTTGCTGATATCTGTGTAGTCAGCAACATCACCTTTCTCCTAACCATTCAACATCAGTATTTCTGAATCAGAAGGATTAGTGTAGTCTCATGATCATATATGCCATAGGTTCCGGAAGCCCTCTGAATTCATCTGTAATCTCCTCATCCATTCCTTTATTGATACTTCTGACTACAATACTTTTTACCCCTCATTCAGATCAGTAGTTTTCGGTTTATTTTTTCTTTGATTTTTTTCCTTAAATTTTTATTTTTGCCACAGGGCACTTATGCTCACTGGAGAGAGAAAGAGAGACAGAGCAAGAAAGTGAGAAATCACCCCTCACACATACACCCTGAGGGGGGGGATGGCCACACTGCAGTCCCTTCTCCTCCATTCTCTTCTTGGGATTTTGAGCACACTTACGCAAGTGACCAGCATGATTTTCAAGCTCCCAGGTCTAGGACTTGAATTACGGTTGACCATGTGGGAGTCCAACACCTTAACTACCACACCAAATGCTGGTCCCTTACTTTTCTCTATAATTCACTTAAGGTGATTAGTATTTCAATTCAAAACACCTTCTCAAAAGCATTCCATATTCTAGGTATTAGCTCTGAAGAAAGATCTCAGATATAATAGAAAGGAAGTAGTTGTAAAACCATTTTATTTACCACCAATCAGGAATGTTTAAAGTAAGCAAGTTCATGAGTGGCATCATTTGAGAGGTTTCAACTAGACTCTCTTTTGACTAATTTCACTTAAATTAGTCACAAACTTGCATTTAATTTACCACTTTGCTATTGGAAAAGAAACATTTTTAAAAATTTATTTCTTCCATCAAAGAGACAGAGACAGACAGAGAGATACATAGAGACAGAGAGAGAGACATCCCTTTTTAAAAAAGAGAATCTTTATTTTAAAAGAATTATTTAACTTTATTTATTTATTTCTATTTGACCAGAGAGAGAGAGACACAGAGAAAGATGGAGAGAAAATGAGAAAGCAAGCTGCCAGGTCCAGGACTCAAACTGTGGTTGGCCATGTGGGAGTCCAGTGCCCCTAACCACTGTACCACCTGCCAGCTTCTCCAAAAGGGTCTTTATAATGCAAACTAACCCCAGTCTTAGCCTTTCTAGATCCCAGGTATACACTCATGTGCACCTGGCATGCTCAGGGAGGTCTTAGGGCTTGAACTTAAAACCTTCCCCTGTAGGTCTAATTGTGGTACCATTGCACTAACAACTGGCTTTTATACAGTATACTCATCTGTGCCTGAATTTATTCATCTGAACATGGGGACAATAATGATACTAAACTCAAATAGTTATTGTGAGGATTAAATACATGAATATAGGCAAAGCAGTTTTTTTTGTGTGTGTGTATATATATATATACATATATATATACACACATATATACACACATACATACATACACACACATACATATACATACATACATGCACACGTGCATATATACACACAAAGAATGCCTGCTACTTAATAATCTTAATTAAAAGTGAGCTATTAACACTGCATCTCTGATATAACTCCCACAGTATTTCTCTGGTGTATGTGGGGTCATTGCAGTTAAGAAATACCTTCCTAGACTATTGGTATTATAATTTTTGTTGTTGGTTGTGGTGTTCACTGCGCCAATTCAAATCATCTATGTAGAATTGTGGGGTTTTGTTTTGTTTATAATGTGCTAGAGGACATGAATGCTTACAAGGGAGAGACAAAGAGGGAAAGTGAGAAAACACCCCCCCCCATGGGGGATGGTTGTACCACTATTCCTTCTCCTCCATTTCATTCTTCCCTTGGAATTTTGGGCAGGCACACACATGCATCCAGCATGATTTTCAAGCCAACCTGGGACCCAGACTGTGCAGTCAGCCATGTGTGATCCCACCACGCCCCAGGCTTGGCCAAGAATTGAGATTTTAATAGAAGTGAAGAGGGTGGGTAGTCATTAACACTGGGAGGAGCTTTCTATTTCATCACTTGGCTTCAGTCATTCTTCATTCTAAACCTGCTCCCGAATTTTCTGGACCCATTCCTTGTGTTCCTCTTCTCTTTTTGAAATAACTTAATAACTCTTAGCTCTGCCTGCAACTATTAGAACAATTTACTAAAGATCATATAGCTAATTAATTATAATAAACAAGAATAAAACCTACCATATAATAAATATAGTTAGGAATTTTCTAGAAGTATTTTTATGTTTTCCATACTGATATTTACCTGACACTTCCATAATACAAATCTAATATTCTTATGTAAAGTATATTTATCAGCTTGGTATTTTTCTCAGTAGAATTTGTATCACCTGAAAATTTGGAGATTTATTCCACCTTCCCATATGGAAATTCTTTGCAAAGTAATGAACAAATGCCAACCCCAAGTCAATCACTGAAGACTCTTTCACTTTGCCAATATGAGGCTTCCCAAACCTAAGGTATTCCGTTAGTCTTGACAAAACATTACTTCTCTGCATTATTTTGGTTCATCATCTGGTTGGTTTAAATAACATTGAATTATAAAGTTTCTCAGAAACTTTTGGAGGTCTACATAGATTATATCTAGTAGGCCAGCATTTGGTAATATGATCCCCAAACACTGGTATCAGAATAAACCAGGGTGCTTACAAAATGTGGGTCTTTTGGGCAGTCCAGTGGCGTGATCATTGGGTGGTTGGATCTCACATGGCCGACAGCAGAGTTCAGGTCTGAATCTGGTGGTTTGGGAGACATACTGGGTGAGTGTGTGGCTAGAATCCTGGGGAGAAAATGGAGAAGAAAGGATTGCAGCCTGGTTATTCCCACTGTGGGGTGCTTTCTCACTTCCCTTCTCACTTTCTCTCTCTGCTGATCACATACACACTATAGTACTTTTTTTTTAGTGGATGTATTGAGTCATACACAAGATCTACCCAATCAAGGTTTCCAGTAGATTCCTAGAAATTGGCATTTTTCACTCCAGAATATTGTAAAGTGAATAAATCATCAAGAAGTAATTCTCAATGTGGATACTGGGAGTGACTCTACACTCCTCCCATACCACCCCCCCCCCCCCGACTTCTCAGCAGCCCTTTCTCCACTGAAAGTTCTCAGACTAATCAAATCCAAATTATTGCTTTCCCAAGGTGCAGAGCTTGTCTTCTCTGAGGTCAAGTGGGTCATTGGGTTCTTCCAGAACCTTACTCAACTGACATACCAGACAGTCTTTGAGTGTGTACTGGCCTCTAAAGGCAGAATCCTTCAGGGAATTTTCAAAAAGAATTCATTTCCAGACTTTATTTAGAACCTGAATCTTCAAATGTACCATCGGGACTCACCTAATGGAGCTATCCTGTTTGAGGTATGCCATTAGAAAGAAGATTGAGGAAAAAGGCAGTTTAAGATCTGCATACAAATTGTCCTTACCCTGTAAATTCCAGGAATCTGCATTTTCCACAGAGGTCTTCAGATATTTCACGTATTCATGAAGTTATCAGTAAAGCCATGACCTGCTTTTCTATGCAAAAATGTGTCATGACTTTCTGGACAACCCAATAGCACAATTGAGATCCAGTGAACTAATTATTATTTGCCAAGTTTTTATATTTTAAACCTGTTCATATTTTAAAATTTATTCTTCATACCAGATAGTGTCTCTAAACCAGAGGCTGATAAATGCTATCACAATATTACATTGGGGAAGCTATAACTAGGAATATAGATTTCAAGATCTTCTGTATATTCCAATTCAGTCATCATAGAGAGTAGAAGTATTTTTGACAAGCATTGCCAGAAATGTACATATTCAGCTAAGGTTGGGAACAGCTGACATTTTATCTCAGTAAGTAACTGTACTTTTTTAGGGTTTTGGTTTTTTTATGTGTTGTTTTTTTTTTTTTTTTAGTGATTTTTGCTATAGAGTGTGTGCACTCGATGGAGAGAGAGACAGAAAGCAAGAAATAACTCCCAAGGAAGGTGGTCATGCAGTAACATGCTGCAACCCCTTCTCCTCCATTCTCTTCTTGGGATTGTGGGTACTCACACACATATGCCCATGTGAGTTTTAAGCCTCCAGGTCTAAAACTCTAACTATGTGGACTGCATGGAAGTCCAGCAACTTAACCATTATGCTTTATGCTGGTCCCAAGTAACTGTACAGTGCTGGTCAAGTAGTCACAGTATTTCTGCAAGTGGTTGCCTTAGAAACTTATTTTTTTTTTTTTTGAGAGGTTTTTGCTATAGAGTGCCTGCGCTCACCAGAAAGACAGAGAGAGACAGACAGAAAGCAAGAAATCACCCCCCATGGGGGATGGCCATGCTGCAGTTCCTTCTCCTCCATTCTTGTCTCATGATCTTGGGCACGCACACGCGCATGGTGTGAGTTTAAGCCACCGGGTCAGGGACTTGAACAGTGGTCGACTGCATGGGAGTACAGTAACATAACCACTATGCAAACTGAAGGTCCCCCTTTGAAACATTTTTTTTTTTTTTGGAGAGGTTTTGGCTATAGGATGCGTGCGCTCGCCAGACAGACAGAGAGAGACAGAAGAGACAGAAAGGGAGAAATCACTCCCCAGGGGGGATGGTCATGCCGCAACCCTTTTCCTCCATTCTCCTCTCGGGATCTTGGGCACGCACGCACATGCGCCCGGCGTGAGTTTTAAGCCACCGGGTCCGGGACGTGAACCACGGTTGACTACGTGGGAGTCCAGCGACATAGCCATTACACTAACTGCTGGTTCCCCCCCTTTGAAACATTTTTAAATGCATTTAATTCATAGTTTTAAAGCACCTTAAAGGCAATTATTGAAATTTAGATTAATATGTATTTTTGGTGGGGATTTTTGTAATTGAGCCACCATAATGGCCGTGGTTCTCTTGTTGTTACTTAGACAACCTTTCCATTATTAACAAGATACCTGTTTATCTGAGGGTGTCAGTTTTCCTTGTCTTGCCTTGCTCTGCTATTGTTACTAAGGTCTACCTGCCTTTTCTCACAACCTCCAGTGAAATATTTAAAAATAACCTTAATGCTACCTATGAATCATTTAAAATTGTTTCTTTCCATTTTGTCCCTCTGAACTAATTCTTAAATTTTGTCTCAGTTAATTTGTCTAAAATTGAGTAACTTACAGTAGATAGTTAAGGTTCCTATTATCTTACAAAGATACTGAATTTATTATTTTGTGATCACTTATAATCCAGTGTTAAAAATCATATCCAGGATATTGAAGTTTACAAAGCTGCTTGTTCTGGAAAGTAATATATGATATTTAGAAGTGTTTCTTTCACAGCTCATTTCAATGAGGTATTATGTAAATTTATTATAAAATAGCAAGACTTTTTTTTAACAAATATATGAATCCTCATATATCCAAGTAAGTGCTGTGTTCTTCAAAGTAGACTTACTGGGAAGTAATTCACTTATACCAAAATAATCTTGCTGTTATACAAAATATTTTTAAAACTCAGTGATTCATCTTAGTATTTTATAACCCTTTTAGTACTGTGGAGGAGAGATAACATCTTGATAATGTTTAACATTCTTTCTATGCACCAGTCATTGTGCTGAAAATATTTCATGTCTTCTCTCATTTAGTCATCACCAAAAACAAAAAAACAAAAACTGAATTTTGAGCTTTTTTTTATTTCATTTTACAGTTGAAGGGCCTACAGTTTAGACAATGGATCCTCTGACTCATGCTTGTCTGACTCCAAAAGTTATACTTGTTACCATGGTACCCTCCTCCTCAGTTACCTCTGGTTTTAGGGGCTTAGTCAAGGTTGGTGGGAGATCTGGATTAGAGCTCTAACTCACAGCAATTGTTCTTTCCCATCATGTCATCCTGCCTCCCTAATGATATCAATGTCACATTGAGGTCCTAGATTAATTTCTTTTTTTTTTTTTTTTTTTTTTTTGGAGAGGTTTTCGCTATAGGGCGTGTGCGCTTGCCGGACAGGCAGAGAGAGACATAGAGACAGAAAGCGAGAAATCACCTCCCAGGAGGGATGGTCACGCCGCAATCCCTTCTCCTCCATTCTCTCGAGATCTTGGGCATGCACGCACACGCGCCCGGCGTGAGTTTTAAGCCACCGGGTCCGGGACGCGAACCGCGGTTGACTACGTGGGAGTCCAGCGACATAGCCATTATGCTAACTGCTGGTTCCCCTAGATTAATTTCATCAATATTACCTGAAGTCAGATTTAAAGGGTGTGGTTAGAGATGACCAACCAAAGAGCAATCAATATCGAGGGACTTCAGAAATTTTGAAAAGTAATTAAAGCACGAGTATATTTTGATGAAAAATAATTATGAAATTCATAGATTTTTTTCCATCATATACATTTTCTGTGAACTTTTAGAAGATCCACTTGTATTTCTTTCTAATATCATTGATATAGATGTTGTAAAGTTTGCTCAAAATTCAACAAGAAAGAGATTCTGTCAACTTTATTAAATTAGATGGAATTTCAGGAGTAACCCACATAAGTGAAATTGGGGTTATGCTGATCTTTGGGAATGACAGAATTCATCTAAAGAGAATGTAAGGTTGCCTGCTACATAGTGTGTTAATTATCTATCAAAATATCTGTCAAGAGAATACAGAGCCCAATTTTCTTAATAATTAGTAGGGCCTACTTAATATTACAACAGGCTTTTTTTCTTTAAATGTAGGCTTTCTTTTATTTTTGGAGAGGTTTTCGCTATAGGGCGTGTGCGCTCACCAGACAGACAGAGAGAGACATAGAGACAGAAAGCAAGAAATCACCCCCCAGAGGTTGTGGTCACGCCGCAATCCCTTCTCCTCCATTCTCCTCTCGGGATCTTGGGCACGCACACACACGCGCCCAGCGTGAGTTTTAAGCCACCGGGTCCGGGACGCGAACCGCGGTCGACTACGTGGGAGTCCAGCGACATAGCCATCAGCTAACTGCTGGTTCCCAAATGTAGGCTTTCTTTTAAAATGTCAGACTGTTAAAAAAAAATAGTCAGTTATAAAAGGAAAAGAATGAAGAAATTCCTGAATCCAGAATCTTAAAAAATATTTCCATCACTCATTGGATTAATAAATAAGTGAAAGCCGACATCAAAAAATATTTTTTGCTGCCATTCTAACATCACAATGATCATATCCACATAGTACAGATCTTATCATGGGTTAAATGCAAATAATGCATATGTATAAACTGCTGCCCTACCACAGGTTGGCCATTGCCCCAGGTGCTTCTGATTTTGCCTTTGTTTAAATGCAAACATATCCTCAAGAAGCTTCTAGAGAATTTGAAGTTCAAAGGTCATAGAAGAAAATGAATAGAAAAATATATTTAGGAGTTCTAAGCTCAGAGATGGACTCTTAGGCAGTTTTGGCCAAATGCAACAAATGCACTGTCTAAAAACCTCTCCCACTCTGTGACATGATATACTACTCAGGCAAGAATGCCACCAGTCCAGTAATCAGTTAGGTGAAAAATTATGTATTTTAAAAAATAATATTCTAAAGAAATATTAGAAACCAGCACGTTTCACTTTAGTATACATTGGTTGAAATGTATCTGATGGCTTTATAAACATCATAGTGATACAGTGTCCCAGAGAGGAAAGAAGTTTGGCTTATATAGGATGAGAGGTAGGATAGAATTCTGAAGATGTTCATAGAAAATATTTAGCATCATTTAAAAAAATTATGTTCTGATTCATCTAACAGTGATCATATCTGCCTTTGAAACTGTGGTAAAGATTGAAGTAATGATAAAAAATATGGCACACGTTTTGTTCCATTGTTTGGTTTTGGTGCTAGGAATTCAACAATGGCCTGCCTTTTGACCCTCAGAGACCTCATAGTCTAGTAGGAAAAACAGAGAAGATACTGTTAAAAGAAGTCATGTCAGACCAGCTACAGTGGTGCAGCAGTCACACAGTGGTCCATGATGCTGAGACCATATGGGAAAGTCCTGGGTTCACATCCTGAGCTCTCCTAATGCACATGCATGCTCATGATCCTGGTTAGCTGATGCTAGGAAAAGAAATAAATAAATGAACTAAAAAACAAGTTATGTCATAATGTACAAAGAGTCAAATAAAGAGATATTACATGTCAGGGATGTAAATACAGGAACCTAAAGGGCCGTCAGGAACAACTGCATAGAGCAGATGAGTATTGAGTGTTGTTGGAAGAAAACAAATTTTTCGTTTGGCCCAATTCTGGGCCGATATTCCAGGCAGAGGAGAAAAACATGGGCAGATGTACTAGAGAAGAAACATAAACAAAAAAGTAGAACATGCCAAAAGAAAACCAGCTTTATCATTCACATTTTTGTCTGAGAATGGTTTTGCCTCTGTGAAAGATACCTAAGTAGGGGTCATATATTTTCTTCTCTCTTCTTAACAATAAGGTTCCTGGCTTTGATACCTAGAACTCAAACAGCTATGTTCATGCTATAGATCACTTGTTAGGAACAACATAGTGTTTTGTTGGTTAAAGATATCAAGAAAACCAGTACTGACAATTTTCTGGGAAAACATCTGGCTCTGAAGCAATCATTTATTGCAGAATACAGTTCATTATCATTTTTTTAATTTGCCAGAGGGCACATGTACTCATAAGAGAGAGATCATCCCCTGTGGGGTATGGTTACACTCTATCCCTTCTCTTTCACCTCTCCATCTTTTCAGGATTTTGGGCATGCACACACATATGCCCAGCATCTTTGTCAAACCGCTGGCTCAAGGATCTGAACCACACCTGTGGGATCCAGCTCCTTTACCACTATATCACCAGTAGGCCCCATTGTTTTAAAGTAAAACTTTATTTAGTTAATTTAAAAATTTTTATAAGAAATTTCAGTTGGAATACTACAATTTCACAGAAGATTGTAAACATTTTGTACGCTAGTCAGAAATTTATTTTTGTGAAAGTGTTCTTTGATGACAAATTAACAACCACACACTATTGTGAAACATTTAAGATAGTATGAAAAATTATTTGTTTTCCTCATGTAAACAAAAGTTTATCATTTGTGATTTTTTCCTTTTTTTATTTTTTTGTCTCACACTTACCATCCACCACTCACTCTCTACCCACTAATTTCCCTCCTGTCACTAGCATCCACACTAATTCTTTCCACCATCATCTTTTCACATCTCTCAACCTCTGTCACAAAGTGCAGATGCTCAGTAGAAATTGAGTGGGAATATACAATGCGTATCTTTTGAAGTCTGGCTCACTTCGCTGAACATTAAATTTTCTATATTCATTTATTTTGAGCCAAATCATAGAATCTCAGTGTTTCATATAGCTGTATAATATTCCATAGAATATATATGCCACAGTTTTAAACCCAATCATCACTTTTTAGACACTTAGTTGCCTTCATGGTCTAGCAATGATAAATAATGTTGCAATAAACATGGATATGCAGCTTTCTTTCTCAGTGAGTGTTTTCTTATCCATTGGGTAGATACCAAGAAACAGGAGTGCTTGGTCATATGAAAGTTCTATTTGTAGGTTTTTGAGAAATTGCTTTCCAAAGAGGTTAGACTAATTTATATTACTACCAATAGTGTAAGAGAGTCTTCTTTTAACCAAAGCTTCACCAACACGTATCATTCTTTATTTTTTTAAGCCTAGTCATTCTAGCTGGTGTTAAATAATATCTCATTATAGGTTTAATTTCTTTTTATTGCTAGAGGGTACAATAAAGAGAGAGTGAGAGATAGAAAGCACACTTCAACAGGTCATGGTCACACTTCAGTCATCCTTTCGCTATTTCTCTCTCCTTCAAGATTGGGCACACATGCATACATAGCCCATGTCTTTCGAGCCATATAACAGAGACTTGAACCACTGTCAACCATGTGAAATCTAGTTCCCAATGTGCAGCACATAACCACTGCTCTACAGGACCCGCGCTCCTTCATTGTTTAGCACTGTGGAGAACAGCATGGACTCCCCAGCCAGCCTGCCTGAATTAAAATCCTGGCTCTAGCATTTAATACCTATGTGGCCTTGAAAAAGTTTTCAGCCTTTCTGTGTCAGTTTTATAAGATAAAATGAGTATAAAACTCAAACCAATTCAAAAAGTTAGAAGGATCAGAGATGCTATATCTAAAGGACTTAGAAGAAACCTTGGGCTGGCCTCATAGCCTAGTGGTTAAGGAAGCCACGTCCCATGTGACCAACCAAAGTCTGAATCTAAGCCCTGGCAGCTCAAAAAACAAGATGGCACATGTGAGTGCATGCTAAGAATCCCAAAAGGGTGGAGAAGGGATTGCAGCGTTGACCAATCCCAATGGGGGATTTTTCTCCTCATTCTCTCTCTTTCTCTCTCTGTCTTTCTCTATATCTCTCTGACAAGTGCACCCATCTTCTGGCAACTGAAGAAAAAAGAAGTCTGGCACATAGGACACCTCATATAAGGATTGGGCATTATTTCATTATTATATTACATAATGTAATAGTGATTAATACATGATTTGAAATGTCATAATTTACTTCTGTCATTTTAGGTTTCAGTTTATCTTTGCAACTTTAGAACTATTTTATTATAGAAAGATCACTTAAAAATAAGGATGAAGTGGATTATGACCCTCAGACATTATTCACAATTCCAGTTACTAGCTATGTAAAAAATTATAATACAACTAGAAGTAAAAAATAAGACTTCACAAATTATATTTTAATTTACCACTAAATCGCTTACTTCCCCAAACCTTAATCTTACCAATTTTATTTAACCCTGCACGACCAGCAGGTTTGCTGACTGGGTTAGGATAATCTGTAATGTAAGCCAGCAAACAGATTCCCAATGCCTTCCCAGGGTTAGAAATTTGATATTTGTATAACTAGTACACAATACTATTTCTGATACTCATCTGAGAACATTTATTCAAACCCAAACCGAACTAGTATAATTTTGAAAGGAGAGTCTCCTGTTATAAATAGTCTGCTAAGTCATTCTTTCTATTTTAAAGGAAGGAGATTTATATCCTGTATAATCTATTAATCATAAATTTCAGCGCAGGATTTTCTTATTATGAATAAATTCAATGATTAAATTTATTCGATGGTCAAATTATTTTTGTTCTGTTTTGAGCTTAATATTTGATAATATATTCAACAAAGAAGAATAATAAGGAAGTTAATTGATTTAGTTTTATTATTATGTATCGCCAAGACCAAACAGATTTTCCTGTGAAAGGGAAGACTGAGGAAAATTCAAATACATTGTGATTTACTCCTCATTGTTAACAAGCTTAAGATAAAAGTCTCCATTTTATCAGTGTTAAGTACCTAAAGTAAATAACTTCAGTTATTTAACAATGAACAGAACTATGACATTTTAATGGGTTAATCTATTTATAAAATAGTATACTTTTATGTCATATAGACATGAATACATCTATTTAGAATCAAAAACTGAAAAATTCAAAAAATCTCCCCAAATGATACTGAACTATAGAAGTCCCTATGAGGATTTCAGGAAAATCCTAGAAACTTTGTGATGTCTTCCCTTAGTAATGATAAATTCTTTAATGTTTCAAGAATTAGTTGTCATTCTGTGCTATGTGCATAACTGATGTTCAGAACTAGCCTGTATTCTTGGTTTGTAGCATATTGAGTGCTAGCTACATGCAGAGAACTTACCGTGTTCTGGGGCTATAGGAGCCATGTCTTAAACATGGCTGTTACCAACACACTGTCTCCTTAGAGAAATAAAGCTCACGATAACAAAACATTACATTATGTCCAACTAGAAATGGGAAGTCGACATGAGTGCAGATAGTCAACGCTGCCAGAGTTATAGGGTGGATCCATCATTTTGGACTACTGGGGTTACAGGAAGAATTCTTTAGGGATAGAGATCTGATGTAACCTTGGTAATGGGGACTATTTAAATGGATATATAAGTTGATAGCTTCAGTATGAGAAATGAACGAATATGTCTCATTCAAGAAATAATCTGACCGGGAACCAGCAGTTGGCTTAATGGCTATGTCGCTGGACTCCCACGTGGTCGACCACAGTTCGAGTCTCGGACCTGGGGGCTTAAACTCATGCCAGGCGTGTGTGTGTGTGTGCCCAGGATCCCAAGAGGAGAATGGAGAAGAAGGGATTGTGGTGTGACCATCCCCCCTGGGGGGTGATTTCTCGCTTTCTGTCTCTATGTCTCTCTCTGTCTGGCGAGCACACACACGCCCTATAGCGAAAATCTCTCCCAAAAAAAAAGAAATAATCTGACCAAAGCAGTAGGTGTATGATGAAGTAGACGCTGAGGTTGAAGAGTTTGCTTTGGAGCAAATTTTTAAGGCTTTATATGCCAAAAGAAGAAGACTTTGAATTTTATCAATAAGATAATGGGAATCACTGTTTTGTTTGTTTTGTTTTTTAAGAAAGGAATATAAATGATGGAAATGTTGTTTTTAAAAAACTAAATTAAGACTGGTCCCGTAGTCCAGTATTTAAGGGAGCTGGATTCCACACAGCCATCTGCACTGTTCTAATCCTTGGCCCAGTGGCTTGAAGCACATGGTGGGTGCATGTGTGTGCTTGCCCTAATTTCCTTCAGGATAGAGAGAGAAAGGAAAAGGAATGGCAATGTGACCCTGTCCCATTGAGAGATATTTTTCCTTCTTCCTCTCTATCTCTCTCTGGCAAACATACATGCCCCTAGCAATTATTATTATTTTTTTTTAATGAGAAAGAATAACCTGCAGTCAATAGTAGAGGATAGATTAGAATAAAAAGGCAGTGAAGCCAGGAGGCCTAATAAAGCACCAATTAAGGCAAAGATTTAAGTTAGAATTGTCTATAGCAAGAAAAAGTAACATGTACAAGAAACACTAAAAAGAATATTCTAAAATCTTATGGATTGGTTTTGCTCCTGAAACATTCTTAAAGATTAAACAAGAAGTGAAGAAATTGTTTATATTAAAAAAAGACCCAAATAGTAAGATCAAAATTTTAATATGAAAATGAAATACATTATTCACTGGGATAATCCAGGGGATCCAGGAGGGCCTAAAAAGTGATGTTTGGCCAAATAGAAGTTTATATATTTATATTCAATCATTAAAGGTAATAAGACAAACAAGCTTAATTTCCTCATCGCTAGAAACACAATATAGTGAAGGAGACAGACAAGCAAACGTCATTAAAACAAAACGATATATGCACTAAAATAATGGTTTGAACTGTGAGAACAAAGAACAGAGTGAAATTAATTCTTCTAAAATGGGGAGATAAAATTTGAATATAATTTTTAATGTTGAATGATAGTTCATTAAATTGAAAGCTTAAAAGGATTAAAGAAAAAAAGGCAAAAGCGGGTGGTTAAAAGAACTACTGGGAAATGCAAAAGTGGCACAATTAGCTTAGTGGAGAAAAGTTGTATAAGTACAGTGAAATATTTGAGGAGTGAAGTCATTAAATATAACAGAAAAGTGAGCTGAGATCTGGGGATCAGCAGGTGGCATGGTGGTTAAAGTACTGGACACTCCCACATGGGCGACCATGGTTCGAGTCCTGGACCAGGTGGCTTGCTTTCTCACTTTCTCTCTAGTCAAATGAAAATAAATGAATGAATAAATAAAATAAATAATTCTTTTAAAAATAGTGAGCTAAGATCTAAATTGTGAAGGTCCTTGAATGCAAAGCAGCTGGTTGGGAGAGTGGTGTTCAGATTTTTTTTTATTTTTTAAACAGTAAGTACAACTAAGTAAACAGAGCCCTTTAGATAATGAATTAGTATTTAGAAGTTGTGCTATTTTTGTTTGTTGTCCAGTATTGTGTGTTTACTTACTTTTAGCACAGTAAAGCTAGATAGAAGGGGAGACAGAAACATTGATCTGGAATCTTGAAAGAACTTTTGGAGAAATAAATGGACTGTCAGTGTGCCACAGTTAAGTTTTGTATTGATTAATGAACACCAAATGGATGTGATAGAAAAATACCAGGTTTTTTTTTGAAAACCGGGTAGGTTGAAGAATTAAGAAAACTTGTTTTCCAAACAGAAGAGTTTGTTTATAAAGGCTTAAGATTCAAAGACAAATTATAAAGACGTAAAAAAGAAAAAAGACTAAAGGAAATATTGGAGTTGGGATGGGCTAGATCAGAAAGTTCAGGTTCAGCAATAGTTTTGGCCAGTAAGATAATTTGAATAGTTGTACCTCAATACCTGTAATACAAAGCAGAACATGACTGCTCTCTGGGAACTTGTACTCCACTGAATCTTAGCCGTCTGCCCCTGTGATAATATCCTGAATATTGTTACTACCAATCATTCTACCTTTATCAAAAATCTCAGTTTTAGACTCTGCCTCTCTGTGGCACTTTAGCGCACTGAACTGCAGTGCTGGAAGCCACATGGCTAAACACAGGATCAGTTCCTGAGCCAACCGGAAGTAGTCCTGGCTCATGCTTCTGAAGGGCTGAGGGAAAGGGCACATGGCATGACCATACCCCAATGAAGGTGCTCCTCTCTGTTTCACTATCCTCCTCTCTTTCTCTCTCATGTGCACACATGTGCTATCATAAGCATAATAAATAAATTTGAAAAATATTTTTTGGAGAGGTTTTCACTATAGGGCACGTGCACTCTCCAGACAGAGAGAGACAGAGAGACAGAAAGTGAGAAATCACCCCCCAGGGGGGATGGCCATGCCGCAATCCCTTCTCCTCCATTCTCCTCTCGGAATCTTGGGCACACGCGCCTGGTGTGAGTTTTAAGCCACCGGGTCCAGGATGCGAACCACGTCGACTATGTGGGAGTCCAGTGACATAGCCATTATGCTAACTGCTGGTCCCGAAAAATGTTTTTTAAAAAACTCTCAATTTCTGGTCAAGTACTCTCTTGTCACACCCTTCAATTTGTCCAGATAATTCTCTACAGTCCTTTCTACTTGAACAGTTGTTTTCTCAACCTCTTCAACCACGTGCATTTCCTTGATCATTCAGCTCTTTCTTTATCACATCCTCTGGTCCCAAGTACTTTCTTTCTAGCTTAAATTATGTAATAATTAATTATAAACATTCTTCTCCATATGGCCTCAGCTTCATCCCCTTGATCTCTCAATCATGTTATATACACTTGGAAAAACCCATCCCCCCTTTAGTCTTTCTATCATTAAATTTCCTGATTATATTTTGCAACCAATTATAGATAGGAAAAAATCCAGAACTGGGCCAGCCATGTGTCATGGTGGTTTAAAAGTATGGATCCCACATGGCCAACTCCACAATTTGAGTCATGGACGTTGCAGCTTAAAAATATGCCAGATGTGTGTGTGTACAAGCCCAAAATACTGAGAGGAGAATGGAAGAGGAGGGATTGCTGCATGGCCATCCCTCCTGGGAGTATATGTGTATAGAGGTGATCTCTTTTTCTCTCACTGTCTTTATCTCTCTCCTGTGAGTATACACACCCTACAGTAAAAAAAGTGCATACATTTAATGCAGATTTTGACGTAAATTTGTATTTTTATTAATCTGGCCAGAAACAAATATAATATCTTACCTGTATCAGTATTAATATAAACTACCTTACCTTTCAATACAATTAATGGACTGTTATTGACAGTTCTGTGTATTTGATCCTATCCTCTCTTACCTAATTCAACAAGTTGGCATTTGTAATTATTTCCTCTCTCGAAGATATTATTTTTCCCCATACCCATTTATTCTTATCATTAAACATATTAAGTATTATCTTCCAAGTAATCATTTCTTGATTCCATATCCCTCTTCAGTTCCCATCTTATTTTATCTGCTCTGCTTGATAGCAAAACTGTTTTCAAGAGTTGTCACAAATCTATCTCACATTTCTCTACTAAATTTTCCCATATTTAATTCCATTAAGCTTTAATAACTGCCATTGTGCAAAGATTGCCAAGGGTCTTCACATTGCCAAAGCTAATGGGCCAGAGGAAAGGGAATCTTAATTAATGTAATGTTAATCATAATGAAAATAAAGAAATGGATGGGAAAGACATAGAGAACCAAGTTGATGAACTTGGCAACTGACCAATTATGCAGAGATGGAGAGACTTTATCAATTTATTCATTCACAAACTATGTGTTAGTGTCATGTGACCATATTCCAGTAATTTAAACCAAAATATAGATTTTTATGATTCCAGATATAAAAAAATTATCTTAAATTTTTTGTAAAACAAAATAAAACCAACATAAGCACTAAAATTCATAAAATATTCTCAGGTCCTACATTACCTCTTTTATCTCTTCCACGTAGTTGAGTATGTGGAAGTAGGTTCATTAAGTCATCATGTATTCTTCAGCATTGACCTGTATCAGGCATTTTTTTGAGAATACAAAAGGAACAAAATAACATGATTTCTCTCCTGATTGAGTTTATAGATTATAAATATATATATATATATATATATATATATATATATGTAAACAAAAAGTATAATTGTGATTTAGTTTTATTTAAAAAGAAGAGTACTATATATTTGTGTGTTTGTGTTTGTATATGTGTGTATGTGGAGAGAGAGAAAAAATAGAATGAAAAAGAGAGATTAACTTGTTTCGAGGGAGTCAGAAAAGACGTTGCTAAAAAAGTAATGTTTGAAGTAGAACTCAATTATGTTCAAAATTGGAAATGACTAAATCGATTTTGCTTTGCAAACAACAGGAACTTTTCTTAGGGAGCAACATAGAATAGTGAGGCAAAGTGGATTCAGAATTAATTCAAACCCTAGGTTTGAGTCCCTCGCCTGTCATTTAATAGCTCATGTGCTTTTTGAGGGAATTACTTAACCTCTACAATACTCAGTTTTCTTATTTAAAATAGGGATAATCATATCTACCTTGCTGCGTTTCCTAAGATGCAAAGGCCAATTTACTTGCATACATTTAACAAAGCATTAGGCTTATACCAGGTGTTCAGTCAATGTTTATTTTCTCCCTCTTTACTTCTAGAGTCTTTAGTGCACATAAAGCCCTATGATGAGGCTATGATGACTGGCATTTCCTCTCTGGAAACATTTCCCCTTTGAACCATATCATACATCATCATACATCGGGTGTTTGAAATCAGTAAGAGTTTGTAAAATAAAATATGTAGTGAATTGTTTACAGAGCAAGTCAGGGGCTGGTATGTTTTAGTACCTTAAATGCAAGTAGGAACAGCAGGAATGCTGGCATTCTCCATAATGAGACTACAGTGAGAAAACAATCTGTGCAGATTAAAGTGTAAAAATAAACTTTTAACAATAGTTTAAAACAATTTATTTGTCACATTTTCTCCCAGAGTTAAACCAACCAAAAAACTGATCGACTGAACTAGCAGAACTAAGTCCTCAGGATATTTTAATCCCTTGACTTCTTGGTGATTACAGTATGAGTTGGTAGACAGCTATCCCTAAGAAACTTTTCTAGAGGGAACAATTCTTCTGAAGAATGATTTAAATGTAGAAATAAAAACCAGTTAAGGGGTTCAGCAAGTGTTATGAAGGCTAAGGAGCTGGATTCTGCATAACCGGCTGTGAGATTCGAGTCCTGGACCCAGGAGCTTGGAAACTATGCCGGGTGAATGTGTTGTGGGCCCAAAATCCCAAAATGAGATCAGAAGAGAAGGGATTGTGAAGGGATTGTGGCATGGCCATCCCCACTGGGGGGTGATTTCTCATTCTCCCCTACCCCTTTCCCTCTCTGGCAAGTGCATATACCCCATAACAAAACTATTACCAAAAAAAAAAAAAAAAAAAAACAAAAAAAACAAACAAAAACAATGTAGGTGAGTGTTCTTGGTAGTTGCAAGAAATAGACACTTACTCAAGTGGAACAAAGTAAAGGGTTTTTATTTTTATCACATGAATGATATGATAAGAGGGAGTACATAAGAGAGAAATCCAGGATTAGGGTCTATGAGATGGCATGACTTTATGGGTGACTGACCATTGCCTTTGTTTCTTACCTAGTAACGTGACTCAGCCATGATAAACAGCTTTTCCATTCCCCAGTCAGCTTAGTCTTACCCTCTGCTTCATCTATATCCTCCCTGCCTTGCAGAAGGTGTGTGAGTGTGTGTGTGTAGGGGTGTGTATAAAAACTGCCTCCTAATAACTTAGGTTTGCCTTGAGTCATCTTTATATAATTTATATTTCACTGTATCATTTCAGCTTCTTCTAGAGGGGAGTGTGGATATGGCAATTACAATTAATTTTTCTAATACACCAAGTAAAGTTCACTATATTTATGAGGTATTTTCCTTTTCTTTTTTTATTTCAATGGAAAATATATTCTGATAGACATAAATATTTGAATGAATGGTATAGAAATCACAGTTTCTAGCTAAATCACAATTGAAAGAACCACTTTTAATTAGGGTAGAAAACTTCCATAGAATTATTTTGAAATCTTAGAAGAATTTAATTATTGAATTGAGCTTTAGTATGTCATTTGGAATTAATGTGTTTTGATTTTGATTTAATTTCAAGTCAGTGTAGTCATTCTCTCATTATTACTAGGCCCAAATTATCTTTCCAAAAAGACTCCTTGGTTTTTGAAATAAGGTTGAAATAAGGACCCTGGTTTATTCAATACATGATCTGTTGTTCTAAATCATATTCACACAGTTACTGGTAGCAGCTCATAAAAGTCAGACTATGAGGTTTTTTTTTTGTTTTTTTTTTTTTTTTTTTTGTGTGTGTGTGTGTGTGTGTGTGTGTTTGTTTGTTTGTTTTGGCTAAAAAAAGGTGAGCACATGCACTACCAGAGAAAAAGCCACCCCCAGGGGGGCTGGCCACATTGCAATTCCTTCTCCTTCATTTTCCTCTTGAGACTTTGGGCATGCACTTGTGTCCAACATTTTGTCAAGCTGCTGGGTCTGGGAATCAAATCACATAGTAGGCTGCATGGGATCCAGCCACTTTAACAACCACACCACCTAGCTGCCCCAAGAAAATTTTTTTCAGGTGCCAAAATGTTGGAGTTCTCTCTTTTTTTTATATATCCAAAAGTTATTGATCTCTGCACACATTGAAACTAAAGACTCACATGCACACTTAAAAAGTCCAAAAAACTTTAAGTAAGAATAAATAAATACGAGTTTTGAGTAATGGATTCATTATAGAACATTTATGACTTTGTGTTTATAGAGAAGTTCCTCTAACTCGTGTACATAGAAACTTATGAAACTTGCAAACATACCTACTTCTCTATAAGTAGAAAAACTTAACAAACTTCTCAAAGTAAATATCCATTTATTATCAAATCTTCAAATTTCACTACATCTAGAATGTTGTTATAATGCCAGAGAGAGCTTATGTGTTTGGAAAAATACATATAAAGTTGTTTTGGGCCCAGCAGGTGGCATAGTGGCTGTGGTGCTGGACTCCACATGGCCGACCACAGTTCTAGCCCCAGACCCAGCACCTTGAAACTCACGCTGGATGTGTGTGGGTGCATGCCCAGAATCCCAGAGGAGAATGTGAAAGAAGGGATTGTGCCATAGCCATCCCCTGAAGGGGTGATTTCTCACTTTCTCTAAGTCTCTCTCTTTGACTCCAGCAAGCCCACATGCCCAATAGCAAAAATCTCTCTGAATAAAAAAGTTGTTTTCTTTTAGCTTTATATTTAGAAGATCTTCTTCTAAGTTATGATGCACATGTAATGAGCCCTTACATGATGGTGGGGAGAGATGGGTGTATTTCCCTAAATTATGGAAGCAAGAATAGAAGAAGAAAGCAAGTTTTAAAATTCAGTAATCAGAGACATGCATTTACAGTGTGAGGCATCTCCTTGATCAATTTATCCTCTCTGCTTACGAAGGGAAAGCAAATTTATTGTTGTTTCTCGTTTTCAGAGTATATAACAGTGATGAAAACCATTTTCTTCTAATGATAAAACTCTAGCTTTTCTCAACCTCTCTATATAAATAATGGTGCATTTATTTTATGATAGCACAAGTCATTTATTTCCTCTTGTCAGGAGATCCCTCAATCCTTTTACTTACACACCAGTGACTTGCCTAAAGGAACTGTGATTCAGGGTGATGTATATTTTTTGAGTTAAGAAAACATATGCTATCTCTTCAGGTTATTGAAAGTATTTATCATTAGGGAATTAAAAGTATGAAGGCATCTGGATTCTTTTCTAGTATTAAACTGTTCAAAGATGATAACTTTTATATTTATTTAAATATAAGTAAAAAAAGAGGTATGATAATATACATAATATAAATTCCCTGACAATGGGTTTCTAAATCCATAAAAACAGTATAAAAAAAGCACTCTCATATTTGAAAAACTGGAATCCAGGGATGTTTTATGATTGTCTCAGTGTTTCAACAGAGTCATAACTGGAGTTAAGAATTGAATCATTTATTTAGGAATCACAGGTTGCTCTTTAATATGTCCTTAAAAGACAAGTATGACATGTCTGCATATAGCACAGTATATTTGGACATAATACGCATTATTTAGTCATTCCCTTCCCTTCTTCTGTCATTTTCATCATCACTATTACCATTATTTGTTACTGATATTTAATTATTTAGCTTTCATTTCCTTACCAGAGGGCTCACATAGCAAATGACAATATATTTACTCAGATAAATAAATATATTCAGACTTTTCAAACATAACAAACATAATTTTAAAGTAAGCCACCCATTGAAACTATATAATAAGAATATAAGAAACTCTTACAGAATGTACATTTCTGGTGAAAGGAAATTCTCAAGATAGTTTATTAAGTAATTTTCATGCATTTTAATGTATAAGCCACACAATGCACAAACTACTTCAGTTCACAGGGTTTTCATTTTGATCCCTATCATGCTACATCTTCATTATAATTTTGGTGTGTTCAACTTACCAATACGAAATCACTGATAACAAGAAATATGTATGCTATTAAATCCAAGTGTGATCTCTAAGTAAACCAGATACCCGTTGATTGTTCAAACTTTAATTCCAAATAAGCTCTAATGCAAATTTATCAAGCCATTGCTAAGATATCTTTGATAGAAGAGTAATACAAAATGTCATTAGATGTTATTTATCACCTAGCCAGAACTTACATTTGAAAACTCTCTCCTTCGTACTGAGTGCAATAAAGTTAAATTTCTGATAAAATCTCCAGATAGAATCTCACTTGCATGCATTTGCTCGCACTGTATCTTCTGCTCCAGAATCACTAAACTTTCATAACCATATCTTTTAACTCCAGCTCCACAGACACAATCTCATTAAATCAATTTCCTCAATTTTTGATTTCTCTAGTCAGTCATCTGTCCTTCATATTAGCACCTCTAGGACTTTATTTGTACTTTTCTGATTTTATTTATCCTCTTTTTCACCTTTGTTCATGATGCAGTGCATGCATGTGACAGTAAGTGAGAGAGAGGAAAAAAGGGAAAATGGGGGAGAAGCAGAGGAAGGAGCACCTTTCAGAGGCTCCAGTCACACAAGATCACCTTCTTCCAAGTCCTCCAGCCCATTAGATCTTGGGTGCTTACACACGTGCCCACCATGGTTCAGGGTGACCAGGCTGGGCATTCAAACTACAGTTATTATGTGGGGCCCAGCTTTTCTTGAGCAGTGCATTATTAGTGTGCCACAGATCCAGCCCTTTTTATCCTCTTTTACTAGAATTTTCTGTAGCTTATGTTGTCTATCCTCATTAGAGTTTACATTCTCTACTAAATGAACAGTGCTCAAAATAGAACAAGTTTAATATATTATAAAATAGAACAAGTCTAACATATTACTGTGTCTTGGCCCTTACCCCACCATTTATCTATCTTGGCCCTTACCTGGTGCACTGTCTTGAATATGATAGACTCAGAAACCAAGGCATTTATGAAGTAGTACCTGACATTGGTTATGCTGGGCACAATGACACGTTAATCAGATCTCTTTTAGTTTCCACTGAGAAATGCAACTTGAAATAACTTAACCCAAGTAAGAAATTCATTTTATTTAACTGGGAGAAAGGCAAGAAGATAAATCCCAGGTAGAACTGACATGCTGCCAGTATTCTCTCATTCTGTCTCTCATCTATCTGTATTAACTTAATTCTATCTAAACTGACTTAATTCTTTTCAAAGGCAGATTACTTTCTTCCTCACAGTGGAAGCTTTATTGCCTCTTAGTCTTACAGGATCTTTTTATGCTGCCAAGGAAAAATTAAGAACTATATTCTCTGGCCCCTAGATGCAAAATTTCAACCATAGCTTCCCATCCACAAATCGGTCATTGTGAATAGGGAAATAGGGCAATGGAAATGACCAAACTTTGGTCAGTGCCCACCTGAAGTTAATAACTATACCCAGGACAGAAGAACCTATATTGGAAGTTAAAGCTTCTGTCCAGCTCATAGAGTGAGTATTATGTAAGTGCCAGGATGAGTATCATTTTAAATATGTAACAACTGGGACCAGCTAATAATGTAGTGGCTGGGTCACTAGACTCCCACTTAGTTAACCACAGTTTGAGTCCTGGACCCGATGGCTTAAAATTAAGGCCAGGCATATGTGCATGCATGCTCAAGATCCCAAGAGGAGGGACCAGCAATTAGCATAATGGCTATGTCATGAACTCTCATGTAGCTGACCACTGTTTGAGTCCCGGACCCGGTGGCTTAAACTTATGCCAGGTGTGTGTGTGCGTGCCCAAAATCCCAAGAGAAGAATGGAGGAGAAGGGATTGCGGTGTGACCATCCCCCCTGAGGGGTGACTTCTCACTTTCTATCTCTCTGTCTCCCTGTCTTTCTGGTGAGCGCACGTGCCCTATAGCAAAAACCTCCCCCCCCCCAAAAAAAAAAAAAAAAAAAAAAAAAACAGAGAGGAGAATGGAGGAGAAGAGATTGCAGTGTGGCCTTGCCCCTGAGGGGTGATTTCTCACTTTGTTTCTCTGTCTCTATCTCTTTGGCAAGCATACACAACCATAGCAAAAATCTCTCCAAATAAATAAATAACTGACCTAGCTGTTCAGAATGTGGTGGTCACAGAACACTGTAATGCTGGAAGCCATTTAGAAGATTGGGATTTGGTTCCCAGGCCAGCCTGTACACTCCACACCTGTGCACACATTCCTGCGATCCTTCATGATTTATACATTGGGGGTGGTGTAGGCTATCATGGCCTGAAACCCTACTGAGGATGTTGTCTTTCTTTTTCTCTCTGTTTTTCCCGGGAAATCAATAAGTTCTTAAAAATGAAATATATAACAACTGCTGCAGAGACTCAACAATCAAAACTGAGGCCCCAGTCAAAGCTCTGGCAAGAGAATATACATGGTCGAAAGTAATTTACCATGTTAGGGCAAGTCACCAATAAATGTCATAAATTTATAGATGCTCTGTATGCCATTTTGTTGAGGCATGTTAGTCTGCAGCTTTCTAATTCTTAGTAATGAGAAGTAACATGATATAAATCATAGTCAAGGAAGGCCCAGCTTTGAATGTCCTTAATATATATAAAATCACCTAGAGAAACTACTAAAGATACAGCGTTTATAGCCCCACCTTCAAAATAATCTTCATCACCAGGCTTAAAGTTGGCCTTGTACCCTGAGATTGTACTAAGCTATCCATATTCTCCTGACGTCATGGCTCTCTGTTCTACTGGGCACTTATAGAAACACTGCTCTACATTGCATTCCACTTAGTGAATCACTCCCTCCCTCTTCATAAGTTCTTGAAATAAGAAAATCAACAGCCATAAGGGCATAAAAGTAGAGTAATGTGCTCTCAGCTAGAAGGCTTCTGTTTATTAGGAATTTGGGTAATTTGGGGTTATCCTCTAATGGAATGTGAGTCTAAAGTAGGGTGGCCAAGTAAGTCAGGAGAGACAGGTATGTGAAAAGAGATAGAGAAACATTGCATTATCTCTTGAGCAATATTCGGTTTGACACTAGGAACAATCCAAAGATAAAAAAAAAAAAAAAGAAAAAGAAAAAGAAAAGAAAAACCCTACCATGACCAAATATTGACGGACTTGCAGGGACCCACACAAGCAAGGGGCTTAAGTTTAATCAGTATCATGATAAATCAGATGTAATTAAATTATCAAATGAATAGGAAGAAAAGGAGCAAGAAGACTGTAGAGTCAGTTTTAAGAGTATTAGGATAGTGTAGGATATTAGACTAACTTTGAGGGCTATTTCATTTGAGTAGTCAAAGGTAGCTACTTAGCAGAGTGCCTATAAATCCTCACATGGGGCTTACAAGTAAGAGGGCATTAAAGGTAAATGTCACATCACTGAGTATACTCAGTTGACTTTATGGGTGGCACCAGCAGGCCAAATCCTACTACATAATTAAAGAGACACCTGCTAAAGAGAGGACAAAAGGAAATAAAAGAAATGGGAAAATAACGTGACGGGAGGGATGGACCAAAGGGAGATAGTTCAAGATAGTGTAATGGGTATGTCGCTGGACACCCACATTATTGACCGCGGTTGGAATCGGAGACCTGGCAACTTAAAACTCATGCCTGGCACTTGTGCGTGTATACCCAAGATCCTGAGAGAATGGAAGAGAATGGATTTCAGCATGGCCATCCCCCCTGAAGGGTGACTTTTCACTTTCCATCTCTCTGTCTCTCCAGCGAGTGCATGCACCCTATAGCAAAATCTCTCTTTAAAAGAAAAAAAAAAAAAAAAAGAAAGAAATACAAGAAAAAATATTGAGAAAGAGATAGAGGAGAAGTGTGTAAATATCTGTTCTTAATAATAATATAGTATTAACCACTCAGCTTGCTATTATCAGGTTCTTATGCAGCAAGCATGACACTGGGAAACAATCGAGAGAGTTATGTCACTGGTAATTTCCTTCTATCCCCTCAGCTTACATTTAGAAAAAGAAACCCAGAGGTTGCTGACTGATCAGGGATGGAACAGTCCAGTCATTAACAGACCAAGGACTAGAAGCCCAATCTTTATGATGAAAACACCAGGGAACCAGCAGTTAGCGTAATGGCTATGTCGCTGGACTCCCACGTAGTCGACCGCGGTTCGCGTCCCGGACCCGGTGGCTTAAAACTCACGCTGGGCGCGTGTGCGTGCATGCCCAAGATCGCTAGAGGAGAATGGAGGAGAAGGGATTGCGGTGTGACCATCCCCCCTGGGGGGTGATTTCTCGCTTTCTGTCTTTATGTCTCTCTCTGTCTGTCTGGCGAGCACACGCGTCCTATAGCAAAAATCTCTAAAAAAAGAAAACACCAGTAATATTTTTTTCTGCTATGCTTGCTTTGCACAAAAATATTATGGAAAACAAAGATAATTGTCCTTTCCTAAGTGAATTTAAACACTTCCCATCTGAAGTTGTCCATCCTTCCTTAAGTTTTCAATGACATGCAATAAACACACACACACACACACACACACACAGATTTTTCTTGTGAAAGGCAGATCTTTTACCTTTTGCATGTCCAGTGTGTCTTACTTTCATATCTTACAGCATTGATCTTCCTCTGTTGGGGTTTCTTGCCTTTTCATCTCATCCTACACACATACACAAAGTAATTCTACATAGAACCATAAATGTACACAAACCAGTATATGCATATATGCC